>CM076575.1:251168981-251863312 GCA_034641835.2 Pinus albicaulis
ATATAATTGATGAGCTTCCTCACCAAGGGTCCCACCCACTACGAGGTTGCTTCCATGAAAAGGCTCCTCCCGCAAAACTGCGTCGTCCATCAAGATGGCTCAATGTATCTAGATAGATTTTTAGAATTAGTCAATCTTGACTGAATCTTCATGCCCTGCCCCTTTTCACATTGAAGGTGCCTTCATTTTGACTAGCTGGATTGACCTCTATTCACATTGAGCTGGCTTTATTTAAGATCCACTTCTTTGAGAATAAATCATGTTGACTTGGTCAAGCTTGACCTTGTCCACATAGTTTAGACCTTTTTCACACATTTGGATGCTTGATATGGTTATTTCATGATCCCTTTTCACACTATGACGGATTTTTATTCTTTCTTAAGAAACTTATGAGCCTCCTTTCCCATTTATTCATTCAACTAGATTTAAAAGGAAAAATTAATATTCATTTTAGCTGCATGCTAATTTAGGAATATTACACCCATCAGCAACAATATGCCCCATCATATTCTCATCCTCCCATTTCACCATCCACTCACAGTACTTCACATCAGGATGATCATCCTTCATCACCTATTCACAATCCCTTACCATCACCTCTTGGTACTAGTGCATCAAACAGTAAAGAGAGTAATGAGGAAGATGGTAGTGTAAAAAGCAGTGAGGTAGGTGGTAGTGAGGAAGATGTTACTGAGGCAGAGAGCATTGAAGCAGATGGTAGTAATGATGGTAGTCATGATGGTAGTGAAACAGATGACACTGAAATGAGTAACATAGAACCTTTTCCTTTAACCTACCAAAGGCGAAATAGGCATGTGTTTGCTGCCCTTAAGAGGCAAGGGGCCATGCCTTCTACATCAACCAAGTGGCTTCACAAAGGTAAGGAAAAGGTCATTGACGAATAAGAAGATCAGCATGAAACTGAAAAAGAGTTTCAACGTATTCATCTTGACAGTGATGATGAGAATGAGAAAAGGATCAAAAACATGTTACTTAAAAGCAAATATGCTCAGATTAAAGATCTGCAAACCAATCTAGGTAGGGCTAAGAATGTGATCCATGTCCTTGAGATTGAAACAAGCAATTGGAGACAGAGAAGGCCATCTATGATATCAGAGCTATCAGAGCTTGGAAAGAGGTTTCAAAGACAAAGGAAAAGCTAGATGAAACCTTGGGCACTCTAGATGACATGGAGGATGAGGAAGAATAGCTTCCCAGGAGGAGGCCAAGGACAATTGGCTTGAAGAAGGCCTTAGCCAAGGAGAGAGAGCAAGAGATAGCATTGGCAGAGCAACTCACTCCAAGTCAGCTTCTTTCCATGGAGATCAGATATGATGGGGAACATGGATAGATAGGGAAAATGTGCACTTAGAGGTTCAGCTGGAGAAGACTAAGAGATACCTTGACCTTTAGAAAAAGATAGCAAGGCATTATGCCTTAAGAAACAAGATTGCAAGGGCCAAGCTCAAAAGAGCCCTTGTAAAGATTCAAGCCCTAAAAGAGGAATAGGAAAAATAAAATCTTGAAATTATTTTTGATGCATCCCTACAAGCATCCCAGGCATGATCAGCAAGACAAATCCAAATTTTGGCACATTTATGCAAATTTTTGAAGATTTTGAGTTTTTGACTGTTTTGAAGGGCCAAGCGCGCAACGCCACTGTCACTACGGTCTTTTTTGGGGCACCCAATGGGGAAATTTCTTACATTTTCATTTTCATCACATCAAAGACATCACCCTTAGAACATTTTATCTCATTTGGAGCAAAACTGGTCCTCCAAAAATGCCAAAAACATGAAAAAAATCACCTTTCTGCCCTATTTTTAGCACTAGCGCTGCACCCTGAGCAATCTTGGTAGAATGATTTTGTGAGATAGAAAATGGACACTAATCAAAAACCTAAAATAATTTTTTTAAATTAGATAGGATAGGCTTTCCAATGAGCTATCATGGAGCTTTTTTGGACACCGAGAAGGCCTCCAAATCTCAGCTGCAAAAAGACCAATTGTTCTAGATTTGGGGCTACGCCCTTGGCCTGGCACTGCGCCCTTGAACCTTAGTGCTGTGCCCTTGCCAGAAAGTCAGAAAAACACACTTGGAGATATTATGAAATTTATTGAGAGGCCTTAAGTCAATTTTTCTGCTAAAATTAGTTGAGGAGTTATTGTTAGGAGTTATTTTTGCATTTATTAAGTTAGGATATTTGTGTCTTGGGCCTTGCATGGTCTCATAGGAAAAATTGGAATTTTTGAGTATTTAATGACATTTTGAAACCCTATATATGGTTTTGATCTTCCTTTGCAACATAAATACTGCATGGAGGCCTCATTTTAGTTGTTAGTTGATTGTTGAGCTGAGCATAAACTCTGAGTTTTAATGAAGTTTGGCTTTGGAGCCTTGTAAATCTCTTGGACTAGATATCAATGGAACCGACACATTCCTAGGATTCATGATATTTTTTATATGGTGATTCTATTCCCCTCTTGTCAATTTTTTCCTTTTTTTACTTTATGTTCATGGTTTCTCTAATAATAGGACATAAATTTTAGAGTTGGATATGTTATTTTGGCACCCTACTTATGTCTACATCCTTTTATCTCTATGTTTTCTTCTTTGAAGTTTTAATAAAGAATCCTTCAATTCTCTTTAGTTTCACTGAAATGTTATCTTAAAGTTGTGTTTGTCTGAAATTAATTTTTAAAGAATTCTTAACTGCTCTCTAGGATTACTTGATTGTTGTTTTGAGGTTTGTCTACTAAAGTCTAGTTGAAGAATTCTTAACTTCTCTTCAGTTTTACTATGCTATCATCCTGAACGATTTTCTTGTTCTAGTATGTTGAAGGATCCTTAATTTCCCTTTAAATGTACCACATTCACAACTTCATGTTCATTTCATACTCACTAAACCTATTTTGATCCATTTGGCTTTGTTAACTTGCCCTATGAAACACCCTTCACCTATTGTTATACTTTTTCAAGACCTTTTGCAGACTCCATAGCCCAATGGTCTGAATATATCTCACTCTACATATTCTACTTGACAACCTACCCAACCAAACAAACAAAACAAAAAAACCCCAATCATTATAACGAGCCTAAAATCAAAACCCTAAAATCAATCAAGTTTACATCTTTTACACAAATATAGAGAGAGCCCTCTCTGAGTCCGGGAAGGTTAGGTGCTACGGCTCCAAAGATTGGTTTGATGTTACCCTTGTTCAATTTGGTCTTGCCAATATGAAAAATTATAGGGACCTAACAGGATTATGGTCCATGGTGTAGCACGACCCCCTCCTCTGCCAATTCAATCAGGAGCTACGCTAGAAGGATCAAGATTTTGAACAGATGGAAGCTACCATGCCTACCCTCATAGCAGCATAATGCCTAGTGTTTCTTCGGACCAGCCACATGCTAAGAGATGAAATTGAGGAGCTTCATCACAAGAAGTAGGTCCTCAATGGCCACCTGAAGCCATGGGATGATGAAGCTCTCAATATTTTGCAGGATTAGATGTGGAAGTCAAGAAATTGAACCAGACCCTGGAGAGCATTACTGCAGATATTGAAGGAATGGCTTCATAAACGTTGGTCGACATCGCACAAAATGTGTCTATGCAAAGTGAAGGTATCCTGACCCCTTTTTCTGCTGTTTTTGAGCATCTCCAAAAGAAGATGAAGACCCCACTGTTTTTGTGACTGGAGAGGAGTCACAAGATTGTGTTGGGGGCCTGTTGGAGCGGGGCCCCCTAACCGCAATTTTGGTCTATTTTTGTAATATTTTGTAATAATTAGTCTAGCATAGGTGCTCTAGAGTGGGTCAAAGCCCCCAATGAATTGTAATGGGTCAAAGGGTAGACCAAGGGTCCGTAAACCACAATTTGTGGACCATAGAGTAGCATAGGCTAATATGATATCAATAGATGGATAAATTGAGTCTAAAGGTAGGTTAATTTTTTGATCTAATTGAGCTTGGATACGCATATGTGGAACTATTATGTGGATTGTCTGGCTAAGGGCTCCTATTGGCTGTGTGCGTGGAGATCCTGATTTCTCTTATCTGCGGATCCCACTGGCTGTGTGCATGGGCCAGTAACTAGAGTCTGTAAGTTGGATCTAGACATGAATGAATGAGAAAGAATTTTTGTGATATCTAAGTTCTTTTGTGTTATGATTATTGGCTGTGATTTATATTAGTGTTGATTTAATTTATGATTTTTAATATTAATGGTTTATTGGTGTGCACGTGGATGTGATGATTAAGAAGGAAATGAATGCATATATCTCATTGTATTTATCTTGTTGTGTATGATTACTCAGTCTTTACTTCTGATTATGGGCTTCGCTTGGGTTATTTCACCAATATACTGTTAAGGGTTTCTGTTTTAGGGCTTCTCCAGCACAGGTCTGTTAGATCTGAAAGGACCCACCTCAATTAAATTTCTCTCTCTTATGGTGCAGAAACCTATTTCCACCACCCTCCCATACTACTCCGGGTGAGACCTTCACCTGCACAAGCAGGCATTGCCGAAAGGGTGAGTAGTAAAGGGGTTTGTTGGTAAACCTTAAAACTTAACATGGGTCAAGACCCCTCAAGCCAATAGGTTTCCACTTTATATTAGGTCTTTGATATATGGCCCATGGGTGCATTCTTGTGTTTATCTCTCTCCCGCATATGTAAAATTCAATAAAACAAGAGATTTAATAGTGTCCATCATCCTAATGAGTGTATTGAAGCTAATGTTGATATTTGTGTATATGTTCCTATATAAGATTGGATAGGATTTTTCCATAGTACAAGCCAACATTTTATTGTCCCATGCATGTAAGTTTTACAAAACAAAGAAAACATATCATAATTAGAAAATAAATACAAACAAATAGAATATAAAACTATATTACTTTTCTCCATTAAAAAAAATATAATCTTCACCAAAAATTGTCAATATATGATAAGAATCATGCCTCAATGTCATTTTTTATATGTTTAATAAACTCAAGAACTAAAGACAATAACCCAATCGTTGAATTTTAACATTATTTTTTGTGTGATGTAATAAACAAACTTGAAAAGTGATGTATTTTCCTAGTGAAGACAATGACATGACATGTTATTTTTTCTCATAAGACTTGACATATTAATAAAACAATTACATGACCTTGACTCCTAATTTTTGATGTTTTCTATTGACTAGTATTCTAATCTCAACGAACCTAATATATCCTAAAACATGACAAGACCTCATTTCTATCTGATACCCATGCTCATTATTGTAATATAACAAGGTTACAAACATCACCTTGGTTGACATAGTGAGCATACTTTGATAAGATGCTTAAATTTGACACTTTATGAAAATGATACATTAATATTGACTTGACAATTTTACTTATTGCAAAATGACCTTGACATATTAAACATGACATAGAAACAGTAACTCTAAGACAATTGTTCACTTAACATAGTTACCTTATGACTTCTAAAATTAGTGTCTAAGTACATATATTCATGCATGACAATGACTTCGACAATGGTACATTGACATGGTCTTGTGTTAATGTGACAACCATAGTGAATGAAGCAACAACACATTTGGAATATGTTGTAATATAGAATATTGAGCTATGAAAATATTAATTGATATAAATAACATTGATGCGTTACCATGAAAAGTAATATAATGAGTTTCCTTCTTTTACTCAACTCATTTGAATGTGACATTGAGAGTGACAATGTTGACAAGTAATGTAATGGGACAACAAGTGAAATAGTTCAAATTTGTAAAATATGTGAGTTGAATATCTCCACCTTGGGAATAATGGGAGTAAGGGGACAAAGTCCTTATTTCATAGTTATGATATAGGACATGCATTAATGGTGTGTAATACTTACTCCCCAACACTAATCCTTCCAAATTCTACTTAAACTAGTAAAAATTTAGTGGAATTGTTGATATTAATTCACTTAAAAATTACCCAATTTTGGAGTGAAAATTAATATAATATGAATAATTATTTGCAAATATATAGAAGGTGACACATAAGGATGTTGAATAATCCTTTCTTAAAAAGATACATTCAAAAAAAGGAAATGATGCCACCTAGGTGGTTAATAATGACTAATTTTAGGAAAATATAATATATATAGATATATATATATATATATATATATATATATATATATATATATATATATATATATATATATATATATATATTGGTGAGAAGTTAGATTGCTAGACTTATATATTTTACATATAGAGAAGACCTCCATGGGATTTGTTTTGGATGGGGATATAACATTATATATGCTAGATAGTGAATTATTCTAGGCACATACACTTGCACAAATAACACAGATATTTTTTTCTCTAGAGGACATAAATGATAATTTGGTAACCTAAGGCAGAACAACGAAGGCCCTAGTCTAATATCCATTAGAAGAATCTGAATAGGTGGAAAATTAGATCTCTCTAGACCAAACTTCTAGGGTATAGATCAAAGTTTTGATCACATTTTACATGCTTTGAAATCACTCCAAAAAAATGGAATTATGTGTTGTTTTAGAAATTCAAGTTCTATGTTGTTTGAAGAGGACCGAAACCCATTCTGTGCATAAAAGAAACTTGAGGTCAATTACATAGTTATCACCTAAATAGGGAGTGTGGTAGTGTATGGTGGAGTATCTAACACCTAAATTAGGAGTGTGGTAGTGTATGTTGGAGTACCTAGCACCTAAATTAGGAGTGTGGTAGTGTATGGTGGGGTGGGATAGGTATACAAATTAGTAGATGGTTGACTTATGATGGGCACGAATTATGTAAAGTGTTAGTTTAACAACATAATGTGATTATAGGCTCTTGGTGTTTGTAACGAAGTTAATTGACTTATACATCAAATTTATCAAATATATGGTATTCTACACCCTCCTTGTATCACAAAAAATATGTTTACATAATATGAAACAAAATCATTCTAATTTTTTACAACATAAAAATCACAAATTTTTATAAGGATTGTCTAAAGTTACATGTGCACATGCCATGAGGAATTCAACCTCCTAGTAAAAATGTGGTAAAAAAGAAATGGCTCTAAATAAACAAGTGTGGTCATTTTTTATCACGTTTATTTCTCTATTTTAATATGAAGTTAGAGAGGATGTCTTGATCTTGGCCCCCTTCAATTGTTGTGGTATCTTGTGTAATGTTTAATGTTATTTACCTTGTCCTACGATTATGATGCTACAAGTGGGACCGAGCATAAACTGGAATAAGAAAGAAAAATTAAATTCATATTTATAGCTATTATTAATAGAAATGTTTTATTAATAAAAAGAGTGTCAGAGTTTTCTTTACATGCTTCAGTTGTGGAGGGAAGCAGAATAATGTTGGATGTGGCCATATGTTGCTCCTCTTCTCTAGCCACATCATGTACATGATCTGGTGTTGAAAAAAGAAAGGTTATAATTAATACATCATTTTTATTTAAATATATTAATTTTATTCCATACCATAATTTTCCTATAGCACATGAAATAACTCTAGTACCAAGCTGAACATCAGTCTCAACATCATGCACTCCAACATCAGTAGGCTCATGTTTTGTATTTACATTGCTTGGCTGATTTTTACAATAAAGCACATTACATTATGGAAAAAAATAATAACAAATATATTGAACAAGAATTGATTTACAAATTCTATTTATTGATTTTATTTGCCTCAATGTTATGTTGGGTAGTGGAAGATTGTGAAGACGCCAAGCTTGCCGTTCATTGAACCACGACTTGGTAGCCGTACTTGATGGAAAGATGTAGGTATTCCTCCATGGGAGGATATTTGAAGTGTTTCCCCTACAATTTTTCATTATAAAATGATTTCTTCTTCTTCTGTGATATTAAATTAAAATTGTTAAAAAATTATAATTTGGATGAAAATTATTTTTTATATACTTACAATTTTTTTGGCCAGTTTATAGTAACCACCCAGTCTAAGATGATGTTGCTCGTTTTGGCTATTCTAGCATGTATGGATTTTGAATTATTTGGGAGCCTATATTTAAAACATCAAAAAACTTAATTAGATGTTGCAATGAGGATACATCATCATAATTACATTATTAAAAGTGCCTCATACCTTCCTAGTCCGAGTGGAGTCTTCCCCACTTTTCAAAGTTCTTTCTTGTGTGCATATGCCACAAGCACTCTCCACTCAATCTCTGCAGTCAATGGAGGGAAATCATGAGACCTACCCGATTCCAATTGAGATGTATACTGGTCCCACAAATATTTTAATTGTAGGACTTCGTTTGAGGTAAATTCAGTTTTCAAAGTTATTTCTTGTGTGCATATGCCACAAGCACTCTCCACTCAATCTATGCAGTCAATGGAGGGCACTCATGAGACCTAACTGATTCCAATTGAGATGTATATTGGTCCAACAAATATTTTAATTGTAGGACTTAATTTGAGGTAAATTCAGATTTGTTGAAGGTATTGTCACTGAAATGGTGAACCATCTTGTTAATAAGTTCATCTTTTAACTTGCACTTTGGTATTTCAAGTTTGTGAAAATGGTCCGCCCAACTATTTCCAAGGTTATGTCATACAAAGGAATTTAAAATACATCATTTCTTGCAAAATGATTTTATCATTAGTTTAAAATAATCACAGACTCTACGTTAATTTAATTTAGGTTGTACTTTATATTTAAAACACTTCTTAAATACCTTGAAGTTTCTCTATTTTCATGGAGATATTATCGTCATCTACCAAAAACATGATTGGTAGTGATCCCATTCTTGTAACACGAGAGGATCCAAGAGATCTCATGTAATATTCCTAAATTAGTACGCAGCTAATTGGAATATTAATTTTTTCTTTTTTCATTTAGATAGATGAATAAGTGGTTAGGGAGACCCATAAATCCCTTTAGTAGGAATAAAGCCCCTCTTAATGTGAAAAGCGATCATCTTAACAGCTGGATAAATCACCCTCATGTGTGAAGAGGGGCTAATGCATGTGAACAAGGTCAAGTTTGACCAAATCAACAACGTTGGTATGGAGGGAGTGGATCATCAATGAGAGACATCGCAGTGTGAATGGGAGAAAGTCTCCATGATAGTAGTGAATTTAATGAGTGGGACCCTAGGTGAGAAGGCTCACATTGTTTATAAAGAGGGAAAGGTAGCCATAGATGGTTATGTTGTTTATTATTTATTTTGTGGTCTGTATGACTTCTTCCACTCTCCAACTATTTAGCTGAGATTGTTGTGTTGTTTAGCACAAGGTGTTCCCGAGCTAGAATCCCACCCCTTTACTTGAGGAGCCATTGGGAAGATTATTGCACTACATTTCCACATTTCCGTATTCTAGACAAGCTTCATTCTTCATCTACAATGCAATTTCTTTTCAGAGTTGTGTTTTGTTGTAGGGTGTCGCAGTGGAGTGTCGAGAAACCCACTTTCTGAGCTAATTTTTCGATGGAGGAAGCATTCTATCCATTGCGAGATCCACAAGGAAGGTTCTCGAGCTTTATTTCATATCTTGGCACCATGCCAACCTATTTCAATCATCTATAGTGCAGATTCCCTCTTTGACTACATTTTTCTAGTGAGCATTTGCAGTGGAGGTTTCAATGCTTGTTTTGGAGGGTGAGATCTTCAGTGCTGGGATCAGCCTTTCACTTGAAGGATCTGTTAGAGGAGATCTATAAATTTCTACATCAGTTTTAGACACCTCCATCTAGTTATTCAATTATAGCTGCAATTCAGCCCTATGGCTACATTCTAGCATTTTTTTTTTCGGGCATTTCCGGAAACCCTTTCGGGTTGTCTAGGAAAAGTGTTTGGGAGTCTAGATCTTCACTCCTGCTATTATTTGAGCTATATAACAACATATCCATATTTTTATATATTTTTTGTAGTATTTATGCCCTAAAACCACATTCTCTTAGCTCATGGCACTTTTATAGTAGCTATTTCTCATGTATTGACATATTTTCTTATTAGAGGCTTGTTTTGTATTGCTTGAGTGACTTGATCCTCAAGATCTTGTGCCTATTATTTGTTGATATGTTTAATAAGATGGCTGTAAATTTTTCTCATGTAATGGTGTATTGATGTATTCACTGCTACTTTCCATGTTTATGTGCTATATTCTTGCTTTTCCCATTTGGGAATATTACAGTGGTATCCGAGCATAATCTTGGCTTAGCTTATGGATCTCAACCAATATGCTATAAGGAGACGAAGAGATCTAAAAAGATGCAAGTAATGAGATTTTTATCATCACTTTTTAGATATATGAAGATCCTCTCCAAGGAGGTCAAGCAGATGAAATAATAGAGATGTAATGAGACCTCTAGAGGTTTTCAAGATGAGGAAGGTCCATGCACTTCCTATCAGCAGAAGAAGGAACTGGTATTGCATAGAGCTCCAAAGAAATACACTATGCCCTTTTCTTTTTAAGAAGAGGATGAAAGGCATGGAGATGGATGGAACTTAGATCATGAGATTCTACATGATTATCTTGCAGAGTACAAGTGTCAATCAAGGGCTTTGAAGGAGAATCTAACTCCCCCATAGTTCATTCAACTCAAAAAAGAGAGGTAAAATTACACCTATGGATGGAGAAAGCACAATAGATTTCTATTGTATGCCTTTAATGGGTTATACACATGCACAAAAAGGGCTTAGGGAATGGAGTTTGATGCATTCTTCCTACTACATCCAGTAGTAGAAAGAAAAGTTGTTGATATTTCATCACTGCACCTTGAGGGTGAAGCAAAAATTTGGTGGTTCAGCCATTTGAGGCATGGAAGAGTGAATGCATATGAAGATTTTTATCAAAGTTTGATCAAGAGGTTTGACAAGAAGAAATCAGAGAAGAAACTTCCACCACCACTTGTTGTAGGAGCACTTGCATCAGGAGAAAGAACACTTTCATCTTTACAAAGTGGTCTTGATCTCTTGACATTTAGAGTCCCATGCAATATTCTGAAGATGCATGAAGAGGAAGAGACTTATACCAGTGCTAGTGCAACCATAGAGGAGCAGCCATCATCATCAGTAGTTGGGGAAGCCATCACACTGGAGGAAGGAACCCTTGTAGAAGTACAAGATGTTCCCAAGCTTTACCAAGGTATGCACATATTTCCATTTCCTGTTATTTTAGCACAACATATGGAGGATTGTGGGACATTCCATCAGGGAAAATACATGACCTAGGGTCAAAGTACATTACTGATTTGGAGTAGAAGACTATCAATGTGCATAGGAACCTTGATTTGTTCAAGGAAGAGATATATAGCCATCCTAATTTCTCATTGATGAGCTGCACACAACACTTTGGGTTGGAGTGTAGATTTTTGGAGGATAAGGTACGAATTTTCATAAACAATCCAATGCAGAACTATAGGCTCAACATTAAACATGATCATGATACAGCTTATGTATCATCATGGAGATCAACAGTGCTATTATGGAGAAATAGTGATGAGTTCGGGGCCCAACTAGTATTGGTACATTCTGATGACTAGTATACTTGTGTAGTATTGGATAGGCATATGGTTGATGGAGGACATCTTATGATTGATAAGATATCCCATTATTATAATGGATCCTTCTTGATGAGCACTTCACATCTCACTGAGGAAATTTTGCCTACAAAATATTTGGATTCTTATGGGGTCAACTTGGTCATTGATGAGTGGTCTTCATTTGGAGATCTCTACGAGGTTGTACTTCAACATCCCATGAAGTGAAAAGGCAGTAATATGATTTGGGAAAATGGTATTCTCCATTGGAAGGATACCAATTTTGAAAATGGAAGGAGACACCCACACTTGGATGTATGGGTGAGGATGGTGAGCAAGAGGTTGGTGAGCCACTTGCAGATCTATGACATAGGGCAGCATGAGGCATGGTTGCGCTAGATACTCTTGAAAGAGTTTGGCCATCATGTGACATATCCTTTTTCTAGAGGTATGTTATGGTTTGATGGATTGCATGACACCCATATGATATGGCAGCAAAAGATCTAGTTGTATGGGGCATTCTGTTAGCACCCTGTAACTAGCAAGATTGGAAAAAGTCCAACTACAGCGAGAACATTATTTCAACCACTTTGGGATTCTAGGATCTAGCCCTCCTGAATCCGGAGAGGGATCTCTCCAATAAGTGCAAAGATGGATTTGTCTTTGGAGTTTTGGGTAATGATATTAGGCTAGTTATGAAGGCCGAGGGTTTGTTTTGTTTTTGGATGGTTGAGCATGATTATTGTTTGAGGTGGAAAATTCTAAATGCAAAGAGTTTCAAAGGTGAGAAGTTGCAAGTAAAAAGAACAAGCTTTGGCCAAGAAGATAGATAATTGTAGGTTTTACTCCATTGGGCTATGGAGTCATAATAGGATTTAATTGAAACAATCAGGTTCAAGAGTGGGCCATGGGGCAAGTCATCTATGTCTAAGGGTCTCTTTAAAGTTTGATTTATGGAATGAAATGAGACAAAAGAAGGGGAATTAAAAAGATGAAGAACAAAGAGCAGCCTAGGATCTAGTAAGTACTTTGAAACTAGCCAGCCTTTGACATACACTTAAGAAAGACATGAAAGTAAACTAGGATCTGGTAAGTACTTTTAAACTAGCCAGAATTTGATATAATTTCAGTAGAAAACATTTAAAAACAGGGGAAACACAAGTGCTAACAAAGAATGGTCTAATATCTGGTAAGTGCTTCGAAACTAGCCAGCTTTCAACACATTCCAAGGGAAACATTCAGATAGTCTTTGGGGATAAAACTAAGACCAGGGCACACCATAACTTTCTTATTTCATCTCTATTTAACTAATAATGAACATAACATTTAAGAATAATATTCAACTAAGACAATAAGACGAAGGAATTCCAGCATTCCTATGCTTAAACTGAATTAAATCATTCCTAAATAACACACATTGAAAGAAAACATTCAGATAAAGATTTTTAGTCAGAGAAGGGTACTGGTATATAGTAGGTCCTAACTCTATGCATGCCGTTATTTATAAGAGAAGATGAACACAGTGAAAACATAAATAAAACAACAATTCACAAGGAGAAAAACATCACTGTCGACATAGACCAGGATCCCATAAATCAGCTTGTATTGATGCTCCAAACCAGTTACAGCTTCAAGTCCAATGCTTTAGATTAGAAATCATCTACACTTCCCAGACTAACTTATCTGTTACAAGAAGAGCTCCAAGAGCCATTGAACACTATTTACATATAGAAGTCTCAAACTCAATTACATTTCAATGTTCAGTAGCCAAATCAACCAACCCCTCTCTCATCTTCTGCAGTAGTATTTATAGAAGTATGAGGAGGTGAGATCTGATAAAAGATCTATAAAGATAATTAATACAGACTTAATGGCTTCTCGGCCTTTGGGGGGCTCAATGAAGAAGCTTACATAGGTTTCCTCTATATTAAATAATTTACATTAAGATTCAAGCTCGGTGGGAACTCTTCTTGACTTTTGAGGCTCTGTGTTGTGTTAAAGTAACTCTGCTGATATTTTTTCATTAATTTTATTTGCAGAATTAACTTGTCTAGCTATTCTGAGACAAATATCTGATCTTGATCAATAAATTCAGCCTCTTTTTGAATGCTTTAAGGCACAGGTCGCACTATGGTAGCTGGGAGGAATCAATTTCCCTCAGATGTGGCGGTGGAGGCTTTTTTTCTGATGAACCTTTATGATTTACCTTTAAACTGTGTTTTAGTTGGGAGGATTAGGCTTTTGATAATCATTCTTAGTTGTAATCCCCCATAGATCTGTCTTTGATCTCATGTTCTGGTGCGTTCTTGTCTTTGACACTGATACTCTTTGATTTGTGCTTGACTCACTGTGTTTGTCGGTGTGCAGGGCTGCGCAGGGGTCGAATGGCATCAATGCCTCATGAATAATTGATGAAATGTGGAGTTTGAAACCTTGCGAATGAATCTCTTCGATTAATCAAAGGTAGGAGAATCATCACCCTCAGCCTTCGAATTTTCTTCAGCATGGCGGAAAAAGCCATTTAAACCCTGCAAAATACAAAAACCATTATGAAATCCTATATATATAGGTTTACTGCTTTGGAAGGACATGTGGGGAGAGCATGGACATTGGATGGAATCATCCAATAGTTGAGATTGATCAGAAGAAGTCAAAGGGAAGGCGAAAGAAGAATTTAAATCGGAGCCGTCGATCGCGCAAATATCGACAGTCGGGAGCGGAGGTGAATAAATAACATAAAAACTTTGTTTAAAAATAAAAATAAAATAAAATAAAAATCATAGAGAAAGGTTTAAAAACTTTGTTTCACCAGAAAATTGTGGAAAAATGAGTGGGGATTTCGGGATGAATGTGGGCCGTCGGATGATATCAGCCCACATGATCAACGATGGAGATTGGGTACCACAAAACCTTAGAAACATGCCCCGGACTTCAAAACTTTCAATAAAAACATGCTGAATAAAGTTTCCCTGGTCTGAATTTGGGCCTGTTGACATGGATGTAGGGACCAGGGCAACTTTTTTTGGGCCTTCGATCTGCAGATCAGATCGACAACGGAGATGCTTTTAATAACCGCGTCGTACCACCTTTATTTTACGGGCCTTTTCAGAGCATGATTACCGTCCGATGAGCTGGCCTCAGATCGGACGGTGCACGCCAATATCATGCCGGGCTGATATCTGACCTTTAATGTGCAATGAGGGCGGTATTTGAAAATGGGTCAAGCCCACGTGTCGGCCGGTGGATGGCATCACTTCCAAACGGAAAAAACCACCTCCCTCTCAAAAAGCGGTGCGATGAATCCCGCCCGGTTTTGAATAGTTAATGATCGAAAACATTTAAAACCCAAAAATTCAATATGATGAAGGTTTAAGCTTTGGGGGCGGAAAATATATTTTCAATACGGCTTGGTGCCCATCTGTGGGGCCGTTTGCTATATGGAAAGTAATATGATCTGGGATACAGCACGTGGGGCTAATCGGCATCGAAGCTTTTAACATGGCAAAACATTTTTGCGCTTGGCTCTCTGTGATGTGATAGGCACTCAAATGGCTTAGCACATGGTTCCAGCACCAAGGCGTATGGAGGGGAAAGTCTGAGGAGTTTAGCCCAAGGGTGCTTAAACCTTAACACAAAATATGTATTTTTTATGAAGTTTTCAATGTTTTTACGATGGTTCTGAGGGTTTTGATTAAGGAAAATAATGAGTCTTAAACCTTATCAAAGGGGTTTTGATTGAGGGGGTGGAAAATACTATGAAAATGAAGGATTTTGATGATAATGAAAGGGGTGTAAATGAGGTTAGTTGTTTAATGGAGGAAGGGGAAAAAGGGATTTTACAGCAGTCTCTCATGAAATCAACAGAATTTCTGGAGCATAATGGGCACAACAGTGAATATTTTGGATAGAGTCATGAGGCCTTTAAGAGTCTTCAAGAGCCAACACTTTTTGCAATAAAATTTGTTCCTTGAAGGCTCCAAAAATGATTTAGCCACCTTTTGGTATAACAAATTTCCTAGGTGGCTAATAGTGGCTCCACTTAGGGATGGTGCCTTCTTGAAGGCATCAAGAACTTCAGACTTGGATTCTCTGGGAGGCTGATCAGTGCCTTATCCATTAGGCTTCCTTTCTTTTCTTGCATGATATTCTTTTGCTTTGAAAACATATTATCAGCCATAAAAACAATGGATCTTTCATCAACAAGATGTCTACCTATCCAATCCTACAGATCTAACAATTTTTTTTCTTTAGAGTGCACTTGGATCGGCAAACTCTTTTACAACATTTTATTCTTTTGAAAGCAGGAAATATAATCTATTTATACTCCTTATTTATCCATGGACTCAGATTAAACAGTTGATCCCCCATTATTCTCTAGCTAATCTACCATCTGTTGAGATTAAACTGTCCAACAGATTTTATTCACTAATTTCTACAACAAAAATTTAAAAGCATACAAGTCAGGATTGAACAGTCTAACTTGTTGCTGGTCTATGGCATAAAAAAAAGCTGCACATAGACATTATTTTTGCACAAAATTTAAAAAAAAATGGAAGGCTTGGGATCTGAAATTTCAAAGCATTTCCTTCCTATTTTTATGGCTCTGTTTTGACCTTTGTTTGAGCTGTCTTTCTTTTGTCAACTGGTTCAAATTTTGAGTTAATTGGAACCATATTTACATCTTTCTTGACTCAGAATTTGGAATGGATTTGAGTCATTCTCTTACTTGGAAATTCAGGTTCGGATTTTGAGCATGTTTGAACCTTCAATTTATATCCTAATATATCTACTGATAAGCCAAGATTAAATAGTTTGGCAAATAGAATTCACTATCCTATCAACAGAAAATTTAAAACTAGTTTAGTCAAGATTAGGCTATTTGACTAACTAGAAGTGTGTTCTTTAGGAGTGGCATTTAAGCTTGCACACTTTCATATTTGTTTCTCTTTTTTGGTATGGGGCTATACCTTTCTTGTTTTTACAATCTTCCCTCTTTTCTTTCTTTCTTTGTTTTTGTATTTTTGATTTTTTATAACTTTGAATGCAATGATGGGTAGAGTATTTATAATGAGAAAAAGATAAAAGGCTTTTGGAACATAACATGGATCAAGAGAAGTAATGCTCAAGCATCCTGCCATTGACAGGACCCCCAAACAATTCTTCTCCATTCAACTCCTGCAAGAAAAATGCATTATTACCAGCGGCTGAATGGATAGAGTAAGGGCCAAGCCATAAGTTGTCAAATTTTCCGTGCTTGCCCTTGTCTTCCCTTCTTGAGTCCCAATTTAAAACTTTGTCCCCAATATTGAAATTGTTGGCCTTTTTTCTTCTATCGAAAAGCTTTTTAATGTTGTCCTGCTTCTGCAATGCTTTATTATAAACCTTCTCTCTGGTTTGCTGAAGATGAATGGTCTGATTTATTCTTCTGATCATGTCATTATCTTCATTTTGCAACTCTTGGATCAAATTCATCACTGGTACCACAAGGTTGTTTGGAAAAATTGCATCAGTACCATACACAAGCTGGAAACGTGACATGCCAATAGATTTATTCAAAGTCAATCTGTCAACCCAAAGTGCATGAACTAGCTTTGTGTGCCAAGACTTTTTGTTGTCCTGCAATAGTTTCTTGATTATGTTCACTAAACTCTTATTTTAGGATTCTACAAATCCATTGCCTTGAGGGTAATAGGCCATGGAATGCCCCAATGTTATCTGATATCTGTGACAGAATTCAACCATCTTCTTTGATCCAAATGTTGCTGCATTATTAGTGACGATCATGGTAGGACAACCAAATCTAAAGAGAATATTATTCTCTATGAATTTTATAATAAAAGAATCATTGGCCTACCTACAAGGTATGGCTTCTATCCACTTACTGAAATAGTCTATGGTAGTGAGAATCCATATATGCTGGGCAGAAGATGGTGGATGGATTTCTCCTATGAAGTCAAGTCCCCACTGTTGAAAAGGGGCTTCAACAGTGATTGGATGTGGAGGTAGGGGTAGCAGTTTTATTTTGCCTTCAAAATGTTGAGATTTATGGCATGCTATGATCATCTTGTGCACATCATGAAAAAGAGTAGGCCAATAGAAAGCAGCCCTCAAAATTTTGTTGGTTGTTTTCTTCCAGTAAAAATGACCTCCACACTCTCCTTCATGGAACTCGTGCTTAACCTTCTCTGCATCATACTCAGGCAAACATTTAAGCAATACACCAATTGCATTTTTCCAATAAAGACATCCATCTATAATGCAATATTTTACATTTTTTAACTTTAGAAACCTTGCCTTTGTTTTCGTCAAACCGGGAGGTGCGTTTATATTAAGAAAAACATAAATAATATCAGCATACCAAGAGGAATTCATAAAATGGTATTCAACAATGGGAGTTGAGATTTCCTCTTGATCATCCAAAGCATCAATCATATTAATATCAAGAACTTCAAAATTTGATTCAGCCATTAATCTAGCTAGAGCCTGGCCTTTGATGAGTGTAGTGAGTTTTATCTCTAAATCATATTCAAGGATAATAGAAATCCACTTAACTCTCTTACCATCTAGGTCCTGCGTTAGAATGTCTTTCACAACTGAATTTTGGACAAAGGCAATGATGTGTGAGTGCAATATGTATACTCTAAAGTCTTTCAAAGCTTTAACCAAAGCAAAAACTTGATTCTCCATAATGTTATACTTCAGAGGGGCATCCCTCAATGCCTTGCTAAATAATGCAATAGGTTGCTCTTGTCCTTGTGGATTTTTCTGTAAAAGGACAACATCTATGGTATGTTCTGATGCAAATGAAAAAATATAAAAATCTTTTGAAAAATCAGGACTTATTAGAACCAGTGTTTTGGTTAACACTTGTTTCACCAGCTCAAAAGAATTCTTTGCTTCGAAGGTCCATTTTACCCCTTTCTCCTTCTTCAACATGTTTGTGATATTTATAAGAAGCTCAGCCAAGTTGGGGATGAACCTTCTCAAAAATTTAATCTTTCCAATGAAAGATTCCAACTCCTTGATGTTCCGAGGATGAGAGATTTGTAATATGGCCTCAATCCTTTTGGGATCTATCTTAATACCTTCTTCTGAAATGATGTGCCCAAGAAGTTTACCTTCTTGGAGCCCAAACAGTGTCTTCTTAGGGTTTAAAGATATCCCAAACCTTTTGCATCTCTCAAATATTGTTCTTAAGTGTTCTAAGTGCTCTTCATCTGTTTTTGAAAACACAGTGACATTATCAAGGTATATAATGATGAAGAAGCCCAGTTCTTACAAGAATGCTATGTCCATGGCTCTCTAAAAAGTTGCTCCAGCATTCATTATACCAAAAGGCATTTTCACATACATGAAAGTGCCCCATGGTGTAGTAAAGGCTTTCATTAATTGATCAGTAGGGTGAACCAATATGTGATTGTACCCTGAGTAGCCATCGAGCAAAGAAATTCTTCTAGACCCTACCACCCTTTGTAACATATGATCCATCTTGGGTAAGGGGTAGTTGTATTTTAATGAAGCTTTGTTTAAGTCTCTAAAGTCTATACAAAGCCTGAACTCTCCAGTTTTCTTCCTAACTGACACTAAATTAGACACCCACTCAGAATATCTAATAGGGACAATAATACCATCGTCGTACATTTTCATGATCTCCTTCTAAACCAAGGGAAACTGGACAGGTTTTAATCTGTGCAGATTTTGTTCGAATGGTTTTTGGTTTTCCTTGAGAGGGATTTTGTGCTGTATTATTTCAGTGTCATAGGATTTAAGATCTTCGTAACTCCACGCAAAAACATCAGAAAATTCTTTAAACAACTCTATGTATCTGAGTTTAATGTGAGCTGGTAAAGTCCTAGACAGTTTAATCATCATAGGTTTAAGTTCACTACCTATATTGCACTTTTCCACTTCAGTCTCTACAGGTTCCAGTTCTGGCTTCCTGGCCACATCGTTAAAATTGAACAACTCTTCTAAAGGGGCTAGACCGATTGGCAAACTTTGATCTTTAGAGTGAAGAGTTTCTAAATCCTTTGTTTCTAACTCTCCATTCAGTTCTGTTTTGTTTTGAAGTTTTCTTGATAGTAGGTTAATATTAACAAGTTCAGGAGACATTTCTTCTTCACCAAGGAAATTTCCTTCACTGCAATCTATATCATAATCTGAGTCCAAATAATGTGGTTAGAATTCATTTCTGAATTACATGAAGTCTTCTATTTGTTTTTCCCCATCAAACACTTGCCAGTATTTTGTGTTATCAGGCACGGCTGGTTTGAATTTTATCTGAGTTGTGCAGTATTTGGTTTCATATGGCGTTAAGCATGTTCTAGCTGCAAAGGCTAAATTGCGGGCTGCAATATTTCTTTTCCTCAAGACAAAAATTATCTGGTATTCTTCAAAAAAATTTAAAAGGTCGATGACATCATTTCGATAGGCCCTAAGTCTTGGGTGATTTGCATTATACTCCCCACTAATTTGCCTAATGACTACCTCTGAATGTCCATATGCTTTGATTTTCTTGGCTCCTAACTTTTTCAACAAACACAAGCCTAGAAGCAGGGATTCATATTCCGCTATGTTATTGCAACAATGGAAGTTTAATATGTAGGAAATTCTTTCTGTGTGGTTTTTTTCAGTGTTACAAATTCAGACACCTGCACTAGCATTATTTCTAGTGCAAGACCCATCAAAATACGTAATCCATAGAGGACTATTTTCGGTTTCATATGTTTGGTGAATGTCCTCTTCAACTACTGTGCTTTCTGATTGTTCATGAGTATCAACACTCAGTTGAATTCGTTTCATTTCCTTAGATATATTATTGGGTTGAGGACTACTTTCTTGACTCTCAGTGTTTAAAATCAACGGACACGTGATTTGTAGCTCAAGACCTGTGTTTTGTTTTCTAGAGTTTATAGGTTCAGTAAACTATTCTGACACTCCTACATTATCTTCTTCCCCCTCTCTATCTGTCATTAATCCTGTTAAAGTGACTTGTTCACTCGATGTTTCATCGTTAATCATAAGAAAAAAATCAAGGCCTGTATTTACAGAATAGAGGGGAGAGTTTTGTGGTTTTTCTTGGCTTGTAACTGTGTATTGCATATGGGACTCCCTGTAAAGTCTTCTAGCCTGATTGAAAACAATGATAGTCACATAGGTCATGTCCATCTGCATAGTCCCTTGTAACCTAGCCCCCCACGATCTTGATAACAACATTCCATACTTTTGGTGAACATCAGCCACAACAATATCCATTACTAAGCATTTGGCTGGAATTTGGGCTAAGTTAACACAGAGGTCTTTGATTAATCCTAAACATTTTACTCTACTTGAGTCAAAGGAGTAAAGGTCTTTGTAAGGTCTGGTGATTTCTAGACCGAGGCTCTCCATTATAGCTTTATGCATTAAATTATGAGAAGCCCCAGAATCATGCATAACGTTGTGCAAAATTTTGTCATGAACATTTAAACTTACATAAAAGGGAGGAACATGTCCCTCTTGATACTTACCTTCAATCTTCGGACCAAAAATAAGTTCTAGTTGGTCATCATTTAGATTGACTGTGTCATTATTATCCTCAATATTTAAAGCCTTCAAAATTTGGTCCTATATACATGCTGGGAAGCTAACTTAGTCATGGGAACAAAGATTTTGATCTTTGAAATTTCTTGCTCTAGGCTGAAAGGAATTTGGTTCTTTGAAGAACTTGTTTAAGCCTTACTAGCTGCCAGTCTATCAGCAACATCAACTTGCTTATTTGTTCTATTTACATTTAACAAAATGGTTTTAACAGGAGTACTAGCTGAAGTGTTAGTACTGCTAAGGTCTACACTCTGTTTTTCATTGTTTTGAGTGCCTTTCTCTCTGCCTTTATCAGAATTAACAACCACTGTTTTCTCCTTTTTTTTCACAATTTTAGGCTTGTTTACAATGCTATTTTGTGAAGATTTATCAAAGGTTGTGAGGTTGGGAGTTTGTTGACTGGTTTTTCTTCTAAGGTCATATTCTCTTTGAGACTCTATGATGACATTTTCCATGTCTTGATAATAACTTTCATCATCATCTCTTTGTCATCATAAGGTGTATAAAGACCTTGTTTTCTATCGTAATGAATCTCAAAGTCATCATTATCTACCCCCAGCATGTTGATATCATCTTTCTCTGTTATTTCATCTGTTTCCTCAACCTCACTTACATACTTTTGGTGAAAGGGAGGAGTGATCTGTTGATCATCTTCCCTAGGTCTGTTTGGAGGTTGGTTCCTTCTAAAATTCTAATTCTGGTTCTGGTTTCTGTTTTGAGGAGTAGTTTGGTTTTGGCTTGCTTGTGCTCTCTTAATTATGCTCATCTCTTTCATCATCTCTTCCATCATTCTCTCCATCTTTGAGTTGGAAGTAGAGGGTGTAGATTCCTCTCTAAAGGACACTCTCTTTTCATTTTTCATTCTTTCTCTCTTCTCCATCAAGTTGACTTCCACAGAAAGAGCACCCTTTTGCATCTCTTCAAGAGTTGCAGAATCTCTTTCCCTCAGCTGATAAGCCATCTCAGGGTCAAACCCTTCAGGAAACTTGTTTAAAGTTGAGCCTTGTGGAGGTTTTAGATCTGGGGAAAGTGCATTATATACACTGTTAAATCTGGTACAATAAGCTTGTACACTTTCCCCAATGTTTCTATGGAGGTTCCTGTAATCAGAAAGGACTTGGAGAGGATTCTTATTTACTTCCCATTTTCTTAAGAATGTCTGATGGAAAGCTTGGAGATCATTTATACTAGGGGGGGTTAAGCCTTTAAACCATTTTCTGACTTCCCTTCCTAATCTTTGAGAAAATAATCTAAGCTTGACAGAATCATCATCTATTTCATTTCTGTCGAAGTAGTCATTCATCTTATCCACATGTTGTGATGCAGTTGTAGCATTGCTAGCATTATATAATTGAAATTTGGACTGATAGTCCTGTGGAAGATTGAATAATGGTACAGGAAGGACTAAGGGAGCATACCATGTAGCCATGGCAGGAGGTGGAGGTTGATTTACAAGAGGTAGATTGACAAGAGGAAAAGTGGGTTGGAATGGAGTGGCTTGAACAGTGGATGTAGGGTGAGCAGAAGTGGATGGACCAGGAGTAGATTGCTGAGCTGATCTTGGGTGAGATACACCTAAGTTGTGAAGGAAATGTAAATCAGGAGGTGTTTTTTCTCTACTACCAGGATGTTCACTTGCTTCAGGAGATGAAAGTGAAGATTCAAAATGTAACTGATCTAAATCATCAAGAGACCTAGTTCTGAAGGGATTTACCAAGTCAACTTGTGATTGTTGTAGAGCTGAAAGATTTGCAGGAACTGAATTGGCTCTCAAAGGTGATCTGAAAACAGTTGATAATTTAATCCTAGGAGACTTCCTAAGGATAATTTCTGGGTTAGCAAATATCTCAGGTGGATCGGGGTCAGGATAGGCCCTAGTGTGAATATTTGTAGGAGCCACTATGTTGTGTTTTTTAGACCCAAATAAACAGGAAAAGTTCAACCAGGTATGACAGTCTTTAAAAGGTCAACTAATCTGTTTACACAAAATTTAATCCTACAGTCCTCTAACCGAGTTTGGATGATATTACAATGATAAGGGTTCTTCCCAGTGGAGTCTTAAGGTCTGTTGAGGATTGTGGAGTCGCCAAGTGGAATTTTTTAGCTCCTAAGGAGGTAAAAGGTTTTATGGTCCACCACCATGTTTATTTGATACCAATCTGAAATATTTTTGGGTTTTCTGAGTTATTTTTCAATTGTGTGGTTTCTAATAATGTCCTAACTCTGTTTCAAAACTTAGCTACGGTTATTAGACAAAGACAATCTACTCTTATGGCTAAGCCAGCTGATATTTCAAGGTTATATAATGTCTTATGAGAATCCTATGGTTTACCTATATTTTCACTGATTCAAACAAGTTTCATCAGGATTACCACTTCTTGGTAGTGCTTGAAAAGGCTGCTTTTTACTCACAAGGTTTTATGAAGTGTTTAAGGGAAACTAACCAGAGATTATGGGTTCGATCCCTAGTGGAGTCGCCAGAAATGTTAGCACCCTGTAATTAGCAAGATTGGAAAAATTCCAACTACAGGGAGAACATTATTTCAACCACTTTTCGATTCTAGGATCTAGCCCTCCTGAATCCGGAGAGGGATCTCTCCAATAAGTGCAAATATGGATTTGTCTTTGGAGTTTTGGGTAATGATATTAGGCTAGTTATGAAGGCCGAGGGTTTGTTTTGTTTTTGGATGGTTGAGCATGAGTACTATTTGAGGTGGAAAGTTCTAAATGCAAAGAGTTTCAAAGGTGAGAAGCTGCAATTAAAAAGAAAAAGCTTTGGCCAGGAAGATAGATAATTGCAGGTTTTAGTCCATTGGGCTATGGAGTCATAATAGGATTTAATTGAAATAATCAGGTTCAAGAGTGGTCCATGGCGCAAGTCATCTATTTCTAAGGGTATCTTTAAATTTTTATTTATGGAATGAAATGAGACAAAAGAAGGCAAATTAAACAGATGAAGAACAAAGAGCGGCCTAGGATCCGATAAGTACTTTGAAACTAGCCAACCTTTGACATAAACTTAAGAAAGACATGAAAGTAAACTAGGATCTGGTAAGTACTTTTAAACTAGCAAGCCTTTGATACACTTTCAATAGAAAACATTTGAAAACAGGGGAAACACAAGTGATAACAAAGAATGGTCTAAGATCTGGTAAGTGCTTCGAAACTAGCCAGCTTTCAACACATTCCAAGGGAAACATTCAGATAGTCTTTGGGGATAAAAATAGGACCAGGGAACACCATAAATTTATTAGTTCATCTCTACTTAACTAATACTTAACATTAAATTTAAGAATAATATTTAGCTAAGACAATAAGATGAGGGAACGACAACATTCATATGCTTAAACTGAATTAAATCATTCCTAAATAACACAAATTGGAAGCAAGCATTCAGATAAAGATTTTCAGTCAGAGAAGGGTACTGGTATACAATAGGTCCTAACTCTATGCATGTTGTTCTTTATAAGAGAAGATGAACACTGTGAAAACATAAATAAAACAACAATTCACAAGGAGAAAAACATCACCGTCGACATAGACCAGGATCCCATAAATCAACTTGTATTGATGCTCCAAACCAGTTACAGCTTCAAGTCCAATGCTTTAGTTTAGAAATCATCTACACTTCCCAGACTAACTTATCTATTACAAGCAGAGCTCCAAGAGCCATTAAACACTATTTACAGATAGAAGTCTCAAACTCAATTACATTTCAATGTTCAGTAGCCAAATCAACCAACCCCTCTCTCATCTTCTGCAGTAGTATTTATAGAAGAATGAGGAGGTGAGATCTGATAAAATATCTCTAAAGATAATTAATAAAGACTTAATGGCTTCTCGGCCTTTGGGGGGCTCAATGAAGAAGCTTACATAGGTGTCCTCTGTATTAAATAATTTACATTAAGATTTAAGCTCGGTGGGAGCTCTTCTTGAATTTTGAGGCTCTGTGTTGTGTTAAAGTAACTCTGCTGATATTTTGTCATTAAGTTTATTTGCATAATTAACTTGTATGGCTGTGCTACAACAAATATCTAATCTTGATCAATAACTTCGAACTCTGTTTGAATGCTTTGAGGCACAGGTGGCACTATTGTAGCTGGGAGGAATCAATTTTCCTCAGATGTGGCAGTGGAGGCTTTCTGTCTGATGAACCTTTATGATTTACCTTTAAAATGTGTTTTAGTTGGGAGGATTAGGCTTTTGATAATCATTCTTAGCCGTAATCCCCCACAGATTTGTCTTTGATGTCATGTTCTGGTGCGTTCCTGTCTTCGACACTGATACTCTTTGATTTGTGCTTGATTCACTGTGTTTGTCGGTGTGCAGGGCTGCGCAGGGGTTGAATGGTATCAATGCCTTATGAATAATTGATGAAACGTGGAGTTTGAAACCCTATGAATGATTCTCTTTGATGAATCATAGGCAGGAGAATCGTCATCCTCAGCCTTCGAATTTTCTTTAGCATGGCAGAAAAAACCATTTAAACCCTACAAAATACAAAAAACATTATGAAATCCTTTATATATAGGTTTACTACTTTGGAAGGACATGTGGGGAGAGCATGGCCATTGGATGGAATCATCCAACAGTTGAGATTGATCAGAAGAAGTCAAAGGGAAGGTGGAAGAAGAATTTAAATCGGAGCCATTGATCACGCAAAGATCGACATTCGAGAGCCGAGGTGAATAAATAACGCGAAGGGGTCACATTATTCGGAAAATAAAATAAAAAGTAGCGAGAAAGGTTTAAAAAATTTGTTTCACCACAAAATGGTGGAAAAATGAGTGGGGAGTTCGGGATGAACATGGGCCATCGGATGAGATCAGCCCACGTGATCAATGGTGGAGATCGATTACCACAAAACCTTATAAACATGCTCCGGACTTCAAAACTTTCAATAAAAAACATGCTGAATAAAGTTTCCCAGGTCCACATTTGGGCCTCTTGACGTGGATGTAGGGACCAGGGTGACTATTTTTGGGCCGTTGATCTGCACATCAGATCAATGATGAAGATGCTTTTAATAACCGCGCCATACCACCGTTATTTTACAGGCCTTTTCAGAGCGTGATTACCGTCCGATGAGATGGCCTCAGATCGGATGACGCACGCCAATATCACGTTGGGTCAATATCCAACCTTTAATGCATGATGAGAGTGGTATTTGAAGATGTTTCAAGGCCACGTGTCGACCGATGGATGGTATCGCTGCCAAACGGAAAAAAACCGCCTCCCTCTCAAAAAGCGGTGCGATGAATCCCGCCCGGTTTTGAATAGTTAATGATTGAAAACATTTAAAACCAAAAAATTTAATATAATGAAGGTTTAAGCTTTGGGGGCAGAAAACATATTTGCAATACAGCTCAGCATCCATCTGCGGGGTCGTAGGTTATATGGAAAGTAATATGACCCGGGGTTACAATGCGCGGAGCTAATCAACATCAGAGCTTTTAACATGGCAAAATATTTGTGCGCTCGACTCTCTACGATGCGAGAGGCACTCAAATGGCTTAGTGCCTAGTTCCAGCACCAGGGCATATGGAGGGGAAAGGCTGAGGAGTTTAGCCCAAGGGTGCTTAAACCTTAACATGAAATATGTATTCTTTATGAAGTTTTCAATTTTTTTCCAATGGTTCTAAGGGTTTCGATTAAGGCAAAGAATGAGTCTTAAACCTTATCAAAGGGGTTTTGATGGAGGGGATGGAGAATACTATGAAAATGAAGGATTTTGATGAGAATGAAAAGGGTAGAAAATGAGGTTAGTTTTTTAATGGAGGAAGGGGAAAAAGGGATTTTGCAGCACTCTCTCATGAAATCAGCAGAATTTTTGGGGCATAATGGGCACAACAGTGAAGATTTTGGACAGATTCATGAGGCCTTTAAGAGTCTTCAAGAGACAACACTTTTTGCAATAAAATTTGTTCCTTGAAGGCTCCAAAAATGATTTAGCCACCTTTTGGTATAACAAATTTCATAGGTGGCTAACACATTCTACAAGTCAATCATATTGATGTTACTACATGACTTGTATGATGAGGAGATGAGGAGTTGAACAAGATTTTTTATTTCTTTGGATGCAATTGGAAGAGTATAGGCTAATTTTCTCCCATACTTTGTATGATGTTGCACGAGTAGATGCTGGCACATTCATGGTGTAAAGGGGCTACTCCTTAGCTTTGGAGGATGAGGACTTACTTCCACTTTGGAAGGAATCTCCCATATATAGCAGCATTATGGTAGATGACTTTGGCATTTGGCATGTCAAAGAATGGATCTATGAGATGACAGGAGCCTTATTACAAAGGCTAGCATCGCTGTCACTTGGGAGCTTAGGTTTGTTGATGGAGTGTTCCCAGGATCACTTCACATATGATGCACTTGTTGGAAAAGTAAGAGATGAGAGTGATGGAGTAGTGGATGGAGACATCTATTACCATTATATCATCCCTTTCCATTCAAAAGGGTCTCATGGAGACATATAAGACCACTATGGAGAGATCATCGATGGATCTAATTATCAACCTACTCTCAATACATGGTAAGAGTTGTGATTTTTCACTTACTGATCATCTAACACAGTATTGGCATTCTCTTGCCATTTATATACAATGAATTTCTCCACAAGAGGGCAAGATTCTATTTGGGCTTCATGGTCTTTGCAAGACCAACATTAATGACGGAGATAGCCATATCTTCTATGGCTTTGGGAAAGTTTTGTACTATTTCTTGTATTCTCATTTGATACAAAATTACATTTAATATTTAATAGTAGATGAGATGATATGCACAACTAGAAAATTGTTGGGAGACAACTTGCCATATTATGTTTTGAAACAAAAGTTAGCAAAACTGCGATGTGACAACTTGGGAAACTATTGGTACATTCCAACACTACATGAAACCTTTAGTATATTTCTCATTTGGATTCCATATTGTGATGATGTCCTATTCATCATATATGGGATGGTTTGGGAAAGCATGATTCATGACACTAGAGAGAGGATCTTTGAGGATCCAGTTTTCTTCTTGCCTCTTGAAGGCAACATTATTGCAGCCCAAAATTAGTAGGCACTCTACACTTATCATAAGTGGAGAGAGAGACAGCATGGAAAATACAATTGGGTCTATCAAGTTCAGCTATGCAACCCACCTACATTGCAGGAGCCAAAGGTGGAGGATTTTTTCCATGAGTCACCATTTTGGAGGGTGGCTCATTTTTTATGGATGATAGCTTGGGGATGGGAGCTTCACATGGGAATGATGGGTCCCAATATATTTTAGATTCCATGACTTAATAAGGCCCCTAGAAAACATATAGTTGGCTCCATGGATATTCCACTTCTTCATGAAGATAACTATTTGGATTTGTCACCAAAAGCTAACTTACATACTTGGGAGGGGCCACTTGGAGACTTATTGATGAGACAACATATTTTTAATTGGAGGATATTCTCAAGTAAGGATGCTACATGAGGAGGAGAGTAGGCTCTTCAGTTGTATCCTTGCAGTTGCTTGAGGACAAGCAACATTTGGGAGGGGAGGACTGTAATATTCCTAAGTTAACATGTAGTTAATTGGAATATTAATTTTTTCTTTTGTCATTTAGATAGATGAATAATTGGGTAGGGAGACCCATAAATCTCTTCACTAGGAATATAACCCATTTTAATGTGAAAAAGGACCATATTAATATCTGGATAAAGCACCCTCATGTGTGAACAGGGGCTAATGAATGTGGACAAGGTCAAGTTTGACAAAATCAATAGTGTTGGTATGGAGGGAGTGGATCATCAATGAGAGACAGTGCAATGTGAATGGGAGAAAGTCTCCATGATATTAGTGAATTTAATGAGTGGAAACCTAGGTGATAAGGCTCACATTTTTTATAAGGAGGGAAAGGCAACCATAGATGGTTATGCTGTTTATTATTTATTTTGTGGTCTGTATGACTTCTTGCACTCTCCAGTTGTTTAGTTGAGATTGATGTGCTATTTAGCACAGGGCGTTCCCAAGCGGGAGTCCCACCTCTTGCCTTGAGGAGCCTCTGGGAAGAGTATTGCACTACATTTCCACATTATGGCATTCTGGCCAAGCTTCAATATATATCTACAGAGTAGTTTTTGTTTAGAGTTGTGTTGTGTTGCAGGGTGTTGTAGTGGAGGGTTGAGAAACCCACTTTCTGAGAAATTGTTTCAATGGATGTAATGTTCCTTTTTCAGAAAAATTGTCAATTGAAAAGCAAATCTATTCCAGAGATGGACTGAAGGGGCATTTACTGGATTTTTAACCTCCATAAGAAGGATGAGCTCCAGAGGCTTCCTAGCCCACTATCAGACTCTATCTATAGAGTGTTGTCAAGGGACAATATCCCCAACAGGGAAATACAACAAGATTGGGAATCTTGCAAGATAACCCAAAAATGCAGCTACAACAATATAAAGACATAAACTGGAAATAGCAATGTATAAAAATTATGCCAAAATGTATTAAAACCCTTGAGAAATTTTATTATGAAATATCAGCAGCCAAATGATACAATGAATGTCAAAAGAATAAGGCAAGAAACCTTCCATGAATACACATGCCCTAATACAAAATGCTGCTCCATAGCAGGATGCCTATGAATAGAGACTACGCAGTCACATGAAGGATACTGCTACAATGAGTGAAAAACATCATAGGAGATGCATAGATATGGATCATACATCATTTTGATAGCTGATCTCTCCTCCCAATCACTACCTCAAGTCAATCCTAGAAGGATTGGCTAAAATATGCAAAACTGCTGAAATGCCAGAGTTGCTGGGTAGTAGCAACAACTCAATACATGGAATGGAATGGAGAAGGATGAATGGGTGAAGCTGATGAATAGGCCTTCTCATTTGGAAATATGAAGTGCAAGGCTGATCCCTACACAAAATATCTCACCCTCTGAAATGCCTGCAAAACCCTCATTGCAAATGTGGTCCAACTAGAACGCAGTCTATGAGAGGGCCTACATTGTAACTGATGGAAGTGGTTGGCCTCCTGCCAATGTTGGTGGAATAAGCTCAGGAAACATCCTAAGTAACCTCTCGAAAGTAGAGAACCTCCCTCCTCTGAAATATCAGCTCGAAATGGTGTTGTAGGAAACCTCCCAGCAACATCCAGCGACACTGCACCATATCTGCTGCAGAAACTGTGCTGATGAAGATGGCTGATGCTATGGCCTGAATGCTAGAATATGGAGGATGATTTCAATACTTCGTGAGCTACTCAAGAAGGATAGGAAATCCTAAACAGGACTCCCTCGTGCCCGAGGGAATTGCAGCTCTGCTGACCAGCAAGAGGAAGCAATTTGTTTGAATAGACAAATAATCAAATTATCCAAGATAATCTCAATGGGATGACTTTATCCTCTTCTAAACATAATGAAGCCACTACCTTCCTTCCTCTATTTTGTGTAACCAGCTCCAAAAAAAGAAGAAAAGAGATATCAATGCCTTAGAAATGAGCCACTTCGAGGGGGCAACCTCCAATACATTACATAAATGAACAATTCTTGGATGATACAAATGAAAAAAACCTCCTTCTATATATAGGAGTCCATGAGGCCACAATATAATCCTAGTGGGGCCACAACGTAATCCTAGCCGACCTAAAAATAATAATTTAAGGGCACAATAATAACAATATGGGGGTTACAGGGGTACAACAATAACAATAAGTGGGGCTACACTAACATAATAAGGGACTACACTATTAATATAGGGACTTAACATGCCCCTCTCCTTCAACAAGTGTTGTCCTCAACGCTTGATTATTTCTTGATGCTTCTCTATAAAATTCTCATCCTCCCATGTGGAATATTCTACAGGAAAGTTCTTCCACTTGTTGAGATACTCTGAAATTGATCGTACTTGTCGAGTTATTTTTTTGTGACTGCTTCAGAAATTCTTTCGATGTGATGTTGATATTCCTGTTGTTTCATTAGATTCTACACCAAAGTTAGGTTATCCTCTGAGAGTTAGAGAACTTGTTGTTGATGCTCGATGTCATATTCCACTAATTTATCATCCATATTAGCTATTATTTTATCCTTCCAACCATCCAACTTAGCCTCCATTTCTTCTTTTAAACCATCTATGTTAGCTTCGGTTGCTCTTCGTAAGATCGAAATTTGTTTCACTTGGTACCGTAATTTTGATATCTCATACTGCAATTCTTCCACTTCGTGCATCATAGTATAGATTTATGAGGGTTTAATGGGTTTTGAATTATTTTTAGAAGGAATTTCATAACGAAATACTGAAATATATGCTCAATAGGCCCTTGGAATCACTTCAAACTGATTTTTCAAACAAGATTTATGCAATTCGGGAAAAACAATACACACCTTTTACTTGCTTTTGAGGAGCTTGATATTGGAATTGGATTATCTATGTGATTGAAAATCTTCAATATCTGAAATTCAGCAATGAAATAGCCCTCTAACTTCTCTTTCAAATACCATAGGTCTGTCCTAATTTGGATTCTCCAAGACAAAGTTGTGTCCAATCTCCCACAATGACCTAATTATGGACTAGTTCAGTAGAGCGAACTTGTACGACTTTCCAAGTGTCAATGTTTCATCCTTTGTCTCTGAAATTGATAGCCAATAAACTGAAATCCGTTTACTTTCGACCATTTCTTATGGCACTCCAATCCAATGCCCAGAGAGAGATTTATTGAAATTTTCCCACGATCACCTCTTTGAGATGAAATTCAGGAGCCTAAAAAAGCACTAACTTCCACAAATCATATCTCCAAACATATTGTGAACCAAGCTCTGAAATTTTTTGATGAATTTATTCAGGATTTTGGCTTTGCACCATATGAATTTCAGATTCTGAACCTTCGTAGAAAAAACCTTATAGCGCAAATTCCACGATGACCTGTTTAGGATCCTGAAACAAGACCTAACTTCCACAGATCATATCTCTGAAAATATGTCGAACCAAGATCTAAAATTTTTAGACAATCTTCCTCAAGATTTTGGCTTCACACCCTAAAAATTTCATCTTCTCACACTTCGTAGAAAAAAATTTATAGCGAAAATTCCACGATGACCTGTTTGGAGCAGCGAAACCCTAGAATCCGAAGCTCTGATACCAAATGTTGTGTAACCAACTTTAAAAGAAGAAGAAAAGAGATATCAACGCCTTAGAGATGAGCCACTTCGAGGGGGAAACCTCCAATACATTACATAAATGAACAATTCTTGGATGATAAAAATGAACAAAACCTCCTTCTATATATAGGAGTCCATGAGGCCACAATATAATCCTAGTGGGGCCACAATGTAATCCTAGCCGACCTAACAATAATAATTTAAGGGCATAATAATAACAATATGGAGGTTACAGGGGTACAAAAATAACAATAAGTGGGGCTACACTAACATAATAAGGGACTACACTATTAATATAGGGACTTAACACTCTAGAAGTTTCCTCCCCCATGGAATATTCCTCCACTAAAACTGCGCTGTCCCACTTAGTGCTTTCCAACTCATGCCAACGCAGTTTGACTTGGTCAATTATGCCTTTTCCATTTGAATTTTAACCTTTTTCACACATGAGGGTGTGAAATCGAACTCCATGATGATACCTTTTCATTGTGAGGGATTTATTCCTGTTTATTTCATGAATGGGTCACTTTACCCATTTTTATTCAACAAAATGAAAATATGCAACTATCATGTTCCATTTTAGCTTGAGTCTAAAATTGGGAACATTATAGTCCTCCCCTGCCATATGTTTCCTGTCCTCAAGAAACTGCATAGAGAGAGAAAAATTCCTCCTCCTTCTTCTCTTGTGGCCTCCTCATCCATGGTCCCACCACTTCTAAAATATGCTACAATAAATCTGCCCTCCAATGCTCTCTCCCAAGTATGCAAACTGAAAATGATGCTCCTCATGGAAATATAGAAGGTGTAGTGGAATCCTTCCCACTGGAATGTGGCCTCCTCAAGGTAGGAGTGATAACATGCATGGGAAAACATAGTCCCACTGGTGATCCACTCACCAATGCTATCATCCAAATGAAAATCTTGCCCCCGGTTTTGTGCAATGTAGTGGGGTTGAATGGAGAGTTTCGCTGCTTCATTCCAATAAGCTCTTCTCTCCCTCTGTAGTACATATGGGGCTACCTCTGTCCTTGGGCTGAAATGGTATGGCCTCCAAGAGTGGCCCAAGCTACCCCATAAAAAAAATTCAGCCATGAAATGCCTCCTCAATTTCTCCAAGTGGTTCCTCCCACAAGAAGAGACAAGTGGAAATGTGGCAATCATGGTTTGCCCATGGTATCTCCTGCAACATAGAACATGTATAATAGGGAGAATCATGCTACCAATTGGATGTATACACAATACTCTCCAAATGATGCTCCTCATAAGTGTGCAAATATCAGAAATGCAATGGAGGAATATGCAATAAAAACAAGATGTCATAGGACAACCAAAGAGTGATCCATAGTTCCACTCATGGAACCTGTGTAGTGCCTCCTTGGCCTGCCTCAAAATCAAAATAACAAGTGCTAAACTAGCCACTTGTTTTCTGCCATAACATCTCCTCATAAGATCAAACATGAAATCACAATTTGGTGCCAATGGTGCACACCAAGAAGCATGTGGCTTCCCCCACAACCATCATAAAAATAGCCAAAATCAAGGCTACAAGTAGTTGCAAGTACATTATGCCAAGTGCAAGAAGGGATGATCCTCCTTGATCAATATGCTGCACATATAAAGTAAAGAGGTACATAATGTGAAATTATACCTTCTCTACCATGTACTTGAGACCTTGAGATAAAATGGCTCATCTGAATGCTCTCCCTCTCTTCCAATGAGTAAGGGAATGGTTGTGCCAACCTCTCCAAAAAAAACTGGCCTCTGTATCTATCCATATGCTGATGTAGATCATTCTGAATGCCCTCCCAAGTGAACTCCTCTAGCAAGGCAAGTATGCATCCAAATGCATAGCTAGGAAGTCCTCATATGCTGCATGTAATAGTGTCTCCTTTAGACTAGAGGCCCTAGTCAAGAAGATTCTACCATGACGATAGATGATCATATCATCCAATAAGTATCTTCCATATCCATCAAGGCCATCCAAAAATCATGCATGTACCAAGATCCTAGGGAATACTCAACCAAAGCCGAGTCCTCCATCCTGGATCAATCCTCCACATAGATAGCACTAGTGTTCTACAATATGGTGCTCCATCATGCTGATTCCTACTACCTTGACATCCCCTCATGCCAAATTCATCCTCCAAGTTGTTGCCATGCCCATCATGCAGCTGCTCATGCTCAAATAGAAATGATGTTCTCTAAAAATGAGCCTCCCATGAGAGACTATCACCTCCAAAGATTCTCCTGATCCTAGGCAATGTAAGCATGAGTGGCCTCCATCTACTCCAATCCATGAAAGAGTCCTTCCTCAAAGGAAGTATTATCTCTGTCACTAAATATATGGAGCAGTCATCCTACATTATGAAGATGCAATCCTCCATCCCTGCAACAAAATTTGTCAGCGCAGTATGACTGATGAGAGTGGGTGATGCTGAAAATGAGAGAGTGTCTCCCTCCTCCTTGAGTCTATCCCAAACTCTCTGCGCTGTGCTGAATTCTCCCAAGGTTTCCACCCTCTTGAAATCAAGGTGTGACTCCCCCAAATATGGAGCATCCAACCTCTTCTACTGATCTAGTGGTCTCCTTGGTGCAATGTCTCCATGCAGTAAGACACCATCATCAAGAGATGATTGAATGTATGAATGGAGAAAACCCTCCATGATTCCACTGTGCAATCCAATCATCATCTTAGGTGCATCAACCTCATAAAATAGACAGGGGTGTGTGCTCCTCATCCCATGATGTTGATCATCCTCCCTATCTCTTCCTTCTATCTCCATAGCTTTGCACCCTACTACCAATGGCACAAATGTATCATCAGCTATGCCTTGATCTCTACATGGGAGATCCTAGGGAATTTCTTGAAAAAACACAAGAATCCCTCTATGTGGAGCAAGAGCTCCTCTTTCCTTTGCATGAGGTACTAGATCAACTCTAGCTATACCAACGCAGTTTCCCTCCTCCTCATCAACATGTAGGGGCAAATTCTCCCAAAATTTGATCTCCTTTTGAAAAAGAGACCTCCATGCTCTCTTGTGTAAGAATATGAGATGGTTACCTTGCCTCTAAGAAGGTGTGATGCAAGATGTTATCCTTTTCAACAATGTCTGAAGTGGATCTGAGTTTATGTTTCCTCCCTTTACATGCAATATTTTGGTTTGTTTCTCTGCATGTGTTTCAGAATTTCTCCCACCAAATCCTTCCATCATTGCTTCAATGAATCTAAAATAGGGAGAAGTATTTTCATCCTTTAAATAACATGACTCAAATATCCAACATGCATAGGTGTTACCTCTAAAGTGAAGCGTTGCAAATATGATAACATCTCCTTCAGAACCCTTGTACTGCTGCAACATGATCTTCAGATCCTCTACCCATGCTTTGGCTGAACGTGTAGGTGAACCTTGGAAAGTAGATAGAACAAATATATCTTGTTGTTGGCTCCCCTTTAACTTAGACTTGCAAAAATCCATGAAAGTGAGATGATCTTTGAATGCCGGAGTTTGAGACTCATAGAAAATCTCCAAGAGTTTTCTTCTTGGTCACCTCTCCTTCTTTTCCCATCTCTTTCATGACAAAGCTGCACATGTGACTACATTGTGTGTCAAAGGATGTGACTGCATGCTCACATTCCTCATTAGGAACCCTAGAGTTTGTTTTGGCTTCAAACCCTAGTGGAGATTCTTCAAATCTCTCCCTTCTCTTTTGCTTGTGGCTCCCATGAAAGCCCTAGATGGATTTAGGGAGAAGCTTTGCTAGCTCATCTCCTTTTTCTTCTCCACAAAGTGGGGTCTTCCTCTTCTTCTTAGATGGCATCTTGGCGAATATCCACAGGCTGAGCCAAGATTATGCTTTGATACCACTGTAATGTTCCTTTTTCAGAAACATTGTCAATCGATAAAAAAATCTATTCCAGAGATGGACTGAAGGGGAATTTACTGGATTTGTCACCTCCATAAGAAGGATGAGCTCCAGAGGCTTCCTGGCCCAGTATTAGACTCTATCTATAGAGTGTTTTCAAGGGACAATATCCCCAAGAGGGAAATACAACAAGATTGGGAATCTTGCAAGATAACCCAAAAATGCAGCTACAACAATATAAAGACATAAACGGGAAATAGAAGTGAATAAAAGTTATGCAAAAATGTATTAAAAAACTTGAGCCATTTTATTATGAAATATCAGAAGCAAAATGATACAATGAATGTCAAAAGAATAAGGCAAGAAGCATTCCATGAATACACTTTCCCTAATACAAAATGTTGCTCCATAGCAGGATGCCCATGAATAGGGACTACACAGTCGGATGGAGACTACTACACTGAGTGCAAAAAATCATAGGATCTACATAGATATGGCTGATACATCATTGGGAGAGCTGATCTCCCCTCCCAATCACTACCTCAAGTCAATCCTAGAAGGATTGGCTGAAATATGCAAAACTACTGAAATGCCGGAGTTGCTAGGTTGTAGAAGCAACTCAATACATGGAATGGAATGGAGAAGGCTGAATGGCTGAAGCTGATGAAGAGTCCTTCTCCTTTGGAAATCTGAAGTGCAAGGCTGATCCCTACACAAAAGATCTCCGCCTCTGAAATGCCTGCAAAACCCTCACTGCAAATGTGCTCCAACTAGAACGCAGTCTATGAGAAGGCCTGCACTATAACTGATGGAAGTGGTTGGCCTCCTGCCAATGATGGTGGAATAAGCTCAGTAAAAATATTCACTAACCTCCTAGAAGTATATAACCTCCCTCCTCTCAAATATCAGCTTGAAATGGTGTTGTAGGAAACCTCCCAGCAACATCCAACAACACTGCACAATATCTATTGCAAAAACTGTGCTGATGAAGATGGCTGATGTTATGGCATGAATGCTGGAATATGGAGGATGAGTGAAATCCTTCATGAGCTACTCAATAAGGAGAGGAAATCCTAAATAGGACTCCCTCGTGCCTGAGGGCATTGCAGCTCTGCTGAACAGCAAGAGGCAGCAATTTGTCTGAATAGAAAAATAATCAAATTATCCAAGATAATCTCAATGAGCTACCTTGCTCCTATTTTAAACATAATGAAGCCTCTAACTTCCTTCCTGTAGAAGTTTCCTCCCCCATGGAATATTCCTTCACTAAAACTGCGTTGTCCCACTTAGTGCTTTCCAACTCATGCTAACGCAGTTTGACTTGGTCAATTAGGCCTTGTCCATTTGAATTTTAACCTCTTTCACACATGAGGGTGTGAAATCCAACTCCATGATGATCCCTTTTCATATTGTGAGGGATTTATTCTTGTTTATTTCATGAATGGGTCACTTTACCCATTTTTATTCAACCAAATGAAAATATGCAAATATAATGTTCCATTTTAGCTTGTGGCTAAAATTGGGAACATTACAGTGGAGGAAGCATTCTACCCATTGGGAAATCAACAAGGAAGTTTCTTGATATTTATTTCATATCTTGGCACCATGCCAACCTATTTCCATCATCCACAGTGTAGATTCCCTCTTTGAATGCATTATTCTAGTGAGCATTTGCAGTGGAGGTTTCAGTGCTTGATTTGGGGGATGAGATCTTGATTGTTGGGGTCAGTATTTCACTTGAAGGATCTATTGGAGAATATATATACATTTATACATCATTTTCAGCCACCTCCATCAAGTTATTTAGTTGCAGTTCCAATTCAGTCGTAGGGTTGCATTCTGGCATTTTGTGTTTTTGGTATTTCTAGAAACCATTTCTTGGTTGTCTAGGAAAAGTGTTTGGGAGTCTAGATCTTCACTCCCATAATTATTTGAGCTATTTAATAGCATATCCATATTTTTATATCTTTTCTATAGTAATGATTCCCTAAAACTACGTTTTCTTAGCTCATGGCACTTGTATAGCAACATTTCTCATGTATTTACATATTTTCTTAGTAGAGGCTTGTTTTGTATTTCTTGAGTGACTTGATCCTCAAGATATTGTGCCCATTATTTGCTAATAAGTTTAATAATATGGTTGTAAATTTGTCTCATGTAATGGTGTATTGATGTATTCACTGCTATTTTCCATGTTTATGTGTTATATTCCTACTTTTCCCATTTGGGAGTATTACATCTCATTTTAAATTATGTAATCAGATCATGCTATGCATCCACAACATCATGCGTAGATCTTGACATACATTGTTCAGGGAGTGAATATTGTACTGTGAGTGGTTGAGCATTTGTACCAATCTCAATTACTGCAAATTCACTCATAGGTGGAACATTGACATTGCTACCAACACCGAAATGACTCATAGTCATAGCATGAGGATCATACTCCACCAAAACATCCTATAAAATATAGGGTTTTTTTATAAAGGATGGGATAATCATAAACAAACAAATGGGATAATTAAATGATTTTCTGAACCCATATCAATGAACTTGTTGCAACAAGGTTTTGATTTTTCCTTTTATCACATATATATGAGGCTAAAACATAACTAAAGAATTAAGTTTCTTGTTTTCTTTGATTTTTAGCTTTTTTATTGCTTGGATTGGATCGAAGGAAATACAAATTCCATCATCAATAACCTTTTCTTCATGAGCATATCTAGACTTCTCTATGGTTTTTTCCTTCCCCTTATCACCTTGTTTATAAAAAAAGTGTAATTTGCAATTCATCCACAATTAATCATCATTATATTAATAAGAAAACCACTATTGAAATATTTCCAAATTTATATAGAAACTTCATGTACTAAATAACAATCATTACATACAGTAGATATTACTTACAATTTGGGTAACATGGAATGCATATCACCCCTACAATAGAAATATTTGTATTTATTCTATTCAAATTGTAATCAATAAGAACCTCTTCCCCTACAACAATTTATTTAATGGCACATATGAGTACATAGTTTCCTTCACATCTCTCGAATATGAGATTAGGTTGCTTATATATAGTGATGAGTCTTGTACTATTTATAAACCTTGCAATATTCCCTGTTTCTTTTAGCCTTCCATCAATATGCATAGTTGTGCCTTTATTTTCATCATTGTCTTGTAGTTGAATATAATTTGTGGCCACTACATATATTCACATACTTTTGGTATACTATACTAGCCATACCCAATCATTGTAGTTGTAATAGGGTCCGGCATACTCCATCAATTCAATTAATCCTCTGTAACATACCTTTATGACATCCATGGAAAATAGCCCCAAGCCATGTAATGACATTGACACAAAAAAATGTGTTTATTTTTGGAAGATCCTTGGGTGCCCATGTTTTTACTAGATGTTTGTACCTCAAGGACACCTCAATGTCGTCGATGCTCTCATTATCATAATAACATGAACCCCCTTTAGCGAGAAAAATTTCCATGCATATATGGAATTTTATTATAATATTTTAACCTCTAGTTGATCTTCCCCTACTAGACGATGTAGAAGATGTTTGATAAATTAATTCTATCCTACCTGAAATCCATCACTCGACGGAGATAGATTTGAGAAAATATTGTTTGGTTTAATTTCCTATAACACTCCATCAAATGAGAGAAACTATTAGCGAGTGTCATAAGGGATGTTGAGAAACATCTTGAAAAAACCACAAGAACATTATAATAGTACAAGTGAGTTAGAAGGAAGTTCTTTGCATTTAAAATATTCAATTAATATTTGAAAACTTTCAATATATTGAGAGACACATTGAGATTTTGAAAGTTTGTAATGTTTCTTCTAATGTTCACACATGTGAAAAACCTAAGGTTTATAGCGTTTCCTCACATCCAAAATTGCATGTGTTGTAGGTTTCATTGGTGAGCACAAAAGAATAGAGGAGCCATCATCTTGAATAGATATTTTTCGTTGTGCTTGGAGATGTTGTTTCATTGAACTCGGAGGACTGGAAAATATCATTATGCAAGATATATCATGAACCATATTTCTCTTGTTGTCATCGTGTATAAAATGAAACTTTGTCCCAAACTCAGCGAGAAACTAAAAAATGGCAATATAATTGGTGTTGTTCCTATGCCTTAATTGAATCAACATGCTCCTATATGTTGGGAAACATAACTAGTTTCATTCTTCGTAACTTTCATTTGTTTCATGTCATGATGTAATTATTATATATTGATCAAAAGAAGAAAAAAATTGTAAAAATAAAATTTTATAAAGTACCGGTTTCATACTTGAGGATTTGGTCAATATGTTAGGCATCAATTGCATGGCTCTATTGACTTTTATAGTATAGGAAAGCTTTCAAAGTCACAAACTTTGTAAGGTAGCTAGGACATCAGTATTCCAAAGAACCTAGAAACTGTTTGTGGAAATTCAACTCGGTTCATGACTTATTAAAATAATTAATTATTCTAATGGAGACCCTAAGTCTAAAATTAGGGAAATTAAATAATTAAAGGGTATTAATAAGTCAGAGTGTGAATCTTCTAGAAAACAAAGATCAAGTCAAGTTTTAATCTTAGCCATTTATTAGACTTCTAATCTGGGTCATTTATTCATCAACGAGAAGATTATAAAAGAAGGCTTGAGGGTCATTTCTAAAATAAGTCGGGCATACACTCAGTACCCGAAGGAGATCAATTATGAAGGAATATAATTCAATCTCAGTGGGAGAGTTGTAGGGTGTCGAGTAGCAGGAGCATAAGGAGAAGGAGGGAGTCAGCAGTGACTTAAATCAAGGACAGAGGGATGCAGTGGGTAATAGGAGGTAGAATACGGCTACAATGCAATGATCCGACACAGAGCCTATGCAAACTTACATAGTCTAGCATAGGGATTGTGCGGAGAGATACATAGACTGGCACAGACAGAAGAAGAGGTTGATTACGATGTCCAAAAATTGTTAGGAGGAGCCGAGAATTATGTTTGGGGTTTTTTCAGATTTTATCTGGTAGTGTATTCCTTGTAAAGATTCATTTGTTGATGAATATTTATAAAATCCTCATCTACTACACTGGTTTTCTCACATTGCATTTTTTCGGGCACATTTGTCCAAAAATAACTATGTACATGTGATTGGTTCTTATGCTTATGTTATTCATTATTTACTGCTCTACATATATAATTGTGAATATTGCAGTAGTATTTATTTCAAATTTTACGAATAGATTTCTATAAAGAACTTATTTAAATAATAAGTAGGAGAAATAAATATATCATTGCAACTCTATAATTTCAAATTGAAATTTTCACATGGTATGAGAGCTAGAGATGAGTAACAGGAAAGCAGAATTGACAAGTAAACAAAAATATGAGAGTGCAGCAATAGCTCAGAGGGGTTCATGTAGTTCTACAGAGAAGGAAAGAAGCATGATAAAACAGACAAATCATGGTGTTTATGTTATGCCATCCAGACTTGAAGAAGAATTTTCTTGTGTGTCAAGGATGGGTTCTTCAGAAGTTTGGTACATTGACAGTGGATATTTTGATCATATGACGGGAATACGGGAATTTTTTTCTCTCTACTGAGAGGAGAGATTATTTTTAAAATAACCATGGGTAATAAAGATAAATTTATGCTAATTGGAAGAGGTACCGTAGTATTTCACACCCAGGCTGGAAATAAGATTCTGGCCATCAATGTGCTGCATGTTCCTGAGCTGGGGATGAAATTTCTCTCACTGTCTCAAATTCAAAACTGAGGTTATGAAGTTTAATTTATTGGAAATAGGGTTTATGTCAAACATCCCAGTTGGAATAAGAAAGCACAGATCAGATTAAGGAGCAACAAAATTTATAAGTTGCAACTCAGATCCCCGATGGAACTGATTGGAAACACTGATGAAATGGACCTGAATGAACTATGGCATAGAAGAATAGTACCTTTTCATCATGGGGCGTTAAAAATCCTCAAGAAAAATATCAGAAGAGTTCTAGAACTAAGCATCAAGTGGGATGATGTCTATAGAGGGTGGGTACTTGGTAAATATGCCAAGGTAGCTTATCAGAGAAGCAGTAATAGGGCCGAGAGTGTATTGGGTCTTATACACTCGAATATTTGTGGACCAATGTTCACTAGAGCTCTTAGGGGTGCCGAGTATTTCTTCACCTTTATTAATGACCATTCTAGAAAGACCTAGATCTAATTTTTGAAAACTAAGGAAGAAGTCTTCAGTTAGTTTAAGGAGTTCAAAGCTCTGGTAGAAAATCTAATAGGAAAGTAGAACAAGGTAGTGCGTTCAGCCAATGGTGGTGAATACACAGACACGGAATTCATTGGTTTCTGTGCAAGGGAAGGTATCAGAAGAGAGTGGACCACTCCATATAATCTGGATCAGAATGGTGTGGTAGAAAGGAAAAACGGGACTATTATCGAAGCTGCAAGGGAAATGAAGTGAAGTTGTGGTGTGGAGGGATGTGAAATTCTTGGAGGAGAAGGCCTTTTGAAGATCCCGCGAGTTGCCTTCTGTTACGTAGTCTGATGTAATATTCCCAATTAGCCCAAGCTAATGGGAATATTCAATTTTGTTTCATTTTTCTGTTTGATGAATAAATGTGTAAAGGAGGAAAATAAAAACTCCTAGAACAACAAATAAATCAATGCCAAATGTGAACAAAACTAAATCTAGGCTATTTACATAAACAACCTTATGTGTGAAAGGACTAAATCTTTTGACTGGGTCAACCATGACCAAATAAATAGCGTTGACTAGAAGGAGTGATCTTCATGAAGGTACAATGCAGTTTTAGTTGGAGGAAGCTCATGTGAAAAGAGCTATTTCATTGAGATGGTTTAGGGTTTTGCAAGCTCTCAAACTTATAAAAGGAAGAGGAGGGTAGCATGATAAGGTTTTTGATGATTATCAGATTTCTGTAGAATTTGTCTTTTTGGACATTTCTTATTCTCTTGGTTTTTTAGTAGAGAATAGTATTGTTTAGCACTAGGTGTTCCTAATCAAGAATCCCACCTCCTTCCTTGAGTAGCTCGTGGAGGAGTCTTGAATTTCTTGTCCACTATCAGGCATTTGGCCAAGCTCTTCTTCCAACTACAACGCAGATCCTGTTGAGGGTTTAGTTATCTTTGTAAGCTGCAGCAAGTGGAGGCTAGATCTACTCAGATCTAGGCCATTCTAGTGCCTCTTTTCAGTGGTAAAGTCTTCTATCCCCCTCACAAGAGAGTATTGGATGATTGGAGCACTGATTTCAGATCTTGGCTTGAGGCCACATATGTTCTAGAGCCTACAATGTAGTTTTCATTCCAGTACTGTGTTATTTGCAAGTGTACAGTTGTAGGGTGTTTCAGCACACTTTTGGAGGAGAGATCTATAGTGTTGGGGTTCTACCCTTCACTGTGGTGATCCATGGATTTTGTTAGCCACCTATGAAATTTTTGACAAGCAAACAGGTGGCTAAAATGTTTTTGAGCCTTCAAGAAATACATTTCCTCTGAAAACATATCATTCTTAAAGCCTCCTGTGTCTTTTTCCCTTTGAAGAATCCTCACTATTGTTTCCAGTTAAAAAGCCTCTCTGTTTGTGGAAGAAAATGCTTAGAAGACCTCCATTTCCCCTTATTTTCATTCCCACTAAACCTTTGTTTTCATCACCTTTTTCCCCCTTTGCAAATTCCTCCAAAATTCCTTCATTAACCCTCTAAATCTCCCTAAACCCCCTTTAAAACCTCATAATATCCTTTATTTGGTCTTAAAGCCCCTTTTTCCCTCTACCAAAAACCCTTTAAAGCCTTAAAAATCCTCTTTTTGGCTTAAAAAACACCCATTTTACATATAAGGCTTAAGCCCATTTCGGCCATCCCCTAACCACTTCCCCACCATGCGACTGGGAGCCGAAACCTAGCGCTAAAGCCTTGGGTGCTTATTGCCATCGGAGATTTGTGCGAGCGTGTTTATTTGTTAAACTTGATTTTCTCCGATGCGAGGTATTTTCGTTTATAGACCGTGGGCATGTTCTGAACCGTTGATCTGTCTCCAGGTTGGATGGCAATTGCGTAATCACATCACCTCCAATCGCACCTGTTATCACCCTAGTAATTCTCAGGTTGTGGGGTGGGGATTTTTGTAGTTAAGAATACCCGAGGTAACCAAGAACCACTTTGGGAATTCAAGATCTAAACTTCTCGAACTCCAGAGAGGGATCTCTCCGTATGATTTAGCTTTGTTATAGTAACAGATATTAGGCTAGCTATGATTGTGCAGTTGGGTTTGATTTTAAAAGATTGGTGGGAATAAAAAAAGATTTCAAGGTAAACCAAAAGGATCTACCAAAATACTGGGCAATGGAGTCAACTCTCTAGGCAAGCAGAACTAAGAAATAAGGCTCAGAGATGCAAATGTGCTAAGGGCAAGATAGGTGACCTTCTAAGGCTATGTATAGGCTTGATTTGATGGAGTGGGTGGAATCTGAGCAAAAGGGCACTTAGAATCCTTAAGCTACAGATAATAAGATTGAAGAAGGGAATTTAACTGGGACCTAGAGCAATTAAGAATTCTATGGTCCGGTTATCAAGTAGAAAAAATTAAAATGCCAACAAGTTTCAAAACAGGGAGCTTATTATCACTAATCCTATTTAATTTTTCCTTAGTTGATCATTACAGGCAAGAAACACATAATATGAATGAATGTAAACTTAAAATAAATACACTAAAAACAAGGAAAGAACGAGACATATCTTGTCACCATGAGAATCCTTAGCTATGATGTCTCTGATATCTTTCCAGTCTGCTACTTTCGCTAATTGGCTCACCAAATTCAATATGACTAGCAAATAAGACTATAGTTGTCCTGAGAAATTTTTATTCACACTGAATACTTCGAATTTTGAAGTATTTATACAAAAAATTGTTTGCAAAATATCTCAGAAATTGAGATAATGTTTTAATAAAAAATAGGAAAGAAAGCATAATAAGAGGGACAACTTCAAAACAGTTTGCAAGCTGTTACCTTTTTACAAGAAAAAATAGAACTAATTATTCTAATTGGAACTGATTGTTGATGTGCTATGAGTACTGCTGGAATTAAGTGCATCTTATCGTGGAAAGTGGTTGAAGAACTTTTCTTCCTTTATATTTAAATGCTGATACTCTTTATTCATACGATCTGAGCTGTTTTACTGTGGTATTTAAAAAAGTTTCCAACAGTAACTTTATTTTCACTGATACTCTTTCACCTACTGATATGCTTTAACCCTGTATTTTTTACCTTTGAGGTAACAGTTAAATATGAATTTCCAAGTGATTTTCCTATTTTTTATCCATCAAATTCACAGCAGATCTGTGAATTCTTACCACTTTTCTGCAGAGGGGATCTTCATAGTATTCAATTTTCTGTAACTTTCATCTGCCTCTGTATACTTGGAAAAATTAGGCTTTATCGTGAACATATGTTTGATCTCATTATCCTAAAAGAAAAGATTTTAAAAATACTGAAGAAGTATTTTTCCTGTTGGTGATCCTTGTGGCAGAGGCTGTTTGGCTTGCTCTTTTGCATGATTTCTGATTTTAAGATCATAATCTTTCTGAAGCATCAGTTTGTCTTTCAATGCATGAATTTCAAGCAAACCTGCTTCTGATAATGTTTTGTATTTGGAAAAAAATCTTGAGATGGATACATTTATGTCTTTACACGTATCCTCTAGATTACTCATTATGTTTCTTTTGTTCAGGACCTTTTTGATTTGAAGAATGGTTTTTGTCCTATCAACAATTTTCAATTCTTCCAACTCTTCCCTGATTTTACTGTTTAAAAAAGCTATGAGTTGGATTGCTTGGGCTGGTTTATTATCAACTTCCCTCTTAATATTCTCAATCTCTGCACTAGAAACTTGAATTAACTCTCTCTGTTCATAAATTATCTGAATTGAAGGCCATTTAGAATGAATGCCTTCAATAATTTTGGTCCATAAATGATTTTTTATATAGGCCACTTGATCTGTAAGGTTTACTTGTGCTTGAAAAATCTTCACCCGTTCTTGTAGTCAATCGACCCTTTGCTCATGTCCTTCAGAAGTAATCAAGGCATCATTTTTGGAACTTTCTAGATTTTTGATAATTCCTTTCAAAATAAGAATTTCCTTATATTTAATAGATATGTTCTCCATGGCTTTGATCACGACTGCTTGGTTTTGTAGTGTGCTCATCTGTGAGGATGAAGAAGAAGAGGCAGAGATTTCCTGAGAAGTAATTGGTACTGCAGTGGCCATTACTCCCTGTGGCGCTAAGTGTTCAGCTAATGTGGATGGAATAGTAGTACTTACAGTAGGAATTACTATAGGAATGTGAACCTATTGATTTTTCTTCAGGACTTCATTTTCTCTTATGGAAGCTTCCAATTGACTTTCCATTTCTTTTATTTGAGCAGTCATCTCATGAACAGGTTGTTTGAATTCATCAATTTCAGTTTTCTGTTGAAGAATCTCCTTTTCTTGAGGATTTTCATTTTAGGGTAACTTTAGCTACTTTCTTAGGGCAGCTATATCCTCATTTTTCTGTTTAATCAAAGTTTCTACAATCTCCATATTAGCAGGATCAGATCCTGCTTCAATCACCAAATCTTCTAGGGCTTTGATCCTCAAATTATTAGCATATAGTGAGGCCTTGTCCAACTTCATTTGATTCTGGAGGTTGAGCACTATTTTCTCAAGCCTAATTGATTTCATAGTCTTACAGACAATTTTGGAATATAGCATTTCAGTATTGCTCCTATGAAATTCAATTTGATCTAATTCATGAATGTCATCTGCATCCACTTAAAAATTTATTTTGGAATAATCTTTCACTGATCTTGGATCAGTCACTGTAGGCTTCAAGAATGACATTACTAATTTATTAGATGAATAATCAAATGCTGAAAGAAGCCTATCTTTGTTTCCAGGCTTTTCCTTGAGAAATCTAGAATATGCTTGATTCTTGATCTCTTCATTCTTCTCTTTAATCTATTTGAATCTGATCTGAATCTCTAACTCTGTATTGTTAGTTTCCTTAGAAGAAGGAGGAAAATCAATAGTAGCCTGGATTTCATTCATGACTGTATCTTTTTGTTGTGTTCCAATTTTTACATTTTGAAGCTCTTTTAATGTTTCTGTGACTATTCTTGTAGCTTCATCATCTATTTCATTATTTTCAATATTCACAGCCTTATCCCTTTCTTCTTCTATTATATTACTTCTCTTACTATAACGAATTCTAAATTTTTGGTCCTTAATAGTCTCAGCTATGAAACTATCTCCTTCCCTGTCTCTTTTATGTACATTATCAATCTCTTGGCTTGTAGAAGCCACCTGTGTCTGTTCAATTTGTTTTCCTTTTCCACTATCTACCTGTATTACCTGTACTACTTGTGAATCATCATCAAATAGGGTGTTTGGATCCCATTCAATTTTATTAGCATATCTTTCAATATGGGGCTTAGGATCGTACAAGTAAACATGCAACTTGCATTTTACCCTTATTGTACTCAAAATATCTTGTGGGTCATAATTCCATATAAAACTACATGGGAACTTGTACTCTTTAAGTTTGATATTTATTTCATTGGAAGCTTCTCTGTTATTCACAATGAATGGCCCAATTTGATTTTTCAGCTTAAATTGGGTATTTTTCCTGGAAGCTATGAAGTTGATTTCATCTACATTCAATAGCTGTCTCTGATATTCCAAAGCAAATATTCTTGTAGTAACAAATCTCGGTAATTTATATGGGGCTAGGGATGAGCCATACACTCTGATTTCTGTGTGATTTTTATATAAATACTAGTCCCCAGTTTTACAGCTCTCTGATAGCTGTAGAATTCTTCTCGTCTCATCATTGATCCTAGGGATCTCCTCTTTTTCCAAAAGATACATAGCAGGAGCTATAAATAAGTCGTTGAAATCTGCAAAACTATACTCTCTGTTCCATTTTCTTAGAATAGATGACCAAAATACTACTTGTTGTGGACAATTTTGTCACCCCCTAGAGACAGTCTAGAGTTTCCATAGACCAGTGCCTAGGACATCTTAATATAGTAAGGAGCTTTTCATATAGCTTGGGTTGTCAATCCAAAAACTCACTTACTATCTCTTGTTTGAACAAGGAAATTAGATTAGAATGGGACCAATCTCTCTCAGAAGATGGTACTAGGATAAGAATAGTGTAGGAACATCATGCAAAATTTCAATACAAAGGCATCAGACAGTTAAGAGACAGCTTACCATAAAGAGGGCCAGTTCAAATAATACGCCACAGAAATCAAATATCAGAAAGTGGATGCAATGAGAGGAATAACAAAGGAATACCAGTTGACACTAGAATGATACCCAGATATACAACAAAACCATGCATGGGCTTGCCAATTCAAGAATCCATACACAATCCTGGCATTTTAAAAGAACCCTCCTAAGAAAACTGATATAGCAGAAAATATGGATAAGGTGAACATGGAATAGTATATCATGACTAGGCCTATTTAAAGCACTTGACTAATCCCAGAAAGGGCATCAACTAGGATGAATCCTTACTGCAAACTAGTGAGCCACTCGCATTCTAGAACATGATACAAGAAGATAAATAGCATGAAATGAAATATTGTATTAACACATAAGAGAAAGTTACATACTGTGAGATACCAAAAACCAGAATCCTCATTACAGTTATAACTCCTCCTCACTGAAACCCTACGGGCTCTGAACCTTCATACAAAAATATTACAAAATGTATACAAAAGCCTTTTCACTGCATAGTCTGCTGATAGAAATCTAGAACCCCTCTAATGTCTTATTTCTGGGCTTTTATAGAAAAGAAAGAGAATTCCCGAGAAGGAGGTAGGTGGAGCACACTTAATGACTCAATTTGAATAAAATGGCGGAAAAAATTCACGCCCACACTGTGAATGACTAACTATAAATGACTGTACTTTTCAATTTACAATTAACCTCAAGAAATCAATGCTGAAGATGAAAATCCCCTCATAAACAGGACACAAATAATAAAATATACAAATGCTATGTACTTGGCTGGAGGGGGAAAATCTGCTGCGATAAAGCCTTGAGGTTGCTTCTGTTCGTGCATGGTACTCTCGACCTCTTGAGCCTGGAGCCGAAATTTATATTTTTCGGTGCCGGACACTGAACTCCTTGATCTTCTGCTGATATTCTTTGTAACCTCATTTATGGTTTCAGCTACCAGCACCCGCCCCTTTTGAATTTCCCTGGGAATTTAATAAATGTTCATTTAGCTTCCATAAATGATGGTCTTATCTGTATACCTCTCCGGATCTTTGCTCCATTATTATGCATCTGTTGAATGGTCCTTTGAAATGCATTCGGTCTCTTTTAATGGGAATGAAATTTAATGGAGGCCCCCTGTTGCTGCAACCTACAAAAATCCACAAAAAATTTAAAGAAAACAGGCACTGGGACAATGGCGTGATGAGTTACATGTGTATGACGGTGAAGATACGCGGAAATGGTGAACAATGAGGAATAGTGGAAAACACAAGAGAATGACGGAGACGTGAAAGGCAATGGTAGGATTTACAATGGAATGGTACTGAATAAATGAGGAAGAGGTACATAACATGAATTTGGTGATAGGATGTGTCAACGGAGAACACAAATGACGGGGGTGGATGTAGATGACACGCGGGCGTACGTGAGGATTAGCAGAAGAGACGACGTGGATGTTATGGAGTGGGACCCGGGGGATCGACATTAGAAGAGGGAGAGGGAAGGGATGACACACAGATAATTTCCGATGTGATTGGGGAGAATCCCCCTTTAAAACTGGAATCCCAATGAATTTTCGATTTGCCAAGAAAAGGGCATTCTATACGGACAGGCGGAAGTATCATATGGTGGGGCCCAGCAGGTCAATCGCAATCGGAGATCGGGGTATGGAGGTGATTGCAATCGCAACTGGGAGGAAGTGCGACGCGATTGATCGGGGAGGATGGAGCGATCGGGGCGATGGGGTAATCGGCGAGGCGTGATGACCCGATCAACCGCATCGCAAATATTTGCGATGGATTAATCAGAACAATTGTAACCCAACTCGCGATTGGAGCGAACATTGCGATTGCGATTAATAGATGGCATTTTATATACATAAAAATTTATAATAAAGCTTCATAATGATGCATGGCAAGGAAGTGGTTTGAGCTTGCGGCAAAAGGGACCAGGCCTTGATGTAGTGTTTGAATATGGCATTTTGGCCCATTTGAATGAGGCTTGGAGGCGGAAAAAGTTGGTAATGATAGATATAAAATTGAAAACCACAGGCCAAGGAAAAAGATCAGGATTATTTAAGTAGACTTCCCATGAATGATTAGATGAAGATTTGGTTGGGTACAACATTTGGCTCCACCTGGGGATGGCGTGTTCATACTTGAATGCGTCGAGAACCTGCAGACCACTGATCTTCCGCTTTTCAGTACTTTTCTTCAAAATTTATCAGCGCACTCATCAAACCAAAACTGAAGTGAAAATATATATACAATATATTACAATCCAGCTTGCTCTGCCTCGATCAACATTGAAAATAGGTCTTGAGAAATTGTCCATTTACAGGGGCATCCAACACATCACCCTGTAAATTTTCCAGCACAAAAGTATTATTCCCTCCCTGCTTTACAATTTTGAATGGACCAAACCAGAGGGGATCAAACTTCGCATGCTTTCCTTTTTCAGCTCTCCGGGCATCCCATCTGAGCACCAGATCTCCAATTTGGAACTTCCTATTTCTTGCATGTTGATCGAATATATGTTTCATTTTGTCTTGGTATTCTAACAATCTCTTATCCACATGGTTCCATGTTTCCTCTAATTCGACCAACTGATTGATTCTTCTGACCATGTCCTCTGGTTCTTCCTGGCTTTCCTGCATAAAACGTGCTACTGGCAGTGCCAATTTCACAGGAAACATAGTTGCTTGCCCATACACCAACTCATAGGGAGATTTCCCTGTTGCTCTCTTGCTGGTTATCCTATTTTCCCATAGAGCAAACTTTAATTGGGAGTCCCAATTCTTCTGATTATCATTTATCGTTTTCTTCAAGGCCCTCACCAAGGTTTTGTTAGAAGACTCTGCTAAGCCATTTCCCTGTGGATAGTAAGCTGTGGAGTGAGTCAATATGATGTTATACTGTTGGCAGAAATTTACAAATCTAGCCGACTTGAAGCCTGTGCATTGTCAGTTACAATCCCAGCAGGACAACCAAACCTGGATATGATATTTTCTTCCATAAACTTGATTATCACAACATCTGTAGCATTTCTTGTAGGTATGGCTTCCACCCACTTTGTGAAATAATCTGTGGCTGTTAGTATCCATTTATATTGGCCACTTGATGGGGGATGTATTTCTCCTATAAAATCTAATCCCCATTTCTGAAATGGTTCATTTACATGAATAGGAATCAAGGGTAGAGATGCTAATTTCTGTCTTTCTGCAAATCTCAGGCACTTGTCACATGCTCTGAACCAAGAAAAAGCATCTGTAAATAATTTAGGCCAGTAAAAACCAGCCTTCAGAATCTTATGAGCTGTGGCCCTCCAGCTGTAATGTCCTCCACATATTCCTTCATGAAATTCTGTCAATATACTTTCCACTTCATTTTCTGTGAGGCATAATAGTAATATACCTGAAGGGTCTCTCCAATATAGCTGTCCATTAGCAATTATATATTTATGGGATTTCATCCTTATAGCTCTGTATTTTATCTTATCACAACTCGGAGGACAAATAAGTGTTAACAGATATTCAACTATTTCTTTATACCAAGGACTACTTAGATATTTCATATGTATCTTTTGAGTGGCCATCTCCAGTCCTTGCTGTTCTTCTCCTTTCTTAGATTCTTCATCTGCTATCATGGATAGATTAATGCCCAAAGCTTGATGATTTGATTCAGATAACATCTTGGCAAGTCCCTGTCCCTTAATCAGCTTGGTAGGCCTTATGTCCAGATCGTACTCCTGTATTTTTGCAATCCATCTTCCTCTTTTTCCTTCGCTATCCCCTTGAACAAGAATATCTTTGATGGCTGCTGTGGGAACATATGCGATAATGTGAGATTGCAAAACATAGGTTCTAAAGGCTTTAAGGGAATTTACCAGGGCATATGCCTTCTTCTCCAATATATTATATTTTAACTCAGCATCATGTAACACTTGATTGAAGAAAGCTATAGGCTGCTCATATCCATCTTCATTTCTTTGCAACAATACTCCAGCAATTGTATGAGGCGAAGCAAATGAAAAAATCATAAATGGTTTTGCATAATCTGGCCCAGTTAGCACGGGAGCTTCAACAAATGCATGTTTTATCCTAGTGAATGCATCTCTAGACTCCTGTGACCATCTTACTTCATTATCCTTTTTCAACATATCAGTTATAGGCCTAACTATCTCAGCATAGTTAGGAATAAATCTTCTCAGAAAATTAATTCGGCCTAAAAACACCTGCACTTCTTTCTTATTTTTGGGTAAGGAAATACTTTTTATTACTTCAACTCTCTTAGGGTCTATTTTCACACCATCTTTAGTTACAATGTTCCCTAAGAGTTTTCCCTCATCTAATGCAAATAAAGATTTTTGAGGATTAAGGGATAAGCCATACCTCCTGCACTTTTCAAAAGTTCTTCTTAAATGCTCAATATGCTCATCATCATTCTTTGAAAACACTGTGATATCATCAAGATATACCACCAAAAACTTGTCCTGTTCTCCAACAAAGGCTATGTCCATTGCCCTCTGAAAAGTAGCTCCTGCATTAATTAATCCAAATGGCATCCTAGCATACATAAATGTTCCCCATGGTGTGGTAAAAGCAGTCTTCTTTTGATCTTCTGGAAATACAGCTACCTGATTATAACCAGAAAATCCATCCATCATTGACATTCTCGACACCCCCACCACTTTTTGCAGGATGTGGTCCATCTTAGGCAGTGGATAATTATCCTTGAGAGATGCTCTATTTAAATTCCTGAAATCCACACACAGCCTTATTTCCCCGTTTTTCTTTCGAACAGGAACAAGGTTTGCTATCCATTATGAGTATCTTAATGGCACAATTATTTTGGCCTTCAGTAGCTTCTTGATTTCTTTTTCAATGGAAGGAAGCAGTAGAGGATTTATTTGCCTGAGCTTCTGTTTATAAGGCTTTGCATCTTCCCTCAAAGGAATTTTATGCTGTATTATATTAACATCAAAAGTTTTTAGGTCTTGATAGGACCAATCAATTACATCTTTGTAATATTGAAACAACTTCAAATATTTTTCTTTATATTCTTCTGGGACTCTTTTAGATAATTTGACAATTTTGGGATCAACATAAGTACCCAGATTCAGATCTCCCACTTGATCTTCTTCTGTCACCTTGCTTGGCTGCAATGGAATTTCATCCTTATTGAATAATCTTTCTAGAGGTACCAGCCCTCTAGGTATTACATTTCCTTTCAGCTGCAGCACTTTATTACCTACTATCCTCTCTTCCCATTTGTTTTCTGCAATATTTTCAGCTTCCTCTTCTTCATTATCATCAATCTCCATATTGGAAAACTCTCCCACTGTCTCCATGAATCTCTTCATCTGTTCATCATCTTCAAATACCTGCTAGTGTTTAATATTATCTGGGATAGATGGCTTGTAGCATACCTCCACTTCATATTTTAGAAGCGGGTTCTGAGGAGGACGAAATGTGCTGGCAGCCACAGCAAGAGAATCTGCTATTCTATTTTTCTCTCGGGGCATCAACTGTATGTTAAATGCTGAGAAGAAGTTTTCTGTCATGTCACACACTTCGTTTCTATAAGCTCTCAGCCGTGGATGCTTATTTTGGCATTGATTTTTAATCTGCCTTACCACCAGCTCAGAGTCTCCCATGACTTTTAAACATTGGATGCCCATGCTTCTAGCTGTCTGTAGTCCCAATAATAGCGCTTCATATTCAGCTACATTGTTTGTAGTCTCATACTCCAATTTAAAGGACAGTGGCACCCATTTTCCTGTAGGAGATATTAATAGCACCCCAGCTCCATTTCCTTCTCTTGAATTCACCCCATCAAAATGCAAAGTCCAAATTCCTGATTCCTGATCTTCTTTAGGCTGCTCAGGTCGATCTTGACCAAAAATGGGCTCATGAGCATAATTTTTATTTTCTTCTAGCATTAAACATGAGAAGTCTCCCTCTTTGCTATACACTAGGGAATTCTCTGAGCAGTCATCCTTAGTTACCATTTTAACAAATCTAGTCTCCATGTATAACCTCCTCTCCTGGCCTCCAAAGACTGGGACAGTAGCATATGTTAAATCCAATTTGATTGACCCACCAATTTTTGTACCCGAGGACCTTGACAGCATCATGCCAAAGCGGGCTGGGATATCGGCAACCACAATGTCCATGACCACACTCTTTGCTAGAATTTGGGCCAAATTGACCACTAGATCTTTTATCATTCCCAAGCATTTAACTCTTTTAGAATCAAATGAATATAGGTCTTTGTATGGCCTTGTAATTTGTAGTCCTAGTTGTTCCATGACAAACAGAGGCATAAGGTTATGGGAAGCCCCAGAATCTAACATACAATTGTGCAATAGCAGGTCATGGATAACTAGGGAGACATAAAAAGGGGGCGTAGAAAGATCTATCTCCTCGACATGTGGGCCAAAGACTACCATGGGTCTTTCTTCTTGAAGGTTTAAACTATCAGGTACAATTGGTACTTCAGGAGGGAGCATGAAGGAAGTAACTTGAGATTGATATATAGGCTGTTTTAATAATTCAGTCAGGGGGACTGGAATCTTAATTTTCTCAAGCTCTTTTTGCAGATTGAAAGCTGGTGGGGGCTTTTCTATCACAACTTCTCTTGACTCTTTGTTTTCAGCTGGAGACTTGATTTCTTTTGACACTGACTCAACATTAGGAGGATTGACTACTTTAGAAGAAGAAGGAATCTGATCATTAGGCTGCAAGGGAGAGTTTAGAGGACTCTTAACTTTTTCTATGTTTCGCTTTGTTGCTGATCCCTTCTGAGCAGATGCTTCTTTCTGAGGTGGCTCCTCTTCTTGATCCTGATTTCTGGTCCTCTTCCTTGAAGACCTGAGATCATACTTTACATTGAATTGTGCTTGCATGAAATCAGCAAATTGCTTGCAATAATGGTCAATCTCTGCTTCTTCTTCTTCGTCTTGCAATGGGCATTCCATGTCATCATTGTTTGAAAAAGCCAGATTTGAATCCTCTAACTAATAGGCGGCATCTTCAGTGGAGTCTTCTGCTGGACCTTCCAGGTACAAGGGATGAGGTACCTGGTCTTGTGATTCCTTTGTTTCTCTCGGAAATATCTGCAACGATGGTCTTCTATACTGGGGATTGTACCCTCTATTTGGAGCATTATAGAAATTCTTGGGAGCCACATTTTAGCTTCCAGTTCAAGCTTGACCATCTTTTTTATCATTTTACTTATCTTATCCATTTTATCTTAATCCTTTTCATGATTAGAGGTGGAAACCTCTTCTTTTCCTCTCCTCCTAGTATCTTGTTCAACTTTTCCTTTTAACTTCCCAGTGGAGGCAAAGTTTTCTTCCAACTCCAAAGCATCTGACTGTGCATCATCCAAAGTGGCAGGTTTTCTTTCTCTTAAGGAGAATCCAAAATCGAAATCAAAGGCTGCTATGAAAATTATCTTGGCCGCAGCTTCATGGGGCTTCATTTCAGGAGGCAGGCTCAAATATAACTTGTTGAATCTCTTAATAAACTCTGATACCCCTTCATTATGTTTCTTCTTCATAGTATTAAACTCAGTAAGACACTGACCATGATCTTTCTTTTGTCCCCACTTCCTGCGAAAAGTATTCTCCATCTGGTCCCAGGTGGTCACAGAACGATTTCCCAATGTCTTGAACCATTGTCTGGCTTCACCTTCCAAAGACTGCACAAACAATCTCAAGACCACATCCAAATGTTCAACATTTAAATTTTCTGCAAAGGAGTAGAAAGTCTGAAGATGTTTCTGAGCATCAATTTCATTTTCACCGTTAAATCTCGGTAGTATCTTCAAATCATCCTATGGCATATCATTTAGCACTTGGGGCAAGGCCAGTGGGGCATATTTGTTCAATAGAAATGCAGGAACATTAGCCATTGGAGGAGGTGGGGGTTGTGCAACAGCCTGAGATACAAATGAAGGCAGAGGAGTAGGAATAAGTGGAGTATGAATAACAATGGGAATATATTGCACAGAAGCCTGAGGTGTGGATGGGAATAGTTCATGGTTAACAGCAACTACTTCTGTGACTTCTTTGATTTCCTCAGCCTCGGGAGTAGGATGAGAATATTCTTCAATCCAGGTACTTCCTCTACGTGGAGTTTCTGAGTAAAACTCGGGATTTTCTGTTCTGATCTCTTGAGAAGAAGAGGGCGAATAATCTTCAACGGAATATTCATGGTTTTCAGCACGAACTGACTTCCTCTCCTTCCAAAATTTTTTATGAATGATCTTCTCCGGGTCAGACACGTAAGGTGTTTTTGACAAAGATGTATCTGACCTCAAATGTGGCTTGCGAGGAGCCAGGACTACCAATAAATTTATCAAATAAAAACAGTGGAGTTTCCAAGGTGAGAGATACGCAACTCTTCAACTCTTTGTGCTCACCTAATTAGAGAATGAAAAAAATTTGTCGAAACCCAGGGAAACTGATATTCTTAAATTCGGTCCCTGGCAATGGCGCCAGAAAGATGTTGTGGACAATTTTTTCAACCCCTAGAGACAGTCTAGAGTTGCCATAGACCAGTGCCTAGGACATCTTAATATAGTAAGGAGCTTTTCATATAGCTTTGGTTGTCAATCCAAAATCTCACTTACTATCATTTGTTTGAACAAGGAAATTAGATTAGAATGGGACCAATCTCTCTCAGAAGCTGGTACAAGGATAAGAATAGTGTAGGAACATCATGCAAAATTTCAATACAAAGGCATCAGACAGTTAAGAGACAGCTTACTGTAAAAAGGGCCAGTTCAAATAATATGCCACAGAAATCAAATATCAGAAAGTGGATGCAATGAGAGGAATAACAAAGGAATACCAGTTGACACTAGAATGATACCCAGATATACAACAAAACCATGCATGGGCTTGCCAATTCAAGAATCCATACACAATCCTGGCATTTTAAAAGCACCCTCCTAAGACAACTGATATAGTGGAAAATATGGATAAGGTGAACATGGAACAGTATATCATGACTAGGCCTATTTAAAGCGCTTGAATAATCCCAGAAAGGGCATCAACTAGGATGAATCCTTACTGTAAACTAGTGAGCCACTCGCATTCTAGAACATGATACAAGAAGATAAATAGCATGAAATGAAATATTGTATTAACACATAAGAGAAAGTTACATACTGTGAGATACCAAAGACCAGAATCCTCATTACAGTTATAACTCCTCCTCACTGAAACCCTACGGGCTCTGAACCTTCATACAGAAATATTACAAAATGTCTACAAAAGCCTTTTCACTGCATAGTCTGCTGATAGAAATCTGGAACCCCTCTAATGTCTTATTTCTGGGCTTTTATAGAAAAGAAAGAGAATTCTCGAGAAGGAGGTAGGCGGAGCACACTTAATGACTCAATTTGAATAAAATGGCGGAAAACATTCGTGCCCACACTGTGAATGACTAACTATAAATGACTGTACTTTTCAATTTACAATTAACCTCTAGAAATCAATGTTGAAGATGAAAATCCCCTCATAAACAGGACACAAATAATAAAATATACAAATGCTATGTACTTGGCTGGAGGGGGAAAATCTACTGCGTTAAATCCTTGAGGTTGCTTGTGTTCGTGCATGGTACTCTCAGCCTCTTGAGCCTGGAGCCGAAATTTATATTTTTCAGTGCCGGACACTGAACTCCTTGATCTTCTGTTCATATTCTTTGTAACCTCATTTATGTTTTCAGCTACCAGCACCCGCCCCTTTTGAATTTCCCTGGGAATTTAATAAATATTCATTTAGCTTCCATAAATGATGGTCTTATCTGTATACCTCTCTGGATCTTTTCTCCATTATTATGCATCTGTTGAATGGTCCTTTGAAATGCATTCGGTCTCTGTTAATGGGAACAGAATTTAATGGAGGCCCCCTGTTGCTGCAACCTCCAAAAATCCACAAACATTTTAAAGAAAACAGGCACTGGGACAATGGCGTGATGAGTTACATGTGTATGATGGTGAAGATACGTGGAAATGGTGAACAATGAGGAACAGTGGAAAACATAAGAGAATGACGGAGACATGAAAGGCAGTGGTAGGATTTACAATGGAATGGTACTGAATAAACGAGGAAGAGGTACATAACATGAATTTGGTGATAGGATGTGTCAACGGAGAACACAAATGACGGGGGTGGATGTAGATGACACGCGGGCGTATGGGAGGATTAGTGGAAGAGACGACGTGGATATTATGGAGTGGGACCCGGGGGTCTAATCGCAATCGACATCAGAAGAGGGAGAGGGAAGGGATGACACACAGATAATTTATGTTGCAATTGTGGCGAATCCCCCTTTAAAACTGGAATCCCAATGAATTTTCAATTTGCCAAGAAAAGGGCCTTCTATACGGACAAGCGGAAGTATCATATGGTGGGGCCCACCAGGTCAATCGCGATCGGAGATCGGGGTATGGAGGTGATTCCAATCGCAACTGGGAGGAAGTGCGACGTGATCGATCGGGGAGGATGGAGTGATCGGGGCGATGGGGTAATCAGCGAGGCGTGATGACCCGATCAACCGCATCACAAATATTTGCGATGGATTAATCAAACAGTTGTAACCCAACTCGCGATTGGAGCGAACATTGCGATTGCAATTAATAGACGACATTTTATATACATAAAACTTTATAATAAAGCTTCATAACGATGCATGGTGGGGAAGTGGTTTGAGCTTGTGGCAAAAGGGGCCAGGCCTTGATGTAGTGTTTGAATATGGCATTTCGGCCCATTTGAATGAGGCTTGGAGGCGGAAAAAGTTGGTAACGATAGATATAAAATTAAAAACCACAGGCCAAGGAAAAAGATTAGGATTATTTAAGTAGACTACCCATGAATGATTAGATGAAGATCTGGTTGGGTACAACACTACTAACAGAACTTTTCCTTCTGCATCCACTTTCTGACATTCAATGGGAAACTTATCTATTTGATAATATAAGAAGAGGTGGAGTAGATAAGAGGAGTATCTGAAGACTCCTTCTGCTGATAATCTGGATAATTGATAATGCATACTTTCAGAAATGAATCTGGAAAAATTAAACAGAATGGATGGTGATTGACCAGGGCTTAGAGTTGATAGAAAACATAGGATAGCCACATCAATGAATTCATCATTAGTGTATCCTAGTATGAAGGAGAGCATTGAGACAATCTGTCTAGTCTCCTCTGGGAAATCAAAGGTGTCAAAAGGAGGATTTAACTTAGGAATATCAACTTGCTTTGGACAAAAATTCTGGTATATTTTGAATCTGGTATTGAAATCCAAGTCAAGATATAGTTGGGTTAAATCTTCTATTGATAGGGAAGCAGAATTGGGGTCATGATTCATTTGCAGCATGGAATTTATTGACTCTTCAGTGATGTAAAACATGATCTCTTTTTCTTTGTTTACAATGCATCTTTGTTCTGGCATATAATAGGCTTGGCATAATCTGATAAAGTCAGGAACTGAATGAGTGAGAGGGACAATATATCTAGGCAGATTGGATTCCTAAACAAGAATATCTTTGTCACCCTTTTCCACTGATTTTCCATAGCACGAATTATAGACATCAAGCATGTTAAATTCTACATTAGGGTCTAGTATTCTATAGTCCAAATCAACTAAAGGGCTATTCTCTGGGGAAATGACTGGAGGCTGGACTGGTCTGACCACTTCTGTAGAATCAGCCATGAGTGCAGGGGTTAGCTTGTCGATTTTGAAGGGCTTAGGTTGAGGAATTTTTGCAGAAGACTTATTTTGAGACTTTGGGCCTCCATTCTTGGGGGTTACCTGTTTCTTTGTCATCTCTAATTTGAACGAAGAAAGATTAAACAGTTTTCTAAGTTCCTTTATGAGAAACAGGGGTTTCTTGGTGAATTTCTACTGGAAAATGGTGTTTCTGAGTAGGGTTTTGAGTAATGCAATGTTTTTAAAGCTCAGAACGTATATTAGGATCAATTTCAACAGTAAAACAGACCAGGGTCTGGGAAAAACTACGAGAAAGGGAAATTAGAGATTCCAAGAAAATTTTGACAGAGTTTCCCTTGTAAAATGGACACTTTTATGTAGTTTAATTGGTGTAACTTTGGAAATTATTTGAAAATGAGAGGAATTTTGAAATCTTAGAGGGCAAGCTCGAAGAAAATTACCTGGAGAACCAATGAAATTCGGTTGAAGACGTTACAGAGGTGTTGAGTCTTCAATTCTTTGAAAATGGCTTTTCAGAGGGCAATGTAGCACTTTGTAGTTGAAATTTATGAAATGGGCATCGAAAAATGGCTCTGATAGGTTGAAAAAATTCTTTGTGGTTTCTCAGGGTTTAATGGCACAAATTCAAGGAAAAAAGGTTTATGGATGCTTTCACTAGTTTAAAAGGAAAATAGTGAAAAATTTGAATAAAACTTTAAGTTTTAATGTATTGAATAGATGGTGAAACCATAGTTAAATAACATTAAACTTGGGTTAAGTGGGTTGGGTTTAGGGAATATTTCCAGTGGTATTCACGTTGGTGAAAGGTGGTAAATGGTATTATGCATTTCGAACGCGATACAACATGATGGTGACACGTAAGAGCGGGGTGGTTTGGAAAAACCACCCATTTCACATGGCTTTACCGAAACATCGAATGTTTATGTTTGGAGTGCAAAAATGAACAATCACTGTTGGATTGGGCCTTTGGGAGTGAACGGTCCAAATTAAAAGGGAAAGTGCGGGGATAATGTTTCATCGGATTCGACCTGGGCCGTCGATCTTGGGAAATGGAAAGGAGATCGGACAGTGGAAATCTTACACGATGAGAGTAGGATAAATGTATTGGGATATTTCGCGCAAGTGGTTGATCGTAGGATCAAACGGTCTTCTGGGGATCGGACGGTCATAAGTGACTCTGATGAGTTATATAGAAATGATTATTTTGATGAAAAATAAGGTGATCGGGAGGGTTGTCGAGACTTTAACCGAGGTTAGGGATTGGGATGCAGTATAATGTATGGGGGGAAGAGGTAAGGTTAAGGTCTTGACCTTAGGTTAAGGGACTTGGAGTGGGAATATATAGGGGAAAGGTTTGTTTTTATTGAAGTTTAGTTTAGGAAAAACTTCAGGTAACATTTGTTTAAAACACACACAATACATGTTTTAAGATGTTTTTTCTGCATATTTTATTATATTGTTTAATCAAATCGAAAAGATTTAATTACCATAGGGGCAGGATTAAATATAAGGATAAACTTTTAGCCAAAGGGGTTATAAGGGGGGTTTTATTTAAACATGTGGGAATAAAATACTTTGTCTTAAGTTATAATAAGTGGGTCTTTGGGATTTATTTATAAAAGGAGTTATATAATAGGAGAAGGTTAATTATATAGGGAATTAATACATAAAATCAATGTTAATATGACAAGGGGACAATTTATACTCAACACACATTAATATAACTAAGAAAGTGAAGATTTAAAAGAAAATTGCATTATAATAACTTCATCACTTAGACTTAGGATAAAATGTGATTTTGAGGGCTTTTTGTGTTTAAATGATGTAGGAAGTTAGCTAAATAGGAATTACAAATGTTTCTAAGTAAAATGAGATTTTACTTAAGATTTTTAAGGGAATGAGTGCATGAATGGTGAATGATGTATTTAGGGGATTAAGATAGACATTTCACACTTTTAACTAACCAGTCATAGAGCCTTGGGTCTGGTCCCAACAAAAGTCAAGGAAATGGCTTGAGCCTTTATGACTGATAGCTTGGAGTGTTTAATGACTATGGCAAGGGGAAATTAGTTATTTTGAAGCCCAGGATGAATGATATTTACAATGAGATTTATCACCTTCTTCTACCTACCCATCTTACCATACTAACATTTTTTCTTCTTTAGTAACAAGGTGCATTTAAGCTAGCAACATTTATAGCATTTATTCTTTCCGAAAGCAAGTAAAACTATCTAATTCTACACTTATTTCATCTAGGAATCTAGATTAAACTGTTGGATTCATTTTATTTCTCTACTTAACTATTGAATTGTTAGGATTAAACTTTCTAACAACTCATTATTCTCTATCTAAAAGAATGGAAATTGAAAAAATGATAAGTTAAGATTGAACTGTTTAACTCATCATGGACTAATGGCATTTATTGACACTCTGCCATAGTCAAAAATTAAAAGTTAGTGGCATTTATGCTTACTGACTTTCATCTTTTATTCATTTTTTCTTTTGGGGTATCTTATTTTTTCTAAGTCCTTTGATTATTCTTTTAGGAATTTTTACCCTCTTTTTTTTTTTTGATTTTTTGATTTTTTTTTTTTTTGACAAAATATGTGAATACAATTTGCAGAAGGAGAAGTATGTACAAATTTAGAAAATTACTAATATTCAAGTCAAAATTATGACCCCTATATTATAGGTTGCTAACAGCATGAATCCCATCGCATTTGACCTCCGTCGATTGGCGAATCCCAATTTAATATAAGCCATCCATCTCGCATGATCCCACAGTCTAGATTTCTCCTCACTCTGCCCCTATGTCCCCAATTGGTCATCCCCGATCCAATCGCAACTGTTGATCTCTTTATATCCAATGGCTCCTATCCTCCCCGCCCATTAACCTATCCTTCTGCCTTCACTTTCCATCCAAAGATCTCAGCCGTTCATTCCATAGATCGGACGACCCACATCAAATCCTCCTTTGACTTTCCTCGCCATTATTAACCGCGCATCTCCCCATATCACGCTCCACCCTACACTGTCCAATATTCCACCCCTCCATCGGACGGTCCACATGCATATCACGTTTTTTCTCCATCCGGGCTTTAATGTTTCTAAATCACGTGATGAAAGTGGTTTTTAAGGGAACACGTGACTTGGAGCGACCTATATCATGTTTTTTCTGAGAATTTCCCAAACTGCCCAGAAGGCACACGACACCAGTTGTTTTCTAACTAAAACTGCTTTCCTCCCCGTTCCTCCCGCAACCTCCATAATCAACCTCAGCTGTCCGTTGATCCAGATCTATGGCCCATATCGCATCGCACATTTAATCTACATTTCATTCATTGGACCTTTCCAATGACTTCACCCTTTAATCCCTGCCATTGATCTCCTCATGAGATCCAACGGCTCACAGTTAATCACCCTCTGCCCACCGGGTCCCACCATCCAATACGCCCGACTTTCATTCATTTTGATTTATTTTCTTTGTATTTGCCCAAAGTTAAACTTTGGTGTTCTAATGCTAAAGTTGTTCTCTCCGCCTAACTTACTATTAACTACCCCATCAACGAATCCTGACTGTTGATCTCCTTCACCAGATCTCATCCAATGGTCCACGAACCATTTTCACACCAAACCTTCATCAGTCCATTCTTCCACTGTTATACATGGTTCTTCCACCCATTTTTTCCTGCATTCACCATTCCACCACCATTTCACAGGCCTCCACAACATTTCTCCGCCACCTCCCCTAGATTTTTATAACAAGTTTATTGCATTTGTGCAGGGATTAAAGAGTGGAAAATTCACTATGTCGCCACAGTCATAGCCACTGTGATTTAATGCGCAGAGAAAACCTTTCAGCAATGGAAAAGTGTATCCGCAAAGAGGATTAACGGTTTTCGAGCCTGATTTTGAAGATTTAACGCCTTAATTCTGTGTTCAAAGGACAAAGACATAGATGAATATCATGAAGATGATTATGAGGCCTAATAAGGTCTAAAGCACACTAATAGGCCATATCAGTGTTTCAGCGTCAGCAGAACGTATTTTCTTAGAAATTACACCTTCCGACAGAAGTCTCCATGCCTCCTCGAGCTCTTAAAAGCCATTACACTGACAGAAGCTTCTAAAGAACAACCAGGACAACAGTTATGGTGGTATGGAGACCTGCAGACCTTTCCATCTCGGTTAATTATTTTAGAAGGCTACCACAGAGTACCATACAGCTAGAAGGACTTCAAAGAACACATCTCAGGTTGCTATCAACTTGAAAAAGACTCCCAGACCATACTACAGAGTACATACAATGATTGAGAGCCATTAAGCAGAGTGGGTTCGATCTTCTTCCTCCACTCTATCTTAATGAATCAATTTAATTCACATCTACTTCTACTATTACTCATTCTCCTATAAGAACCCCAAAGAACATGTTGTTGTTGTTGTTTTTGTTAGAGAGATTCATTCGACTGTTAGAACAGTTGTTGGGGGGAAATAGCTAAGTAGCTTGTAATTTAGTAGGCTAGAAGGAGAAAGTTTGGACTGTAATCAGCCATTGAGCTTAGTGTATGTGACTGGTTTTGTATATTAGTTAATCAAGAAATTTCACTAGATCCTGGACTATATTACGGGTGATGTTTCCCTGTCTTATTTCATTTGATCATGTTATTCATATTTCTCTGATAAGAATCAGTAAATCAGGCTTAGGATATACCCTTGCATGGTACCCTAATGCCCACTACTTTTCTTGTCCTTGATCTTTTCTACTTAATGTGTATCTAAGATAAAATTCATGCAATTTAACTAGTTAAAGATGTTGCTATAGCCCATGCTTACTGATGTGTGAATTCGGGGTTTGTTGCTTAGATGTTCTTGTTGGGTTTGAGCTGGAAGAATTGGGATACTGTGGATTTAGAGTTAGCCCTGTCCACTGGGGTATTTTTCCAACAGAATAGCCTTTCTAAGATCCCTTGAGCTGCTATTAAAGCATTGAAGGTTAAAATCCCTTCTCTGATCTTAGGCCTAGTTCTATGTTAAATATTATCTCTGTTTTTCTCTTGGAATATGACCTCTGACCTGATCTTAAGCTGCCCTTTGTATATTCATTGAGATTTTCCTTTGAGTATGTCAAAGCAGGTCTAGATTTAAACGATATCTGACCTGATCTCCAGACTGAAATTGGGTTTATTTCCTTCTTTCACTTTCACTCCTTATTGTTCCATTCCACCATCTATCTAAAAGATCCTTTAGTATAGATGACTTTCCCTATGAAAGCCTTGGTTAGTTGTTATGCAAGTAATCCCCTTTCATGACTCCATAGCCCAATGGATGATACTTTCTCGATGTATCCTCTTTTACCGAAACGTCCTGCTGCTTTGCTCCTTTCATTCCATAACCTTCTTAGTTAATGATCTATGACCAACCCAACAACCAAGCAAATCATTTAAACCACCCCCCCCTTTTTGCTTCATAACTAGCCTAATACCTCATTTTGAGCTTCAAATATATATATCATTCTTTGCCTTTATTGGATAGATCCCTCTCCGGATCCAAGAAGGCTAGATCCTAGGATCCCAAAGTGGTTATGATGTTGTCCAGTCTTCTGGTCTTGCCAATCTAGCCAAAACACTGGAACCCCAACATAATGGCAACTCCGCTGGGGATTGAGTGCATTTTATCTTAGAAACATTTAAGCACTCCGAATTCCCAAAATCTCTGGTTAGATTGCTATCTCATTGCTGATGGTTGACAATAGCCTGCTTCAACAGTCACATTCATCCACCTGGTGACTCCACACTCCATAAATCTTAAAAGACCAAATGACTCCACTAGTAGAAGACCCTAAACTGGTTGAGAAGATACAGTGACCTCTTCTTACAGACATGGATCCAAACATGGACAGAGAAGAAAAGCTAGACGCTTTGGAAGATGGATTAACAAGAATAGTAAACATGTTTGGTGAAGTGGTGATGAAGATGTATGAGGTGAATTTAAATGCAAATGATGATTATTTAGAGCAGCCCATGCTTCTTATAGAGCAAGAACAAACTCAAGACCCAGACAATGAATAAGACATGTATGATGCTCAAGAGTCAATAGAAGATGAAGAGGAAAGTGATCAGGAACTGCCTAATTGCTTACCTATGTCTTGTACTATGCTAACTAGAGAATATTACGACCTAATAGCGAAGGCTAATAGGGAACACTTCTTTGAGGAAACAAGAGACCACATAGAAGATGCAGAATATGATGTGGAAGGAGAAAGAGATCATGAAACATCATAAGATCCTCAAGGTTTCCTTGTTAGCACAACTGAAGATTTTCTAGAAGAGACTCAAACAGACATCCTGCCTCCAAATCTGCTAATGCAAGAAATAGAGAGCTGCTGCACTTCCGCTCAAAGGGACACAAGGAAATCTTCCCCTTTGACAGAAGAAGAAATAGATCATATCCTCAATAGACAGTTAGCCTCTAAGATATTTTATAGAAAAAACACCCTTTCACATTCATCCATTGAGTTTGATTATGTAGATTTAGAAAGCTCCTCTGTAAATCAGAATGAAGAAAGACTTGTTGGAAATCCAGTAGGTTTGATTGGTAACATTACTTGTAGTTATGCTTTTCCTATTTATGATCTTTTTGATGATATTTTTTTCCAAAGGGAAGCCGAGCTTGCAGGACCATCATCAGTAGATTCATGGGAGGAAGATCAAGGCCAGCAACTCTAGAGAAGTAATGAACCAAGTCAGCCTATCTATGACACTGATGAAGAAAGTTATAAAATCCTGGTAATAGATGAGGATTCATTGAATTTTCACTCCGTTACACCCCAGATCATCAGTCATACCTTCCATGTGATTGGAAGTTAGCAGTCATCCTTTTCAGAAGATGAAGAAGAAAGAAAAGAAGAGAGTTTTGAGCAGATTGAAATTAAGGAGCCTTCTCTTGAAAAAGAGGAAGCAATAGAACAAAACCCTACTCAAGAATACATGTATATTTTCACAGAGCTCAGCACATCAAAGAAGAATATATCAGAGCTCTAAGAGGACACAAATGCAATATATGATGAGTCCTCTAGTTCAGATGACGAAGAAGATGAGGGAGATTCTCTTTCTCAAGAGAGTCATATTCTTGATCCAGTGGAAGAGGAAGAAGTCCTAGTTGAAGCATGCCTGCCAAATACTCACAACCAGGTATCATTTTATGATCCTTATGTTCATTTCCTGCAAAAATTTGAAGAAGGATCAAAGGTCATTTTGAGAAGCATGTTGCGGACAACAAGAAAAATGTTAAAAGATGTTAAAAAAAAAGAGAATGGGAGTGGCTCTGCCTATCGAGCATGCTCAAATAATTGAGTATCAAGGACCAATCCTGGGATCATTTGATGGACTAGATGTATTGGATGAGAAGGTCTATAAGCTAGACTTGTAAATATTCTAAGTAGGGTAGGTAGGACAGCTCAATAAAGCTCAACCTGTGAGCATGTAGTTAGTTGTTTTTAATTTCTGTAAAGTCTAGCAAGCCAGACAGTCTAATCCTGGCTTGAATATTTTTCAATTTTTGTCTTAGAATGTAGAGAAGAAATCTGCTAGACAGTTTAGTCCTACAAATACTAGTTTAGGTAGAGGAACTATGAGCCCAGCTATTTAATCTGGTCCCATGGAGTAATAACGGTAAAAGTAGAATAGGTTTATTTTCCTGTTTGTAAAAAATTGATGATGTAAAGGGTCTGCAAGTCCAAATGCACCCAGAAGAAAAAAAATTAGGACTATAGTATAGGTAGGTAGCTGTTTGGGAGAATATTACTGCTGATATGATGTCTTCATGATTTATGGCAGCTGATCAAAGAAAATAAAGGATGTGTTAAGTACCAGGCATCTGGCCTACCCCAAATATTATTTTCTGAATTCTTGACACCTTCAAGAATATGCCATCCTAATGTGGAGCCACTGTTAGCCACCTATGAAATTTTTGACAAACAAACAGGTGGCTAAAATGTTTTTGAGCCTTCAAGAAATACATTTCCTCTGAAAACATATCATTCTTGAAGCCTCTTGTTTATTTTTCCCTTTGAAGAATCCTCACTATTGTTTCAAGTTAAAAAGCATGTCTGTTTGTGGAAGAAAATGCTCAGAAGACCTCCATTTCCCCTTATTTTCATTCCCACTAAACCTCTGTTTTTATCACCTTTTCCCCCCTTTGAAAATTCCTTCAAAATTCCTTTATTAACCCTCTAAATCTCCCTAAACCCCCTTTTAAAACCTCATAATATCCTTTATTTGGTCTTAAAGCCCCTTTTTCCCTCTACGGAAAACCATTTAAAGCCTTAAAAATCCTCTTTTTGGCTTTAAAAACACCCATTTTACATATAAGGCTTAAGCCCCTTTCGGCCAGCCACTAACCACTTCCCCACCATGCGACCGGCAGCCGGAACCTAGCGCTAAAGCCTTGGGCGCTTATTGCAATCAGAGATTTGTGCGAACGCGTTTCTTTGTTGAACTTGATTTTCTCTGATGTGAGGTCTTTTGGTCTATAGACCGCGGACATGTTTTGAACTGTCGATCTGTCTCCAGATCAGATGGTGGTCACGTAATCGCATCACCACCAATTGCACCAATCCCATCACGTTTGACCTCTGCCGATTGGCGAATCCTGATTTAATCTGAGCTGTCCATCCCGCATGACCCCATGGTCTAGATTTCTCCTCACTCCTCCCCTGTGTCCCCGATTGGTCATCCCCGATCCAATCGCAACCGTTGATCTCTTTAGATCCAAAGGCTCCTATCCTCACCACCCATTAACCTACCGCTCGGCCTTCATTTTCCATCTGGAGATCTAAGTTGTTCATTCCATAGATCGGTCGACCCACATCAAACTCGCCTTTGACTTTCCCTGCCATTATTAACTGTGCATCTCCCCATATTGCACTCCACCCTACACCATCCGATCTTCCACCCCTTCCATCTGACGGTCTACATGCATATCATGTTTTTTCCCCATCCGAGCTTTAACATTTCTAAATCATGTGATGAAAGCGGTTTTTGAGGGGACACATGTCTTGCAGCGACCTATATCGCGTTTTTTCTGAGAATTTCCCGAACCGCCCAGAAGGCATGCGACACCAGCGGTTTTATAACTAAAACCACTTTCCTCCCCGCTGCTCCCACAACCTTCATAAGCAACCTCAGTCATCTGTTGATCCAAATCTATGGCCCATATCACATCACGAATTTTATCTACATTTCATTCATCGGACCTTTCGAATGACTTCACCCTTTAATTGCCATCGTTGATCTCCTCATGAGATCCAACGGCTCACAGTTAATCGCCCTCTGCCCACCAGGTCCCACCATCTAATATGCCCAGATTTCATTCATTTTCATTTATTTTCTTTGTATTTTCCCAAAGTTAAACTTTGGTGTTCTAATGCTAAAGTTGTTCTCTCCGCCTAACTTACTATTAACTCACCCATCAATGAATCCTGACCGTCGATCACCTTCACCAGATCTTATCCAACGGTTCGTGAACCATTTTCACACTAGACCTTCATCAGTCCATTCGTCCACCATTCTGCATTGTTCTTCCACCCGTTTTCGCCTGCATTCACCATTCTGCCACCATTTCACAGGCCTCCACAACATTTTTCCACCACCTCCCCTAGATTTTTATAACAGGTTTATTGCATTTGTGCAAGGATTACAGAGTGGAAAATTCAGTCTGCCGCAACAGTCATAGCCACTATGATTCAATGCGCAGAGATAACCTTTCAGCAGTGGAAAAGTGTATCAGCAAATAGGATTAAAGGTTTTCGAGCCTGATTTTGAAGATTTAACACCTTAATTCCGTGTTCAAAGGATGAAGACACAGATGAAGATTATGAAGATGATTATGAGGCCTAATAAGGTCTAAAGCACACTAATAGGCCATATCAGTGTTTCATCATCAGTGGAATGTATTTTCTTAGAAAGTGCACCTTTCGACAAAAGTCTCCATGCCTCCTCAAGCTCTTAAAAGCCATTACACTGATAGAAGCTTCTAAAGAATAGTCAGGACAACAGTTATGGTAGTATGGAGACCTGCAGACCTTTCCATCCTAGTTACTTATTTCAGAAGGCTACCGCAGAGTACCATACAGCCAGAAGGACTTCAAAGAACACATATAAGGTAGCTATGAACCTGACAAAGACTCCCAAACCATACTATAGAGTACATACAACGACGCAGACCCATTAAGCAGAGTGGGCTCGATCTTCTTCCTCCACTCTATCTTAATTAATCAATTTAATTCACATCTACTTCTGCTATTACTCATTCTCCTATAAGAACCCCAAAGAACATGTTTTTGTTGTTGTTGTAGTTAGAGGGATTCATTCGACTGTTAGAACAGTTTTTGGGGGGAAGTAGCTAAGTAGATTGTAATTTAGTAGGTTGGGAAGAGAAATTTTGGACTGTAATCAGACATTGAGCTCAGTGTATGTGACTGGTTTCGCACATCAGTTAATCAAGAAATTTCACAGGATCCTGGTCTAGATTACGGGTGATGTTTCCCTGTCTTATTTCATTAAATCATGATGTTCATATTTCTCTGATAATAATAAGTAAATCAGGCTTAGGATATACCCATGCATGGTACCCTAATTCCCACTGCTCTTCTTGTCTTTGATGTTTTCTACTTAATGTGTATCTAACAGAAAATTCATGCAATTTAACCAGTTAAAGATGTTGGTCTAGCCCATGCTTACTGATGTGTAAATTTGGGTTTTTTTTCTTAGATGTTCTTGTTGGGTTTGAGCTGGAAGAATAGGGATACCGAGGATTTAGAGTTATCCCTATCCACTGGGGTCTTTTTCCAACAGATTTTCCTTTCTAAGATCCCTTGAGTTGGTGTCAAAGCATTGAAGGTTAAAAGCCCTTCTTTGATCTGAGGCCTAGTTCTATGTTAAATCTTATCTCTGTTTTTCTCTTGGAATATGCGGAAGCAAGCCTAGAGTTAAATGACCTTTGACCTGATCTTAAGCTGCCCTTTGTATCTTCATTGAGAGTTTCCTTTGAGTATGTCAAAGCAGGTCTAGATTTAAACGATATCTGACCTGTTATCCAGACTGAAATTGGGTTTCTTTCCTTCTTTCACTTTCACTCCTTATTGTTCCATTCCACCATCTATCTAAAATATCCTTTAGTATGGATGAATTTCCCTATGAAAGCCTTGGTTAGCTGTTATGCAAGTAATCCCCTTCCATGACACCATAGCCCAATGGATGATACTTTCTCGTTCTATCCTCTTTTACCAAAACATCCTGATGCTTTGCTCCTTTCAGTCCATAACCTTCTCAATTAATGATCTCTGGCCAACACAGCAACCAACCAAATCATTTAAAACTCCCCCCTTTTTGATTCATAACTAGCCTAATACCTCATTTTGATCTTCAAAGATATATATCATTCTTTTCCTTTATTGGGGAGATCCCTCTTCGGATCTAGGAGGGCTAGATCCTAGGATCCCAAAGTGGTTATAATGCTGTCCGGTCTTTTGGTCTTTCCAATCTGGAAAAAACACTGGAATCCCAACAGATTGCATATCCATTCCATGTCATATTCATATCTGATCTGAATATTTTTTTATTTGCTTCAGAATTTCTGTATCATTCTGCAGATCTACTGCATAAGATCTGAGATCTACTCCATGTACTCCAATTTTTTCTAAAAACCCCAAGGGGTATTTGAACAGGAGCCTATATAGTGTACAAATCTAATACAGATCTAACTTTTCGTAAAAAAATCCTATCTAGATCTGAAGTGTAATCTACAACTATTTTCAGCCAATAAAATAACGTTGTCAAGCTTGTTCAGTCAAATATATGGTTGTAGCACCTCATTTTTTAGGGTTTTCTTCTATAAAAGTCTTATATTTATTTTTATACATCTCATGGGCTATTTTATTCACATATTTTTATGATTTATATGTAAATATTGAGCCACCATATTGGCCTCCTTCTCTTACTTAGCTGAACTGCGTTATTTTTTGCAGTATTTTTTAATATTGTTGCTTGTTCCCATTTTGGGATATGACGATGGTATCAGAGCATAATCTTGGCTCAGCCTGTGCATTCAAGACATTATGAAATTAGAAGGAGAAGCTTCTTCTCACAAAAAAGAGAAGTTGAACAGAAAATACAAGAATAAGACTCTATTATTTGGAGGAAGAAAGGAGAGACTTTCAAAGTTTCTTTCTCAAACTTTGCAGAGCATTCATGGAGATCTCAAGAAGTTGAGGAGGGAGATGAATAGAGAATATCCAAGAGAATTTGAAGCTGAAACAAACTGTATATTTTCATATGATGAGTGTGAGCATTCAACCACACAACCAGATCTACAACGTTGTAGCATGCCTACATCCCTGGCAAGAGAAGAAGCAGAAGGAGGGACACCAAAAGAGGAAACCCTTGGTGACTATCTCCAAGAATATAAATCTCAGTCTAAGAGATTCAAAGAGAATCTAAGCTTCCCAGAGTTTTGTCAACACAAAGAGGAAATAAGATCCAACATATACAAAAGAAGAAGAGGGTGCATGCAGCACACTTTGTGTAGGACTTTTCTACCTACATTTGATGGATCACCTGAGAGCTTAGCCAGGTCTTGGGTAAATAAGCTAGACACATATTTCTAGCTACATCAAGTTTCTAAAGAATAAGAAATAAGAGTAGCAGTAGTGCACCTCCAAGGTAAGGCTTACGCTTGGTGGTTATTTGAATCTTCTTCATTGAAAAATGTAAAAATCTCTACTTATGAAAAGTTCAGCAGGAGGTTAGTGAAAAGATTTGATGTTGAGCCATCTGAAACTTCCTTGGGTAAGAAAAATAAGCCCAAGAATTTAGAACCTTTGCATGATATGGAAGGAACCTTGAGGATAACTCCATTCCAGAACATTTTTGAAGGGGTTAAAGATTTTCTACATGATTTTCCAAGGGAAAAGCTCCCACTTTGGCAAGAACATTCTTATCAAGAGGAAGACATGAGTGTTCCTTTTTCAAGGAGAGATCAAGAGAAAGGATCTCTTATGGATGAGGCATGCCCCATTGATAAGGAGAATTAATAAGAAGAGTTGGAAAGATCCTCCAGCATTATGACAGCATGCGGAGATCTATTTTTATTGGAAGATGGAGATGAAGCCATTGCTTCCCCTAAGAGGGCTCTTGTATCTTTACAAGAAGGCCCCAAGGATCTTACACATGAAGAGAATGAGGAGCATGTGTCTGTGATGATATAAAATGAGACAAGACAATGGAAGGAATGTGTCTCAACATTGCATCCAATTTTTGGAACACACACTATGACAGATCAACCCTTTGTAATCAGGACCATTGAAATGAAGGATATGATGGGTGTTCATGAGTTAACTACATCTAACGGGAGCACCTTAGACTGTGAGATATTGTAGAAGTGGGTGAAGGAGAGAAGATGAAGTATCACAACACTAATATGATGGGAGGTGATCCTCTATTACATGGAGAAGAAGATGGGGAAATTGCTCCTATCGAAAGCACTCTTGCATCTATAAGAGTGATACCCCATTATCATGATACTTCCACACAGAAATAAGAGATGGATTTGGATAGTGGAAGCAGTCATAAGGTGTTCCCATCTATTGTTCACATGTGAATGATCAATGAGACATCATTATCTTGTGTTATACCACCCAGGAGACCACCTGATTTAGATTTGATGAAAGATGTTTCATGCATTGATGCTCCTTTCAGAGATCCATGGAGGAAGGAAGCACTAGAAGACCATACTATAGTTCTAGGAGTATGGGGAAATCTCAAGGATAGGGGAAGCATTTTTCCCTTATCACCATTATCAATTCTTTCATCTCATACTGTGCTGAGAAAATATGCTACAAGAAAGAAGGATGACACCATCATGGAGCAAGGAAGTAAATCATTGAATCAGGAGACAAAATTGTTTGGAGAACACTTTGCCATACATGATGAGAGATGGTGGTCAAACATGCATACTTTGGCAAGGCCAAGGACATTTTGGATAGTTGATATCCTTCCAAGAGAGACTAACTTCCAAGAACTTCCATTTTTTGTTGAGCATGTGCATATGGAAGAGAGGAAGCAACGAAGGAATGGAAACCTTCCACCTTATACATATGGCATGGGAGGTGTCAAGGAGGAGAAAAATGGGAGGCATGACCTTCCAACATACACCTTTGACATGAGAAATTTCAAGAATGAGAGCAGAAACATGGCAGGCATTTCAGATGACACATTATCAATGCTGTCATTATTGGGAAAATTAGATCCATATTTGTTAAGTCCCTATATTAATAGTGTAGCCCCTTATTATGTTAGTGTAGCCCCCCTTATTGTTATTATTGTACCCCTGTAACCCCCATATTGTTATTATTGTGCCCTTAAATTATTATTGTTAGGTCGGCTAGAATTACATTGTGGCCCACTAGGATTACATTATGGCCCCATGGACTCCTATATATAGAAAGGAGGTTTTGTAAATTGTATCATCCAAGAATTGTTCATTTATGTAATGTATTGGAGGTTGCCCCCTCGAAGTGGCTCATTTCTAAGGCGTTGACATCTCTTTTCTTCTATTTTTGGAGCTGGTTACACAACATTTGGTATCAGAGCTTTGGATTCTAGGGTTTCGCTGCTCCAAACAGGTCATCGTGGCATTTTCGCTATAACTTTTTTCTACGAAGTTTCAGAAGCTGAAATTTTTAGGGTGCGAAGCTGAAATCCTGAGGAAGATTTTCTAAAAATTTCAGAGCTTGGTTCGCAATATTTTCGGAGATATCATCTGTGGAAGTTAGGTATTTTTTCAAGCTCCTAAACAGGTCATCGTGGAATTTTCGCTATAATTTTTTTTCTACGAAGGTTCAGAATCTTAAATTCATATGGTGCGAAGCTGAAATCCTGAGGAAATTCGTCAAAAAATTTCAGAGCTTGGTTCGCAATATTTTTGGAGATATGATCTGTGGAAGGTAGTGCTTTTTCAGGCTCCTGAATTTCATCTCAAAGAGGTGATCGTAGGAAAAGTTCAATAACTCTCTCTCTGGGCATCGGATTGGAGTGATGTAAAAAGTGGTCACAAGTACATGGAATTTAGTTTCTTGGATATAAATTTCAGAGACAAAGGACGAAACAGTGACACGTGGCAAGTCGTACAAGTTCGCTCTACTGAACCAGTCCGGAATTAGGTCATTGTGGGAGATTGGACACAACTTTTCCTTGGAGAATCCAAATCAGGTCAGACCAGTGGCATTCGAAAGATAATTTAGAGGGCTACGTTGGTACTGAAATTAAAATATTTAAGTGCTACAATCACAGAGATAATCCAATTTCAATATCGAGCTCCTCAAAAGCAAGAAAAAGGTGTGTATTTTTCCGAATTGCATAAGTCTTGTTTGAAGAATCAATTTGAATTGATTCCAAGGGAATATTTTAGAATTTTTATCAGTATTGGGTTCTATAATGCCTCCAAAAAATATTTCCATACCCATTAATCCCTCAAAAAGCTATACTATGACACATGAAGAGGAAGAGTTGCATTATTAGATATCAAAATTATGGTACCAAGTGCAACAAGTTTCAATCTTACGAAGAGCAATTGAAGATGAAATAGATGGTTTAAAAGCAGAAATGGAGGCTAAGTTGGATGGTTTGAAGGATCAAATAATAGCAAATATGGATGATAAATTAGTGGAATATCACATCGAGCATCAACAACAAGTTCTCCAACCCTCAAAGGATAACCCAACTTTGGTGCAGAATCTAATGAAACAACAGGAAGATCAACATCACATCGAAAGAAGTTATGAAGCAGTCATAGAAACAAGAACTCGACAAGTACGATCAATTTCAGAGTATCTCAGCAAGTGGAAGAACTTTCCTGTAGAAGATTTCACATGGGAGGATGAGAATTTTATACAGAAACATCAAGAAATAATCAAGCGTTGAGGACAACACTTGTTTGAAGGAGAGGGGCATGTTAAGTCCCTATATTAATAGTGTATCCCCTTATTATGTTAGTGTAGCCCCCCTTATTGTTATTATTGTACCCCTGTAACCCCCATATTGTTATTATTGTGCCCTCACATTATTATTGTTAGGTCGGCTAGGATTACATTGTGGCCCCACTAGGATTATATTATGGCCCCATGGACTCCTATATATAGAAGGAGGTTTTGTTCATTTGTATCATCCAAGAATTGTTCATTTATGTAATGTATTGGAGGTTGCCCCCTCGAAGTGGCTCATTTCTAAGGCGTTGATATCTCTTTTCTTCTCTTTTTGGAGCTGGTTACACAACATCTTCCTTCTTTTGAAAGAGGAGAAAGATCCATGCACCACTCCATTTTTACGAGGAGTATTGTTGGTGAAGAATCTGATCATGTAAAGCATGTTTTATTTTATGATTTTACAGATTATTTCACAATGTTTATGCAGACCATGGCTCCAAAGAGGATTAATGTATCATGTGAATCTCATGGCAAACATTGGGCCACTACAATTTCTGAATTTCGCCTCTCCCTTGATGTGAAAAGGGAGATTTTTCATCATGATGGGTGCTTCCCAAAGGCACCAAAGCTATAGTGAGATGAAATGTGCTACAAGTAAGTGGTGGGGAAACCACTTACCATACCTTGATCTGATGTAGGCAGGAGATGCACTGCACTAGTATCATATGTGGGACTATGACCCACCTCCTCATGCTCAAATTTATGTTTGTGTATTTGTAGTTTTGCTCCCATACATTGATGACATACTTGTACTTTTTATGGGTTTGTAGGGAGGGAGGATGGGAAGCTTGTATGTACCACATGGGATGGAGACTCTCATGTGCCTTATGCTATATGTTTCAGGGAGAGTATTGGTTCATCCATGTTTGTTTCATTTGAGTTCTTGACTCCTTGTTGGATGGACTATGTACATCTCATAATGAATTTGGAGGAAAAATTCATGGAGGGTTGGAGTGGTGAACACTTAGCCTGTGAAGAAAGCTTAACAAATTATGGTGTAATATTCCAAAAATTTAGCCTCCATCTAAATGGAATATTATAGTTGGTTTTATCACTAGGTAGGTGCATAAATGGGTAGGGAGGCCCATTAACCTCTTTGGAAGGAATAAAAACACTCCTAATGTGAAAGGAGGAAGAATAAGAAGCTAAAGTGAGCACCTTTGTGTGTGAACAGGGGTTGGATCATATTGATTTATTCAACTTTGACCATGTTAACAATGCAGTCTAGATACATTGAATCTCCTTGATGAACAACATCGTTTTAGTGGAGGACAACTTGCATGAGCTTGATGGCAAATATGGACGGGACCCAATGTGAATAGGTTCACTTGCTATATGTGGAGAGGATGGGAGCCTTTGTTATTCATGTTATGATATTATAATCTTGATATTAGTCTATTTAGACTTGGCTTCCTCTTGTTTCTTAGCAGGGTTGCAGTGTTGTTTAGCACTAGATGTTCCTGAGCGGGAATCCCACCACTTCGCTTGAGAGGCCTCTTGGGAGAGTATTGTACTATATTTCTCCACATCCAGGCTTGAGGCCAAGCATCATTCTTTAGTTACAACATTATTTCTACAGATAATAGTGCAGTGTTGCGGGATGTTGTAGTGGAGGATTGATAACACCACTTCTGGATCTGTTTCTCAGTAGAGGGAGCCTTCCTTCTCCTGAGAGATCAACTAGGAATATTTGTGGGCTCATTTCACATACTGGAAGTTGGCCAAAATATTCCTCATCTCCTACAGTGCAGTCCCTTACAGGAACTGCGTCATTTTGCATAGATCTGCAACAACAAGGTTTAAGCCCTTGTTTTTGAGCTAGTTTCCTTGGGAAAGGGCCAACCCTTCTCTTGGAAATCTAGAGGAAGGTATTATCATACCTATATTGTATTATTCAGCTATGTTTATGTAATGTTTCAGTAATACTACATTATTTCAGAGCTAATTATTCAGATCTGAACTTTTGTGCATCAAGCCTTCAAGAAACCCTTGTCGGGTTGTCTTTATAATGTAATAAGGAGGCCAGATCTTTACTTTCATAGCATATTGTTCAATAAAGTTCCATATCTATGATTTTATATCCTATTTTTTTATAAACCATCAGAAAATAATTCTATCATTTGCTTCATTAAATTCTGCATAACTAATGTCATGGGATTTGGCCAATTTTAAGTTGATTTGAGGCTGGGAGGTTTATTTAACTTATCAAAAGAGATTTGTTTATGTTACTCTTTTGTATGTAAGGGCCTAAGTATATATTCTAAGGGAAACAAGTATTATTCCTCTCATTTAAAACATAGGTCTCTGGAAATAATGTTTTTAGGGTCAAATTGCTGAATTTTCCCCACATAGGAGGATGTAGAAAAGCCCCTTTTTGCCGCTATTACATTAATTTGATGGCAATGTGTTTGTCAACACATTTTATGATTTAAATTATACCTTCTATTCCAATATTGTGCTTATGCATTGCTTCATTCCTATTTTTGGATATTACAGTGGTATCGGAGCACAATCTTGGCTCAACCTGTGGATTTCAGCCATTATGCTATCAGAAGAAGGAGAGATGAAAAAAAATAAGACTCCATTATGTGGAGGTAGAAAGGAGGAGAGTATTGCAAATATTCTTCCAAAATCTATGTAGAGCATCAAAGAATATCTTAAGAAGATGAGGGGATATGGAATCTCCATAGGAGTTTGAATCTAGAGCCAAATCAAGATTTTCACATGATAGGTGTGAGCATGCAGCTACACCCTATTATGCACAGCGTAGTCAAATGCCCAGATCTAGCATGAGAGATATGGAAGAAGGAAGAATTCCTAAAAGGGAAACTCTTTGTGACTTCCTTAAGGAGTATGAATCTCAAACTAAAAGTTTTAGAGATCATATCACTTTTCAGGAGTTTTTCAAGATCAAGGTGGAGAGTAGTAGGCATGATGACATGGATAGATTTTCTCTATCTACTTTTCATGGATCACCAACATGTTCAGCTAGAGCTTGGGTGGAGGAGCTACACACCTATTTGTAGCAGCACCAACTTTCTGAAGATGAGGCCATCAGAGTTGGAGTGCTGCACTTTGAAGCTAAGGCCTATGCTTGGTGGATTTTTGAGTCATTTTCATTGAAAAATGCCAATATTTATTCTTATGCTAGTTTCACTAAGAGATTAGTGGAGAGGTTTGATGGAATAAATTATAAAACACTCGTTGTAGAGACAAACAAACCAAAACTTTTGCATGGGTTGGAAGAACCTAAAAACTCAAATCCACTTCAGAAAATTGTTGGAGAAGCTCACACCTTGCATAACACCTTGCTAAAGGCAAGATCTCTATCTCATACCTTTGGAAAAGGGGACATGCAGGTTCCTTTTTCAAAAGAGCCTCTTATTTATCAAATGACTCACATTCATATTGAAGAGGAAGAGAAGGATGGGGGCAGCAACACTGTCACATCTAGAGAATATCTAGTCCCTCATGTAGAGGAAGGAGGAGTACATGCTCCAACAGGAGGAATTCTTGTGTCATTGCAAGATATTCCCCAGGATCACATATGGAAGACAAATCACAATCAATGTGAAGCATGATTGTGAGATATTACTGGTGGGAGGAGAAGGTAGGGAGGAAGGTAAGCATCATTTGATGAGGAGAACACACCCCTATCTATTTCAGAGAGTTGGTGCAAGGAAGAGGCAGACTAATTTTCACTATGAGGGAAATGGCAAGGTTGTTGAATGATATGTACAGTATACTCTTGACATTGATGTCTCACTACATGGAGGCATTCCACCTGGGAGGCCACTAGATCTAGACTTGGTAAGAGACATCTTGCCATTTGGTTCACCCCTCTTATATTCTGGAGAGGTGAAGACAGTGGAGGAGTCTAGTACAACACAGAGAGTTTGGGATAGATTCAAGGAGGAGGGAGACATTCTCCCATTTCCAGCACCACCCACTATCACTATATGTACTGCGCTGAAAAAAGTTACTGCAGTGATGGATGATGGCACATTCAAGGTGCAAGGGAGCTGCCCCATGGATTTGGAGAAACAAAGGGTACTTCCTTTGAGGAAGGAATCCTCCATACATTGGAGTAGATGGAGGCCACTCATGCTTACATTGGCCAAGATTTGGAGATTCTTTTTGGATGGAAGCTTCTCATGGGAGGCCAACTTCCAAATATCACTACTTCTTTTTTAGCATGAGAAACTACATGATGGGCATGGTAGAAATTTGGAGGATGAATTTGGCATGATGGATGTTAAAGGAAAATACAACAACATGTGGTGAGCTTCACATTGCAGATCATCAACACTGTCTCTTGGGAGGATTGATCCATATTGGAGGTCTCAACTCTTGGTAGAGTACTCCAAGGATCTTGGTGCTTGCATGATTCCTAATGACCTGGATGGAGATGATAGATATATGGTGGAGGATGTGGTCATCTATTCTTATGGTATAGTCTTCTTGACTAGAGCTTCTGAGCTTAAGGAGAAGCTGCTACATGCAGCACATGAGGACTTCCTTTCCATGCAATTTGATGCATATCTTTCCATGGCAGAGGAGTTCATTTGGGAGGGCATCCAGCATGATACATTTCAGCATATGGAGAGATGCATAGCTTGGATGGTGATAGAGAGGATGTCACTGCCACTTCCCTACTCTTTGGAGGTGAGGGAGAATTTCCGGTTGAGCCATTTCAGTTAAAGGTCCCAAGTACGTAGTGGAGAAGGTATAATTTCACATTATGTTTTGTACCTCTTTACTTTATATGAACAACATGTTGTACCAAGGAGGATTATCCCTTGCATATTTTATAATGATGTACTTGAAGCCACTTGTAGCATTGAGATTTGCTATCTTATTGGTGGTTTGTGGGGGAAGCCACATGATTTTTGGTATGCACCATTGACACCACATTGTACATTCATTTTTATATCTTATAGAATGATTGTGGCAGAAAACAAGTGTCTAGAAGAGCACTTGTTATCACTTATTTTGATGCAGGTGAGGGATGCACTGCACTGGTTCCATGTGTGGAACTATGATCCACTCTCCAGTTGTCATATGGAAGCTTGTTTTCATTGGTATTTCCTTCCATATATTGCTGATATTCTTATGTTCATGGGGAGCTTTGTTTGGAGAGTGCTAGAGTTGGAGATGCCCATTGGGAATATGATTCTACCTACTTTACATTTTGTATGTTTCAGGCGAAACAATGGGCAAACCATGATTTCCACATCACATCTCTTTTCTTCATGTGGGAGGAGCCATTTGAAGAACTTGATTTTTTGGAGGAGGCACTTCATGGCTTATTTGTTTGGTGGGGTAGCTTGGGCCACTCTTGGAGGTCATGACATTTCAGCCCAAGATCAGAAAAAACCCCATACTTACCATAAATGGAGAGAAAAACCACTTGGATGGGAGGATCCAATCTCTCCATGCAGCCCCAACACATTGTATGAACCAGGGGTTGAGGATCATTTTTATGAGCTACCTAGAATGGATCATTTCATTTGGATGATAGCATGGGTGTGGGAGTCAGTCATTGGGAATAAGGATCCCCCATTTTCTCATCACTCCTACCTTGAGGAGGCCATTGGATAGCAAGGAGGTTTCCACTTACACCTTCCACCTTTCTATGATGTGAGCCATGTGGTTTTGCATCCTTGGGAGGAAACATTGGGGGGAAGATTTGTAGAAAATTATTTTGAGCAGTGGTGGGGAATATTGATGAGGTGGCCACAAGAAGAGGAAGAGAGGAATTTTACTCCAACTTTACAGTTTCTTGAGGACAAGCAACATTTTGGAGGGGAGGATTGTAATATTCCAAAAATTTAGCCTTCATCTAAATGGAATATTATAGTTGGTTTTATCACTAGGTAGGTGAATAAATGGGTAGGGAGGCCCATTAACCTTTTTAGAAGGAATAAAAACACTCCTAATGTGAAAGGAGGAAGAATAAGAAGTTGAATTGAGCACCTTTGGGTGTGAACAGAGATTGGATCATGTTGATTTAGTCAAATTTGACCAAGTCAATAACGCTCTCTAGATACATTGAATCTCCTTGATGAACAACGAAGTTTTAGTGGAGGACAACTTGCATGAGCTTGGTGGGAATTATGGATGGGACCTAATGTGAAGAGGTTCACTTGTTATATATGGAGAGAATGAGATCCTTTTTTATTCATGTTATGATATTATCATCTTGATATTGGTCTATTTATTCTTGGCTTCCTCTTGCTGTTTATCAAGGTTGTAGTGCTGTTTAGCACTGGGTGTTCCCGAGCGGGAATCCCACCTCCTTCCTTGAGTAGCTCTTGGAGGAGTCTCGCATTTCTCGTCCACTATCAAGCATTTGGCCAAGCTCTTCTTCCAAGTACAACATGGATCCTGTTGAGGGTTTGGTTGTCTTTGTAAGCTGCAGCAAGTGGAGGCTAGATCTACTCAGATCTAGGCCATTCTAGTGCCTCTTTTTAGTGGGAAAGTCTTATATTCCTCTTGCAAGAGAGTATTGGATGATTGGAGCACTGATTTCAGATCTTCACTTGAGGCCACATATGTTCTAGAGCCTACAACGTATTTTTCATTAGAGTACTCGTTATTTGCAAGTGTATAGTTGTAGGGTGTTTTGGCACACTTTTGGAGAAGAGATCTCTAGTGTTGGCATTCTCCCCTTCACTGTGGTGATCCATGGATTGCAGAACTATTCCATTTCATATTAAAATATGATCTGAATACTTTTATATTTTATTCATAATTTCTGAATCATTCTGCATATCTGTTGCATAAGATCTCATATATACTCCATGTACTCCACCTTTTGCTAAAAACCCCAAGGGGAATTTGAAGAGGAGCCTATTTAGTGTACACATCTGATATAGATCTAACTTTTTGTACATAGATCTGCTCTAGATATGAAGTGTAATCTATAGCCATTTTCAGTCAATAAAATAATGCTGTCAATCTTTTTCAGTCAAATATATGGTTGCAACACCTCATTTTTGAGGGCTTTCTTCTATAAAAGTATTCTATGTCTTGTTATACATCTCATGGGCTATCTTATTCACATATTTTTCTGATGTATATTTAAATATTGAGGCACCATATTGGCCTCCTAATCTTACTTAGATGAACTGCATTATTTTCTACAATATTATTTAATATTGTTGCTTGTTCCCATTTTGGGATATTACATCTGAGGAGGATCCATTATTTCAGCCTGAATAACCACCAGCATAAAATTCAGCCGCCTCTCCAAGTCATGAGGATCCAAGGGAAATTTCTCCCGAGGAATTATAGGAGAGAGAGAATTTAAATCCAGCCACTATCAGTGGGAGAAAGAGAAGGGAACTATGAAAAATTCTGAGTGATGCCGAAGACTTTGTCAGAGTCCCCTGAAATGAGAAGAGACAACGTAAGAATCTTGAGAGGTATCAAGCCTTGGTTGCATAGGTTGGGAAACATTCCAGTTTTCGAGATGTAGCTCAGCACCAGGTATCGTTGATGCATTGGTGGAAGAGTACAATTCCATCATGATGAATGATGTCTGGGAAGTTGTTCCCAGAACTCACGGGAGACCAATTGTAGGATAAAGGTGGATCTACAAGGTAAAGTATGTTATTGATGTCATCATTGAGAAATTTAAAGATAGTTTTGTGGCTAAGGGGTATGCTTAGAAGGAAGGGATATATTATGAAGAAACCTTCGCCCTAGTAGCCAGATATACCTCTATTAGATCCATGATATCCTTGTTGCGCCGATGGGATGGGAGATTCACTAGATGGACGTCAAGACTGCATTTATGAATGGGGTGATAGAGGAATAGGTGTATATTGAATAGCAAGAAGGCTTCAAGGCACATGATCATAAGACTCATGTGTGTGGGCTCAAGAAAGCCTTCTATGGACTAAAGGAAGATCCTAGAGCCTGGTATGGTCGAATTGACAACTACTTGCAGAAGATGATATTCGTTAAGAGTGATGCAGATCCCAATATCTATTATCTAATGGTAGGGAGTGAGCCCATGATTGAAGTTTTATATGTAGATGTTCTATTTTTGATAGAATCACCGAGGATCATCACAAACTGCAAGAAGAATTTGGCTACAGAATTTAACATGAAGGATATGGGGCTATTGCACTATTTTCTGGGGTTGGAAGTTTGGAAGCAAAAGGGGGAGATATTTCTTAGTCAAGGAATATATATTACAAAGATTTTGAAAATATTTAAAATGGAGGATTGCATACCCATGATGACTCCAATGATCAAAAGTTGGAAGAAAATCGACATACCCGAAGATGATGAGGCTGATCCCACTCTATATAGGGAGCTCATAGGATCGTTGATGTATCTGGTAGACACAATAACACACATATGTTATGCTATAAATATCCTCAGTTAGTTCATGATAGAACCTAAGAGAGCTCATTGGGAAGCAGCCAAGCATGTTCTTAAGTACCTTCAAGGAATAGTCGAGCTTTGATTGAAGTACACCCATAGCAATGATGTCAGATTGAGTGGGTTCACCGAAGTAGATTGGGCTGGGAGTCCAATAGATCGTAAGAGTACCAATGGGTATTGTTTTATTATAGGATCAAGAATGACTTCCTAGAGTAGTAGGAAACAAAATCCCGTGGCACGAAGCTCAACGTAGGATGAATATATGCCCGCTAGCACAACTTCATGTCAGGCCATATGGCTTTGGAAACTGCTTGTGAACCTACTAAAGGAGAAAATGGAAGTGACCAGTATCTTATGTGATAATCAGAGTTGCATCAATCTCTCTGAAAATATTGTGTTTCATGATCAGTGGAAGCACACTGACATCAAATGCCACTTCATCAAGGACTGTGTAGAATGTGGAGCTATGAAGTTGCAGTACACTCCAAGATGAGAACAAGTGGAAGACATTCTCACAATGGCTCTGGGGAAGAGAAATTTTTTCTATTTCAGAGAGAAGATAGGGATGATCAGGAATCCATTCCAGTAGTAGGAATGGATAGGATTAGGATTCAGAGGGAGTTGTATTATAGATGCAGCAGTGATGGGGGAAATGTCATAAGGCAACATTATAGAAGGAAACAATGCAACATATGAGGGGTAGTGTCAAGAGATCAACAACATATAGGGTGCTTCAAAAGTAGAGAAACATGCAGCAAAAATATTGGTGGAACGCTTTCCTCGCTAAGAGGGAGTGTTGATTTTTATAGCATCAAAAAGTGTTCCAAGTCTCAAAATTTGTAAGGAGGCTTGGAAATCCATATTCCAAATAACCCAGAAACCGATTGTGGAAATTCCACTTCGTTCATGACTTATTAAAGTAATTAATTATTTTAATGGAGACCCTAAGTCCAAACTTAGGGAAATTAAATAATTAAAGGGTATTAATATGTCAAAGTGTGATTCTTCTAGAAAACAAAGATCAAGTCAAGTTTTAATTCTAGCCATTGATTAGACTTCTAATTTGGGTCATTGATTCATCAACGGGAAGATTATAAGGAACGCTTGAGGGTCATTTGGAAAATAAGTCGGGCATACACTCAGTACCCGAAGGAGATCAATTCTGAAGGAATAAAATTTGATCTCAGTGGGATAGTTGCAGGACGAGAAGGATAAGGAGGGAGAAAGTAGTGACTGAACTCAAGGACAGAGGTGTTGCACTAAAAACTGTCACCTTGACATTATGTTGACTGCATGAGCTCATTAACACTCATACATGCCTCCTCTGTAAGTCTTACAACCTTTGTTCCCCATTCCAAGCCCTAAAACTGGAGGAAAAACCCTAAAAACTCAAAATGCCTTGGGTACGCAGGTAACATGAAGCCTGCCTGCGTTCCTAGCTTGGGTATGCTGGTAATACACTGCTTACCTGCGTTCCAGAACGTACTTTTCCCTTGTAATTCCTGCGTACCCTTCTCAAAGTAAAAAAAGTGAGAAAGTAAAGTCAAAAAGCTGATTTGAGGTCAATTCTAGAAGGTTCTAGATGATATTTTTTGGGGATAAGTACGCTTTAGTAAGGTTCATGCATCCCTCACCTTAAGGAACTAATCCCTTGATGCGAGGAGCCTATCCCTATAAAGGAGGATTCTATCCCTTCAAAGGTGGAACCCTAACCTCCACATCTGCTCTATAAAAAGAGGCATTGGGTAGCCTCCAAGGGGGTTCAAGCTTTATGTGTGATTGAGTTGAAGTGTTGTTGAGATTTAGACTTCTTTTTTCTGAGCTTTTGAGAGGAAAGATCACATACCTCTATGTGCTCCTGGAGGATGAGTGAAAGACTTATCAAAGTAGAGGAGACTCCTGCCTTGGACCCCAGGAAGGAATTTTCAAACATCAAGGCTAAGGTTGTAAGGTTCTTCTGTTATTTTAAGATTAATAAAATCAATTTTTGTTTTTCTCAATAAATTGTCGTTCAATTGTTTATTTCAATAAGCTGTCATTTGATCATTTATTTCATAGATTCCTTGATCACTATGATAGGTATGTTTTATGATTATTTTTTATATAGGTGCTATTTAAAATTTTCTTTTTTGTGATTGCAGGTCGAAAAAAGACAACACTTCGTTGCGACAAAAGACGACACTTTGTTGCGACAAAAGACGACACTTTATTGCGACGAAAGATGACAATTTCTTGTGATGAAAGAACTCTTGTTGCGACAGAAGGATTTTTATGCGATAGAAGCACTACGACTGCAAATAAGCATTTGGATCTAAGGTAGGATCGACACCTTCATAGCATTTATTTGTAAAATGAATATATTTAGAGAAAGAAAAACTTAGTTGCTCGTTTGTTGCTAGATTGTCTTCTGACACTAGGGAGATCGATCTTGTTCGCAAGATCGATTTATCCGGACAAAAAATTGGTGACTCCACTGGGGAAAGAACTTGTTTTGATTTTCCTTTGTTTTGAATTGAGAAATATTTTTTTCTGATTTTTGATTGATTTATATAGGCTTGGGTAACTTAGATTTACTTTTATTTGGAAAGCTTTGAAATCTTCTTTGTTTCTCTTGATCTTTTCTGGAGACCACACATTGTTGCAGACCCTGTTAAAAGTCTTGAAAAACATAGATTTACTCTTTCAGTTTTAGTTTAGATTTGATTTAGGATTCTTAGTGTTTGCCCAAATCTGTATGTTTTCCATCAAAAATATCTTGTGAATGAGTCTCATAGCACTTTTGTTTTGAATGATTTTCTAGAAGTTTTTCCTTTTTAGAGTGGTTTCCACTTTGTCTCTGTAGTGAACCAAATATTAGAAGATTAAAAGTGCCTTAGATCACTTTGGTATCTTTTATCTTTTTGATGAGTCTGACTTGGTTGTGAAATTCATTATTTTTTGAGAAATAGATCTAGTTTTCTCTTTGAAAATCTTTGAACAAACTTTGTTTTAAGTTCTGAATTTCATTTTTATAAAATATATATGGATGTTTTTTGATTTATTTGTTATTCTGGAAAAATGAATCCTTATTTTACTGAACAACTAAGAAAAACATTCTAAAAAAAAATTAAAGCTTTTATTCAATTAGATTTTTTAAAGTTTGTAGATCTCAAAATTAGTTTTAATAGTTTTGAGTGCTTTTAAGGATTTGCAGATCTCTTTTGAAGGAAAGTTGTTTTTTATAGTTTTGAGTCTTGAAAGAAAAAGGGTTTTATTGTGAGCATTGATTATTTGTCTCGTTTTGAGTTCTTATTGAAAAAACAAAAAGATTTTCTTCCATTTATTCTTCATGTTTAAAGAAAGAATTGCATTCCTGAACACTTTCTTTAGCTAGAATTTCATTGAAAGAAAAACGAATTGATTATCATTTTTAGGTGCATTTTTAGTGTTTTTGGAAGTTTAGTCTTCACACCATCAAAGTTTCATTTCCATACCTATTGACTTAAAGAACAACCCATAAAAATTAAAATTGAACTAGTTATATTTTTATTTCTAGGGCTCTTATCACCAATATAGCTTAGGCTAGTATCTTGGAGTAGGGAGTAATTAACTCTCCAAGATAGTAAAAACAAACAAGTAGATAAATATTGCAGTAGGAAATAAATCTAATTGTAATTTGTACAATCTAGGAATCTTCTCTTAAAGGAATTAATCACGAGATCATGTCCAAACCTTTGAGACAATCAATCCTGTTTCATTGGGAAAGATAGAAGATTCTGCGTGCATTACAAAAGGTAAACCTCAGATTAACCATTGTCGAGGAGCCTGGGGTCACTTGTCGGTAAACCTCAGATTGACCATGTTGAGGAGCCTTCAAGGGGATTGAACTTTTTTACTCTACCCTTGTGCATGGGATCGGATCGTAGACTGTTCCCCCAGTTGTATTTGTTATTGTTGGTAACCTTAGTGTCCATAAGCTTAAGATTATTTCCTAAGGTGATGGTGAAGGAAATATCTCACTGTACCTGGAGCAGACGTCGACTAGACTCACTTGGACTCTCTAGGGGGTTCTCTTCACTCGAGATGGTTTTTTGAAGAAACTTGTGCCAGTCTGTTTCATTAAGCAAGTTGTCGGGGTAACTGTTCCAACCGCCCTTTCTGTATCAAACTTCTACTAAGTGGGATTTCATCACCAACTAATGTTTTTGGTACAAGAAGTTATTGTTTGTGTGTGGTTTGAACTCTTAGATTTTTTAGCCATGTGATTCAGTTATTTGTTTCTTTAGAGATTTTAGGTGTTTTTATTGAGATTTTATTTGTTTGCGTGTGATTAATTAATATTTAATCATGGCAGAATTACCGAGACAATCCTAGAGACTTCAGGGGAAGCCCCATGAATATACACCAAGTCAGCTTGAAGGGTTGTGTGCTCTAGTATCATCTAGTAGCGGTAGAATTAGATCAACAGAAGTTGGAAGTTCATCTATATTTGTTCATCCTGATCATCAAATGCCCACAACATAACACATTTAAGAACCAATTTTAGTTTTGGAAGTTACTGGTAGTATTTCTCCTTCCAATGAACTAGCTGACGAACCTGAAATTTCTGAGCCTGAAACTGAACCTTCTATTTTGGAAACATCCTCAGGATTTATTACACCAACTTCTAGTGATCTTAGTTCACCTAGAGTAAGAAATATTGTTACTGAAGATCTTCCATCTGGCCTAATTTCTATTAAAGAGATTACTAGTCTAGACGAAGATTTATCTCTTCCCGAATCCCCTCAGTCTTTAAATCTTAGGGAGCATGAATTCATTTTCTACAGCCCTATTCGAACTGACGCTTGTTATCTATCTTTGAAAAACTTTTCAGAGAACCTGGGTCTTGCTTTTTCTCCACCTCGAATTCCATTTCATCCTATGCCCAGAGGTTACTATCCTTCATCTATTATGGCAAGAGAGTCATCTATGTTTTCCCAGACACCGGAAGCATTTTTACACGGTGGTCCTTTTGTTCCTTCGGGATATCAGGCTCTATCCGATACTTTATCAGGAGCAGCTCCTCGACCAAATGAACATGTATTATCACCTGGTCTTAATGGTATTAAAACTGAAACTTCGAACATAGAGAAAATCTTTATGATGTCTGGTAATATTCTGAATCCTCAACCTCAAGGTAGTCAGTTACCACTTGGGGAAAAATTTCAGGGAAATCAATTACCGCCTAGGGGGCAACCACAAGGTAGTAAATTACCGCCTGGGGGACAACCTCAGGGCAGTCAGTTACCGCCTAGGGGGCAACCTCAAGGTAACTTTTTCCCAAGGCAAACTGTGGCATCATATTATTTTGGAGAACAACCTCAAGGACAATACATACCTCAAGGTTATCAAACTTCAAGACAATACATACCCCAAGGTCAACCCCAAACTCAATATGCTCCTCATGGTCCTTATCAACCCCAGTTTCAGTACACTCCTCAGGGTTATCAACGTCAAGGTCAGTACCCAATTCAAGGTTTCCAACCACCTTCTGGTCAATCATCTGTACCAGGAGCCAGAAATTTTCCACTTACTTATCAACCCTACGTTCAACCAGGCTATGGTCCTTATGTTCAACCTTCTATGGGACAATACCTCAGAAGAAACATGGTGTGGGATCCATCCTAATTTCAATAGCCTATGCAACCTAATGTGTAGTTGTATTCTCAACCTGGACAACCTTTGGTTTCTGGTCCAATCCATCAACCTGTTCAGTCTACTATTCAAACCCCTACACCTGGTTCTGTTCAGCAGTCTAGGCCTAGTACACCTCAGACTCTGCCTCAAACTGCTTCAACTGCTGCGACATCTATTCAACCTATAACACCTGTTTCTTGAGTATCTATAACTCTGAGTTCTTCTATCCCTGCATCCGTGCAAATCCTTCAAGTCTCTGTACCCCAGTCAGGACCTTCAGTTCAAACTTCGGTCCAGATACCTACGGGACAAGCTGGTACAAGTATGATTGTCACAAGTCAACTGCAATTCATGTATCAACCATACCAAGGACAACATCAATTCAGTCCCGTTTCACAAAACCTAGCTTATCAGTATCAACCGTACCCTGGCTATACTTATCTACAGCCTCAACAACCCCAGTTTGGTCCGGTTAATCCTGGTTACCCAGGAGGTTACATAATTCCTAATGCAAATCCGATTCCTAGTTATCCTGGGTATCCTCCTCCCGAAATTGCTTTGGCTACTCAAGATTTTCGCGACCCTAACCATCAGTTACCATTTATTGCAACTTTGGATTTACCTGATTTGACACACCTTACGAATGATCCAATTTTATATTATCCGTACTGGCCGCCAATGCCGCATAAGTTTCCCAGTGATATACCGAAATTCGAGGGTAAGTCAGGAGAGGATCCATCAAATCATGTTATGACTTATCACCTCTCGTGTTCGTCTAATTGAATAATTGATGATTCAATTCGCTTACGTCTTTTTCAACGAACTCTTATTGGTCTTGCTGCCAAATGGTACATTGAGTTGCCATGAGGCTCTTTTAATAATTTCATTCAGTTAGCAACTCCCTTATTGACTCATTTTCAGTTGACTGTCAGATACGACAATGGCACGAAACTTTTGACTTCACTAAAACAATCCACGTCCACATATATTTCTGATCATATTCACGAATGGCGACATAGAAGGCGTTTGGTGAAAGTTTACATTCCGGATCAAATTTTGGCAGAATTTTTTGTTAAATAATTGTTACCGAAAATCACTAAAGATGTAGCTAAGGCTGGAGTTGTTAATAAGGAGCAAGTCATTTCTCAAGCTCAGTATCTTGACCTCGTCTATACGTAGTCAAGTACTTTACATGAAAAAATTCCCGATCTTCCAAAACAAGGTCAAATAATTGCAGCTCCTTCAGGGTCTCATGTCGCTGATGGTATGATTGGTACATTTAATACTAAAAGCAAGAAGAAATCTTCAAAGAATTCTTCTCCTATAGTAACTTTACCTGATTCCCCGAAAGGAGAATCTTCCGTTGAAATTTCTGCAGACATTCATGTCGTAGAGACATCTACGGACAAATCTAAATCCGGCGGTAAAAATAAAGGGAAGAATAAAAACAAAAAGAATTCAAAAGAAAAACCAGATAAAACTTAATGTAATGACGAAAAACGCAATCCTTGCTATACTTGTTTCATTTATGACGAGGATCATTTTACTAAGGAATGCCTGCATCGAGCGGAGGTTGCGAAATTCGTTAAAGGTTCTCAAAAACCTACTGTATTGAAGGATCCTTTTCCCACTCAAGATAGTAATATGATTGGTTCTACCTTGAATGCCTCAGAAGAACCTATTATGATGATTTCTCATGTTAGGATTGCGACGTGATCGAAAGATTATGGTAGTAAGAATCATGTTGGTGGTAAAGAAGTAGAATCTTCTAATTCAAACACATCGACTACACCTCCTTCCATTTCTGATTCGCTACAGATCGAGAAACCCAACCTAGACTTAGTAATCAAACCACCTACTAAAGGTGTACTTCATAAATCAGCTTTCAATCCACATGCGAGAGCTGCTCATAATTACAACATCGTTGAGGACTTAGCTATTTCCCCTTTAGCAATGTCGGCTTTGGAAGTGCTGCAATCGTGCCCAGCACAACGTAAATTAATTTTGTCTTCCATAGGAGCTATCCATATTCAGGATTCGAACCTTATAATCTTTGATTTAGAGAATAATACACCCTGCCTACCTCATCAAATGGCTTTCCAGATTCCAGTTTTATTAAAAAACGGACCAATCTTTTGGACCGTGATTGATGAAGGGGTTTCTACATGTATTATGTCGATCCAGTGTTGGAAATTGCTTGGTTCTCCTACACTCAATCAGTCTCCGATGATTCTAAAGGCTTTTGATGGCCGAGGGTTCCATCCTTTCGGTATTTTGCAGGATTTACCTGTTAGCCACCCATAAATTCTATCATATCAGGTGGTGGCTAAATGATGTTGGATAGCCTTCAAGAAAAAATTTCATTGCTAAAATTTCTGATGATTAAAGTCTTTTGATAATATCCTATCCTTTGGATAATCGTCACTACTGTTTCCCTTCAGAACTCAGAAATCCTGCTGATTTCCAAGCCAGAATACTACTGCAAGCACCATTTCCCCTTTTCCCCTTTTCCAAAGCTAACCTCGTTTTATATCCCTCTATTTCCCATGAAAATCCCTCATTTTCATGTTTTTCCCATTTCCCCTTCATCAAAATCCATTTTCTAAGGTTTAAAGACTCCTTTTTTACCTTATTGGAACCCTCAGATTCCCTTGAAAACCATTGAAAATTCATAAAAATCACATTTTTTATGTATTGTGGACTTAAGCCCCCTAGGGCTAAGTCTTAAACCCCTTCATCCATAAACCCCCAGTAATTGGACCCTTCATATAACCTTCGGTCCCGTAGTCAGGTGCCAAGCCGTTTCATAAATAATATTTTAAACCTTGGTTTATATTAAAAATTGTCGGTTTTATTATTTTATTAAAATTCCGTCGGTTCAAATTCAAATAAATCTCCACCGTCGATCTGATCTGTAGATCGACGGAGCGGAGTCCATCCCCCTGGTGGTCCTCTCCATCCACTAACCCATTCCAAAAACCGCGCGGTATTCATTGCACTGCCTTTGTGCGAGGGCGGTTTTTTCTCGATTGCCAACGATTCCACTCATCAATTGACGTGTGGCTTGGGCACTGTTCATAAAACCACCGTCCATTGTGCGTTAACATTCGAACATGGATACGGTGTGATATTGACGCATACCATCTGATCTGAGGCCACCCATATGACAGCTATCGCTCACCGAAGTTGCTCGATAGTTAACCAGGCTACGACGCGTCATTCAATCAATCTCCACTGTCGATCTAATCTCTAGATCGACGGCCTATATTCCATTTCTCTAATTCAATTGCCCAGTCAATGTATTTCGCTTTGAATTTTTGTTTCCGCTCCCGACCTTCGATCTCTGCGCGATAAACGACCCTGATTTAAACATTTCTTCCGCCTCTCTATGATTTCTCCCAATCAATCCTGACCGTTGGATGATGCCATCCAACGGCCACGCTCCCTCCACATGTCCTCTGAAGCAATATAACCTATAAATGCATGATTTTCTAATCTTTTTCGTATTTTGCAGGGTTCAGAGGGTTTTTCCCCTATGACTGAAGAAAATTCGAAGGTAGAGGATGACGATCCTCCCACCTTCAGTTTGTTATACAAAAATCACTCGTAGGATCTAAAAATCATGTTTCATTGGTGTTTCATGAGGCATTGATGCCATTTCAACCCTACGTAGCCCTGCACACCAACAAACACAGCAAGGCAATTTCAAATCAAAGAATATCAGTGTCGAAGACCAAAATTTATCAGAACAGAGGATTAAAGGACAGATTTTGTGGGGATTACAACTAAGAAAAATTATCAAAAGCCTAATCCCCAATTAAAATATAGTTTAAAGACAAACTCAAGGGTTTTTTCAACAGAAGAGCATCCACCACCACATCTGAGGCAAATTGATTCCTCCCAGCTACTGAAATTCCACCTGTGCCTCAAAGTATTCAATTAGAAGCCGAATTTATTGATCAGGATTAGATATTTGTCTCAAAATGTGGCCGAAGAGTTACTTCTGCAAGGAACTTCAATACAAAAAATATCTGTAGAGTTACTTCGACGCCACACAGAGCCTCAAAGGTCAACAAAATCTCTCACTGAGTTTAAACTTTATGTAAAAACATTTAATGCAGAGTACACCCATGTAATTTTCTTCATTGAGCCCCCCAAAGGCCAAGAAGCCGTTAAGTCTGTATTAATTGTAATTAGAGATATTTTATCAGATCTCACCTCCTCATTGTTCTATATATACTTTTGTAGAAGATGAGTGAGGGGTTGGTTGTTGGTTTTTGTTTGATCACAAGTTGTAATACTGAAACTCTTTGAAATAAATACATAGTCCGTTGAAATTGAAGAAAAAATTGAAGTCTTCGAAGTCCTGATGATGTTGTTGCATGGTTGTGACTGAGAAGGCTCTATCATTGGATCCATGAGCTTGGCTTTTGGTGAAGTATTCTGAATTGTTTAATGTTTTTCCACTGTTTTCATTATGTTCCATAACTTCTTACTACAGTAGGATAGAAAGTATTAGGCTAAGAAATGACTCTTGGAAGCACCTTAGACCTGTTCATCCTTCACTGTTTCATGTTTTCTTCTGCTGAAGTATTTTAGAGTCTTTAATCTCTCTCTTTAATCTTCATGCTTGTTTATTTCCTTAATAGTTAAAACAATTGGTTTCAGCATGATTTATGGTTCTCCTTGCTTGTCTGCTGCCACTTAAAAACTATTATTGAAGTCTCCCTTTGAAGTTATTTGCTTACAGTGAATCAAAGAGGTCTGTTTTGATCTTGCCCTTTGTCCTCACTTAAATAGTTGGCTTAAAGGTCGTTATAATTATGACCATAGATTTTTTTAGGTGTTCCCTCTTCTATGAATGTAATTATCAGTAAATATTTTATGTTTCTAAGTCATTTAAAATAAAATCTTTGAGGAAATAGGGTGTTCCCCGAATCTTAGATTTCATTTTAAAAATTGTTTTGAAATCATTATTTTCTTAAAGCTGTGATTTGTATAAGTTATGGTTGTGATTTGTATAATTTATGGTTAGCCCTGTCTATCAAAGAACTCTTTATTGTTCAAATTATGCTTTCGAATTCCCTTTGCTGAGAATTAAACCTCTCTTTCCAAATCATTAATGTTCATCTCATTCCAAAAACAAAAGGATCCTGTGGCCAAGTTAGATTTGCCCTTTGATATCCCATATCCATTGATGAGTTTGTTATGACCTCTTTTTTACTCCATTTCCCAATGAACCAGATATTTCTCTGTCCTATATATCTTTCCTAGGCCTTTCATGTTCTGCTGTATCATTCCAAGCCAACCAAACAAACAAATAAACACCTGCACTTAATAACTAGTCTAAAATCAATACTCAAAGCACACAAGATAAACCTTTGCAAAAAAACTTTTTAGAGATCCCTCTCTGAGAACAGGAGGACTAGATTCTGGAACTCTAAAGATTGGTTTTGATGTTGCCTTGTCTTTTGATTTTCCAAACTATCAAAACACAGGACACCAACATAATGGCGATCACGGTGGGATGCTTCTGAGTTAGTGACAAAATAAGTAACCCTTAGGATTCTATTTAAACCTTATCAAACCTTGAAGGAAGTAGTTGCCAAGCCATAAGAGTGAAATATATATGTTTTGACACCCTAGCTAAGTGTTAATTTAGATTTTCGACACTCTCATAACCTATAAAATCAAGAAACTCAGAAAAACCCAAAAAAAATTCAGTTTGGCTTCATAATAAGCATGGTGGTGGAAGCATCCAATATCTTACCTTCATAAAAAACTAAAAGTTTGCACCTGGCGACTCAACTAGCCCTAGTAGGCCTATTACTCATCTATGTTTCCAAATCTCTATAAGACTGTGTTAACCATCCTTGAAGAAAGTTTAGAATCCTATTCCCATTTTAGAAAAAACATCCGGAGAGGTGAAGCTTCCAAAAACAGTCCCTAAAACCCCCCACCTCTCTCATTTTTGAAAAGAAGTCTAGCTTCACATAGGATCAATACTAGATCCCATCCAGACCCAAATCCTCCTTTAATCGTTGAAAATCCTGAGAGAATTTTGTGGCAGACTTCTAACTCTAGAAAATCATCTGCTAATAGGATCCTCTTAAGAGAAAATTCTGTCCCTGAAAACCTTGTTGTCTTAGAGGATTCACACTTTGATTTACATCATACAAAGAACATCTTTAGAACTAGATTTCAAGGTGACTTAAACCAAAATAACCTTGATATCGCAGATTTGCAACAAAGCTTCAGTAGAGAAGCCTCACCTTCCACTCCTCCTAGTTCCCAGCTTCTTTATCATTTTAGCCTCTTTCATAACAAGTCTACTCAAAATCAGTTTGCTTGCCCAGGTATTTCTTCCACTCCAATTCATACTACCACTATGCAAAACACTCCTGTTCAGCCCACTTTCACTACTGTAAATCCACCTCTTGTAAATCCACCCTTATTTCCAGCCATGGGAACATGGTATGCCCCATTATTTTTGCCACAACCTCTACTTCCATTACCAAATGATTACCAATCTAAAATCCCTCACTTCATTGGAAAAGAGTCTACAACAACCCAACATCATGTAGATAAGATGGAAGATGCATTTGATTGCATGGAGACAGAAGAAGAAACTGTGAAGATGAGGATATTCGCCCAGAGTTTAGGAGGAGATGTAAAGAAATGGTTAAAAAACTTACCTCCCAATAGCATAAATGATCTCCCTGCCTTGCATCAAAAATTTATCAACAAATGGGAACTCAAAAATAATCCTCTCCAAATACTAGCAGAATATAGCAGCCTTAAAAGAAATCAAGGAGAGAGTATTCCTGACTACTCCAGTAGGTTTAATAGCATTTACAATGCTCTTCCACCTCACATGAAACCTCCTCAAGGCATGGCCTTAGTAAGATATCCTGAAGGCCTTGATGTTGACATGATGTATCAGTTAAGGGAGAGGGATTACTTGACCCTAGAAGACATGCAGAAAGGAGCTATGAGCGTAGAAGCAAACATAATTGAGAAAAGAAATAGGTTAAGATCAGAGAATAGGGTAACTTATAAAGATGAAATTACACCCTCCACACCTAGCTCAAAGATAGAACATATGTTGGAAGAGATCATGAAAAGGGTGAGCATACTTGAGGGAACACAACCAAGAGACAACCAGAACAACTCCCAAAACAAAAATAGAAATCATAATTATAGAAAGGACAAAAATCAAGATAAGAAAAAAGAAAGTGACCAACAGATTAGACCTCCCTTTCAACAGAACTATGTATATCAATATGAAGAAGATAGGGAGTTGGAAAGGTTGGAAGAATCTCATGTAAACTTGATTGGATCAGACGTGGGGATGATGTTTTCCTCACTGAGGAAGAACAAGATTTCTTCTCTTATGATCAAAATAAAAATACCTCTGAATATTCTGATGACTATAGATTGGGTTTTGAAAATGAAATCATGGAGGAACACAAAAAGTATGATCTTATGAGTAAGGGAAGCATAGATAATTCAAAAGATAAGAACACTAGCACTGCTATCAAGAAAAACACAGAAACTCAGCCCAAAAAGATAACAGAGAAAACCAACATTTTGACCAAGAAACAGGACATGAACAAAGATAAAGGTGTCCATCCAAATGTTGAACAGAGTACCCCTAGCACTTCAGCTAGTGGTCCTAATAAAACTGTCCCAATTACCAATCCAAACAAGGTTCAACAAATCAAAGTTGCTGAAAAGAATTCAATTGAAAAAACAGGTGTAAATACAAATAAGTCAATTATTCCTTTTAGCCTTGAGGGAGAGATTTCTAAGATAAATATTACCATTCCCCTAGCTGAACTAGTAACCCAAGAGGTGTATAAAAACCAAGTTTTGAAATCTTTGAACCTATGAAGTGATACCGACACCTTAAACTTGATAGATGACAAACCAGAGTTGTTGTTTGGTCCAGAGGTTGAAGGAAAATACCAAGAAGGGGTTGTTCCTCCCTTCTATGTTAGTTTGAACATACATGAGCAAATTTTACACAATTCCATGTTAGACTCAGGAGCTTCACATAATCTAATGCCCAAGGTAGTAATGGAAAGCTTAGGCTTAGAAATTACTAAACCATACAAAGAATTGTATTCCTTTGACTCAAGCAGAGTCAAATGTTTGGGTTTAATCAAAGATTTGTGTGTTAACTTGTCCCAAATCCCTGCTAAGAGTTTAGTCATGGACATAGTTGTAGCTGACATTCCCCCTAAGTATGGCATGCTCTTATCCAGATCTTGGGGAGCGAAACTTCAGGGGAGCCTTCAAATGGACATGTCTTATGCAACCATCCCCGTTTTTAACCAAAACAGAATACTATACAGGGAGTCCCACATGAAGTACATGGTGAGAAACATAGACAAACCAAACAACTCTCCCATCTATTCTATTCAATCAAGTTTAGATTCCTTTATCTTATGTAATGAAGATGAAATCACTTAGCCAGATAAGGAAAACATGGACCCAATCAGTTCACCTGAACAATCAAATCTTCCCTTCAATCAAATTCAAAACATTACCAATCAACAGCAACAAGAAAATGAAAATAGGAATGACATACTTTGGACCCTAAAATTTGATAGATCTTGTAGTAAAACAAGAGCAGGAGCAGGTGTGTGGATTAAAAATACAAAACAGAGTTTTTCATACAAATTGGATTTCCCATGGGCTAACAATATCGTTGGGTATGAAGCACTTCTCCTAGGCTTACAACTGCTTAAACAGTTAGAAGCCCAGAGGATATAAATCTTATGAGATTCTGAACTTATCATAAGAGAAATCAAAGGAGAATACTCAGCTAAAAATCCAAGACTTAGGGAATATCGAAACACTTCCCTTGATCTATTAAAAACCTTTGAAAAGTATGAACTTATTTTCATTCCAAGAGAACTGAATCATCTAGCAAATGAACTTGCTTTCTGTTGTCGACAGATGTTGTCGCTCCTAGAGACAGCATAGAGTTGCCATAGACCAGTGCCTAGTACATCTTATCATAGCAAGGAGCATATAATAAAACTTGGGTGTCAATCCAAAGGCTCTCCTGCTATCTTTTGTAAACAAGGGAATTGATTTAAATGGGACCAGAACTTACAAAAACTGCCATAGGGAAAGTAATGCTGCAGAGACAAGATGCAAAGCTCTAACACAAAAGCATCAGACAGTTAAAAGACAATTTACTGTAAAGACGGCCGATTCAAGTAATATGCCATAGAAATCAAATATCAGAAGGTGTATGTGGTGAAATAAATATAAGAAGATACTAGTTATCTTTGTTCTGATACCCAGATACACAACAAAACCATATATGGGCTTATCAATCTAAGAATCCATATATGAAAATGGCATTTTAAAAGCATCCTCCCAAAGCAACTAATATAGCAGAAAGATGGATGAAATGAACATGAAACAATATATCATGCCTGAGCCATATTTAAAGTGCTCGACTGATCCAAGTATGGGTATCAACTAGGATAAATCCTTACATAAAATCAGTGAGCCACTCGCATTCTAGTACATGATACAAGAAGATGGATGAAATGAAATGTTGTATTAAACACATAAAAGGAAGCTACCTACTATGGGATACCAAAGACCGGAATCCTCTAATACAGATAGAACTCCTCCTCATTGAGACCCTACGAGCTCTGAGCCTCCATACAAGAGCTTTTACAAAATGTATGCAAAAATGCCTTTCACTGCACAATTTTTTGATAAAAATCTGGAACCCTTACAATTTCTTTCTTCCTAGTTTTTATAGAAGAAGGGGAAGAAAAACTCATAAAAGAAGTAGGTGAAAACATTTAATTATTTCATTAAAAAAAAATGGTGAAAACATTCGCGCCCATACTATTTGATGGCTATGAAATGCTGAATGTACTTGACAATCTGCTTACAGAAATAAATGCACTGAGTAGAAAATCTCTGCAGGAACCCAGCATAGAGGTGCATCCACCTGAACCTTCTGTCCTTTCCTGAAGAAAATCCGACTGAAATGAAACCTGGAGGGTATTTTTTTCTGTGCTGGGTACCCTCGACCTTTTAATCTTTAAATTGGGGCTTGAAACATTGAATGTTGATTGTTGAATTTCCCCATCTTTCACTGATATTCTTTATCTGCACCATTAATATCCCCATCTACAAAATCTTTGTTTTGAATGGCTTCAGAGGGTCTGATAGATTTTGAACCTTGTTGTTTTAATGAGAGTCATGTCATGGCAACTACCCAGGGCTTTCCATCATAAATTCTTCTTCTACAAGCCGGTCCTTAGATGCATCTTCAACTTCTGTAATGGAGGCAGAGATTAATGGCGATTTCACATCGCTGCAACCTGCAAAACCCACAAACGTGTTAAAAAAAACCGGACATGGGGACGATGACGTGACGGGATCCATGGACTTGGTAGTACAGACCTATCGAAGTGGTGAAATGGGGCGGGGTCAAATGGAAAAGATGCTACAGACATGGCGGAACGGTGGAATGATGTAGGTTGGCGGAGGCTTTTAACGCAAAACATTACAATATAACCTATGAATGGAATGTGTGCATGGTGGAGGAAAATGCGATGAACACATGGGCGTACAAAAGGCTAAGCGGAAGGGACCACGTGGAGGTGGGCTTGGTCAATCAGCGAGATGTGTAAATAATTTTGGGCCATACGATCCAAAAATGAAATCAACGGTTAAAACTTCACCGGAGGGCGATGGACTGCGGGCCCGGAGCACCGTATACATAAGTTAAAACTCGTGCAACTCCAGAAAACAACCACCATTGGATGAAGGCTTATAGATCTGATGGTTAACATAAATTTCGCTGCGCGTCCTGTATCGAGTGTTAACACGTGGGAGAGGGCGGTATTGAGGTTGTACACCGGGACACGTGTTGCGCGATGTGTGGAATCGCTGCGATTTGTGGAATACCCCCCGCCTTCGAAAGGCGGTGCAAAATAAACAGGCCGGTTTTGGAATCGACGCGTAGCGCGGGGTCCACCAGGGCGGGAAGGATGTGGTATGTCGATTTATGGTTTGATCTAATGACTGGTGGATGGACTATGAGCACGACGTTGATCAGCAGAGACCGTTCGATCTTGTACAGATCAACGACTGATATTTCGCTAGACGCGCATATTTGATAGCGCCCCCAAGGTTTAGCATTAGGTTCTGGCTCACAGTCATGTGGAGGAAATGGCCAAGGGGTTAGGGCCGAAGGGGCCAGGACTCAAATATTTTCAAAAGTGGGTTTTTTAGCCTTACAGAATATAGTTTTGGGGGCAAAGGAAATCAACGATAGGCTTTAGAATGGATTCTAAACTCAAAGAGAAAGGATCGAGGGGACTTAAGCAAGATTGCTGGTTGAACTTCAACAAGGAACTAATTATGGTCAACATTGGCTCCATCTGGGGATGGCACGTTCGTCCCTGGACATGTCGAGAACTGTGCACACCTCCTGATCATGATCTATGTAAACTTTGTTCTTCAGCCCCTCTTACTTTTCGCTTTATGAATCATCAGCGCGCCCACCTTGTTCAAACAAAGACTGAAATAAAGCTAATATACAATATAGTACATCAGGCTCTCTCAGCTTGAATTAAAATTGGAAGTAGGGTTTAAGAAATTGACCATTCACAGGGGCGTCACACAAGTCACCCTGTAAATTCTCCAATATGAACGTATTATTGCCTCCTTGTTCCACAATTTTAAATGGGCCAAACCACAGTGGATCGAACTTGCCATGTTTTCCTTTTTCAGCCCTCCGGACATCCCATCTGAGCACTAGATATCCAATCTGAAATTTCCTGTCTTTAGCATGTTGATAAAAAATGTGTTTCATTTTCTCTTGATATTCAACTAATCTTTGATTCACCTGGCCCCGTGTTTCCTCTAACTCCACCAATTGATTGATTCCCCTAGCCATATCATCAGGTTCCTCCTGAATTTCTTGTATGAAACGGGCCACGGGTAAAGCCAAGTGTACAGGAAATACTGCTGCTCGTCCATATACCAATTCATAGGGATATTTCCCTGTTTCTCTCTTGCGGGTGATTCTATTAGCCCATAGAGAAAACTTCAATTGGGAATCCCAATTTTTCTGATTTTCATTTATAGTTTTCTTCAAGGCCCTCACTAAATTTTTATTAGAAGATTCTGCCAAACCATTTCCCTGTGGATAATAAGCTGTGGAGTGATTAAGTGCAATATTATACTGTTGACAGAAATTCACAAATTTTGCAGATTTGAAGGCCTGTGCGTTATCAGTCACTATTCTAGCGGGGCAGCCAAACCTGGATATGATGTTTTCTTCCATGAACTTTATGATGACAGTGTCAGTAGCATTCCTTGCAGGTATGGCTTCCACCCACTTTGTAAAATAATCTATGGCAGTTAATATCCATTTATGCTGTCCACTTCAGGGTGGGTGAATTTCACCTATAAAATCTATTCCCGACTGCTGGAATGGTTCATTTACATGGATTGGAATAAAGGGTAGAGCTGGTAACTTTTGTCTTTCAACAAATTTTTGACATTTATCACATCCTCTGACCTAGGTAAAAACATCTCCAAATAATTTTGGCTAGTAGAAACCAGCTTTTAGGATTTTATGGGTTGTGGCCCTCCAGCTGTAATGTCCTCCACAAATTCCTTCATGAAATTCTACCATTATACTCTCTACTTCACCCTCTGTAAGGCACAGGAGTAAAATGCCTGAGGGGTCCCTCCAATATAGCTGCCCATTAGCAACTATGTATTTCTGTGATTTCAGTCTTAAAGCCCTGTATTTTGCTTTATCACAACTTTGAGGACAGCTGAGTGTTAAAAGACATTCCACTATTTCTTTGTACCATGGACTGGTGAGGTATTTTATGTGTGCTTTCTGAGAAGTAACTTCTAGTCCTTGCTGCTTCATTTCACTCTCAGCCTCTTCACTTGCAATCATAGAAAAATTTATGCCCGGAGCTTGATAGTTCGATTCAGATAACATTCTAGCAAGCCCATGTCCTTTGATCAGCTTGGTAGGGCAGATATCTAGATCATAATCCTGTATTTTAGCAATCCACCTTCCCCTTTTTCCTTCACTATCACCCTGAATAAGGATATCCTTTACAACTACAGTAGGTATGAATGCAGTGATGTGAGACTGCAAAATATATATGCGAAAAGCTTTGAGGGATTTCACTAGGGCATAGGCCTTCTTTTCCAATATATTATATTTCAATTTTGCATCATGCACCACCTGACTAAAAAAGGCTATGGGCTGCTCATATCCATCTTCGTTTTTCTATAATAACACTCCAGCTACTGTATGAGGTGATGCAAAAGAAAAAATCATAAATGGTTTAGTATAATCTGGTCCAGCTAGCACAGGGGCTTCAACAAATGCAGCTTTAATTCTAGCAAAGGCCTTCTGTGACTCTTGTGACCATTTCACCTCGTTATTCTTCTTCAACATATCTGTTATATGCCTAACTATCTCAGCATAGTTAGGAATAAATCTTCTCAGAAAATTTATCCGGCCTAAAAACACCTGCACTTCCTTCCTATTTCTAGGGAGAGATATGCTATTTATAACCTCTACTCTTTTGGGATCTATCCTTACCCCATATTTAGTTACAATATGCCCCAAAATTTTGCCTTCCTCTAATGCAAATAAAGACTTTTATGGATTAAGAGAATGACCATACCTTCTACATTTTTTAAAAGTTCTTCGTAAATGCTCAATTTGTTCATCATCATTTTTTGAAAACACTGTAATATAATCAAGGTACACCACCAGAAATTTATCCTGCTCCCCAACAAAAGCAATGTCCATGGCCCTCTGAAAAGTGGCCCCTACGTTAATTAACCCAAAAGGCATCCTGGCATACATAAATGTACCCCATGGTGTGGTGAAAGCAATTTTATTCTGATCCTCTGGACATACAGCCACCTGGTTATAACCAGAGAAACCATCCATCATTGACATCCTAGAAGATCCAACCGCTTTTTGCAGAATTTGATCCATCTTGGGCAGTGGATAATTATCTTTTAAAGATGCTCTGTTTAAATTCCTGAAATCCACACAAAACCTTATTTCTCCATTATTCTTTCGGACGGGGACCAAATTCGCCACCCATTCAGAGTATCTCAAGGGCACAATTATTTTGGCCTTCAGCAGCTTCTTAATTTCTTTCTCAATAGAGGGAAGCAATAGAGGGTTTATCTGTCTGAGCCTCTGCTTATAAGGTTTTTCATTTTCCCTCAGAGGAATTTTGTGCTGCATTATACTAATATCGAAAGTTTTAAGGTCCTGATAGGACCATGAAAACACATCCCTGTATGACTAAAATAATTTTAGGTATCTCTGCTTGTATTCTTTCGGGACCTTCTTAGATAATTTGACAATCTTGGGCTCAACATTAGTACCCAGATTTAGATCTTCTACTTGATTTTCATCTACCACTTTACTAGGCTACAATGGGACATCATTCTTATCAAACAGTCTTTCTAGAGGCACCAGACCTCTAGGAATGATATTTCCTTTCAATTTTAGCACTTTGCTTCCTGCCATTTTCTCTTCCAATTTATTTTCAGAAGTATCTTCAGCCTCTTCTTCTTCAAAATCATCAATCTCCATATTAGAGAATTCTCCTGCTATTTCCAGGAATCTCTTCATTTGTTCCTCATATTAAAACACCTGCGAGTGCTTAATATTATCTGGGATTGATGGCCTATAATGTACCTCGATTCATACCTCAAGAGAGGGTTATGGGGAGGACGGAATGTACTAGCAGGCACAGCAAGTGAATCAGCCATCCTATTCTGATCTCGGGGCATGAATTGGATATTAAATGATGAGAATAAATTCTCCACCATGTCCCAAACTTCATTCCTGTAAGCACTCAACTGAGGATGTTTGGTTTGACATTGATTCCTGATTTGTCTGACCACCAGCTCAGAGTCTCCCAGGACCTTTAAACATTGTATGCCCATGCTCCTGGCTATTTGCAATCCCAATAACAGTTCTTCATATTCAGCTACATTATTAGTAGCCTCATATTCCAATTTAAAAGACAGTGGCACCCATTTTCCTGTAGGAGAGATTAACAATACTCCAGCCCCATTAACTTCTCTTGAATTTGCTCCATCAAAATGTAAAGTCTAGATTCCTGCTTCATTATCTTCTAAAGGCTGCTCAGTCTTGATTTGACAGAAGGAAGGTTCATGAGCATAATTTTGATCTTCTTCTAACATCAAACATGAGAAATATCCTTCCTTGCTATAGACTAGTGAATTCTCTGAGCTGTCAGCCATAGTCACCATCTTGACAAATCTGGTTTCTCTGTATAACCTCCTCTCCTGGCCACCAAAAATTGGAATAGTGGCATATGTTAAGTATAATTTAAGTGACCCACCAATTTTTGTTCCCTAGGACCTTGACAACAGCATGCCAAAGCGAGCTGGGATATCAGCCACCACAATGTCCATTACTATACTTTTTTCTGTAATTTGGGCCAAATTGACCACTAAATCTTTAATCATCCCTAGACATTTAACTCTTTTGGAATCAAATGAATAGAGGTCTTTATATGGACGTGTGATTTATAGACCTAGTTGTTCCATGACAGACAGAGGCATAATATTATGGGAGGCCCTAGAATCTAACATACAATTGTGTAACAGCAGGTCATGAATCACTAGAGATACGTAGAAAGGAGGAGTAGAGGGGTCTATCTCCTCGACATGTGGGCCAAAAAAAACCATGGGTCTTTCTTCTTGGAGGTTAAGACTATCTGGGATTATTGGTTTTTCAGGAGGGGACAATAAAGAAGTAACTTGAGATTGATATACAGGTTGTTTCAACAGCTCAGTCAAGGGGGACTAGGATTTTGACTTTCTCAAGTTCCTTTTGCAGATTGAAAGCAGGAGGGGGATTTTCTATTGCAACTTATTTTGACTCTTTATTTTCAGCTGAATGTTTAAATTCTTTTGATATAGACTCAGCATTAGGAGGAGTGACTAATTTTTAAGGAGAAGGAATTTGATCATTAGACTGCAGAGGTTTGTTTAGAGGACTCTTACCTTTGTCTGTAACTTTCTACACTGTTGATTCCTTTTCTGAAGATGCTTCCTTCTAGAGAGGCTCTTATTCTTGTTCTTGAGTGCGAGTTCTCTTTCTGGAAGATCTGAGATCATATCCTCTATTGAAATGTGCTTGCATGAAATCATTAAACTGTTTGCAATAATGATCAATTTCTACATCTTTTGTGCCTCCGATCTCTTCTTCTTCTTCGTGCAATGGACATTCTTCTTCATCATTGTTTGAGAAAGAAAGGTTTGCATCTTGCAGTTCATAGGAAACATCTTCAGTGGATTCATCTACTGGGCCTTCCAGGTATAATGGGTGTGGCACCTGATCTTGTTTCTCCCCTGGCAATATTTGCAGGGGTGGCTTTCTATACTGAGGATTGTAACCCCTGTTTGGAGCATTCTGGAAGTTCTTGGAAGCTGAGTTCTTGGTCTCCAATTCAATCTTGACCAGTTTATTAGAAAGATTCTTAATCATTTTGTTCATTTCTTCCATTCTGTCTGTATCCTTGTCCTGATTAGAGGTAGAGACCTCCTCTTTACCTCTTCTTCTGGTATCCTGTTCATCCTCTTAATTTTCCAGTGGAAGAAAAATTTGCTTCCAACTCAAGAGCATCTGACTGAGCATCATCTAGGGTGGCAGGCTTTCTTTCCCTGAGAGAGAAATCGAAATATGAGTCAAAGGCTGCTATAAAAACAACTTTGGCAGCATTTTGATGAGGCTTCATATCGGCAGGAAGGTTTAGATATAACTTGTTAAATCTTTTGATAAATTCTGACACCCCTTCATTATGTTTCTTATTGAGTGTATTGAAATCAGTAAGACACTGTCCATGATCTTTCTTTTCTCCCCATTTCCTGAGAAATTTATTTTTCATATCATCCCAAGTGGTTACGAAATGGTTTCCTAATGTTTTGAACCATTTTCTGGCTTCACCATCCAGGGATTGCACAAATAGTCTTAATAATACATCCAAATGTTCTACATTAAAGTTCTCTGCAAAAGAGCAGAAATTATCAAGATGTTTCTGAGCATATATTTCATTTTTCCCAGTGAATCTGGGCAAGATCTTCAAATAATCCTATGGCATATCATTCAACACTTGAGGCAACGCTAGGGGAGCATATTTGTTTAACAAAAAGGCTGGAACATTAGCCATTGGAGGAGGTGGAGGTTGCACAACAATCTGGTGTGCAAAAGGAGGAAGAGGTAGAGGTGGAAGCGGAGTATGAATAACAATGGGAATATATTGTACAACAGCTTGAGGTGTAGATGGGAACAGTTCACGGTTAATAGCAGCTACTTCGGTGACTTATTTAACCTCTTCGACCTCAGGAGTAGGGTGAAGATTAGCTTTAATTCTAGCACCTCCCCTGGGTGGGCTATCTAAATAATATTCTGTGTCTCCCACAGTGGAGTCGAGATTTTCTACTATAAATTCTTGAGAAGAAGAAGATGGGTAATCTTATATGGAAAACTCAAGAATTTCAGCACGGACTGATTTATTTTCTTTCCAACTTCTTCTATGTATAATCTTCTCAGGGTCAGACACTGAAGGTGTCTTTGAATGTGATGTATCTGACCTCAGGTGTGGCTTACGAGGAGCCAGGACTACAAACAGATTTATCAAATAAATAACAGTGGAGTCACCAAGGTGAGAGATATGCAACTCTTCAACTCTCTGTGCTCACCTGATTAGAGAGTGAATATGATTTTTCGAGGCCCAGGGAAACTGATTTTCTTAAATTCGATCCCTGGCAATGGCGCCATAAAGATGTTGTCGACAGATGTTTTCGCTCCTAGAGATAGCCTAGAGTTTCCATAGATCAGTGCCTAGGACATCTTATCATAGCAAGGAGCATATAATAAAACTTGGGTGTCAATCCAAAGGCTCTCCTGCTATCTCTTGTAAACAAGGAAACTGATTTAAATGGGACCAGAACTTACAGAAACTTCCACAGGGAAAGTAATGCTACAGAGACAAGATGCAAAGGTCTAACACAAAATCATCGGACAGTTAAAAGACAATTTACTGTAAAGAGGGCTGATTCAAGTAATATGCCACAAAAATCAAATATCATAAGGTGTATGCGGTGAAAGAAATATAAGAAGATACTAGTTATCTTTGGTCTGATACCCAGATACACAACAGAACCATATATGGGCTTATCAATCTAAGAATCCATATATGACAATGGCATTTTAAAAGCATCCTCCCAAAGCAACTAATATAGCAGAAAGATGGATGAAATGAACATGAAACAATATATCATGCCTGAGCCATATTTAAAGTGCTTGAATGATCCAAGTATGGGTATCAACTAGGATAAATCCTTACCTAAAATCAGTGAGCCACTCGCATTCCAGTACATGATACAAGAAGATGGATGAAATGAAATGTTGTATTAAACACATAAAAGGAAGCTACATACTGTGGGATACCGAAGACCATAATCCTCCAATACAGATAGAACTCCTCCTCACTGAGACCCTACGGGCTCTGAGCCTCCATACAAGAGCTTTTACAAAATGTATGCAAAAATGCCTTTCACTGCACAATTTTCTGATAAAAATCTGGAACTCTTACAATGTCTTTCTTCCCAGTTTTATAGAAGAAGGGGAAGAAAAACTCATAAAAGAAGTAGGTGAAAAAATTTAATTATTTCATTAAAAGAAAATGGTGAAAACATTCGTGCCCATACTATTTGATGGCTATGAAATGGTGAATGTACTTGACAATCTGCTTGCAGAAATAAATGCACTGAGTAGAAAATCTCTGCAGGAACCTAGTATAGAGGTGCATCCACTTGAACTTGCTGTCCTTTCCTGAAGAAAATATGACTGAAATGAAACCTGGAGGGTATTGTTTTCTGTGCTGGGTACCCTCGGCCTTTTAATCTTTAAATTGGGGCTTAAAACATTGAATGTTGATTGTTGAATTTCCCCATCTTTCACTGATATTCTTTATCTACACCATTAATATCCCCATCTACAGAATCTTTGTTTTGAATGGCTTCGGAGGGTCTGATAGATTTTTAACCTTGCTGTTTTAATGAGAGTCATGTCACAGCAACTACCCAGGGCTTTCCTTCATAAATTCTTCCTCTGCAACCCGATCCTTAGATGCATCTTCGACTTCTGTAATGGAGGCAGAGATTAATGGCGATTTCTTGTCGCTGCAACCTGCAAAACCCACAAACATGTTAAATAAAACTAGACACGGGGACGATGACATGACAGGATCCATGGACCTAGTGGTACAGACCTGTCGAAGTGGTGAAATGGGGCGGGGTCAAATGGAAATGATGCTGCAGACATGGCGGAATGGTGGAATGATGCAGGTTGAAAGAGGCTTTTAACGTAAAAAATTACAATATAACCTATGAACGGAATGTGTGCATGGTGGAGGAAAATGTGATGAACACGTGGGTGTAAAAAAGGCTAAGCGGAAGGGACCAAGTGGAGGCGGGCTTGGTCAATCAGCGGGATGTGTAAATAATTTTGGGCCATACGATCCAAAAATGAAATCAACGGTTAAAACTTCACCGGAGGGCAATGGACTACGGGCCCGGAGCACTGTATACATAAGTTAAAACTCGTGCAGCTCCAGAAAACAACCACCGTTGGATGAAGGCTTATAGATCTGATGGTTAACATAAATTTCGCTGCGCGTCCTGGATCGAGCGTTAACGTGTGGGAGAGGGTGGTATTGAGGTCGTACACCGGGACACGTGTTGCACGATGTGTGGAATTACTGCGATTTGTGGAATACTGCCCGCCTTTGAAAGGCGGTGCGAAATAAACAGGCCGGTTTTGGAATCGACGCGTAGCGCGGGGTGCACCAGGGCAGGAAGGATGTGGTACGTCGATTTATGGTTTGATCTAACGGCTGGCAGATGGACTATGAGCACGACGTTGATCAGCGGAGACTGTTCGATCTTGTACATATCAACGGATGATATTTCGCCAGACGTGCATATTTGATAGGGCCCCCAAGGTTTAGCATTAGGTTTAGGCTCACAATCATGTGGAGGAAATGGCCAAGGGGTTAGGGCCGAAGGATCCAGGCCTCAAATATTTTCGAAAGTGGATTTTTTAGCCTTACATAATATAGTTTTGGGGGCAAAGGAAATAAACGATAGGCTTTAGAATGGATTCTCGACTCAAAGAGAACGGATTGAGGGGACTTACGGAAGATTGATGGTTGAACTTCAACAAGGAACTGATTATGGTCAACACTTTCAATGCCAGCAATTTCCAAATACCTGAAATAAATCAACTGTTTAGTGTGAAAGTAAAACACAGGCCTGCTGTACCTGATAGTGAAGATCATTGGCAAGTGTTTGATTCTGAAAAACACACAGATGATTTCTTAAAATCATAAAATGATTTCAGCATACCAATATCAGAAACCATCTATAAAGAAAATTGTTTGTATATTGAACAAATCCCAGAAGTTGAAATGACATATGCTACTGATATAAATCATTATGAAAATCCTTTTGAAGCAGAGATAACTAACAACACAGACCAAGAAGACTTGGAGGTTTTACAATGCAAAAATGATAAAATTCCAAGAGGTCTAGCACCTTTAGAACACCTTTTTGACTTTAACAATGTAGCCAAAGAACTAAGAATGGAGCCTGTGGAAACAAATGTAGAAGAACATAACATAAGCAGTCAGACAGAACCCAAGATGATCAAGCTATCCAGCACTCTCCCAATTCACATAAAATTACAGTACATAGAGTTGTTCAAAGAATTTAAAGATGTTTTTGCTTGGGGATACAAAGACCTAAAATCATATGATACCAGCATCATCCAACATAAAATTCCGTTGAAAGAAAATCAAAAGCCTTTCAAACAAAAACTAAGGAGAATAAACCCTATTTTATTACCTTTAGTTAAGGCAGAAATTGAAAAGATGCATGCTGCTGGGATCATTGTACCAATTAGATATTCAGAGTGGGTCTCAAACTTAGTTTCTGTTAGAAAGAAAATAGGGGAAATCAGGCTCTGTATTGACTTCATAAATTTCAATAGAGCCTCTTTGAAGGAAAACTACCCTTTGCCCAAGATGGACCATATACTTCAAAAGGTAGTTGGATCTAGAAGAATATCCCTCTTAGATGGGTTCTCGGGTTACAACCAGGTGTTAGTGCTCCCAAGTGATCAAATCAAAACTGCTTTTACCACACCTTGGGGCACCTTTATGTATGTCAAAATGCCTTTCGGATTAATGAATGCAGGGGCCACCTTCCAAAGGGCCATGGACGTAGCCTTTTCTGAAGACATTGGCTATTTCAGAATCATTTACCTTGATGACATAACCGTTTTCTCAAAAACTGATGAAGAAAATTTGATTCACTTGAGAAAATTTTTCGAGAAGTGTAGGAAATTTGGCTTATCATTGAATCCCAATAAGACACTCTTTGGTCTCCAAGAAGGTAAAATTCTTGGGCATATAATTTCAGAAGAGGAAATCAAAATAGACCCTACAAGGATAGATGGCATATTACAGATCAGCCATCCAAGGAGCCTCAAAGAATTGCAATATTTCATCGGAAAGATTAATTTTCTGAGGAGGTTTATTCCTAATCTTGCTGAGCTATTAAAAAAAATTACTAACATGCCTAAGAAATATGTCGGTGTAAAATGGACTTTACCGACTAAACAATCATTTGAACTGGTCAAACAAGCTCTTACTCAAACACCAGTCCTGATTAGTCCATATTTAACCAAATACTTTTATATCTTTTCTTTTGCATCTGAGCATACAATAACTGCAGTTTTACTTCAAAAGAATTATTTTGGGCAAGAACAACCAATATATTTCTTTACTAGGGCCTTAAGAGATGCTCCTCTCAAATATAACATCATGGAGAAGTAAGCCTTAGCATTAGTGAAAGCATTGAAAGATTTTAGGGTCTATATTTTACACTCTCACATAATTGCTTTTGTTCCATATACTGTTGTCAAGGAAATTCTAAGTCAAGACCCTAATGGTAAAAGGGGAAAATGGATTGCAACTATTCTTGAATATGAGTTAGAAATTAGGCCCACCAAACTAGTTAAAGGGTAGGGATTAGCAAAACTTATGGCTGAGTCTAACTTTCAAGCACTAGACATAAATATGGTAGATGTGTTGGAGGAAATAGAAGAATCTATTGCTCCTTTTATTGAAGAAACATTTTTGAATTCTCCTTGGTATGCTGACACTATTTATGTGCTTTTATATTTAAACGTCCCTCCTTCTCTGTCTAAAACTAAAGCTAGATTTTTGAAACAAAAATCTTTGAGTTTTTGCATCTTATATGGAGTATTATATTGGAAAAATGATTTTGGAATCTTGCTTAAATGTTTACTTGAATATGATGCAGGAAAAATCATGCATGAATTACATGATGGAGAATGTGGAGGACACCTCTACTGGAAGGCCATAGCAAACAAAATTCTTAGATCTGGTTACTATTGGCCTACCCTGTTCCCAGATACTCAAAAATTGGTCATTTCTTGCCATAAGTGTCAAATCTTTGATGGCAAAAGAAAACTTCTTCCCTTACCCTTACATCCTATCAGAGTTGAAGCACCTTTTCAATAATGGGGTTTAGACTTTATTGGGGAAATTCACCCATCCTCCTCAGCTCAACATAAGTGGATCCTCACAGCTACTGACTTCTTTACCAAGTGGATAGAAGCTATACCCTCCATAAATTCTAATGAATCTGTCATTATCAAGTTCCTTGAAACAAATATCCTATCCAGATTTGGTTGTCCCAGAAAAATCATAACAGACAATGTTGCTCCTTTTAAATCTAAGAAGATGGTTGATTTATGTCACAAATACCACATAACCTTGGACCATTCCACTGCTTACTATCCCCAAGGAAATGGATTAGCTGAATCTTCCAACAAGAGCCTCACCAATATCATTAAAAATCTATTGGAACAAAATCATAAATCATGGCACAGTAAACTGGTTCATGCCTTATGGGCTGATAGGTTAACTACAAAGAAATCAATAAATATGTCCCCCTATCAGTTAGTTTATGGCACGGATGCAGTTTTTCCTACCTCCTTGGGAGTGCCAGTCATGAAGCTCCTTCAAGAAGTGCAGATTGAAGAGAATGATATGCAGAGAAGAATCAACCAAACAATCCATTTACAACAGACTAGAGAGGAAGTCTATGAAAGAACATAGTTATTCCAAGAAAATATGAAGAAGCTATTTGATAAGAGGACTAAAGCAAACAATTTCCAAGTTGGAAATGTTGTTCTTAGGTGGGATTCAATAAAAGAAGAGAAGGGAAAACATGGCAAATTTGAGAACTTGTGGAAAGGGCCCTATATTATTCATGCTGAGAGGGGTCACAATGCATTTTTCTTGAAAGAATTGAATGGAGAAGATCTGTATGGAGGTCTTGTCAATGGAAGAATGCTCAAGCATTACTTCTGCCAAGAATCTTAAGTTTCAAAGAATTTAAATTTTCATTTTAAATATCATAGTCTGAAACATTGCATTCAAAGTTATGAAAATAAAAAATACAAAAACAGAGAAAGAAAGAAAAGAGGGCAGATTGTGAAAACAAGAAAGGTATAGCCCCATACCAAAAAAGAGAAACAAATCTGAAAGTGTGAAAGCTCAAATGCCACTCCTAAAAAACACACTTCTAGTTACTCAAACAGTTTAATCTTGACTAATTAGCTTTAAATTTTCTGCTGATAGGATAGTGAATTCGATTTTCCAAACTGTTTAATCTTGGCTTATCAGTAGATAGTTTAGGATAGAAATTAAAGGTTCAAACATGCTCAAAATCTTAACCTAAAAGTTTCAAAGAGAAAATGACTCAAAACTGTTTCAAGTTATGAGTCCAAAGATGTAAAAATCTAGTTCTAATCAGATTAAAACCTGAACCAGAAGAAAATCAAAGATAGCTCAAAACAAAGATCAAAACAGAGTTGTAGAAAATAGGAAGGAAATGTTTTCAAATTTCAGATCTCAAGCCTTCCATTTTTGTTTTAAATTTTGTGAAAAATAAATTTCTATGTGCATCTTGTCTATTATGCCATAGACCAGCATCAAGCTAGATTGTCCAATCCTAACTTGAATGCTTTTCAATTTTTGTTGTAGAATTTAGAGAATAAAAGTCTATTGGACAGTTTAATCCCAACAGATAATAGAATAGGTAGAGAAACATTTGAACTCAACTGTTTAATCTGAGTTCAGGGAGAAATAAGGAGTAGAATTAGATTATTTTTATGCTTTCAAAAGAATAAAATTTTGTAAGAGAGTTTGCCAATCCAAGTGCACTCTAAGAAGATAAAATGTTATATCAGTAGGATTGGGTAGGTAGAAAGCTTGTTGAAGAAAGAACCATTGTTTTTATGCCTGCTAATATGTTTTTAGAACAAAGAAGATCATCCACAGAAAAGAAGGAAGCCCAATGGAGGAGGCAACTAATCAGCCTCGCAGAGAATGCAAGTCTGAAATTCTTGATGCCTTCAAAAAGGCACCATCCCCAAGTGGAGCAACTGTTAGCCACCCATAAATTCTGTCATATTAGGTGGTGGCTAAATGATGTTGGATAGCCTTCAAGAAACAATTTCATTGCTAAAATTTTTTATGCTTAAATTCTTTTGATAATATCCTATCCTTTGGATAATCGTCACTGCTGTTTCCCTTCAGAACTCAGAAATCCTGCTGATTTCCAAGCCAGAATACTATTGCAAGCACCATTTCCCCTTTTCCCCTTTTCCAAAGCTAACCTCATTTTCTATCCCTCTATTTCCCATGAAAATACCTCATTTTCATGTTTTTCCCATTTCCCCTTCATCAAAATCCCTTTTATAAGGTTTAAAGACTCCTTCTTTACCTTATCGAAACCCTAAGATTCCCTTGAAAACCATTGAAAATTCATAAAAATCACATTTTTTATGTATTGTGGACTTAAGCCCCCTCGGGCTAAGTCTTAAACCCCTTCCTCCATAAACCCTCGGTCATTTCACCCTTCATATAACCTTCGGTCCCGCAGTCGGGTGCCAAGCCATTTCGTAAATAATATTTTAAACCTTGGTTTATATTAAAAATCTTCGGTTTTATTATTTTATTAAAATTCTGCCAGTTCAAATTCAAATAAATCTCCACCGTCGATCTGATCTGTAGATCAACAGAGCGGATTCCATCCCCTCGACGGTACCCGCCATCCACTAACCCATTCCAAAAACTGCGCGGTATTCATCGCATTGCCTTTGGGCGAGGGTGGTTTTTTCCCGACCGCCAGTGATTCCACTCATCGGTTGACGCGTGGCCTGGGCACTGTTCATAAAACCGCCGTCCATCGTGCGTTAACATTTTGACGTGGATATGGCATGATATTGATGTGTACCGTCCGATCTGAGGCCGCCCATCCGACGGCTATCGCTCACTGAAGTTTCCCGACAGTTAATCGAGCTACAACACATCATTTAATCAATTTCCGCCCCCATATTCCATCGACTCGTTTCAATTGCCCAGTCAATGTCTTCCGCTTTGAATTTCCATTTCTGCTCTCGATCGTCGATCTCTGCACGATCGATGGCTCTGATTAAACATTTCTTCCACCTCTCTATGATTTCTCCCAATCAATCCTAACCATTGGATGATGCCATCCAACAACCACTCTCCCTCCACATGTCCTCTGAAGCAATATAACATATAAATGCAGGATTTTCTAATCTTTTTCGTATTTTTCATAGATCAAAGGGTTTTTCCCCTATGACTGAAGAAAATTCGAAGGTAGAGGATGACGATGCTCCCACCTTCAGTTTTTTATACCAAAATCATTCGCAAGATCTAAAATTCGCGTTTCATCGGTGTTTCATGAGGCATTGATGCCATATCAACCCTGCGTAGCCCTGCACACCAAAAAACATAGCAAGGCAATTGAAAATCAAATAATATGAGTGTCAAAGACCAAAATTTATCAGAATAGAGGATTAAAGGATAGATTTTGCAGGGATTACGACTAAGAACAATTATCAAAAGCCTAATCCCCTATTAAAATACAGTTTAAAGACAAACTCAAGGGTTTTTTCAACAAAAAAGCCTCCACTACCACATCTGAGGCAAATTGATTCCTCCCAGCTACTAAAATTCCACCTGTTCCTCAAAGTATTCAATTAGAATCCGAATTTATTGATCAGGATCAGATATTTGTCTCAAAATGCGGCGGAGGAGTTACTTCTGCAAGGAAACTTCAATACAAAAAATATCTGCAGAGTTACTTCGATGCCACACAAAGCCTCAAAGGTCAAAAAAAGATCTCACCGAGCTTAAACTTTATGTAAAAACATTTAATACAGAGTACACCCATGTAAGTTTCTTCATTGAGCCCCCCAAAGGCCAAGAAGCCATTAAGTCTGTATTAATTGTAATTAGAGATCTTTTATCAGATATCACCTCCTCATTCTTCTATATATACTTCTGTAGAAGATGAGTGAGGGGTTGGTTGTTGGTTGTTGTTTGATCACAAGTTGTAATACTGAAAATCTTTGAAATAAATACATAGTCCATTGAAGTTGAAGAAAAAATTGAAGTCTTGGAAGTCCTGATGATGTTGTTGAATGCTTGTGACTGAGAAGGCTCTATCATTGGATCCATGAGCTTGGCTGTTGGTGAAGTATTCTAAACTATTTAATGTTTTTCCCCTGTTTTCATTATGTTCCATAACTTCTTACTACAGTAGGATATAAAGTATTAGGCTATGAAATGACTCCTGGAAGCACCTTAGACCTATTCATCCTTCATTGTTTCATGTTTTCTTCCGCTGAAGTATTTTAGAGTCTTTAATCTCTCTATTTAATCTTCATGCTTTTTTATTTCCTTAATAGTTCAAAGAGTTGGTTTCAGCATGATTTATGGTTCTCCCTGCTTGTCTGCTGCCACTTAAAAAATGTTATTGAAGTCTCCCTTTGAATTTCTTTTCTTACAGCGAATCAAAGAGGTCTGTTTTGATCTTGCCCTTTGTCCTCACTTAAATAGTTGGATTAAAGGTCGTTATAATTATGATCATAGATGTTTTTAGGTGTTCCCTCTTCTATGACTGTAATTATCAGTAAATATTTTATGTTTCTAAGTCATTTAAAATAAAATCTTTGAGGAAATAGGGTGTTCCCCGAATCTTAGATTTCATTTTAAAAGTTGTTTTGAAATCATAATTTGCTTAAAGCTGTGATTTGTAGAATTTATGGTTAGCCCTGTCTATCAAAGAACTCTTTATTGTTCAAATTATGCTTTCGAATTCCCTTTGTTGAGAATTAAACCTCTCTTTCCAAATCATTAATGTTCATCTCATTCCAAAAACAAAAGGATCCTGTGGCCAAGTTAGATTTTCCCTTTGATATCCCATATCCATTGATGAGTTTGTTTTGACCTCTTTTTGACTCCATTGCCCAATGAACCGGATATTTCTCTATCATATATATCTTTCCTAGGCCTTTCATGTTCTGCTGTATCATTCCAACCCAACCAAACAAAAAAATAATCACCTACACTTAATAACTATTCTAAAACCAATACTCAAAGCACACAAGATAAACCTTTGCAAACAAACTTTTGAGAGATCCCTCTCTGAGAACAGGAGGACTAGATCCTGAAACTCTAAAGATTGGTTCTGATGTTGCCTTGTCTTTTGATTTTCCAAACTATCAAAACACGGGACACCAACATTACCTATAGGGGTCAAAGCCAAAACCATAAATCTAGATGTGGAGGTGGTTGATGCCCCTCTAGATTACAACCTTCTCTTGGGTTGCAGTTGGTCTTATGCTATGACCGCTATTGTTTCTTCAGTCTTTCTACTTATCAAGGTTCCACATCAAGGAAATATCGTTACAATAGATCAGCTCACTTATTTCTCCTCCGATCTACCCTCTACAGAAACGATCCAGCACATCGGTAAAATGAGTATCCCTTACAAGGATGTAAAGGTAGGTTTGATTAAAGATTCTGGTTTACTAGGAACTTTTTCCTTTCATCCTCCTAACGTATCGCCTCCTTTTTCAAACATTCATATGATTTCATCGAATACCATTACATTTGATGATCCTTGGATCATACCTTCCGATTCTGAGTTGGATTCATTTGATGGTGCAATGCCTTTGAGTCCCTTTGAAAATGCATATCAGGCTGTACAGTCACTTTCCGATCCTTCTTCAACTGAAACTGATCCAATGAATTGGATCCATGAGGAATTACTTTCTATATCTAGCTCAACTACAACAAAATTTCCTCATCTTGTTCATACTGATGAGCAGATTCGCGAACTTTTTTCTGTTGACGATTTAGCATGGGAAGCTCTAGACCACCGATCTTCATTTTTACCTGAGCTGGATCATTTTGAAAATGATTTTTCTTCTATTTTTACTGATGAATATGTGAAAGAACCGCAAAATCCATTTCACAATCTTGATTCTGAGTTAAATTTGGAAAATATCTCTCGAACGATTCCAATTGACATTTCAGTTAAACCAGGAATAATTGAAAACATTCATATAGGTGCTTGTTGTACGGACGATGAAATTAAAACTTATCAAGCCCTATTTCAAGAATTCCATGATGTGTTTGCCTGGTCATATGAAGAAATGCCAGGAATCAATCCGTCAATTGTTGTACATGAAATCAAGACTTACCCATATGCCAAACCTGTCCATCAACATTTACATCAAATACATCCGAGAAAAGATGCTGCTATCAAAGCCAAGGTTGAAAAATTACTTCGTGCAAGTTTCATTTATCTGATTCCTTTAATGGATTGGGTATCAAATATTGTTCCTGTTAACAAAAAACAAGGAACGATAAGAGTATGTATCGACTATAGGGATATTAATTGAGCTTGTCCTAAAGACAATTATCCAACCCCCTATATCGATCAAATAATTGATGATTGTGCCGACAATGAAATTTTCTCCTTTATGGATGGGTTTTCCAGTTACAGTCAAATAAACATACTCCCTGTTGATCAGCCAAAAACAACTTTCATTTGTCCATGGGGGACATTTTCTTATTGCAAACTACCTTTTGCATTGAGAAACATTGGGGCAACTTTTCAAAGGGCTATGTCTTATGCATTCCATGACATTAAGCACATTGTGCAGCCTTATCTTGATGATTTACTTGCTCATTCATCATGTAGGGCTGACCATCTCACTCATTTACGAGCTATCTTTATGAGATGTAGGAATTATCGAATTCGGCTGAATCCACACAAATGTGTTTTTTGTGTAGAATCAGGTCGCTTACTGGGATTTCTTGTTTCTAAAGCAGGAATTCGCGTTGATCCGTCAAAGGTCGAAGCTATTGTCAATCTACCTCCTCCTTCGACTCTGCGCCAACTCCAAAGTTTGTAGGGGAAAGAAAACTTTCTACGTCAGTTCATTCCTAACTACACCGAGCTAACAAAGGGTTTTACCAGGTTGTTAAAACAATATGTTCGATTCTTTTGGGATGAGATCGCTGATCGATCTTTTGATGCACTCAAACACGCGTTGACCCATGCACCATTATTGCATCCTCCCAACTACAACCGGAACTATTTTTTGTACCTCGCTGCCTCTCATTCCACCATTGGGATGGTTTTAGTTCAGGAAGATGAATTCAACAATTAAAATTTGATTTACTATCTTAGTCGAAATTTGCATCTGACTGAGATCAAATACACGCATGTGGAGAAATTGGCCTTGGCAGCTATTCAAGTTGTCCAAAGATTTCGACACTACATCTTATTACGAAAAACCACAACAATTTCTGACTGTAACCCTATGATGTACATCTTGACCAAACAATTGCTAGGGGGAGAGTATTCTAAATGGATAGTTATCTTGCAGGAATTTGACTTTGAATTTGAAAAATCCAAGGCAAAGAAATATTTGGTTTTCGCAGAACTGATGTGTGATTTCCCGTCTACTGATACTGAAACTGTGGTGGAGTATCCCATTGTGGATGAATCCTTGTTTCTTATGAGCACTCTTGATCCATGGTATGGATATATTATTGTTTATCTCCAAGCCCAATATTTTCGACCTGAAATCTTACGATCTCAGCGACGGAAAATACGTTTCCAATCCCAACAATAAAATATTGTTGGTGATACAGTCTATCGTCGTAGAGAAAACTCTATTTTCCGACGTTGTCTTACTCATGAAGAAGATGAGAAGGTTCTAAATGACTTCCATTCTGGATCATGTGGCAGTCATATACCTGGGTATTCCACAGCCCAAAAGATATTACGTGCTGGTTATTTATGGCCATCGTTTTTCAAAGATTGTATTTATGCAGTCCGGAAATGCCACAATTGTCAACTCTTTGATCGTAAAATGCCTGCACCACCCGCTCCTCTTCACCCTATAATTGATGTCGGTCCTTTCGCAAAGTGGGGTATTGACTTTATTACATGTAACCCTCACTCGGCCGGGGGGCATGCATATATTATCCTAGCGGTAGATTATTTTACTAAGTGGGCTGAGGCGATGCCTACATTTTCGGAAGATGACAAGACTGCTGAAACTTTCGTGTTCAATCATATAATTTCTAGATTCAGTGTCCCTCAAGCCATAATTACAGATCATGGAAGTCATTTTTATAATATCATGATGACTGAACTGACAGATCAACTTGGCATGCGCCACGATAGTTCTACTCCTTATTACCCGCAGGCTAATGGTCTGGTTGAAGCTATCAATAATTTTTTAGTCGCTATGATCAGATGAATTATTGGTATTCATAAGTTGAATTGGCATTCCATGTTATTTTCAACACTTTGGGCATATCGGACCTCAGTAAAAACATCAACTGGTTTCACTCCCTTTCAACTGGTTTATGGTTTGGAAGTTGTGTTGCCTATTGAATGCGAAATTTCATCATTGAAATTAGCCATAGGATTACTTCCAACTACGTCTGAAGAGGAGAAGAATTTTTTGTACTTGGCTCAGCTAGATGAGAATCGACGAAATGCTGCATTAGCAAACGAGGCTCATGTCAAATGAATAAAAGCTCAGTACGATAGAACTGTTACACCTTGTACTTTTTTAGAAGGAGACCTAGTTTTAGTATACGATCAAGCCAACGATAAGTTTGGGGCTGGAAAATTCGTGCCTATGTGGCATGGTCCTTTCATTTTTAAGCGAAAACTCGCAAAAGGGGCCTATGAGCTGATAGATTTTGACGGTGTCTCTTTAGATAAACCCAGAAATGGGCTTTATTTGAAGAAGTATTATGCTTAAACTTAGTGTGGAGATTTTTAGATTAGATTCTTTACTGCTGGTGTGTCTTAGATTAGAAAAGCGTGCCTAGTTTAAAGTGTGTTCTTATCACTATTCCTGCTTATCTGAGTTTTAATCTTGATATTGCAGATGTCGACGTCTCTTCAAACCTACATTGGTTTTGCTAATGGTGCTTGTTGTAGTACACGAAACATTTCTTCTGCAGCTTGGGTTATCTATTCGCCCTCTGACAAATTAGTATCCATGCATGGGGTAAGCCTCGGTCAAACAATGAATAACATTGCAAAGTATAGTGCAGTTATTGAGTTATTATCTGAAGCCATATCATTTGGAATTCAGAGTTTGATTGTTAGGTTGGATTATGAACTTGTTGTGTTACAGCTTAGCAGGGTTTATGCCACTAGAAATCCAGTGTTGTTACGGTTATTCTTAAGATTTCGTCTCTTGGAACGTGAATTTGAGTACATTTAATATCAGCATATTCCAAGACATTTAAATACTTTAGTAGATGCAGTTGCTTCTAGTATGATAAATAGACATTTGCAATAAACAAAGCAGTAAATTAAACAACATTCGATAACATGTACACAAATAGCCGGTAATAGTGATATATTGTAGCATAAAAGTGTGTTTAAAACTATACATCATCTTGTGTTGGACGGTTTAAAATACAAAAAAACAAAAAACGAAAAAATTAGGACTTAGAAAGTGTTGAAAATGATTTTTACTTGAATCATCCCATTGCTCTCCTTAAGGAAAAGTCATGTCTTTGTCGCCACGATAGTTCATCCTAGCATATGGAAAATCCTTAATGATAAGAGTTGGTTGTTCAACCAATGAAAATATGTCGACAGAAATCTAACAATCTCAATGCCCTCAGCATGAGATTGGCAACACGTAATGCTGCATTCCTGTACAGTCTAGTAACAGTGAAGAGAATAAATTTGAACTCAGGAAGGATAATAGCTTTGATATCCATCCATTTATCGTTGGGGTCAACTCAACCATTGCAAAACTCTGCTTTGAGACTAGCAACAGACTGGCCACTTGGTCTAGTCCCAAATAGAGATGAGTGCCTGCCCCTCTTGGACAAACCAGTCAAAAAATATATGTCCTTCAGTTCAACTTCGATCCAGTGGCCGAAAATCAAGAAACACTGGTTCTGTGTGTCCCACCTATTCACTATCCATATCAGGAGATTGACTTGGGCCCTCATATGGTCTAGAATTTATACAAATTACTTGGAGCTGACGGTTTCTGATTTCGAAAAACATATTTTCCAGAATCTTCATAGGAAGTTTTTCTTATCCAAAAACCCTTAATTTTTCTCTCTGAACTCAAATAGTAAAAATGAAGTAAGAAAAGTCCTTTTTATAAGTTTTTTCAAATAAATGAATTTTTAATTTGTTTATTTTTCACTTTAAATATTTTATTTTTGGAAGCATTTTTATTTATCTTAAATAGGTATGTGTAATTTTTCAAGTTTTTGCGTAGAATATTGGATTTTTTGGTAAAACTGATCATTTTTCAACAAAGATCATACTTTTATCACTTTTTCGAACTCTTTCAAAATTTACGAAAAAGCGAAACATTGGAGTACTCTTTTAAGCCCTTTTCAGACTCTCTAAACATGAAAATATTGCCGAGCACTTGATTATTCGAACTCGTTAAAGTAAATGAATGATCGTCCCTTCAGTATAAGTTTACCCCTTTTACGGATTGATATATAATATTTACGAAAAAGGTATACGTTGACTAATTACAGTCAATAGAGTTCTCTCTCGCATTATTTTATCCTTTTTCGGGCTTGAGAGACTAAATTTACGAAAAAGTACACCCACGGAGTTTTCTTAACTTTTTCTTCCGATTCCCTAAAATTGAAAAACACCGAGTTTCTCCTATACTAGACTCATTAAAATTTAACAGTAAAGGACCTGTTCAATTTTAAGTAGGAATGAACCATTCCTTCTTAGGGTTCGAATCTCAAACTAAGTTGGACTCATCTGAAGGATGAGCTTATAAAAAAGAAAATGTTATCCTCCTCAAGCTTGTCAAAAATAAAGAGGTACTTGCCAGAAATGGTGGGGGAAAAGAGAGAAAAACAAACCTATTTGCTACATTTTGATTATTCGAAAAACTGTTAACCACTCTTGAACATGACACTTTTGTTCACCTGGGTCAGGAAAATCCTTTGCCTAACCGTTAATCAAACCATATTGAAAGTTTTCATCCAGTTTCTGGGTATTAGCTTTGGGTCAATTATCACCAAGCCATCTGCAGTGTCATTATGTGTTCAAGAGGACAGTTCAAATAAACCATTCATTTGCGAAATTTTTGTCTTCCATTTTAACCATCGCTGAGTCAGTCCTTGCCAATATATTTCTTCAAAACTTGATCTATGATTTTGTTCTGTGGGCTTCCCTACAACGGATCGCTTTCTATCGACGACAACTCATTATCTAGGAATTTGATCTAGAAATCGTCAGTACCTTGGAATCTGCATGCCTCAATGGTAGGTTTCTTGCCTTCGACGAGAGGTTGCATCATTGACCTTCGATCGAATGATTCCGTGACACGTTCGACTTCAGCTCATTCATTCACATTTCATGGATTGTACTGAGCACTTTGAGAGCCATTGACATAACTGGTGGTTACTCTGACACTTGTTAACAATTTACATTATTGACTGGTAATCAAGTGGTTTCTACCATGTTCGACTTCGACACATTCATTCACATGGATAGAATCGTACTGGTTCGAGAAGCAGAAATCAAAACCCTAGATCTAGTTTCCACCATCCAGGTTGTGAGGAGTTTTTGTTATTCATTTATACAGTGGAATATTCATAAACATATGGCTGCATCCATGCTGTGTCTACATATGTCTATACTGTTGATATATTGAAAATCATTCCTGTATCAGAACAGTTTAAATCAGTTTTCTAGTTAGTTTTGATCTGAGTATGGGAATTCCTACCTCAACGATGATATGATTACATATACATATTTTTCAATGAATGTTTTTACAAGTTCTGACCGGGGTGTCCACAGGATGATCCTTGAAATGATAAAGTACTTCACTCTTCATATATGACGGACTTCATCTTCATCTATTCCTGACTTCACACTTTAGGGGGCAATCTGTTACATAAAAATTGTCACCTTGACATTCTGCTGACTGTATGAGCTCATTAACACTCATACATGCCTCCTCTGCAAGACTTACAACCTTTTTTCCTCATTCCAATCCCTAAAATTGGAGGAAAACCCCTAAAAACTCAAAATTCCTTCGGTATGCAAGAAACATGAAGCTTGCCTACATTTCTAGCTTGGGTACGCAGGTAATACACTGCTTACCTGCATTCCAGAATGTAGTTTTCCCTTGTAATGCCTGTGTACCCTTCTCAAAGAAAAAAAAGTGAGAAAGTAAAGTCAAAAATTTGATTTGAGGTCAATTATAGAAGGTTATGAGATTTTTTTGGGATGAGTACGCTTTAGTAAGGTTCATTCATCCCTCACCTTAAGGAACTAATCCCTTGATGTGAGGAGCCTATCCCTTTGAAGGAATATTCTATCAATTCAAAGGTGGAACCCTAACCTCCTCATCTGCTCTATAAAAAGAGGCATTGGGTAGCCTCAAAGGGAGTTCAAGCTTTATGTGTGATTGAGTTGAAGTGTTGTTGAGATTTAGACTTCTTTCTGCTGAGCTTTTGAGAGGAAAGATCACATATCTCTATGTGCTCCTGGAGGAAGAGTGCAAGACTTATCAAATTAGACGAGACTCCTGCTTCGGACCTCGAGAAGGCCTTTTCAAACATCAAGGCTAAGGTTGTAAGGTTCTTCTGTTATTTTAAGATTAATACAATCAAGTTTTGTTTTTCTCAATAAATTGTTGTTTGATTGTTTATTTCAATAAGTTGTTGTTTGATCATTTATTTCATAGATTCCTTGATCACTATGATAGGTATGTTTTACGATTATTTGTTATACAGGTGCTATTTAATATTTTATTGTCTGTGATTGCAGGTCGACAAAAGACAACACTTCGTTGCGATAAAAGATGACACTTTGTTGTGACAAAAGATGACACTTTGTTGCGACGAAAGATGACACTTTCTTGCGATGAAAGAACTCTTGTTGGGACGAAAGGATTATTGTTGCGACGAAAGAGCTCTTGTTGCGATAGAAGAACTCTTGTTGCGACGGAAGGATTTTGATGTGACAGAAGCACTACGACCGCAAATGAGCATTTGGATCTAAGGTAGGATCGACACCTTCATAGCATTTATTTGTAAAATGAATATATTTAGAGAAAGACAAAATTAGTTGTTTGTTTGTTTCTAGATTGTCTTCTGACACTAGGGAGGTCGATCTTGTCCACAAGATTGATTTATCCAGCCAACAAGAGGGATGTAGTGGGCCATAGGAGGTAGCATAGGGCTGCAACATAGTGATCCCACGTAGAGCCTACGTAGACTTATGTAGTCAAGCACAGAGAAACATGTAGACAGGCACAGATGGCACAGATGGAGGTAGAGGTTAATCAGGGTGTCTAGAAATTTTTGGGAGGAGTCGAGATTTCTGTCTCAAGGGTTTTCAGATTTTATCTACCAATGTCTTCCTTGTAAAGATTCATTTTTTGAATAATATTAATAAAACCATCATCTGCTGCATCAGTTTCCATGCATTAGGGTTTTTTGGGGACATTTGTCCAAAAATAACTATGTACATGTCATTGGTTCTTATGCTCATGTTCCTCACTGTTTACTTCTCTACATATATAATTGTGAATGTTGCAGTAGTATTTATTTCAAATTTTACTCATATATTTCTGTAAATAACTTCTTAAAATAATAAGTAGGAGAAATAAATCTATCACTACAACAGTAAAATTTTAGATTGAATTTTTCACATGCTATAGGATTTTCTTGATTGAAAAGGTCATTGTCATTATGCAAAGAGCCATTTGGGCACTTATATTAAATAAAGAAAATCATTTTGTATTTTGGAAATACATTTATAGTGCTCCCAAGAACATGTTAGCTAGCTAGTTGAACTTGGCATCACATTGGGCTTAAAGAGCCCTTGGAAGGATATATAATGTAGACATTCAGCCTCTTTTGAGAGACATCACAAACGAACATCATTTCATAGAAATTTTGCAGATAAGAATAAATGTTAAGTAAAAAATAAGGAGAGATGAGTTTAGTTTAGGAGCAATTTTCTCTAGAATGCATTGAAGGTATCTAACATGCGAAGTTCCTATTGAAAGTTGTCACTAGTATTGGTCTTCATAATTTTATTTGACGCATGACATGATGTATACCTTATGTAATTATCAAAATAAAAATGTAAAACAAAATTTATTTATTAAAGTATTGGTTACATGCTCAAATTTTTTGGTTCTTAGGTATAAGAACCCATTGAGTTCTCTAGGGTTTTTTTCTTGTGTCAAAATTTATGTGATGATGTAATAGACCCGATCAGGATCTTGTATCAAGAGAGAAAACATTATTTTGTTTTGTTTAGAAAATTATTACATTAATAATAATGATTAATGTTTTCTTGATCTCTTCATCGCTGCATAATCCATCACACATCTTTGTTCACTACATTTCGACTCCTTTGATGGCAACTTAATTCCACGACACATGACCCACATAAGAATTTATCGACCTACATATTACAAAAAAATTCCATCTAATTTCCTAGGGAAAAATAGGTGGCCTTCAGCAAGACTATTTCTTTTAAAATAAGAACACGCATTGGTAAGGGCCGAAAATTTGAAATTTTGTGTTATTAAATGGTCAGTTAATTCCCAAAGGATTTAGGGCATTCATTGGTATGGAGGGATTTAAAGGCATAATAATCACTTTACTCTAAGCTATTATTAATTACTTATCAATAATTATTTTTAGACATTATGTGTGAAGTGACCTTTATTTATTATGATATTGTTGACTTGTAATTTAAAATGGATATTGTTTATATATTGTTTGAGGAAAATTGGTTTCTAGAATGGGGAATAAATAATGGTTTATGTCACACTTCTACTTTCATAATAAGTATTAAAGTTTCATGTTAACTATGTGAAAATAATTGTAGTTTATTTTGGTATTTTTTACCTATCATATATAATGGCTATTGTTTACATATTCATTATTAATATGGAATTGATCATAGAATGTGGAATACATTAGTATGCATATCAATGAACCATGAAGGAAAAAATCACTAAAAAGTGAAATACGATATTCTAACTCATGAATAAAATATGTAATGATAAAAATGATATCTGAATGAGAGCTATGTTCGATGCATTGATCTTAATGATTAATATTGGATAAATATTGACATATATGCATACATGTGTGTGTTATGAGCATGAGACTTCTAATATCGATCAAACTATGAAAATGGAGAATATAAATAACCTGCAAGAGCCCATACCTATGATGGAATGTTTACAAGGTCTTCTAAATATGGATTGAGGACAACAAAATACCTTCATTAAATCTATACTAATTAACCTAGACTTAGTGTACCACTTGAAGCTAGAGAGTTGTGCAAATACTAGAAGGCTACATGTCTTATAAATTGATAGGATTTGAATATAACCTTAGAGAAATGATTATTTGGATAAATCATGAGATGCGTTTATACACCAATCCATGAAGCATCAATATTAATATCAATATGGGGACTTATGCCATTGTGAGTGAGGCCACTCACACACCATGAATGGGAAAACTAGGGCTTGTTAGTGAATAGAGGTTGATTGATTACTTAAGCACCAAGAAGGGAGAAATTGTGCCATATATGAAGAAATATATAAAGAAGAACATTGATGATTTATAGGTTTTTCTTACATTAATAGAAGTTTTTTCACAATCACCTTGTATTGCAGATATTTTCGTCAATAAAAAATTTATTAATCTCGATTTAAATTCATTATATAGGAATTGGCATCAATTGATACATCAAGATACTAGTTGCAATGAGGTCACTGGTGGGTCACTGACATAAGGATACATGCATTTATATTATCATAATGTAGATACATATGTGTGCCAAGTAATTGATGTACATATGGATTACTACATTAAATACCATACTACTTGCATAGCATTGACAATCTATGTCATTGTCATGATGACAATGACATATACTACTTTCTCATTGTCTTGATGATCATTATAATATGTCAAGAATATTTTCAGTTTCCAACCCTATGATTAGCAATATAGGGTTTCTTAGGGTCACTATTCATATGTCCTTTAGAGCTTCCATCATTTCATATGAGCCATAAAAGAGACTTGTCAATGAGATATTTATCATTTGAATGTCTGCATTAAGATTCCAAGCCTCCTTAGGGTTTCACTTTAGGGTTAATTATAACAAGATATCAACACTCACACACACACATAGATATGTATATATTATAAATAATGCGATATTGATAAAATAAAATATTTCGATGCCATCAACCAAATCATAAAATAAATACTTCCATACTTTAAGTCAATTCCATGCCATAAAAAATTTATATTGAGGTCATATTTATTTGGTATAGAAGCCATAATTATCAGAGAAGATATACCATATGAACTACATACATAATTGATGCCAAGACTATTTGCAAACTTCCATCACATATCCAAAAACAAACTTTATATTTAGGTCATATGTATCTGGTATAGAATCCATAATTATCATAGAAGACATACCATGTGAACTGTATAAATAATATATGCCAAGAATATACGCAAAAACCCATCACAAAGCCAAAAAAAAATCTATATTGAGATCATATTTATTTGGTATAGAAGCCATAATTATCAGAGAAGACATACCATACAAACTTTATAAATAATTGATCCCAAGAATATATTCAAACTTCCATCACAGAGAAACAAAAAAAACTTTATATTGAAGTCGTATTTATTTTGTATAGAAGACATAATTATCAGAGAAGAAATACCATAAAAGCTGTATAAATAATCAATTCTAAGACTATATGAAAACTTCCATCATAGAGCCAAAAACAAACGTTATATTTAGGTCATATGTATGTGGTATAGAATCCATAGTTCTTAGATAAGACATACCATACAAAATGAATAAATAATCGATGCCAATACTGTATAAAAAATTACAACACAAAGTCAAAACAACCTTTATATTGAGGTCATACGTATAAATAATCAACTCCAGACTGCATACACACTTCCATCATAGAGATGAAACAAAATTTATATTGAGGTCATACATATTTGGTATAGAAGCCATAATTCTCATAGAATACATATCATACGAATTTTCTAAATAATTGATGCCAAGACTTTATGAAAACTTCCATCACATAGCCAAAACAAACTTTATATCAAGGTAATATGTATAAATAATTGATGACAAGACTGTATGCAAACTTCCATTATGAATCCAAAACAAACTTTATATTGAGATCATACGTATTTCGTATAGAAGCCATAATTCTCAGAGAATACATATTAACATACAAATTGTATAGATAATAGATGCCAAGACTGTATGAAAACTTCCATCATAGATGTTAACACTAGAAAATCGTACAAGCAGAAGATGACATTATTTAATGTCAAGCAGAAGGATTTACAAGGCTGAAAGACATTAGAGAATCTAGAAAGTATTTAAAAATCTCTAAGGTCTGAGGAAAAATAAAATTTGACAAAGTCATAAATGCTTTTGTGTGCATAATCCTTCGTGAAGAGCACCTTTGCATGCCTTTTGACCCGAAATGTGTGCAATCCTTGGAGAGGTGAAAGTCACTTTTCAGGACCAAAAAAATTACACTCCAGTACAGTGATTCCTCACTTGAAGCCATCTAAGGATAAGCACCAAATCCTCCTTAGAAATCAAGGGAGCACACAATGGAATATTTGTGGCACACAAAGGAATAATCCCCGTCTCTTGGGTCACCATCCACAATGTACCAAGAGATGGAAGGAGGATTTGAATTCTCCTATATAAGGCCACCATGAGATGAAGAACTTGAGAACACATTGTTATGCTTGACAAAATTTCCCAAGGAATACCAGTAGTGTGTGATCTGGAGCTGAAGATAGACAGGACTCAATTGTTGTCCATCCAACAAGCTCAATCCACCATAGTAGAGAGAGGGAGACTTTGCACTGATGCAGGCTTGGAAGTAAAAACATCCTTGCATCAGATCTTAGAACCCATGTTCTAAGGGCCCTTTGGCAAGAGGGTTAAATTTTCATCCTCATTTCCTACCAACACTCAATAGGAAGGGCCAAGGAGCCACCATTTGGATTATTGAAGTTGTTTGACTCTATTCAGAGCTTTTGTTTATTGGTTTTAGTTTTAGATTATATATGCATGATATTTCTCTATATAATATGTTTATGATTCAAGCTTGTTCCAAAAAATTTCTCGAATCCACTTCTTTTTCTACCTATGACCAATAACTTAAGTGGGTAAACCATGCCCCTTAAGTTGGTTTGATTTCGTACATGCATGCACCAAACACACTAACAAAGGATTGGCAACTCCGCTAATGTTTATTACCAAGTTTATGTGGTTGTGCCTTTTTTGCAGACACCCCTGTCTATGTTGTGGAGTGGAGCTCAATTTCCCCCTTTTTCTCTTGGAGTCCCTAGTTCATCCAAAGTGACAAATTGAAGTAGGACAGCTCCAAAAATTACTTTTGCAGGAATTTGTGTGCTTTTACCTCCTATTTTATCTTAAGAAACAATCCCTTGGCTATGGTAAGGAATCACTGCTCAAGACACACACACACACACACACACACAAACATATATATATATATATATATATATATATATAATATATATATATATATATATATATATATATATATATATATATATATATATATATATATATATATATATATATATATATATATATATATATATATATATATATATATATATATATATATATATATATATATATATATATATATATATATATCTGTGTGTGTGTGTGTGTGTGTGTCACAGAAATATTATATCAAATGGTCTTTTCTTAATCAACTTCATGAATTAATTACTAAACCCTCAAGAATCTAATGCAACAAATGCTTCACAATGCCATTATATACTAATATTAATTGGACTGATAAGAAGAACATGAAGGAGGGAAGCCCAAATTGATATGTTGATAAACAAAATCTATCACTTTAAACTTCAAAAGAGTTTTATGAAAGTGGAATAGTTAAAATGAAGGAGCACCCATTAAGGATATTTAACTCTTATTCACATATGTAAAAAGAGACATGCAACTTCATTACTTCATTTTATTGATAGAAGAAAAATACAGAATGGAAACTACGAAACATATCAATAACAACAGTTGCAAGAATCTTGATCTTCATTCATCAATCATCAGAAAATTGAGTACAAAATTTTAATTAGTCAAAAGTTCCAAAACTTGAAGCCTTTTCCTTTCTTCTCTATCTCTTTAAATACAATGTAAAAGAAGTTTGTAACTGCTAAAACTACTCCTACTTGCCCAAATTATTTGGAACTTCTTAATCTACCTATGACATATCATCGCAGTGTCTTATTACAATTCAACTCTCTCAATAGAGACAAAATAAAAATTAAATCCTAATCTATTTGCTGAACATGAATTGGTGGTGCTGCCATTGCATACTCCTGATTTGTTGACTTATCTTTCTTTGAAGTTGATGGATCATTAGGTAGAATAGTCGTCCAGGCTCTACATTTCTTCCACACTTCAATTTTTGTCTTAGGAGATTTAGTCAGCTTGTGGTACTGCAGCCTAAAGGTAGTGATCCTGTTGAATGTTGGTCACTCTGTAAATAAGGTCTTCACCAACCATAATAGCTGAAAATGTCTTTGAAGAAAGTTAATAACTGTTGCTCCTTTCAAGATCTGAGTCTTCTCATGAGTGTTATCTACCTTGGTTTTTTCCAATACCAATAGTGGCTCGTAGGAATCCCATGATAAAATACCGCCTTTAAGGTCCCAACATGACGACAATCCTACCCTGTCTCTTTTTCCATACATATTTTCCAACTTGTTCACTCCTTCCTTAATCTCTGTCAACTTCTTCTCAATGATCTTCCTCGAAGTATTTTTAACAATCAATTTGTTAATCTCTACAACATATATAATCCTATCCTTAATCTCATTTTCCTCTTACTCTTGATCAGTATTGGAATCACTAAAATCAATAAATTCATTTTCACATATGGCTCTATTAATAGTATTCTTCTTGTCTGCAATAACCTTCTCCTCAAAATCTCTAACAATGCTTTTCTCTTCTGATACAATAGTTAGAAATCCCCAAACTGCTTTCATTTCTTCAATATCTTCATTCTAGATGATGTCCTTAGCCTGTATCAAGGTTATATTTCCCTTCAATCTCTCCTTTAGACTCTTGATCTTAGCATCAAATATTTGGAAATATGTCCTATATTTATTAATTTCCCCATCCTTGGCTTACATTATTTCTATTACTGTATACAGATCATTTTGTGCCTTTTTGAGATCCTTCTCTTCCATATTCCCAGTTTTAGGATATGTATGCTAATGGATCATAATTTCCAGATGGAAAAATGATAGTGTAGGAATGGAAATCAATCTAATTTTGTAATGTCAGCACAATTTCTTTCAGTTTAGAAATTTCCTCTTCTTTCTACAAGAGCTGCTGAAGAAGGATTTCTTTCTCACTTTCTACTTCTGCCACCTCTACTGCCGTCGAATGATCCTGATCAAGAGATCATGTCCAAGTTTAAAAATGTCTCAAAAATGGAAATTATTATAAATGGTTTCAATCTAAAAAACCAGAAAGGCCTCGTCACTGCGATTCTGATACCATGAACGGGACTCAAAACCGATATCGTATGTGAAAGTTACTGAGATTTGAATTCATATAGTGACCTCCAAAACAAGACTTTTTGACTATGATTTTGTCATTTAAAAAAAAAAAATAGATGGAAAAATTTCATTTTTATTAAGTTTCTTTGGGCCTATCGGTGGGTTCCACATGGCCTGCCCAGACGCTGCCACATGGCCCCAGGCCATTGGTTGAAAAGTGTTGTGAAATGTTGGAGGGAATGAGGGTCAAACCCTCGACCCGACTCCTCGAGCAGGGTTAACACGAGCAACATTGCAGAGGAAACGATGTTGAACAGTGGGTGAGTCGAGTCGATGAAGTTGAATGTGCAGTCGGTGGGAGGTGTAATGGGCGAGTCAGGTGGTGTGAATGGAGGCTCGGGTCACATAGTGAATGGGCGGAAGTTGGTTAAGACCTTAGGGCTTAATTTCCATCGTCATGTGGCCTTGGATAAGAACTATGGGCCTAGGAATTTTCCAACCGGAAGAACAAAGGGTTGAGCACCTTTGTGCTAGCACCCTATCCATATGACCGCTTACCTTGTGACCATGGGCGCAGAGTTTAAAACTTATCCTCCAGACTTGACCGTCGAAGTTTCAAAATGTGAATGCACATTAAACAACTAACAGTTAAATTTATTGTTCCACCTATTTTGGAGCACGGTTCCACCAAGTCAGCCCATTCGACGAATTTGGTGGAGTTAACTGGAGTTTCTCTAGTTTTGGAGGAGGTTTTCTAGTGCCACTGGGCAAAAACTTGTTAGGGTCATAACTTTCTCAATTTTTGACCATACAAGATGAAATTTTAGTCAATCTTGGGTTTCTTCAAAATTTTGGAGAGTTTGGAATAGGTTTCAAAGTGAACATAGGTGTTTTACAACAGATTTTTCTTCAGAGAAGACGAAGGAGCCACCAAGGCCATCATAGAGGAGGCATTGTTTTGGGTTGTATTTCACTTTTTTAAGGTGAAAAAAAATCCATTTCTAGCTAATTTATATATTTTGAAGTAAAATTTAAAGTTTTTTTTCCTGTTTAGGCATATTTTTCACTTTTTAACCATTTTTAGCAAATTAATAGATCAAGGACATGCCACTGGGGAGCCTTGGACCGACAGATGTAGCCCAGGAGGGGTGAATTTTAATTGCTGTGTATTTATGCTATGATATGTTAAACAGTAAATTTAAATAACAAATCCTCACACATAAAACTCAAAAACATTACCAAAATTATTTTGTTTAACTTGCAAGTAATGGAGAACACTTTGCACATTAAATTATATGGAAATAGCATTACAAATAGTTCCATTTTCAGATCAGATGGTATTAGAGCTAGAGTTTTAATCTGGATTTGTTCTTGTGCAAAGATATAGTTTAATGTTTGCAAGTTTTGATGCTTACTAGGCTTAAGCTCAAGAGGGGGGGAGGAAAATTGGTTAGAGCACAAAATAATCCTCAACCAAGGAGGGCCAGAGAGCCATTAAATCGATCTTTTAATTCACCTCCAAAATCCATAGAAGAATCTTCAAGCATGTCTTCAAGAGAAGGATAAGTTCCTGAAGAAATTGATCCCAAAGAAGAAGAACGGGTGTTCCGAAAGGCTTTCTTAGACATGAACAAGATGGTGAGGATACTCTACCAAGAAAGGACTGATAAGCTTGTAGGAGAAGGGTCTAAACATCAAAAAGCATGAGAGGGTTCTTAAGGAGGAAAGAAAAGTGATGACAAGTCAAATAATGGACATGGAGGTAATGGTGATCCACCATCCCCATCTTCATCCTCTTCCTCTACATCATCATCCTCTTCTTCGTTAAATCAATCTCAAAAGTCCAAAACCTCTGGTAAAAGACCATTTTTAAAGCCTGATGTTAAATTTGAGTTCCCTATGTTTAATGGTGAAGTCAATGTAGAGAAACTTGACAATTGGATAATGTAGTTGGAAGTTTATTTGAGGATACAAAACCATCATGAAGACGACACCAAGATTCAGTTAGACTCTTTGAGAATGGAGGAAGCAACATTGGTATGGTGGGAAGCCAAGACCAAGGATTAAATTAAAAAACATGGTAAGATCACTTTATCATGGGCTGAATTTATTTCCACAATTAAAAAACAATTTTATCCATTAGCTTATTTACAAAAAGCTATCATGAATTGGAAAATTTTTTAGACAACTTAAGGGACAAAGTGTTCAATATTACACTTAATAGTTTAGATGAAGGGCTCTGTTGTTAGGAATTTATTTTCATAGCCAAGAGACTTTGCTGAAATATATAGTGGATTACACAACTATCTTATACATACTATCCTTATGTTCAATCCTACTAGTCTAGACGAGGTTTGTGTCCAAGGCATGCATTTAGAGGCTTGAGGTAAACAATATTTTGATGGGAATGAGGATAGTGAATTTAAAGGCAAAGGAAGAAAAAGAAATGTAATCTCTAGGAAAGAAAAAGGAAAATTCTTTTGTAAAAATTGTTCCAAAAAAAACCATGATGAAGACCATTGCTGGAAAATTTATCCAGAATTGAAACCAGAAAAATTTAAAACCAAAGATAAGGCCATAAAAAAAGGCAAGACGGTTGCAATAGCTGAAAAAGACTTAGGGTCTGAATCAGGAGATGAAACTAAAAGCATAGCTTTGGCACTAAAGAACATAAAGGGGAAAGAGATTGTAAAAGAAACAAATCCCAGTTCTATCACTTTAAAATATCACATAGAAGCTCCAAATGAAGAGAGAAGTATTGAGCTATTTCATGTGAGGATAGTTTCCAAGCACGCAAAAATAGACACAGTATTTGACAGTGGGTCTCATGCAAACCTCATCTTAGAAGAATTAGTCAAGAAGCTAAAACTTGTGACCATTCCACATCCAATTCCATATCCACTTGGTTGGATTTGCAAGGATGCTAATTTACAAGTTTCAAGGAAGTGCATGTTGCACTTCTCTATAACAGCTCATTATGTTGACTTGGTTGAATTATATGTGGTACTGCTTGACATTATAGGTGTGGTGTTGGGTAGTCCATACTTATATGATAGAAAAGAAATCTTCCATTTCTATGAGAACAAGTATCACCTATTCAAGGATGGCAAGGATTTTACTGTGAGAGCACATTAGAAGAAGCTAGAATCTTCTTTAGTGAATGCAGGGAAATTGAAAAAGCTTGTCAATGTAGGTCAAAATTTGACTTTGTTGATGATTAAGAAAAAATATTTTGTACATAATCCTTTTCATGTTATTGCTAATATAAATGATGATATTTTTCAGTCTGAAAGCAAGTCGTCTTCGGAAGAAGATGACAAGATGTTGCACAAGGTGTCTTTGGTGTCAATCGGTGCAAAGAACAAAGTGTCAGTGCAAAGTGGTGCAAGAATCCAAGAAAGAGAAAAGCATGTAAGTAAAGAGGACACAAATTTCAACATGGATCAATGCTAGTTTCAGAATGACAGGTTGGGATGGCAAGAAAACTTGGTAGGTAATCGACACAAGTACATGGCTCATTTGGAAAAAAATTTCCATAAGGATAGTTGGCAAGGTGAATGTTATTTTCAGTTTCCTTTGAAGGCACACCATTGTAGGAACAATATGATTTCTATAAATTTTAGTTGTTGTTTTTCAAATTTCAAAAATTTGCATCATGACACAGTCAAGGTTAGCAACAGTCAGTCAGCAGATTCAAGGAAGAATTTATCTTTTTATGAGAAGTTCAATTTGATGAAATTAGGTAGATTTCAATGGTTTAAGGTTGGAAGAGTGGAGAATCAGTCTCCTCATATTCAGTTTCTGTAATTCAGAGATATTATGGGGTCCAAGAGCTTCCCATTGGGGAGGTGTGATTAAGAGATCATGTCCAAGTTTAAAAATTGCTCAAAAATGGAAATAATCATAAATTATTGCAATCTGAATGATCAGAAAGGCCTCGTCGCTGCGATTATGGCACTGCAAACAGGACTCAAAATCAATGTCGTATGTGAAAGTTACTGAGATTTGAATTCATACAGTGACCTCCAAAAAAAGACTTTAAGACTATGATTTTGTCATTTAAAAAACAAATATGGAAAAATTTCATTTTTATTAAGTTTTTTTGGGCCTATAAGTGGGTGCCACATGGCCTACCCAGAGGATTCCATGTGGCCCCAAGCCATTGGTTGAAATTTTTTGTGAAAAGTTGGAGGGCATGAGGGTCGAACCCTCAACCTAACTCCTCGGGCAGGTTCGACCCGACCAACACAGAAAAAGGAAATGATATTGAATAGTAGGCGAGTCGGGTCGATGAAGTTGAATGTACAGTCGGTTGGAGGTGTAATGGGTGAGTCGGGCGGTGTGAACACAGGCTCGGGTGGCATAGTGAATGGGAGAAGGTTGGTTAAGCCGCCAGGGATTAAGTTTCGTCATCACATGGCCGTAGATAAGAATTGTGGGCCTAATAATTTTCCAACCAGCACAACAAAGGGTTAAGCACCTTTGTGCTATCACCCTATCCATATGATCGCTTACCCTGTGACCATGGGCGCGTATTTTAAAACTTATCCGCCAGACTTGACCATCGAAGTTTTGGCATGTGAAAGCACATTAAACAACTAACAGTTACATTTATTGTTCCACCTATTTTGGAGCATGGTTCCACCAAGTCCACCCATTCAACAAATTCGGTGGAGTTAACTAGAGTTCCTCCAGTTTTGGAGGAGGTTTTCTAGTGCCACTGGGCAAAAACTTGTTAGGGTCATAACTTTCTCAATTTTTTACCAAACAAGATGAAATTTTAGTCAATTTTGGGTTTCTTCAGCATTTTGGAGAGTTTGGAATAGGTTTCAGAGTGAATAGAGGTGTTTCAAAGCATAATTTTCTTTATAGAAGAGGAAGGAGCCACTAGGGCCATCATAGAGGAGGCACTATTTTAGGTTGTATTTCACTATTTAAGGTGAAAAAAAAGCCATTTCTAGCTAATTTCTATATTATGCTGTCAAATTTACAGTTGGTTTTTCCTGTTTAGGAATATTTTTCACTATGTAACTATTTTTAGAAAATTAATAGAGCAAGGACACGCCATTGGGGAGCCTTGGACCGACAGATGTAGCCCAGGAGGGGTGAACTACCTCAAAAATTTGTTATGTTATGTTATGGTGAATTTTACTTCTTGTGTATTTCTGATGTGATATGTTAAACATTAAATTTAAATGACGAATCCTCACACATAAAACTCATAAACATTACCAAAATTATTTTGTTTAACCTGCAAGTCATGGAAAACAATTTGCACATTAAATTATATGGAAATGGATACTTTGCATAGCATTAAAAATAGATCCATTTTCATATCATCTCTGCTGTAGGTAACTTCAAATTTTTATTCAACACAGAAATCTCTCATTCCGCACTTTGTAGCAATTTATGCACATCAGACGTATCATTCAGATCTACTCCAATCTTTATAATTATCTTCTTGAGTTCTTCATTTTGTGTTTTCAAAGCCCTAGAGTTGGCTTTCTCCAATTTCAGTTGCTTGATGACCTTCCCTAGCATGTTCTTAGCCTTAAGATCCATTTCATAGGTTTGGTCAAATCATTCACTATCAGTTGACCTGTTTGCATATGTAAATTTAGTTTATCAAGAAAATGAATATTTCTCACATCAACAGTTAAATTTACAGTATTAAAATTATTTTATGACCCTATAGTCATATCAGAGGGGTGGGAAAGAGAAATATTGAACTAATCTTTTTCAAGATCCATGGCAGTCAGGAATATTGTTTGGTCTGGAGTTATTTGATACTTAGCCTATGTCTCCATGCTAGACTTCATTCTTTGATTTCTTACAGCAATCTAAGTGAATAATTGTTTAATTAAAGGTACTTTCTCATGAGCATCTCCATGTCTTCTTGGTGAAGATGGGACATTTTTCTCATCTCCTTGTTGAAGTGAGAAACCAGGTTGAGAACCTGTTGTGTCTTCATTTAGTTTTCTTCTCTTTTCAACTCTTTTCTCTTCATCTTCTGAATCAACAACTACCTCTTTACTCCTCTTGCTTTATTTCTTATATATGATATGAGTTTTTATATTAGAACCAACAAAACCTGCAAAACCCTTATTTGCTAGCTTCTCTATGTCAGGAATGCTTTCATGAACAAATTTTGAGTAACCATTTTCAATTCTCCTATTTGAAATTACTTTATCGGGGTCATAAGCCCACTTATCTCCTAACAATAAGTGCATTCCATCTAAAATCATATGAACCTCATCAGCTACTTGTCTCATTTTGACTATAAACAGGCCCACAAACATAGGTAATTTAAACATATGCCCCTTTTTCGTATGTAAAAAATGTATTTGGTCAACAGTCAGACTCTGCCTAATGAATTCGAAGGAAAATAATCTCATAGGCACAACTGTAGGAAGCCTATATGCTCCTACCCCAGCCCCAGAAAGTCTAATATCTGAGTAGTCTTCATAAACATACCAATCTCCAAATTTACGATTTGTTCCCAACTGCAGAAACTCTTGAGCCTTTGGCAAGAAACATGGGGGAGAAACCCCATTCAAAATATTATATGCAGTAAACATAAAATGATTTACAAAATCAAACACACCCTCCTCATTTTGTTACTCTCTTACTACAGCAATCCAAAACACTACTGATTGTCTCTTTTTATTTACATCCATGATATTTAACCCCAAATGCAAGAATTCTTTCACATTTTGATATAAACAGAGATAAATGATAAGAGAAGGGAACCTCCATGACCCAGTGAGTGATAAACTCATGAGTTGAGTATTAACAACTTCTTGCCAATATGAATGAATATCCAACACTACTCCTAGCTTCATCATCAATGCAAACCATCCCAAAACAATTTTTTCAACTATGTTATCATCCTCTTCTCCCAATATCTTCATAATACACCTCAGCACCAACAGAACGTCCGCATCAAAAATTTCTATGGAGAATTATTTACTGTCAGGTAGAAAATGCTTCGTATTTGGCCTTAGGAAGAAGGAAAATTGAGTGAATTCTTGACCTGCAAGACTATAATAATGCGCTTCCAATGAATCATTAGTGAATTGAATGTAAGATTCTGACTCTCGATAACATAAAGCTTGATTAATTAATTGGGTTGAGACTTGTAAAACATTCTCTCCTAGACAATTCATTACAAAACACTTGCCAAGATACATAACAAACACTATCCAGTGCACAAAATCAGGAAAAATATGCGTTTTAGGGATACATGCAGACAGTACACCTGAACTGGCCATGGCGGAGAAAATTGGGCATGCTTTATCATTCAAATAGACCTGTTGATAAAATTGGAGGTGTTTTAAGGAGAAAACAGTGACTTAGATATCCTTCTTAGTGTCCATGAGAGGAATATGGTTGGATGAACCAAAAAGGGATGAACGTTTAGCCATGATATTGCTCAGGGTGGCGAACAATGACAAGGTGGAAAACAATAATGGAATACATAGGTTCAATCAGGTTGAGAAGAACAGAGAAATAACATTGGCTTTGCAAAAATAAAAACCAGTTTAAATAGGTGGCACGGGGTTTAATAATTAGATGCTAAGTTGACATGCCAAAATTTCGTTAAATGGTACTATCACGTGGCTAAAAGCTATTGAAAACCAGTAGCTTATGTCACTGCGGGACGCCAAAATTGTACAAAGCACTGACGGGGGTCCTACTTCCACAGTTAATCCTGACTGCAGATCTTGATTGGCCCATCAGCCAATGGGGTCAACTGCGGAGGCACCCTCCCCATTATCTCATGTGTCAAATGTGCCCACAGGTTGCTACCTTTCTCTTTGGACATGAAAATATTTGGATCCCGCTCACAAACTTGCTCAATCATTAAGTAATGCTTTAGGACCCACCTTCCCGAATCTCTTAAAATAATGAACATCAAATTTATAAAAAACCTTACAGATTTTACTTAAAGTATGAGAAACTGTACTTTAACATATATTTCTTATATTTTTCGATTTTTTGGTATTTTTAAAAAATTAAAATAAAGGATATTGAAAATGAGCCACAACACCGCCTGGGGATAGTTTTTTTTGCCATGAAAAACAAATAACTGTAGATTAGTGCCTTCACTTCAGGCATGGAGTCAAATGTTGTTTGATGAAATATGAATAATGAAAAATCTGAATATTTACAATGGTGGACCATAAAATCTCAATGCTGGAAATAATGTTTGAGATACTACCCATTCATAGGCATCTCTATTGTTTCTCCATCAATATTCTCCTACATGAATGTGTTATTTTATCTAACTTCAAGAATCTTGTATGGGCCATACCAGAGTGGGTCAAACTTACCATGCTTTCCCTTCTCTTCTCTTCTGGTATCCCATCTTAATACCAAATCTCCATTTTGAAAAATAATCTCTTTTTCTTTTCTATCAAAAATTGACTTCATCTTTTCTTGGTAGGTGATCAAATTTTCTCTGACTTTGTTCCTGCTCTCACTTGATTCGATAACCTTATTCAACCTTCTTACTAATGCATTACGTTCTTCTTGTTCTTCTTGAAGAAAAGAGATCACTGGTTTAGCCAAATAAGTAGGAAATAAGGCTTGAGTTCCAAAAACCAGTTCATAAGGAGACATACATGTAGATCTTCTAGTAGTCACTCTTACTACCCAAAGAGAAAATGTAAATTTTGAATCCCAATTTTTCTGATTTTCATTAATTTCCTTCTTCAAAATCTTGACCAATGTCTTGTTGGAAGATTCAACTAGCCTATTCCCTTGGGGATGATATGCTGTAGAATGAGATAGAATGAAATTATATGTTTGACAAAAATTAATGAACCTAATTGACTTGAATACCTGGGCATTATCAGTTACATTGTTGATTGGACACCCAAACCTGTTGAAGATGTTTTCTTCTAGAAACTTCATTAGCACCTGTTCATTAGCTTTTCTTGCAGGTATTGCCTCAACCCACTTTGTAAAATAGTCAGTGGCAGTCAAAATCCATTTGAAATGTCCACTTGATAGTGGATTGATCTCCCCAATAAAATCTAATCTCCATTTCCTAAAGGGTTCTTCAATAAATTTTTGGAGAAGAGGTAGAGGAGCTAACCTTTTATTTTTTCCAAATAACTTACTTTTGTGGAAGCTTCTAACCAGTCTATATACATCAACAAACAACGAAGGCCAGTAAAAACCTGATTTGAGGATTTTATGAGTGGTAACCTTCCAACTATAATGACCTCCACATCTATTTTCATGATATCATTTTATAACTTCCATTGATTCACCTTCTTTCAAACAAAACAACAAAAATGCCAGCATGATCCTTCCAATATAGCTTATCATCAATTATGACAAATGGCTGGGATTTGAGCTTAAGATCTTTGTGCTTTGTTCTGTTTAGTGAGGTTGGAAAAGAGAAAAAACATAAGTAATAAAAAATGTCCTTATACCAATCAGAGCACATGAATTTGTATTTAATTTCTCCCTTTTTACTACTTTCAATCCTTTCATCAATAGCTTCATCTAAGGGTGCCAACAAATTAATCCCCAAAGCTTGAAAATTTGACTTTGTCAACAGATTTTCCAAACCCTGGCCTTTGACCAATTTGGTAAGCTTGATATCTAAGTCATACTCTTGTATTTTAGCTATCCATTTTCCTCTTTTAGCTTCCACATCACTTTGGACTAACACATCTTTCACAATACAGTTACGAACATAGGAAACTATCTCAGACTATAGCACATAAGTTTTGAATGATTTTAATACTTTAACTAAAGCATACACCTATTTTTCCAAAATGTTATTTTTAAGCTCAACATCTCTGAGAAATTTACTGAAAAATTCCACGGGTTTTTCTTTGCCCTCTTCATTCTTCCGCAATAGCACAACAACAATGGGAGTAGGTGATGCAAACGAAAATATCTAAAAAATCCTTTTCATAATATGGATTGATTAGAATAGGAGCTTCATGAAGATTTTCTTTAATCCTAGCAAAATTTTCTCTAGCATACTTATCCCACTTTACTTTAGTATTCTTCTTCAGCATATCTATTATGTTTCTACCAATTTCAGCATAGTTTGGGAAAAATATTCTCAGGAAATTTATTTTTCTGAAAAACCTCTGAATATCCTTTTTACTCCTGGTCAAAGGAATTATCTGAATAGCTTCTACTATTGTTGGATCAATTTTTACTCCCTGATTTGAAACTATATGTCCTAAAAATTTTCCTTCCTCCAAAGAAAATAAAGATTTATTGGGATTCAATGACAACCCAAATTTTCTGCATTCCAGGAAAGCCTTCTGTAAATGCTCCAAGTGTTCATCATCTGAACCTGAAAAATGGTCACATCATCCAAATATATAACTACAAACTTATCACCCACAAATGCTATGTCCATTTCCCTTTGAAAAGTGGCACCTACGTCATTAGAAAAAATGGCATTATGGCATACATGAACATTCCCCAAGGTGTGGTAAAAGTTGTTTTCTTCTGATATTCTTTTTCAATAGCTACCTGATTGTACCTAGAGAAACCATCAACCATAGAAAATCTATATGATCTTGTCACTTTCTATAAAACATAGTCCATCTTAGGCAAATGATAATTGTCTTTAAGTGATGCTCTGTTTAAATTCCTGAAGTCAACACATAGCCTTATCTCTCCATTTTTTTCCTCATAGGAACCAGGTCAGAAACCCAGTTTGAATATCTGAGTGGGAATATAATTTTTTCCTGAAAAAATTTCTTCTCTTCTTTTTCAATTGGAGCAAGGAGCAATGGATTAATCTGTCTAAGTTTCTATCTATGATGCTTGATTCCATCCTTCAAAGGTATCTTGTGCTGAATAATATCTAGGTCATATGTTTTCAAATCCTCATAGGACCATGAAAACACATCCATGTAATTTTTAAAAAGTTCAATGTACCTCTCTTTATAATTATTAGGAACACCCTTGAATAACTTGACCACCTTGGGCTCCTGTTGAGTTCCCAGATTATAGTCTTCCATCCCACCCTCTTGAGGTACCTTCTTTGGATCCAGTGCTACATCGTTTGAATTAAACAATATTTCAAGAGGAACTAATCCTCTGGGAAATATATTATCTTTCAAATGAATTATTTCTGATCACCTATTGTTTGCTTCATATTTTTCAAGTCTTCATTCTGATCAATATGTTCACTTTCTAGATCTATTTCAATATCTTCAAAATTTTCAATCATTGTTAGAAAATGATTTATCTACTCATCATCTTCAAAAACTTTTTAGTGCTTAAAATTGTCAGGAATATAGGGTTTGTGCCTCAGTTCTATGTCATATCTCAGTTTCATATTTATAGGTGGCTTGAAAGTACTAGCTGCAACTGCCAGTGAATCTGCCATTTTGTTTTATTCTCTTGGAATGAATTGATGATTAAAATCTTCAAAATAATTCTCAATCAAGTCCCATACTTCATTCCTATATGATCTCAACCTTGGATGTTTCATTTGACAAAGGTTTTTAATTTTTCTTATAATCAACTCAGAATCACCAAAAATGGAAATGCACTGCATTCCCATTTGTTTAGAAGTTTGAAGACTTAAAATTAATGCCTCATACTTAGCTACATTATTTTTTGATTCAAATTCAAGCTTGAAAGAAAAAGGTAATATTTTACTTTCTAGAGATATTAGTAAAAATCCAGCTCCTGTGCCATCTTTTGAATAGGCACCATGAAAATAACACTTCCAAATTTTCTTTGAACCCAGCTCATTATGTACAACTGCTGAAGAGAGCTACTTCTCTGAGTATTCAAAAAATTTTGCATCTTCATGCAGCATAAAGTAGGAAAGATATTCTTTTTCTTGACCATAAATAGGGGAATTTATTGCATCTTTCTTTTTGGTGGTTTTAACAAATCTTGTTTTTCTATATAATCTTCTTTCTTCCCCATTAATCACAGGAATTATGCATATGTGAAGTCTAGTTTTAAAACTCCTCCAAGCTTCACTCTGCCAAGAACTAGACAAAAGCATACCAAACCTATCTGGAATGTCTACGACCACTACATCCATCATGATACTTTTGGCTGGAATTTGGGCCAGGGAAACCACAATGCCTTTGATAAGCCCAACACACTTCACCCTTTTTGAATCAAATGAATATAGGTCTCTATATGGTTTAGTAATTTGTAAATTCAATCCTTTCATTAAAGATAATGGCATGATATTATGTGAAGCACCTGATTCTAGCATACAATTATGAATAATGAAATCATGAAGAAGAAGTGATATATAAAATGGGGGAACAGAAGAATCTACCTCCTACACATATGGACCAAAAGTGACCACTAGTTTTTCCTCTTGCAAATTCACAATATATCCAAAATCGTCAGACTAAGAAAGATTAATTAATTATGCGATCTCCTTCTTGTAACCTGGTGTCTTAGCTAGCTCAAGAAGGGGTACCTCGATTTTGACATTTTCTAGCTCTTTGGATAAATTGAAAGCTTGATTTTGTTTGACAATCTTCTCAAGTTATTATTGATTTATTCCAGGATTAGCAATCTATTCAGGCACAGTAGCAACCTTCTCCAAATTATTAATATCAATAAACTTGTTTTGGGAAGTCTCAGCCTGTTGCTTTTCAGTTCCACTTACTGGATTCATAGGTTGTTTCCCCTTATCTAATTAAATTACTGAGTTCTTTGGTTGTGGAGTCACCATTGGAGAAGGAACTGACTCTCGTTGTTGTTCTTAATCATCCTACGTCCTTCATCTCTTTCTTGATCTTAAATCATATTTCTTATGCAAATATTCTTGCATTAATTATGTAAATTGTCTACAATAATCATCCATCTCTTCTTGGTCAAAGGACACCTCAGCTTCTATGTATTCTTCTTCACACTCTTCCTCTTATTCAGATTATTTCATTTACATGGTAGATATCTAATCTTTAACTTCCCTTTGATCATCTTCATTCGACTATGAGGGTGATGCTTCTATGTACAGTGGTGCTTAAACTTGATCTTGACCTTTTCTCTCCCTCTGCAAGATTTGCAAGGGTTGTTTTCTAAATTGAGGATTGAAAAATCCTCTCTTTTGTTGTGCGGGCCTTTGGAAGTTTTTATTCTCTAACTCCATATTCACTAAATTATTTGAAAAATTCTTGATAACCTCTATCATGTCATCAATCCTCTGATCCTGTGGTGATTCTTCTTTGGCCTTACCTTTCCCTTGAACTGACTGCTTTTCTTGTCTTTTCCCAACAACATGCATGTTTTATTCAATTTCCAAACCATCAGTTTTGATTTTCTGAAGAGTAGGAGATATCCTTTCTCTTAAAGTGAAACTAAAATATGGCTCAAGAGCTCCAGCAAAAACTACCCTTGCTCCAATAGGAGGAGGTTTCATTTCTATGGGTAAACTATTATACAATTTGTTGAATATTTTAATAAAATCATTCATTTTTTCATTAGGCTATTTCTTGATTGCATTAAACTCTATTAATGCATAACCATGATCTCTTTTTTAACCCCATATTTTGGTGATTTGTGTCTCTAATTCCTCCCAATTATTAATTCAGCTATTCAGAAAACCTTTAAACCATTTTCTTGCCTCTCCATTCAAAGACTGTACAAAAAGTCGCATCACTACATCAAGATGTTCTACATTTAGATTCTCAGCAAAAGTGCAAAAAAATGGCAAGTTTTGTTCTGCAGTCACTTCATATTCACCAGTAAAATGAGGAATTAACTTGATGTATTATTGGGGCATGGCATTCATAGGTTGTGGAATATTTAACGGTGAATACTTGTTCATTAAGAAAGTAGGGGCTGCCATGTTTATGCCTTGGTTAATCGCTGCTTGAGTAGATGGGGTTTGTGGACCAATTGTGAATGTGGATGAATGGGGTGAAACAACTAATATAGGAATGGGTTGATGAACAATGGCAGAAGAACCAGCAAATGTATTTGGTTGAGCTTGTGTGAAGCTAAATGAAACAGACTCAAAAGATTGTTCTTCTAACCTTGGTTCTTGAAAATGAAATGGCGGGGAAAAGGATTATTGTTCCAAGAAAGCGAGTTTCCTGGAACTGTTCTTAGATGAAGGGTTATGTGAGCTGCTGCTAGGTGAAGGCAGTGTAGCTTCAGGTGTGGAAGGATTTCTTGGTTTTTGAACCTTTTTAGAAACCAATTTTTTAGGATCTGACAGAATAAAAGCTTTATGTTGTGAGGTGTCCCACCTCATATGGGGCCTTTTATACACCAGAATTATGAAATAAAACACAGCCTGATATTTCCTATTCTCTGAACAACTAGAGGAGATATAACAAAAACCTAGGGAATGAACTTTGCTTCTTCGCCCCTGATGACGACGTGAAAAAATGTTGTATCTTAAGAAACAACCCCTTGGCTATGGTCAGGAATCAATGCTAAGGACACACACACATATATAGATATATGTCACAAAAATATTATATCAAATGGTCTTTTCTTAATCACATTCAGAAATTAATTATTAAACCCTCAAGAATCTAATGCAATAAATGCTTCACAATGCCATTATCTACTGATATTAATTGGAGTGATAAGAAGAACATGAAAGAAGGAAGCCCAAACTCATATGTTGATAAACGAAATCTATCACTTTGAACTTCAAAAGAGTTTTACGAAATTGGAATAGTTAATATGGAGCACCCATTAAGGATATTTAACTCTTATTCACATATGTAAAAAGAGACCTGCAGCTTCATTACTTCATTTTATTCATAGAAGGAAAATACATAATAGAAACTGGGAAACATATCAATAACAACAGATGCAAGAATCTTGATCTTCACTCACTGATCATCAGAAAATTGAGTAAAAATTTTCCAGTAGTCCAAAGGTCCAAAACTCAGAACCTTTCCTCTCTTCTCTTTCTCTTTAAATATAATGTAAAAGCAGTTTGTAACTGCTGAAACTACTCCTAACTGCCCAAAATATTTGAAGCTTCCTAAACTACCTATTACATATCATTGAAATGTCTTATTACAATTCAACTCTCTTAATAGAGAAAACATAAAACATAAATCCTAATCTATTTGTTGAACATGAATTGGTCCTACTACCATTGCATTCTCCTAATTTCCCGACTTATCTTTCTTTGAAGTTGATGGATCATTAGGTAGAATAGTCATCCAGGCTTTGCATTTCTTCCACACTTCAATGTTTTTCTTAGGAGAGATAATCAGCTTGTGGTAATCCAGCCTAAAGGTAGTGATCTTGTTGAATGTTGGTTGGTCTGTAAATAAGGTCTTCACCAACCATAATAGCTGAAAATGTCTCTGAAGAAAGTTAATAATTGTTGCTCCTTTCAAGATCCGAGTCTTCTCATGAGTGTGATACACCTTGATTTTTTCCAATACCAATAATGGTTCGTAGGAATCCGATGATAAAATATTGCCTTTAAGGTCCCAGCATGACGAAAATTCTGCCCTGGCTCTTTTGTCATACAGATTGTCAAACTTGTTCACTGCTTCCTTAATCTTTGTCAAATTCTTCTCAGTGGTCTTCCTACAAGTATTTTTAACAATCAATTTTTTAATCTCTATATCATTTAGAATCATATCCTTAATCTCATTTTCCTCTAAATCTTGATCAGTCTTGGAATCAATGAAATCAATAAATTTCTTTGTGCATATGGCTCTGTTAATAGTCTTCTGCTTGTCTGCCATAACATGCTCCTCAAAATATTTGAGAATGTTTTTCTCTTCTGATACAATAGTCAGAGATCACTAAGCTACTTTCATTTCTTCAATAAATTTTTTCCAGATGATGTCCTTATCCTGTATCAAGGTTATATTTCCCTTCAATATCTCCTTTAGACTCTTGATCTTAGCATCATTTTTTTGGCAATCTGTCCTATATTTATTAATTTACCCATTCTTGGCTTGCATTATCTTTGTTACTGTCTCCGGATAATTTTGTGACTTTTTTGAGATCTTTCTCTGCCATTTTCAGTTCAGTGTTCAATTGAGATATGTGTGCTGCTGGATCATTATTTACAAATGGAAAAATGATAGTGCACGAATGAGAATCAATCTCATTTTTTAATGTCAGCACAGTTTCCTTCAATTTAGAAATTTATTCTTCTTTCTGCAAGAGCTGCTGAAGAAGGCTTTCTTTCTCAGTTTCTACTTCTGCCACTGCTGCTGGCATAGAATGCTCCCCTGTAGGTAACGTCAACTTTTTCTTCAACACAGAAATCTCTAATTCTGCACTTTGTAGCAATTTCTGCACAACAGACCTGTCATTTGGATCTACTCCAATTTACAATTATCTTCGTGAGTTCCTCATTTTGTGTTGTCAAAGCCCTGGACTTGCCTTTCTCTAATTTCAGTTGGTTGATGACCTTCCCTAGCATGTTCACATCCTTAAGATCCATTGCATTAGTTTTGGTCAAATCATTCACTATCAGTTGACATGTTTGCATATGTAAATTTACTTTATCAAGAAAATGAACCTTTCTCACATCAACATTTAAAATTACAGTATTAAAATTATTTGATGACCCTATAGCCATATCAGAGGAGTGAGAAAGAGCAATATTGAACTGATCTTTTTAAAGATCCATGGTAGTCAATAATCTTGTTTGGTCTGAAGTTATTTGATACTTAGTCTGTGTCTCCATGCTAGCCTTCATTCTTTTATTTCTTTCAGCAATCTGAGCAAATACTTTTTTAATTAAAGGTACTTTCTCTTGAGCATCTCCATGTCTTTTTGGTGAAGCTGGGACATTTTTCTCATCTCCTAGTCAAAGTGAGAAACCAGGTTGAGCACCTGTTGTGTCTTCATTTAGTTTTGTTATATTTTTCAGCTCTCTGCTCTTCATCTTTTGAATCAACAACTGCCTCTTTACTCCTCTTGCTTGATTTCTCAGATATCATAGGAGTTTGTATATTAGAACCAAAAAAACCTACAAAACCCTTATTTTCTAGCTTCTCTATGTCAGGTCTGCTTTCATGAACAGATGCTTAGTAACCATTTTCAATTCTCCTATTTGAAATTAATTTATGGGGGTCATAAGCCCACTTATCTCCTAACAATAAGTGCATTCCAGCTAACATCATATGAACCTCATCAGCTGCTTGTCTCATGTTGAATATAAACGGGCCCGCAGACATAGGTAACTTAAACGTATGCCCCTTTTCATAGGTACAAAATGTATTTCATCAACATTCAGACTCTGCCTAATGAATTCTAAGGAAAATAATCTCATAGACACAAATGTAGGAAGCCTATATGGTTCTACCCCAGCCCCACAAAGTCTAATCTTTGAGCAGTCTTCATAAACATACCAATCTCCAAATTTACAATTTGTTCCCAATCGCAGAAACTCTTGAGCCTTTGGCAGGAAACATGGGAGAGAAACCCCATTCAAAATCTTATATGCAGTAAACATAAAATGATTTGCAAAATCAAACAAAACCTCCTCATTATTTTCCTATCTTACTACATTAGACCAAGACCCTATTGCCTGACTATTTTTATTTACATCCATGATATTTAACCCCAAATGCAAGATTTTTTCCACATTTTGATATAAAAAGAGATAAATGATAAGAGAAGGGAAGCTGAATGACCCAGTGAGTGATAAACTCATGAGTTGAGTATTAACAACTTCTTCCCAATTTGAAGGATATCCATCACTACTCCTCGCTTAATCATCAATCCAAATAGTCCCAAATTTATTTTTTAGCTATGTTGTCGTCCTCTTTTCCCAATATCTTCAGAATATACCTTAGCACCGACTGAACGTCTGCATCAAAAATTTCTATGGTGAATTCTTTACTCTCAGGTACAAACTGCTTCATATTTGGCCATAGGAAGAAGACAAATTGAGTGAATTCTTGACTTGCAAGACTACAATAATGCACTACCAATGAATCATCAGTGAATTTAATGTAATATTCTGACTCTGGATAACATAAAGCTTGTTGAATTAATTGGGCTAAGACTTGCAAAACATTCTCTCCTAGACAATTAATTACAAATCACTTGACGAGATACATAAAAAACACTAGCCAGTGCACAAACTCAGGAAAAAGATGTGTTTTAGGGATACATGTAGACAGTACACCTAATTTTTCCATGGCGGAGAAAATTGGGCATGCTTTATCATTCAGATAAATCTATTGATAAAATTGGAGGTGTTCTAAGGAGAAAACAGTGTCTCAAATATCCCTCTTAGTGTCCATGAGAGGAATATCGTTGGACGAAGCAGAAAGGGATGAATTTTTAGCCATGATATCGATCAAGGTGGCAAAAAATGACAAGGTGGCGAAAAATAATGGAAGACACAAGTGCAATCAGGTCGACAAGAACAGAGAAATAACATTGGCTTTGCGAAAAGAAGAAGTAGTTTAAATAGGTGTCGCGGGGTTTAAGAATTAAATTTTGAGTTGAGGCGCAAAAATACCATTAAACGGTACCGTGACGTGGCTAAAAAATGTCACCAACCAGAAGCTTACATCATTGTGAGAGGCCCCAAAGGTAGGGAACACTCACCAGGGTCCTACTCCCATAGATAATCGTGACTGCAAATCTTGATCGGCCCATCAGTCAATGGGGTCAACTGCAAATGCACCCTCCTCATTAACCCATGTGTCGAATGTGCCCATGGGTTGTCGCCTTTGTCTTTGGACATGAAAATATTTGAATCCCGCTCAAAAACTTGCTCCATCATTAAGTAAGGCATTACGACCCACCTTCCCGAATCTCTTAAAATAGTGAACTTCAAATGTATACAGAACATTACAGCTTTTACTTAAAGTATAAGAAACTATATTTTAACTTATATTTTTTATATTTTTCCATTTATTTGGTATTTTTTAAAAATCAAAATAAACGATATTGCAAATGAGCCACAACATCTGGCTCCACTTGGGGATAGTGCTTTTTGCCATGAAACACTAAGAACTGTAGATTAGTGCCTTCACTTCGAGCATGGAGTCAAATGATGTTTGATGAAATATGAACAATGAGAAATTTGAATATTTACAATGGTGGACCATAAAATCTCAATGCTGGAAATAATGTTTGAGATACTACCCATTCATAGATAGCTCTATTGTTTCTCCATCAAGATTCTCTAGCATGAATGTGTTATTTGATCTAACTTCAACAATCTTGTATGGGCCATACTAGAGTGGGTCAAAATTACCATGCTTTCCCTTCTCTTCTCTTATGGTATCCCATCTTAATACCAAATCTCTAGTTTAAAAAAGAATGTCTTTTTCTTTTCTATCAAAAATTGAATTCATCTTTTCTTGGTAGGTGATCAAATTTTCTCTAACTTTGTTCCTACTCTCACTTGATTCTATAACCTTATTCAACCTTATCACTAATGCATTAGGTTCTTATTATTCTTATTGAAGAAAATAGATCACTAGTCTAGCCGACTAATTAGGAAATAATGCTTGAGTTCCATAAACCAGTTCATAAGGAAAAATACTTGTAGATCTTCTAGTAGTCACTCTTACTGCCCAAAGAGCAAATGTCAATTTTGAATTCCAATTTTTTTTATTTTCATTAATTCTCTTCTTCAAAATCTTGACCAATGTCTTGTTTGAAGATTTAGCTAGCCCATTCCCTTGAGGATGATATGTTGTAGAATGAGATATAATGACATTACATGTTTGAAAAAAATTAATGAACCTAACTGAATTAAATAATTGGGAATGATCAGTTGCAATCTTGATTGGACACCGAAACCTGCTGAAGATGCTTTCTTCCAGAAACTTCATTACCACCTTGTCATTAGCTTTTCTTGAAGGCATTGCCTCCACCAACTTTGTAAAATAGTCAATGGCAATCAAAATCCATTTGAACTATCCACTTGGTGGTGGATTGATTTCCCAAATAAAATCTAATCCCCATTGCCTAAAGGGTTCTTCAATAAAAACTGGGATAAGAGGTAGAGGAGCTAACCCTTTCTTTTCTACAAATAACTAACATTTTTGGTAGCTTCTAACCAGTTTGTATACATTAGCAAACAAGGAGGGCTAGTAAAAACTTGATTAAGGATTTTATGAGAAGTAACCATCCAACTATAATGACCTCCACATAGATTCTCATGATATTCTTTTATAACTTCCATTGATTCACCTTCTGCCAAACACAATAAAAAAATTCCAGCAAGATCCTTCCAATATAACTTAGCATCAATTATGACATATGGTTGGGATTTGGGCTTAAGAGCTATGTAATTTGTTCTGTTTATGGAGGTTGGACAAGTGAAAAAACATAAGTAATGAACAATATCCTTATACCAATTAGAGCACAGGAATTTGTATTTAATTCCTGCCTTTGTACTACTTCGACTTCTTTCATCAATAGCTTTATCTAACGGTGCCAACAAATTAATCTCCAAAGCTTGAAAATTTGACTCTGTCAACAGATTTGCCAAACCGTGACCTTTCACCAATTCGGTAGCCTTGATATCTAAGTCATAGTATTGGATTTTAGCTATCCATTTTCCTCTTTTACCTTCCACATCACTTTGGACTAATACAACTTTCACAGCAGAGTTAGGAACATAGGCAACTATCTGATACTGCAACGCATAAGTTCTGAATGCTTTTAATGCTTTAACTAAAGCATATACCTATTTTTCCAAAATTTTATATTTAAGCTCAGCATCTCTGAGAACTTTACTGAAAAATGCCACACATTGTTCTTTTCCCTCTTCATTATTCTGCAACAGCACAACAACAATGGTAGTAGGTGATGCAAATGAAAATATCTGAAAATCCTTTTGATAATCTGGACTAATTAGTACAGAAGATTCCTGAAGAGATTCTTTAATCCTAGCAAAATATTTTCTAGCATCCTTGTCCCACTTTACTTCAGCATTCTTCTTCAGCATATCTGTTATGTTTCTAACAATTTCAGCATAATTTGGGACAAATCTTCTCAGGAAATTTATTTTTCCCAAAAACCTCTAAATATCCATTTTACTCCTGGGCGAGGGAATTGTACTAATAGATTCTACTCTTGTTGGATCAATTTTTACTCCCTAATTTGAAACTATATATGTCCTAACAGTTTTCCTTCCTCCAAAGCAAATAAATATTTTTTGGGATTCAATGACAACCCAAATTTTCTACATTTCAGGAAAGCCTTCTCTAAATGCTCCAAGTGTTCATCATTTGAACCTAAAAAAAATGGTCACATCATCCAAATATATAACTGCAAACTTATCACCCACAAATGCTATGTCCATTTCCTCTGAAAAGTGGCACCTGCGTTCATTAGACGAAATGGCATTCTGGCATACATGAACACTCCCCAAGGTGTGGTAAAAGTTGTTTTCTTCTGATCTTGTTTTTCAACATCTACCTGATTGTACCCAGAGAAACCATCAACCATAGACAATATATATGCTCTTGTCATCAACAAAGCCCAGCAACTTGAGCTAATTTATTCGCAGTCAAGATATATTTACAATATCCCGTCGAACGCCCTGCACCTGTAAACTTACCAAGAATTGCCAGGCGTGTCGAACTCTGCATATGTGTAATGTTCCCACTTAGCCTTAACTAAGAGGACCATTACATTTTTTTTTAATTCCCATTGCATGAATAAATAAATAAACGAGGACATGTAAAACTCCTGAAAAGTCTGAATAAATAAATTCCCATATGAACAAAGATAAAGCAGGGCCATGTAAATAATCACTTATAGGTGTGAAAGAGGTTTGAGCTAAAGATTGCGTCAACCTTGACCAAATCAATAGTGTTGTCTAGGTTCATTGCATCTCCAAAAGGGACAGCGAAGTTCTAGAAGAAGGCCTGTCATGTGAAAAGGGCTAAATCATCAAGGTGGTTTAGGGTTTGAAAAGGATTTCTCATCTTATAAAATGAAAGGGAGGGCAGCAAGAGAAGGTTGTTGATTGATCATATTTCTAAGTATTTGTCTTCTTAGACAAATACCATTCTCTGTTGTTTAGTGGAGGATTGTGTTTGGAATTCCTATGCAGGGATTTCACCTCTTCCTTTGAGGATTCTTGGATGAGTGCTTTTCTGAATTGATCCACTATTAGGCTTGAGGCCAAGCTTTACTTACATTGGTAGCATTGATCCATTCAGGGTTTTTCTATCTCTGCAAATTGTAGCAAGTGGGAGTCTATATCTGCAGAGATCTAGTGTATTTTGGGAGCATCTTCTCATGGAGTGTGTCTTTTAACCTCCTCGAAGAGTGTATCTTCTCTTTGTAATTCAGATCTAAAATTTTACAGTGGCTATCTATGAAATTTGAGTTACAGTGTTGTTTTCATGAGTAGACTGTTTTTTTTGTATGAGGTTCTTCATGGTGTTTTGCTCATAGTTTAGATCAGAGATCTCTAGTGTTGGGATTTGCTTTCCACTTGGTGATTGATGGATTAGCTTACTGATCCATGTTATATTTAGATCTAATCCATTGAAATGAAATTTTATATTCATAAATTTACTACAGTAGTTTACATATCTGCAACTTGTTTCTCAGATCTACTCTTATTTATGCATGCTTTTGCCAAAATTCCAAAGGGATCTTGAAGGGAAAACTATCTAGTTTCCAGATCTGAAATAGATTTGATGTTTTGTCCAATTATCTGCCCTAGATCTTATTTTTAACTTCCATTTTCTGAAGCTCCTTAAAAATAACGCTGTTGAGCCATTTCTACAAATGTACATGTGTTCTAGCTCTCTTTTCTAAAGATTTCTTGCTATATTGTCCCATTCATTCTACTGGATATTGAAAGAGATTCATTATAATGTTGATTTGCTGCTATGCTACTGAAATATGATCCTCCTTGATGATATCCTCTGAATTTATGGTAAAGCTGTGCAATTCGTGAAGCAATGTTTGCATTTGGTTGCAGCCTTCCTCTTTGAGTGCTTTTTAACTAGACAATTTTGTGGGAGATCTATTTAGTGTATCTAAAATGATTTTTTTTTTTTATAAAATTACATACATAAGACCCATACAACATAAATAAGAGGACCCAAATCCTGATCTGTGTTTATGTTTCACAATTTTTATTATACAACATTTTTCTTGAGAACATTGTTGATATTCCTAGAAAAGGGATATTATAGTGGTATTAGAGCTCCCTTCTTGGAACAGCCTATTCTTTCCTCGGAGGACCAATGATGATGCATTTAGAAGAAGATGATCCTCTTACTAAGAGGGAGAAGAGGTACCAGAATAGAAGTCATAAAAAGTATGACTACACGACTACACTACTGATGATCCTGACAAGGGTCAAGACAAGGGGAAAGCCCCTAAAGTTGTGAATGATAAGGAAGCAGAGGAGTTTGAAAAAAATATTTTGGAGAATATGCAATATATTTCCAAGGAGATCAAAGAGATGAGGGTGGACAAAATGAGGAAATATCGTGGGAGATTTCAGTTGGGAGAAAACTCAGATATGTCTCATCATGTGACTGGTCAACCGGTGAATCTTCCACCAGCCCCACAAGCTTCACAACACTCCACTATTCCTACCTTCTTGGCTATGGAGAATGAGAGGCCACATGAGAAAGCTTCTCTTGAAGAATACTTTGTGGATTATGACTCTCAGAGTCATAGATTCAAGGATAACTTGAGTTTCCAATACTTTTGTCACATCAAGGACAGAAGAATACCAGGACAACAGTATAGAGATGGTGGTTCCTTCTATGGTAGACACCACACCATGGGCATATTATTTTTTCCCAAGTTAGATGGATAATCCTCCAGTTCTACCAAGGCATGGGTAGGAAAGCTAGATATCTATTTCCAACTGAACAAGGTCCTTGAAGTTGAGGCCATCAAGATTGCAGCGTTTCACTTTGAAGGTGAAGCACACAATTTGTGGTTCCATGGATTGTCTACCTTGGGACACATCAATGTGACTACCTATTTTGTATCCACTAGAAGAATGTTGGAGAGGTTTGATAGGAAGGATCCTGAAGCACCCTTCATAAGCCTTGAAAAACTGAAGCAGTCAGGAGATACAGAGACTTATATCTCTGAGTTTCTAAGATTATCAGTCATGGTCCCTAATTTATCTGTAGCAAGGAGAGTCTACATGTTCATTGATGTCCTGGAGGAACTCTTGCATGGATTGGTTAAATCTACCAAGCCCATCACTTTACATGATGCCATCGAGAGAGCTAGAGATCTCCAAGATGCCTTGCCAAAACCAAAGGAAACTTTCCAAAGCAAGGCCCCTCACTTTTCTAAGGGGAAAGACGGAAAAGTTGCTCCTCCCAAGGAGAGCTCTTTGAACAAACCTCTTGATATTGATCTCAGGAGGTAATTGAGGAAGAAGAAGTTGTGCTTCACTTTCCAAGATTGATGGGTACCCGGACATAGGTGTTCTACTAGAAAAGCACACTACATAGAAGTCTTCTCTGATTTGGAGGAGGAATATGATGATCAGGAACCTAGGAGGGGTCACAGCACTGATGATGAGGAGGGAGAACAAACACCCACAAGAGATGGGAAGGGAGCCTTTGCTCCAACCAGTGGGACCCTTGCCTCTTTGAGAGGAGTGTCTAAGTACTTGACCCTAAGAGTACAAGGTTCAATTATGAATCAGAGAGTATCTGTACTGATTGATAGTGGGGCAACCCAAAACTTTATTGATGCTCACCTTGTGCAAAAGATGGGAATCCCCACTGATACTTTTGAGGGATTTTCTATCTTGGTTTTGGGAGATAGGACCATGCAGTGCATGTAATATGTTCCATCACTCTCTATCACTATGGGATCCTACACCCTAGTGGATCATTTTTTTGTGGTTGACATACCAAACAACAACATCAACTTGGGTGTCCAATGGTTGATTACCTTGGGGAAGGTTACCACTGATTGGAAATATTTGCAAATGAAGTGGGTGGACTTGAAAAGTGGGAAACCACAAATGATCCAAGGCATGCACACTTATCCTTCACCTAATGTTTCCACACAAAAAACAGAGTTGGATTTGCGCTGTGGAAGTAGGGATCTCACAGTCCCTTCTCTCATGTTCATGAGGATGCTGCAAGGGACATTCTTATCTTATGGCAAGCCACCTGGAATTCCATTAGATTCAGATCTTGTGGGGGAAGCCTCACAAAGTGCTGCTCCAAATATAGATCTAGGAAGGATTGGAGCAATAGAAGACCAAACTACAACGTTGTGGGAGGAGAAGAATGGGAGGATCAACCTTCCAACAAACCAATTTTTCATGTGTAATGTCAAAAAGATAATCAGCAACAAGACAAGCACTCCTATGGATGTATGAGCAGTGCTATCATTGTTGATCAGTGTGGATCTTTATTGGAGATCTCAACTCCTTGTGGAGTACTCCAAAGATCTTCACAACGGGATGATACTAGATGGCATGAAGTAAGAGGGAGGCTATTGGGCCAAGAAGGAATCATCTATCATCTTGGTAGATTATTTTTGTCTAAAGCCTCCAATATAAACAAGAAATACTACAAAGGTTACATAAAGAGTTCCTTTCTAGCTATATGTAGTCAAAAAATATCTATACCCTAATCATGAGGAGTTTTGATTGGGAGGGCATGAAGGAGGAACTACATCAGCACTATGATTGGGAGGAACTACATCAGCACTTACAAGAGTGTAGGAGTTATGAGGAGTTTGGGAAGCCAAAGGACTCTAAAAATGAGTCATTTCAGCCATCTCTTCCGTCTCTTGAAAGAGGAGAAATGCCCATGCCCAACTCCATGTGTGTGGGAGATTTGAATGGTAAAGAATCTGATCTTGTGGAGAATGTTTATTTTTCTGATTTGACATATTATCTTACCATATGTATGCAGGCCATGGCTCCTAAAGGGAGTGATATTACATGTAGATCTCATGGCATTGGTAAGGCCAATAAAAATTCTAAATTTGGTCACTCCATTGAGGTCCAAAGGGAGATTCTTTTTCATGATGGGTGCTTCCCAAAAGCACCTAACTTTTGTATCGCTTTCAGCCATGTCAAAGTGGCTTATGCAGCAAAGGTGTGGTGGGAGTACCACTTACCACACTCAGATCTATGAAAGAGAAGGAGTGCATTGCATTGGCATCTTATGTGGGAATGTGACCCACCTCCTCAAGTGCAAATTTCAGTTTGCATATATGTAATTTTGCTTCCATACATAGATGATATATTATTATTGTTTATGGGTTTGTATGGTCAAAGGGTGGAAAGTGTATATGTACCACATGCGATGGAACTTCAACCTGTACTTCATGATACATGTTTTATATGTAGCATTGCTTCACCCATGTTTATTTCTGTTGAGTTCTACGCTCTTGAAGGGATGGAATATGCCCCTATTATGTTAGCCTTGGAGGAGAAATTTTTAATGTATTGGCTTAATGAGCACTTGGCCCATGATGAAAACTTGATCCTTGATGGTGCCATCAATGGAGAAGGAGAAGAAATATAGGTCTTACCCTATTAGTTGCTTGAGGACAAGCAACATTTTTGAGGGGAGGACTGTAATGCTCCCACTTAGCCTTAACTAAGAGGAACATTAGATTTTTTCTTAATTCCCATTTCATGAATAAATGAATAAACGAGGACATGTAAAACTCCTGAAAAGTCTGAATAAAGCAATTCCCATATGAACAAAGATAAACCAGGGCCATGTAAATAATCACTTATAGGTGTGAAAGAGGTTTGAGCTAAAGACTTGGTCAACCTTGACCAAATCAACAGCGTTGTCTAGGTTCATTGCATCTCCAAAAGGGACAGCGCAGTTCTAGAAGAAGGCCTCTCATGTGAAAAGGGCTAAATCATCAAGGTGGTTTAGGGTTTGCAAAGGCTTTCTCATCTTATAAAATGAAAGGAAGGGCAGTAAGACAAGGTTGTTGATTGATCATATTTCTGAATATTTGTCTGCTTAGACAAATACCATTCTCTGCTGTTTAGTGGAGGATTGTGTTTGAAATTCCTATGCAGGGATTTCACCTCTTCCTTTGAGGATTCTTGGATGAGTTATTTTCTGAATTGATCCACTATTAGGCTTGAGGCCAAGTTGTACTTACATTGGTAGCATTGATCCATTCAGGGTTTTTCTATCTCTGCAAGTTGTAGCAAGTGGGAGTCTATATCTACAGAGATATAGTGTATTTTGGGAGCCTCTTCTCATGGAGTGTGTCTTTTAACCTCCTAGAAGAGTGTCTCTTCTCTTTGTACTTCAGATATACAATTTTACAGTGGTTATTTATGACATTTGAGTTACAGTGCTATTTTCATGAGTAGATTGTGTTATTTTTGTATGAGGTTCTTCATGGTGTTTTGCTCATAGTTTAGATCAGAGATCTCTAGTGATGGGCTTTGCTTTCCACTTGGTGATCCATGGATTAGCTTGCTGGTCCATGTTCTATTTAGATATGATCCATTGTAATGAAATTTTATATTCAGAAATTTACTGTAGCTATTTACAGCTCTACAACTTGTTTCTCAGGTCTACTCTTATTTATGCATGCTTTGCTAAAATTCCAAAGGGATCTTGAGGGGAAAAATTTCTAGTTTCTAGATCTGAAATAGATCTGATGTTTTGTCCAATGATCTGCCCTAGATCTGAGTTGTAACTTCCATCTACTGAAGCTCCTTAAAGATAACATTGTTGAGCCATTTCTGCAAATGTACATGTGTTCTAGCTCCCTTTTCTGAAGTTTTCTTGCTATATTGTCCCATTCATTCTACTGTATATTGAAAGAGCTTCATTATAATGCTGATTTGCTACTTTTTTACTAAAATATGAGCCTCCTTTCTGATCCCCTCTGAATTTCTGGTAAAACTATGCAATTCCTGAAGCAGTGTTTGCATTTGGTTGCAGCGTTCCTCTTTGAGTGCTTTTTAACTAGATGAGTTTGTGGGAGATCTATTTAGTGTATCTAAAATATTTTTTTTTTGATGAAATTCCATACATAAGACCCATACAGCATAAATAAGAGGAAACAAGTCCTGATCTGTGTTTATATTGCACAATTTTTCTTATACAACATTTTTCTTGAGCACATTGTTGATATTCCTGAAAAAGGGATATTACAATATGGATGAATTGGGTCACTGACCCAAATTTACCTAGGAAGTAGTAGTCACAACCCTGGTTACACATATATTTCTACCCAGAATGTACTTCAACCTAGTTTTCAAAGTCATCATATGCCTCAGCAAAAATTTGACCAATAGGGCACAAGCGTATCACCATGGAGGGCCCTATCCTCCGGCTTAGGGGACCCAGTACGTAGAGAGAAACACTCGCAGAAGAGCTCCCCTCCAAAAAATAGGTGCAAACCAGGGACTGCGTTATGCTCAGTCCCCAGCACAAGACCCTCCTATGCAGATGAATGCATAGGTGAACTTGGTGCAGCCTTCCCAAAACTAGCCACACCAATATAACTAGGAGAACTACCCTCATAATGCATGAAGAAAAAAGGAAAAAACAAGCCTGAAGGGAATCCTAGATAGGGGGAAATAACCATAAACGCCCATCACGATCCCAAGCTAGAGGAAACTCCAACCGGAATCAGAGCCAGGAGCCAAGCAATGCCCAATGACATAGAAAAAGGCCACCTCTTCGAACAAACCTTTCTTGTTCAATATGTGGTGAATGCAGCCATTATACTAACCACTGTCTTGATATCCCTGAGCTGAAGAAGCTACAGAGTAACCAAGGACGAGGAGGATCTTTCCAGCAAATAGCTGTGATACAGGAACCTTTCCCCCATGAAGGGACGGTAAGCACTCAACAAAAAAATTCAGATGACTCCAGGAAAAGCAGCCACGAAATCTACATGATTGGTGAAGAGATGTTTTTTCAAACAAAAAATGACAATTACGACACCCCACTAGTCACCAATGCATTAGGGGCAAGTACTAGTGCACCGACTACACCTTTGACCATTTCAAAGATGCCTATTGGACCATTGCCAAAGATGGCAAAGGGACCCAATAGGCGAGCATGAAACTACTCCAAAATGGCCCAATGTTGTTTGAGAATATAACCATTCACCGATGTGTCATTGATGAGGGTGAATCCACGTGCATCATGTCAAAAAAAATTTGGCAGAAGTTAGGGTCTCCCGAACTAAAACCTTCAGTCATCACGCTTAGAGAATACGATGGTCGTCCTTCCACCCCCGTCAGCCTCTAAAAAAATGTCCTGGTCTGCTTAGCTGGAAAGACGGTCCACATAGACATTAAAGTCTTGGATGCTCACTTGGATTATAACATACTCCTTGGATGGAGTTATATGTATGCCATGTCAGCCATATCCTCCTCCGTCTTCCACATTATGATGTTCCCCCATGAGGACTGCATCATTACTGTAGACCAACAGACAAATAGCAAGAAACAACCCCTAACAAACACTGATGTAATTATAATCTATGTAGATACATTCTTGGATGCGATTTCATGGTACCAAGAATATGGCCTCAACCCATTCAAACTGTCATTTGTTCTAGGATCATTCCTAGGAAATCCTCCCATTATCCCTGAGTCATCACATGATGTCACAAGGACTCTAGTGTGCATGATGTCCACATCAAGCATCAAAGCTAGTCAGGACATGGAAACGAGTAGTAATGGCACAAAGTCATCGGCCATAGTAACCTCTCTAGCATACGCTGCTTCCCAAACCCCTTTCCTCTATCCCCTAGCTAGTTTTGTCTCCCATCAAGTTTTGGAAACACTGGTGTTACCAAAAATGTCATTGGAAATACCAATTTGGTAACTCATCCCCCCTATGGGATCAAGAGCCACTCAGATCAATACCAAAGGGTTGAAGCCCCTCAGTGCTGAGGAGGCCCCACCCGTCTAAGAAACAATCAAAGCCACCCCTGCAAAGGAATTTTCCATTTCAAAACCGGTGATTACAACTAAGAAAACTGAGAAGAGAAGAAAGAAAAAGGATACTCTCACCATACAATGGGAATCACCAGTCTTCACCATATGTGACGTAATAGGACATCTCACCCATATCTGCCCAGATCTAGATGAATTAAAATCACTCCTTGGCTCTGAGACATACATCGCAACACTGCGTTCCTATAAAAAGGAACCTGCCACCAAAGGTAAAGGCAAAGCATTGCATATCAGTCACACGTGCACTATTTGTAGCAAATATGGGCACTATACACATCATTTCCTAGATATTTTGTGATATAGGGACACCTTACATGCCATCGAGCGATCTTATCAAGAGGATCCCTCCACCTAGGCATCCATAAATGAACCTCGTACCATCCTATAGCTACTGGAAGAACAAAGGGAACCAGAAAGACCCCCAATCATGCCCCCTCCTGTTATACATTGCACATTGTGCAATAAACATAGTCACTTCCTCGAGGAATGCATAACTGTGGAACTCATCCATAGATGGTAACCTATAGAAAGGGTTTAGTACGTCAGATTGCGGGAAATGCAATTCACATGTCCTTTATGTGTCGAAAATCACCTTCTGGAGAATTTTCACTATATCTCCTGTTTCCAGCTAGCCCTTGGTAGTCTACGCTTAGCCATAGTCCACCTCTCCCAAGAATATGACACAGACGCAGAATCCACGGACAGCTCCACAACCCAAGAGGATGTGACAAGAAGATACATCCTATTCTTGTCAGTTGCAAAGCAACCAATCAGGGAACCGTAGTTACCCCCAACCACTCTCTACAGAGAAGACCAACACGCGCGTTATGCAAAATTCCCAATCATGTGGTTGCCACTTGCCCTGATTTAGTAGCATTACGATGCTGGTACTATGCCGGAACACAAACAGAGCATGATGGGAACCCCATATCTAGGCTATTTATCCTAATATGTCAAGGAAATCACTATGAAATACACTATACTTATATTTCATAAATTTTTCCTACCATTGATATGATTCATAGCATAGAGAAGAAATAGGATGACCTCCGTCAGTGGTATAAAAGGTACACCACCTCTAGCTTAGCGACCCCACACCGACATGAGAATGATGGGAAATCTAGGACAAAACACAAACCAAGAATGACCCAGGCCAAGCATAGGATAACACATGAACTATGCAACCTGAATGACCATCAGGTTAATCAGTGTAGAGAACTGAAGCCCCTTGCAAACAGTTTTCGCATAGTCTCTTCTGTCCCTTAGAAAATCCTCTCTAACCAAGAGAATATCACACGTACCTATTACCGTATTTTTTCACACTTTCACCATACGATTAAATGTTTGCATCTCCCCAAGATAAGAGCAGCAAGAGCAGCATTGAGTCTACACTTCCCCAAAGATTTAGACACACCCAAGCCAAAAATAAGGAAATGGAGGCAAAAGACCTCCTCCTCTACAACAGATACTTTCCAAGCGTCCACATCGGGGACAACGAGTAGTGTTGATTCCCATACAATCTACTCAATTGGCACAGTGAGACCATGCACTATCTGCACTGGCCAAAATCATGCACTAGAGGTATTCCTGCTAATAGAAACATTCAAGCACCTCTATAGCAGGCACAATTTCCACAAATAGGAAATTTACCATCCTAGCGGGGAACCCAACCTTGCGTATACACAAACTCCCATCACAGAGATTCTTACCCCACTGAATGCTGACGACATGATTCACCATATACGATTTGTATCATCGCATATTGGAAATAGGTTTTCAACCACCCCCACATCCCAAGATTTCCACCTTATTCCTGTCGCAAAAGATCAAGGTACCTTGCGCTTTTTCATTTATTTCCGCAAGATCCCAAATTTTCATGCCGCTATCGAACTCGTCGATGATACCCAGCCTCCAGAACAACACCTAGTACAACTAGGGCTCGTTGAAAAAATCCGAAGAAAATCACTGCAACACAATGAGGCCCATAAGAAAAGGGTAAAAGCATCATTCGACCACCACATCAACCCTTTCTCATTCACTGAGGGAGAGCTAGTCCTTCACTATGATGTCACAAAAGAAGCCCTAGGGCCAGCGAAATTTGAAAGCTTGTGGAAAGGACCCTACATCATCAAGCATTACCTCTAACAAGGGGCATACATATTGACAGAACCGGATGGGACATGCCTCAACAACCCCATCAATGGTCTTTACCTCAAGAAAGTTTACCCATAAGGGCCGAGATGGCCCTTCCCTGGAGTGAACATACACAAACCGAAGAACTGAAATTTTTTGACCAAAAGACTTATTAAAAACATTCAAAGTGCCGCCATGGATCACCAACCTTAACCTTATTTTGGATTTGTTGATGGAGCATCAAGATGGTCTCAAATTTTAGCCACAGCTACTTGGGTCATCTACCACCCTGACCAATTTCCACTCTACACAAACAGTGTGTGCATCAGTTCAGCAACAAAAAATTAGGTAGAATATGATGACGTCATCAGAATTATGTGCAATGACCTTCATAAGGTCATATCCCATATGCATGTCTACCTCGATTCCCAGTTAGTAGTGTCACAATTAAACTGAACATTTGAGACAAGAGATACACATCTATTTAGAAAATATTTGCTAGGAAAAAGGTTAAGCATACATTTTGACTATATTAAATTTATACATGTACCAAGGAATCAAAACCAAACAGCTGATCGCATAGCTAACAATATTCTAAACTAGAATGCATCTCAGATAAACCATCATACATAAAAAACCAAAAATATAGATATCCATCAGCATAACATCATCCATAAAATAAAACAGGTGACACAACATGTAGAGCCACAAAAAAAATATCTCTCATATATATATTTCATGATGTATGTGTCTGAGTACAAAAAATAATGTCGCTGACCCATGGGCAAGCCCAAACATACAGAAAATTCATCAAAAATAGGGAAGCATCCTCATAATGGGTGTTTTCCTCATGTACAAATATACTCTAGGGTGGTGCCCCCTTAGGAGGGGCACCCAGAACCACAAGTTCTCCCGGTACCACCACTGGAGCCGCCGTCACAACTAATACTGCCACCTGACATAAAATAGGTCGATAGTTCCGCTACCGAGCTATCACCGTCTCCAGCCAGACCTCCCTGAGGTCATCCATAAAACCCCAAGAAGGCATCTCCTGGGTAAAGTGGTCCACTCGACCCCAGGCATCCTCTAGAACTGACACACAAGCATTCAGTTCCACATTGCGAGGCTCCGTCGCATCTGCACATGCCACCTATGCATTGGCATGAGCTCGCTCAGCCGCAACCTTGGCAGTGGTCGAGCTGCTACCCTCTACGAAAGGGCCAACACCACCACTAGGTCCTCCAACAACATCTCCTCCCTCCCCTCCTAGATCTCCCCTACATCTCCGAAGAGGACAGTGGCTAACCAATCGAGCCACGGGGCGACCTGCCTCACCAACATCTACAAGAGTAACCAAAACTATGTTAGTGTCACTGGAAAAACACATAAGAAAATATGTACTCAAATAAATGCAGAAAACATTAAAAGCGTACCTGTTGGCCCCCAAGCATAACTTGGAAGTCCATCCCTGCATATGGGAATGGAAAGAACATCTGGGGGTTCACGTGGAACCAGGCCTTCGTTGTGGCATTCCAATAATGCCCCACCATGCCCCCACCACCTCACGGCATCACCAGAGTCCACCTCCTCATACGAGGCTCCCATGGCCCCCTAGGAGGCACTGCCACCACTGGTCTTAGAAAAACTACCCTCTCGTACATAATGATGCACAAAATGTTGGCATACACAAACAACTTCGATCCATTGCAGACCTTGTTGAGCTTCATCACCATCCCATCATAGAAAAAATGGGAAAAATCATAGAAGTGTCCGACCCTTAGCCGGTGCAAGACTCCAACCTACGAGCCAGATGCCCAATGGGGAGCTAACAACCCTGTGATTCACATAATCACCGCCAAAGCACATCACTCTGCGAGATATTTCACAGATGAAATGCTAATGCACCCCTCCATAAGAGGCACCCAACATAATAATGTCTTCGGAACCTCTCCAAATCCACCCTTCCAGAAGGGATTGAATACCTCAACACCTCACCATGAGGCAGTAACCTAGCCACAAAATATATATCCATCTGTTGTAGCCGCTACAACAACACCCAAAATTTTGGGGTATATTTGAAATTTCGGGTTCCCCCTCTGCTTTCTTATCCATTAAGGTCTTTCACCGGACGTGTAGTCTGTGACATCCCAGTGACCTATCCCCAGACCCTCATGAGCTATCTCACCATCATGATCAGATGTTGTTGCTGCAATCGCGCCATATGTGAAGGGATTTCCATGCATGTATTCGAATGAAAACTTTTTGTTTAGGCACTCGGTTTGCATACTTCACCAAGCTCATAATTTTATGTTAATCATTTGGGGGCATTGTTCTTTAAATGGAAAATGTGAACTAATTAATGTTATAATTTTTCATACAGGTAAATCCCACGGATGATATGCTCCTTAATGTCATCAGCATACCGAGGCAAATGCACTGAAACTGAACAACAAGGTCACAGCTAGAAGACAAGAAATTTTCATACCCTGCCCATCAGGTGATAGGAACTAAGGCTACAATGGAAAACCTCATCGAGGTAGATGACAAGGATAAATGTGGTTTGAGCTGGGATATAAGAAGTAGAAAATATACATCACATGTATGCAAGGAGAAATAGTGCACCAGTTGAGGAAATTTTCGGTTATGATTAAGTCTCAGCTTCATTCCTAAACAATGTGGGGTACCTTATTCGAATAAGTTATATGATTAAGCGAAGGATTGAATTAGCAACACCGATTTTCCATGTGGTAGTTGTAGCAAGGCTTCTTAAGGCAACCTTTGACATTCCAATTTCTCACTTTCACAACATTTGGCGGAACCCTAGTAAGTTAAGAAAACACGCTCAAGGACATATATGGAAAAAGACCACTTTATTTATTGGCATTACCATGACATGAGGATTGAACAAAAATTTGCCCAAAGTCGTGAATAAAAGGTTTAACAACGATATTGGTAATATTTCAACTTCGGCATTTTAACTTGGTCTCCTCTTTACTTAAGGCTGATGTGGAGTGGGTTCAACATTCTTGTTAAGACCAATTGTGCTCTTTACCAGCTGTTTCCTACCCTTCGCTTGTTTTCCAATATGGAATGGCTCATTGATGCTTCTCCACCATGTGTGCAAGGGCATGTCTAACCCAACTTGAAACAACACTATCGTTTTCCACCTCAGGGAAGAAAGTTTCAAATGCCAAGCATTGCGTTCAGCGCCTCCCAGGAATGCGTTGTTGATATTTAGTAGCCACCCATATTAAGGTCTCATCTTCCACTCCATGCATGACACCACGTGGACTGTGTCACTAAATTAGTGTTTCAGTGTAGGTGGGCAGTGCTTGTTATTATCCATCATGGATGGGACCAGAAGAGTGGCGATACCATTTCATCCAGAATGCATGCGCACAGATGCAGAAATAACGGCTTTTTCATTATCATAAGGATGGTGGCCTTTACGATATATCATTTTTAGAATGTGTGGTTAAAATTACGAACCCATCGATGAATTGACACTAGAAGAGGAGAGCACATGATACACAACAGAAGTGTTTTAACTTGCTTACCATGTCCATCCTAACAGTTTTCGTCTTCTGGCCAACCTGAGCTTGTGGTCTGGTCTAATGATGCCATGCATGCAGCGAATAATTTTCTATTTTAAATGGAAAACATGGGGAAAAATGTAAAACCTTAATGACGTTGAAAGAATTAAAAAATAATGGCGGAGAAAACCGCGGCTCATGCACCAGATAGCATTCGCTCCGTCATACCTATAATATGTGTGTTGGAATTAGAATCGATAGTGTCTGAAGAACGAGGATCTGTCGATGCGTCTCTCATTGCCATTCATAGATAGAATTTTAGTTATGGTGCTATGGAGAGATTGCATGAAGGATTAATCCTCCTTTTAACCTCACGATTCTTCTAAGGACTCTTAAGTCCAGCGCAATAACCTGCTCTTCAACGTGTGGTTAATAATGTGTGGTGTGGCGGAAGTATGAAAAGAGAAGAAGGTTAATGCTCTTGAATGTTTACTACAAACGCATATAGAGATCCCGAACACTGAACACGCATTTTGAAATTTTTTTGCATAGTTAATATACAGGACCCCATTATCCAAAGTGGGCGGAGCATTGCAGGAGATGCCACGACGAAACTCAACTTTGGATGATCGCGCGCTGAGCGAGAGCAAGCTCGATTCAACAAGGAGGCAATAGCTGATCAAGTCACGTATTTTTACATCGATGGCAATAGCAAGGAGTGCGACCAATTCCTAAACGCGACCATGCGACCCCTGATCAAGTCGTAGCCTTCCTGGGTCGCATAGTCGTAGCTTTTCTCGGAACTCAGAGAATGCGACTCAACAAAGTTTGCGACCCTGCGACCTCCCCAAGTCATAGAGTCGCAGAGGTGCACCCCGAAGGAAGTCTACCGATTTCATGACTACCCGACTCTGCGAGTCCCACCAAGATTTGTGACCTACGCCAGTACGCTACAGAGTGCACGATATATGGTTGAAGAGGAGGGGAGGTCGCAAGTCACCATCATGGTTCTCAATTAAAATGTGTTGCATCATAGTGGAAGCATAGTGCATTATCAAACTTAAGCCACTATGATCTCGAATTGAGCTTACGCATCTGCGATGTTGATGGGGATAAATGAAAACACATTATCGACCATGCAACAAAATGCGGTCAACAACTGAAATATATGCCCCTTTTACGTGGTCGTGGCTTCTTCTTTATTGGTAACCAACAACTTCAATCACGTCTAGAACTTCAAAAGTTTGAGATGCGTAGGATCCATCTTATCAGGCAGATTAAGCAGGCAAGGATAATTCTAGTACATGCATTTTGCCTCAGTGAAGAAGGAGCCACATATTCAGGACTGTACCCTCGTTTCATAGATTCATTTTTGCGATGTTCATAGAAGATAAAGGGGCATTGTGTCACATCAATGTAACCATATCCCTATGGAGTAACAACTACCAAAATAGTTTAAAAACGATGAATCCACACTTAGCACTCAGTCCATAACGCTACCAATGAACATTTCAGCAATTGAAGAGGTGCAGGGAGAGCCTACACCATTCACTCTGATGACATAGTGACACAACACTTGACCACACAGGGGTACAACTAATTTTAGCTGTGATAAAATTATTGCATTTTTTATGTTGATTCCCTAACATGTATAAATATATATATATATATGGCTGATTTAAATTCACTTATCTGCAGGTTATATGAGAAGATGCTAATTTACTCTGTTGTCTTGTAGGTAACATAAGAAAACAGCTATGTCTACCCAAATTAAAAGAACTGCTAGCTCGCTCTGGAAGATGAAGAGCTGGGTTTCAAATCAACCTCAAAACCTCATGTTATGTGGATGCTCGGTCTCTCACTCAAAACCGAAACACCGCTTTCCCACTTATCAACTCACACAAATTCCTTCAACATGGCACGGGAATCACTGGAAGATAGGAGCTATTGTTTCACGTGGTGAGAGCTAAGACTATCTCAACAAGAGTAATGTAGAAGGGATAAAACACCCAGGTCATAGATTTCCTCAGGTCGCCAGGTTGTGGAGTTGTATTCCATGCAAATGCTCGACGACGCGACGCAGCGACCCAGCGACTGGGTCGCAAATCCAAGAAGGTCGCAGGTCACGGATGGTCCGAGGTCACAAGTCACGGATGGTATGAGGTTGCAAGCGTCAAGGAAACCCAATGGCTGGGAAGACGAAAATTCAAGGAAGCCCAAAGGGCAAGTTTTTTCTTATAAATACTCCTTCGGGAGCTTGTAAATGGGGGAGCTTTTCTTGGGGACTCGAGCTGAGTACACTGTATTACCGGGATTATACGTTTGAGCATGAATACAAAAATTTTGAAAAATCCCTTTATGGACCTGGTGTTGACATATGTATGAGCGCTATTGAGTATTATGCTTTCAGTTTCTGAACATCTTAGATTAAGGGAACTGTATCTTTAATTGATATCACAATTGCATAACAGTTTGTTGAGTATGTTAATGGTGGTTGAGTTCATTTCACTTTCTTAATAGATGTTGATGACTTTGTTTATTATCATTTGTGTTATCATTTAAAACTTTTGGGAAGTGAAGGGTGTTCTTGCCATAAGGAATTGTTTCTTTTGTGGTCAGAACAACTTATAGGCATGACCCTAATGAAGTGCTGTTAACAACACTTCCTTCGGTACTCATGCTTTATTATTTCCTCTTGCTACTCATAGTGTTATATGTACATTTAATACATCAATCATATGTCTTGTATCATTTGATTAAGTGTGAATCCACTTTTTTATAGAGTTTAAGCAAGACCCAAAGAAAGGAGAAATTAGCAGTAGTCAGACCCACAGCCTGGATGGGATCCCTATTCCAAACGATTCAAGGTCTAATTGGGACTTTTTACTGGGGAGATCCCCTGTTGTTGGCCGGACAGATTTTTCCGTCAATAGAATTGGCACTAGAAAGAGGGCCAGATGACAAGCTGAGCCCTTAGAGCCTGCAGTTAATCTCATATCTGTAATGGCTCGTTCCCAAATCATTCTCTCGAGATGTTTGTCGGACTTTTATGAGCCTCAATGTCTCATCCCTGATGAACTTATGTATCACTTGTCCCAGTTAAAATTCGATGCTGAAAACGGAGTGTCCATAACCCAACACCTTTTAGATTTTTGTGACTTTGGTGAGTGCTACAAAATTGACAATGAAGGTTTGATTTGTTTGCTTTTCTTCCTCACTCTCGAAGGTCGCGCTAAGCAATGGTGCTACACATTTCCGGAAGCTTCCATCCATTCGTTTGAACAACTCGCTAGTGAATTAAAACAAGCTTTTCACAGGTATGATTTTCAGAACGTATTAATAAATTTAAATGACATCAGAATGGAACCTCAGGAACCTCTAGATGAATTCTCTATCAGATTTGTTCATTATTGTTTTAGGTTCCCTGAAAGGGATGTTGATTGGAAATGTTTAAGTGAACAGTTCAGGTATGTGATCCTCGTTTCCCTTGAACAATTTCAAGTAGCAACCCAGCCTGATCCCAATGTTTCCTTTTCCATCTCCCCGAGTCCAGACCACATTCCGGCCTCCCAAGAGAGTATTGCTATTTGTCATATTATTGCTCCTCCTCCCGAGTTGCTGGGTAGTGGAGTTGTGACCTCGAAATTTCTGAGCAAGGATAGACACTTGCAAGAGGATAAAGCCTATTATACTACCTTTGAATCTTTCACGCGCCCTGTCGAATCAAGGCTTGAAAACCAGATGGGCCCAACATCCCTCTAGCTTCATGAAACCTACCTTGAGCCCACTCGATGTCTCCCTAGACACAGTCCTAAATCTGATTCGCATACTGATTAGAAATCGACTCCTATCCTGGATGAATTTGATTCCCTTACAGGGCCTGCCAGATCATTTTTTTCTCTAAATGACACGGATGCGTGTGTTGAAAAGCCTTGTATGGTTAACGCCCCTGTGGCTAAATCTTTTCGTTCATTATTCCTCGATTTATTTCATGAGTTTTCCACACCAGTAATTTCTTTGAGACATTAAAAATTTCCTTATACTGGTATTGGTGACAATGATTAGCACGCAGAAGGTGTTTCGCAATCACAGTTCAAAATCGATGAATCTTTTAAATCTGATCTGTCTCACTCGGAATCTTTAGACAGCCATAGGGGCGATTTCCTGTCTGGACAACCTCAAGATGTCCTCTTTATTGATCCATCCCAGTTGGTAACTCCCGGGGAGCCTAACATGCCAGGTACTCGACTTGATCAAGTCGATGGTTCCAGTGATCATTTCTTATCTGAAAACATATTCACTCATACTGCCGAGGACTGTCACTCATATCTCTCTCCTGACTATAATCCACTTTATGAAGATTCGAGTACCTTTCAGGGAATCAAAGAACTTCCGCTTCTACCGGCCATTACCCCTAGTCCTTATGATCCTGACAAGACCCCTAAAACAACTCCAACTAGGGTTTCTCAGCTTAGGGTTTCTGAAATAATGACTCCCAAGTACCATTCTCCTCCCAGCATAACCACATCGGATATCATTTCATCTGGGTGGATCTTTCATTCTAGTAAGGTTTCCCTGAGCACATATTCCTGTCCCCCAGCAGCTGGTATCCAACAACCGATATACCCCAATTTATTCACTGCTAAGAAAAAACCGGCCATTGTCTCTAATCTTTCCAGTTGTTGCCCAGCCAGTACCAGTTGCAATCAGGCACCAACATGTGATTTTTGGCAAATCCCTCAACTGCCCGAAAACCTTACGGTGAATTCACCCCATCCTGGCAAAGCTAAATAATCCGAGACATTGGATTATGAATATGTCAATGCGAAAAATTTCTTCCAAATTGATTCAAAGCCCACTGACATTGTTCAAATCACCACATTTCATGATCACAAAAATCTGCTTGTTGGTCTCGCCAAGCAATCAAAGTTGGGAATCCCCCCGCTCGAAGGTTCGGAGTTTGTTCAAGGCGGTGAGGAATTTCACACTCCACTAAACATGTATTCGGATCCCCATACCCTTGAACAAACCCAGGAGCAATCCCGAACTAGGGTTTTCAAAACTAGGGTTTCTGCACTTGGATGCGCAAGCACCTATAATTCACCTAGCACATGCTTATTGTTTCTATTCCATAAAACTGATCATCCTCCACACCATTATGAGATTTTCATTTGGTTCAACGGATCTTACCTGATGAATATACTCGCAAACAGGCAATGTCTTACCCCCCTCCTCTCGGACCTAAGGTTGTGCATGAATTGGGTTGTGTCATTCATAAAAAATGTTGAGTTTCAAGAACATATTGTTGTATATCAAGATGATAGTGGAATTCAGCTTGCAAAATCCATTCTGGGACATTCTCTGGTAAGTATCTATGGTATTCTTGCTATTCCAGATGCTCTTTAGGTAAGTCTTGCTATTCGTGCACGATTTTTCATGCTGGCTCTGATCACGAACATTGTTGTTCTTGCAGGTTGGGAACTAATGTGGTGGCTACACTGGAAATATGATTTCACATAACCCGACCGCCTCATTGGTTAAGCTAGGGTTTTAGGTGTAGGCTAGCTAGGACCTGTTAATAAAAATTTGTTAGTTCAAAGTTTTTAATTAGGTTTACTTGCCAAATTTTTACGTTATAATTTAAAATTGTGTTTACTATTTTTGTTTACGATTAATATCTTAGGCATCATCATGTTACAAGTATTTTCCACTCATTTATTTTTTAGTTGCTTGTTGCTACATAAATAATCACTGCTTGTATTGCGCCTCTTTTATGCCTACGACTAGTTGATCTTTCTCGCACACGGCGTTGCATTGCATATTGAGCTACGTTGATTACATTGCGTTGAAATCTTTATTCATATAGATTTGAAATTTTCGACATGCCGCCTATCATCACATGAGCCCTCATTGAAACCCTACTACCTTGCGGACTTGTTTTGACCCAATTGCTGAAACAGTAACTCCATTGTTTGCGTGAGGTTGTGGTGGCTATCTCAAGAGGTAGCTTCCTCGCAGGATAAGTCATCGAATTCGCATTCTCAACAAGATGCCTATGAGTCTAAATTTATTAGCTAGGAAGATATGAGCCGATTGCTTATGGGAGACCTAACGAGTTTGAATGGCCCATACCCATAGCCTAAAAATTGTGCCCAGCATAGTCTTGGACATCTTAATGATCTATTTTGCACGCTTTGCCTATTGTGGTAAATGAGATGTGAAGGTTTTGGCACAAGGGAAAACCCAAATTAGGATATCTTTTAGTTTCTGTAAAACAAGAAACAACCTCTCTTTCTCGTAAAATAAGTCGGGATCCCTCATCCGCCCATGAAAAATAAGTGCCACAAGCACATGAAAATAAGTTCTACAAGCACATGAAACAAATAAGGGTAAAGGATCGAGAAAGGCTTCCTGCGCAGAGAGGTGATGCAACAGCTCCACTGGGGTACTGACCAGGCTCGCTGGCAGCAGAGAAATGCTTGCGATTTCTTGAAGTGACTCTGTCGGGGTACTTTCTAGGCTTGCTGGCAACAGAGCAACACCGGAAACTTACTTTAAAAATCCCTAAAATAATAAACCCACTGCCTTTCTCTTCACATAATCAACAACTCACTGGCATCCGTGAGCTTCTGCTTTGATGTGTTATGATTATCAAGACCTAGCTGAGGCACAAGGACTGGGCATACCTGTAAAGGCCAAAGTAATTCAAAGGGTCCCCACAGAACTTGTTCAATATTCCCTTGCATCACTATCTTGGCTTAGAATTTTGTTGTGATATTGGTAGAGATGCTGGATTCTACCAGTCGTTCGCCATTTTTTGTAGCCACTACAACAACACCCAAACTTTTGGGGTATATTTAAAATTTCAGGTTCCCCCTTTGCTCGCTTAGCCATTAAGGTCTTTCACCCAATGTGTAGTCTGTGACATCCCAGTGACCTATCCCAAGACCCTCATGAGCTATTTCACCATCATGATCAGATGTTTTTGCTGTAATCGTGCCATGTGTGAAGGGATTGCCATGCATGTATTCGAATGAAATTTTTTTGTTTAGGCACTCGGTTTGGGTACTTCACCAAGCTCATAATCTGATGTTAATCATTTGGGGGCATCGTTCCTTAAAGGGTAATTGTGAACTAATTTATGTTATAATGTTTCATGCAGGTAAATCCCACAGATGATATGCTCCTTAATGTCATCAGCATACCGAGGCAAATGCACTGAAACTGAACAACAAGGTCATAGCTACAAGACAAGACACTTTCATACCTTGCCCACCGGGGGATAAGAAATAAGGCTACAATGGAAAACCTCATCGAGGTAGATGACAAGGATAAATGTGGTTTGAGCTGGGATATGAAATGAAAATGTGCATCACATGTATGCATCGGGCAGAGCGCACCAGTTGAGGAAATATTCGGTCACTGAGATTAAAATCATGACATTCCTAAACAAAGAGTAGGTACCTTATTCAAATAGTTATATGATTAAGTGAAGAGTTGAATTACTTGTTGCAGGTTTTCCATGTGGTGGTTGTATGAGAGCTTCTTAAGGCAACCTTTGACATTCCAATTTCTCACGTTCACAACATTTGGCGGAACCCTAGTAAGTTAAGAAAACACGCTCAAGAACATATATGGCAAAAGACCACTTTATTTATTTGCATTACCATGACATGAGGATTTATCAAAAGGTTGCCCAAAGCCATGAATAAAAGGTTTAAAAATGATATTGGTAATATTTTCAACTTCGGCATTCTAACTTGGTCTCCTCTTTACTTAAGGCTAATGTGGAGCGGGTTCAACATTCTTGTTAGCACCAATTGTGCTCTTTACCAGCTGTTTCCTACCCTTCGCTTGTTTTCCAGTATGGAATGGCTTGTTGATGCCTCTCCGCCACATGTGAAAGGGTATGTTTTACCCAGCTTGAAACAACACTATCGTTTTCCACCTCAGGGAAGAAAGTTTCAAATGCCAAGTGTTGTGTTCAGCGCCTCCTAGGAATGCGTTGATGATATTTAGTAACTGCCCATATTAAGGTCTCGTCTTCCGCTCCATGCATGACATCATGTGGAATGTGTCACTAAATTAGTATTCAGTGGAGGTGGGCTGTGCTTCTTATTATCCAGCGTGGATGGGACCAGAAGAGTGGCGATACCATTTCATCCAGAACACATGTGCATAGATGCAACAATAACGGCTTTGTCATTATCATAAGGATAGTGGCCTTTACGATATATCATTTTTATAAAGTGTGGTTAAAATTACGAACCCACCGATGAATTTACACTAGAAGAGCAGAGAACATTATACACAACAGAAGTGTCTTAACCTGCTTACCTTGTCCAATCTAACAGTTGTCGTCTTCTAGCCAACCTGAGCTTGTGGTCTAGTCTAATGATGCCATGCATGCACCGAGGAATTTTCTATTTTAAACGGAAAACGTGGGGCAAAATGTAAAACCTTAATGACGTCAAAAGAATTAAAAAATAATGGTGGAGAAAACTGCGGCTCATGCACCAAATAGCATTTGCTCTGTCATACCTATAGTCTGTGCATTGGAATTAGAATCGTCAGAATTAGAAAGAATGAGGGATGCGTCGATCTATCATCATTGCCATTCACATATAGAATTTTAGTTATGGTGCTATGGAGAGATTGCACGTAGGATTAATCATCCTTTTAACCTCACAAGTCTTCTAAGGAGTCTTGAGTCCAACACAATAACCTGCTCTTCAATGTGTGGTTAATAATGCATGGTGTGGTGGAAGTGTGAAAAGAGTAGAAGGTTAATGCTCTTGAAAGTTTACTACAAATGCATATAGAGATCCCGAACACTGAACATGCATTTTGAAAATTTTCTGCATAGTTAATATACAGGAGCCTGTTATCCAAAGTGGGTGGAGCATTGCAGGAGATGCCACGGCAAAACTCAACTTTGGATGATCGTGCATTGAGTGAGAGCAAACTCGAATCAACAAGGAGGTAATAGCTGATCATGTCACGCAGTTGTACGTAGATTGCAACAGCAAGGAGTGCGACCAATTCCTAAATGCGACCATGCGACCCCGGATCACGTCATAGCCTTCCTGGGTCACGTAGTCGCAGCTTTTCTCGGAACTTGGAGAATGCAACTCAACAACATTTGTGACCTTGCGACCTCCCCAAGTCATAGAGTCACAGAGTCGCACCCCGAAGGAAGTCTACCAATTTCACGACTACTCGACTCTGCGACTCCCGCTAAGATTTGCGACCTACGCTAGTATGCTATAGAGTGCGCGTTATATGGTTGAAGAGGAGGGGAGATCGCACGTCGCCATCATGGTTCTCAATTAAAATGCGTTGCATCATAGTGGGAGCATAGTGCATTATCACACTTAAGCCACTATGATCATGAATTGGGCTTACGCATCTGCGATGTTGATGGGGATAAATGAAAACACATTATCGACCATGCAACAAAAGGCGGTCAAAAACTGAAATATATGCCCCTTTTACGTGGCCATGGCTTCTTCCTTATTGGTACCCAACAACTTCAGCCGCATCTAGAACTTCAAAAGTTTTAGATGCATAGGATCTGTCTTATCAAGTCGATTAAGCAGGCAAGGATAATTCTAGTACATGCATTGAGCCTCAATGAAGAAGGAGCCACATATTCAGGACTGTACCCTCATTTCATAAATTCATTTTTGCGATGTTCATAGAAGATAAACGGGCATCGTGTCGTATCAACGTAACCATATCCCTATGGAGTAATAGCTACCAAAACAGTTTAAAAATGATGAATCCACACTTAGCACTCATTCCATAACGCTACCAACGAACATTTTAGCAATTGAAGAGGCGCAGGGAGAGCCTACACCATTCACTTTGATGACATAGTGACACAAAAGTTGACCACACAGGGGTCCAACTAATTTTAGTTGTGATAAAATTATTGCATTTTCGGATCCCCATACCCTTGACCAAACCCAGGAGCAATCCCGAACTAGGGTTTTCAAAACTAGGGTTTCTGCACTTGGATGCGCAAGCACCTATAATTCACCTAGCACATGATTATTGTTTCTATTCCATAAAACTGATCATCCTCCACACCATTATGAGATTTTCATTTGGTTCAACGGATCTTACATTAGATATGCTACATCAAAGCAGGCGATGTCTTCCCTGCTGAATTGGACCTAAGTTTGTGCATGAATTGGGTTATTGTCATTCTTAAAAAATGTTGAGTTAAAACATATTGTTGTATATCAAGATGAGTGGAATTCGAGTTTACAATCTGCTTGGTACATTCTCGATAGTATCATAGTGTTCTTGCTGTTACTGATTTTTAGGTAGTCTTGCTATTCCGGCACGATTTTTCATCTTGAAAACAAATCTTGAACATTGTTCTTGGAGGTTGAACTAATGTGGTGGCTACACTGAAAAGCTGATTTCACATAACCTGGCCGCATCATTGGTTAAACTAGGTTTTTAGGTGTAGGCTAGCTAGGACCTGTTAATAAAAATTTGTTAGTTCAAAGTTTTTAATTAGGTTTACTTGCCAAATTTTTACGTTATAATTTAAAATTGTGTTTACTATTTTTGTTTGCGATTAATATCTTAGGCATCATCATGTTACAAGTATTTTCCACTCATTTATTTTTTAGTTGCTTGTTGCTACATAAATAATCACTGCTTGTATTGCGCCTCTTTTATGCCTACGACTAGTTGATCTTTCTCGCACATGGCGTTGCATTGCATATTGAGCTTCGTTGATTACATTGCGTTGAAATCTTTATTCATATAGCTTTGAAATTTTCGACATGCCGCCTATCATCACATGAGCCCTCATTGAAACCCTACTACCTTGCGGACTTGTTTTGCCCCGATTGCTGAAACAGTAACTCCATTGTTTGCGTGAGGTTGTGGTGGCTATCTCAAGAGGTAGCTTCCTCGCAGGATAAGTCATCGAATTCGCATTCTCAACAAGATTCCTATGAGTCTAAATTTATTAGCTAGGGAGATATGAGCCGATTGCTTATGGGAGACCTAACGAGTTTGAATGGCCCATACCCATAGCCTAAAAATTGTGCCCAGCATAGTCTTGGACATCTTAATGATCTATTTTGCACGCTTTGCCTATTGTGGTAGATGAGATGTGAAGGTTTTGGCACAAGGGAAAACCCAAATTAGGATATCTTTCAGTTTCTGTAAAACAAGAAACAACCTCTCTTTCTCGTAAAATAAGTCGGGATCCCTCATCCGCCCATGAAAAATAAGTGCCACAAGCACATGAAACAAATAAGGGTAAAGGATCGAGAAAGGCTTCCTGCGCAGAGAGGTGATGCAACAGCTCCGCTGGGGTACTGACCAGGCTCGCTGGCAGCAGAGAAATGCTTGCGATTTCTTGAAGTGACTCTGTCGGGGTACTTTCTAGGCTTGCTGGCAGTGGAGCAACACCGGAAACTTACTTTAAAAATCCCAAAAATAATAAACCCACTGCCTTTCTCTTCACATAATCAACAACTCACTGGCATCCGTGAGCTTCTGCTTTGATGTGTTATGATTATCAAGACCTAGCTGAGGCACAAGGACTGGGCATACCTGTAAAGGCCAAAGTAATTCAAAGGGTCCACACAGAACTTGTTCAATATTCCCTTGCATCACTATCTTGGCTTAGAATTTTGTTGTGATATTGGCAGAGATGCTGGATTCTACCAGTCGTTCGCCATTTGTTGTAGCCACTACAACAACACCCAAACTTTTGGGGTATATTTAAAATTTCGGGTTCCCCCTTTGCTCGCTTAGCCATTAAGGTCTTTCACCCAATGTGTAGTCTGTGACATCCCAGTGACCTATCCCAAGACCCTCATGAGCTATTTCACCATCATGATCAGATGTTTTTGCTGTAATCGTGCCATGTGTGAAGGGATTGCCATGCATGTATTCGAATGAAATTTTTTTGTTTAGGCACTCGGTTTGGGTACTTCACCAAGCTCATAATCTGATGTTAATCATTTGGGGGCATCGTTCCTTAAAGGGTAATTGTGAACTAATTTATGTTATAATGTTTCATGCAGGTAAATCCCACAGATGATATGCTCCTTAATGTCATCATCATACCCAGGCAAATGCACTGAAACTGAACAACAAGGTCATAGCTACAAGACAAGACACTTTCATACCTTGCCCACCGGGGGATAAGAAATAAGGCTACAATGGAAAACCTCATCGAGGTAGATGACAAGGATAAATGTGGTTTGAGCTGGGATATAAGAAGTAGAAAATATGCATCACATGTATGCATGGAGAAAGAACGCACCAGTTGAGGAAATATTCGGTCATGATTAAGTCACAGCTTCATTCCTAAACAAAGTGGGGTACCTTATTCGAATAAGTTATATGATTAAGTGAAGGATTGAATTAGCAACACCGATTTTCCATGTGGTAGTTGTAGCAAGGCTTCTTAAGGCAACCTTTGACATTCCAATTTCTCACGTTCACAACATTTGGCGGAACCCTAGTAAGTTAAGAAAACACGCTCAAGGACATATATGGCAAAAGACCACTTTATTTATTGGCATTACCATGACATGAGGATTTATCAAAAGGTTGCCCAAAGCCATGAATAAAAGGTTTAAAAATGATATTGGTAATATTTTCAACTTCGGCATTCTAACTTGGTCTCCTCTTTACTTAAGGCTGATGTGGAGCGGGTTCAACATTCTTGTTAGCACCAATTGTGCTCTTTACCAGCTGTTTCCTACCCTTCGCTTGTTTTCCAGTATGGAATGGCTTGTTGATGCCTCTCCGCCACATGTGAAAGGGTATGTTTTACCCAGCTTGAAACAACACTATCGTTTTCCACCTCAGGGAAGAAAGTTTCAAATGCCAAGCGTTGTGTTCAGCGCCTCCTAGGAATGCGTTGATGATATTTAGTAACTGCCCATATTAAGGTCTTGTCTTCCGCTCCATGCATGACATCACGTGGACTGTGTCACTAAATTAGTATTCAGTGGAGGTGGGTTGTGCTTCTTATTATCCAGCGTGGATGGGACCAGAAGAGTGGCGATACCATTTCATCCAGAACGCATGTGCATAGATGCAGCAATAACGGATTTGTCATTATCATAAGGATAGTGGCCTTTACGATATATCATTTTTAGAAAGTGTGGTTAAAATTACGAACCCACCGATGAATTTACACTAGAAGAGCAGAGAACATTATACACAACAGAAGTGTCTTAACCTGCTTACCTTGTCCAACCTAACAGTTGTCGTCTTCTAGCCAACCTGAGCTTGTGGTCTAGTCTAATGATGCCATGCATGCACCGAGGAATTTTCTATTTTAAACGGAAAACGTGGGGCAAAATGTAAAACCTTAATGACGTCGAAAGAATTAAAAAATAATGGTGGAGAAAACTGCGGCTCATGCACCAAATAGCATTTGCTCTGTCATACCTATAGTCTGTGCATTGGAATTAGAATCGATAAGGTCTGAAGAATGAGGATCTGTCGATGCGTCTGTCATTGCCATTCACATATAGAATTTTAGTTATGGTGCTATGGAGAGATTGCACGTAGGATTAATCATCCTTTTAACCTCACGAGTCTTCTAAGGAGTCTTGAGTCCAACGCAATAACCTGCTCTTCAATGTGTGGTTAATAATGCGTGGTGTGGTGGAAGTGTGAAAAGAGCAGAAGGTTAATGCTCTTGAAAGTTTACTACAAATGCATATAGAGATCCCGAACACTGAACATGCATTTTGAAAATTTTCTGTATAGTTAATATACAGGAGCCTGTTATCCAAAGTGGGTGGAGCATTGCAGGAGATGCCACGGCAAAACTCAACTTTGGATGATCGTGCGTTGAGTGAGAGCAAACTCGAATCAACAAGGAGGTAATAGATGATCAAGTCACGCAGTTGTACGTAGATTGCAACAGCAAGGAGTGCGACCAATTCCTAAATGCGACCATGCGACCCCGGATCAAGTCATAGCCTTCCTGGGTCACGTAGTCGCAGCTTTTCTCGGAACTTGGAGAATGCAACTCAACAACATTTGTGACCTTGCGACCTCTCCAAGTCATAGAGTCACAGAGTCGCACCCCGAAGGAAGTCTACCAATTTCACGACTACTCAACTCTGCGACTCCGGCTAAGATTTGCGACCTACACTAGTATGCTATAGAGTGCGCGTTATATGGTTGAAGAGGAGGGGAGATCGCACGTCGCCATCATGGTTCTCAATTAAAATGTGTTGCATCATAGTGGGAGCATAGTGCATTATCACACTTAAGCCACTATGATCATGAATTGGGCTTACGCATCTGCGATGTTGATGGGGATAAATGAAAACACATTATCGACCATGCAACAAAAGGCGGTCAGCAACTGAAATATATTCCCCTTTTACGTGGCCATGGCTTCTTCCTTATTGGTACCCAACAACTTCAGCCGCATCTAGAACTTCAAAAGTTTTAGATGCATAGGATCTGTCTTATCAAGTCGATTAAGCAGGCAAGGATAATTCTAGTACATGCATTGAGCCTCAATGAAGAAGGAGCCACATATTCAGGACTGTACCCTCATTTCATAAATTCATTTTTGCGATGTTCATAGAAGATAAACGGGCATCGTGTCGTATCAACGTAACCATATCCCTATGGAGTAATAGCTACCAAAACAGTTTAAAAATGATGAATCCACACTTAGCACTCATTCCATAACGCTACCAACGAACATTTTAGCAATTGAAGAGGCGCAGGGAGAGCCTACACCATTCACTTTGATGACATAGTGACACAAAAGTTGACCACACAGGGGTCCAACTAATTTTAGTTGTGATAAAGTTATTGCATTTTTTGATGTTGATTCCCTAACATGTATATATATATATATATATATATATATGGCTGATTTAAATTTTCTTATCTGTAAGTTATATGAGAAGATGTTGATTTACTCTGTTGTCTTGCAGGTAACATAAGAAAACAACTATCTCTACCCAAATTAAAATAACTGCTAGCGCTCTCCGGAAGATGCAAAGATGGGTTTCAAATCAACCTCAAAACCTCGTGTTATGTGGATGCTCGGTCTCTCACTCAAAACAGAAACACCACTTGCCCACTTATCAACTCACACAAATTCCTTCAGTCTGGCACGAGCATCACTGACAGACAGGAGCTATTGTTTCATGTGGTGAGAGCTAAGACTATCTCAACAAGAGTAATGTAGAAGTGATAAAACCCCCACATCACATATTTCCTCAGGTTGCCAGGTCGTGGAGTCGTGTTCCATGCCAAATGCTCGATGACGCGACCCAGCGACCCAGCGACTGGGTCGCGAGGTCGCAAATCCAAGAAGGTTGTAGGTCGTGGATGGTCCGAGGTCGCAGGTCGTGGATGGTATGAGGTCGCAGGTCTCAAGGAAACCCAATGGCTGGGAAGAAGAAAAGTCAAGGAAGCCCAAAGGGAAATTTTTTTCTTATAAATACTCCTTCGGGAGCTCGTAAAGGGGGGAGCTTTTGTTGGGGACTCGGGCTGAGTACACTGTATTACTAGGATTATACATTTGAGCATGAATACAAGAATTTTGAAAAATCCCTTTGTGGACCTGGTGTTGACATATGTATGAGCGCTATTGAGTATTATGTTTTCAGTTTCTGAACATCTTAGATTAAGGGAATTGTATCTTTAATTCATATCACAATTGCATAACAGTTTGCTGAGTATGTTAATGGTGGTTGAGTTCATTTCACTTTCTTAATGGATGTTGATGAGTTTGTTTATTAGAATTTGTGTTATCATTTAAAACTTTTGCGAAGTGAAGGGTGTTCTTGCCATAAGGAATTGTTTCTTTTGTGGTCAGAACAACTTACAGGCATGACCCTAATGAAGTGTTGTTAACAACACTTCCTTCGATACTCATGCTTTATTATTTCCTCTTGCTACTCATAGTGTTATATGTACATTTAATGCATAAATCATATGTCTTGTATCATTTGATTAAGTGTGTATCCACTGTTTTATAGAGTTTAAGCGAGACCCAAAGAAAGGAGAAATCAGCGGTAGCCGGACCCACACCCCGGACGGGATCCCTATTCCAAACGGTTCAAGGTATAATTAGGAATTTTTACCGGGGAGATCCCCTACTGTTGGCCAGAAAAATTTTCCTATCAACACCATATCAGGATGGATGGCTAGGTTAGTTCCGTGCAACACAAACATGTTTCACCTCCTGTGCCAATGTTGGATCAAGTAACAAAGCAATCGGTCATGCGACTGAAGAATCTCGTTCTGTGTGAAATTCAAGAGCCCCCATTCTGCCAGCTGATGGCGCACCCCAGCATCAACAACCAATGCAGTATGGATCTCAGGCCAATACTACTCCCTCCTCAACAACCTATCATAAAAAATAGGAACCCATCAGCAAGAGAAAAAACATCAAAAATAGGCAAAACTCATTTTTTTTTTGCCTCGACCATTTGCATGCTTGTTTCTCATACAGGTGCACTTGTATTTTCCACAAGTGTGCTTAAGACATGCCAAAGAAGGGGAACAGAGTGCTTCAAGCATTCTTATTCCTAGAAAATGTGCATAGAGCAGAAAATTGCCCAGATCATCCGCGCAATCTAGGGGAAAAATCACTCAGAATCCACATAAACCAAGTTTTTATGGACCTCGACACCATCAAACTAAAAATATTAATGTGGAGGACATCATGGGGGTTACCTAGGCATGGTATTGATAATCCCTGGTGCTCAGGCTGACTGCAACAACAAGAATTGCTATGTAGAAGCCTCTGACCTCTCAAGAACTCAACAAGTACAAATGAATTGAATTAGGGCCATATTCACCTATATATCACCCTTTCCATAAAACTTGGGAGAACCATAACAAGAGATCAAAAGTTCCATTCTCTGAAAAGTAAGCTAGACTATGATCAACACTCCATGACAAATAGAGGTGATGCCCCACATTCGCACTCCCGAAAAAATATTTTTTCAACACCGGAAGGTATGCCCTCTCTCATTTTCTTTTTAAAGCTCAAGAATTTAAATAATATATGATAAAGAATATGATTTCACTTGAGGTAGTTGATTTTGCAGGAAAAACTCACAAACCATTCACAGCTCCATCCACTAAAAGTTCCAAAGCAGGTATCATTCGACCCCCAGTGTGATAGAGTCTCAAAAGACTCTACATATCCTGACATCATTTCTCCATCAGAAATCAACCATAGGTTCCACATATCTGACCGTGTTTATTGTAGAGCTATAAAAAGGGTCTCTTTCACCTCTAATTACCTCACATTAATATGTCAATCCGGGAGCGTTTTGTTATTACAAAGAGTGACTCAATCTGAGGCTATCATTTGTCAGAGTAATGCTAGTAGTACAGTGCTTAAGAAATACAAGAGTAAACGGATGCTTGTATGTAACTAAATTACTTCAAAGAATAAATCACACACTCAGAAAACTCAACAACTTATCAGTCAAGGGTTCGGCAGTGATAACCCATCCCTTCGGAAACTGATGGAAAGGAATTTAGAGCATAGACCACGAGCCTGGGAGCTAGACAGTGACTGCCAATGCTCACTACAGCCTTAGATCATCTCTCACGCCAAAACAACAAATGCAAGTAAATGGAATAGCAAAGCAAATAAAGGATTGAACAGCAATTCTGAAATAGAACAGCAAATCTAAAATGGAACAGCAATTGAAATAACTAAGTCCCGCGGGTTGTAACCAAACTTAATCTATTAACTCAAATGCACTCTTTGCAATCAAATAACATTCTTTCACTCTAAAGGCAATTCACACAAATCACACTAATGGAACAGCAATAACTATTAATGAATTATGGAACAGTACTGATAAATCAGAAACGCGCACAACACACTGGAATAACAATCTGAATCAACGGAAATGCAACTGTGCTTCCAAATAGAACACTATTATTTCTGAATCCAACGATTATGAAGAAAAATACCTCAACAAATGTATGACACGAATATTCAGTATAACAGCTCCGTAACAAAACAGTAATAACATGCAATTAACTCTTGAAAGGATTAATAACTTGATGCGGAGTCAACACACGATTCTGTCTGTAAAAACCTCAATGATTCAATCTTTAACAGAGCATGTAATATGAACTTTATAAAGCATATCAAATTATCAAATAACACTGATAAACAAACCACACAGAAGTCATGTCGTAATGGTACAAAAGCAAGTGTCCTCCGAGGCCGGGCCCTTAGCCTCCAAGGATACACCGCTTTAAGTTAATCCAGAGGCGGAGATGAAATAATCACCAAGCTTTTATTAATGCATCGGTCAAAAATACATTGAACCAGTTCTCAACGAGACTTAATAATCAAAGTTGATGTTTTACAGAAAATTACATAAAAGCGTATCCTATATCTCAAGCTAACAGTGCTGTCCCTTTATATAAAGGCGACGGCGGAGATGTCCAAGTAACAAGATAAATAAAGCAGCGATCCCTCAGGATCGAAGATCCTGAGGGATTCGCCAAACTGTTAACTCTTCATCCTGTCTTTTCTTTTGCGCTGAGCTGGTGTCTTCACCTCCTTTTCCGGGCCGATTTGCTTTGATCTGTTTATCCTTGTTTGCGTTCGGTTATCATTCAGAGGGACAGCAGTTATCTCGACTTTGTCCTTTCCTTTGGAACGGAAATTCCTCGTTTTCTCCTTTTCCTGTACAGAAAATAACCATTATCAGTGGCTAAGTCTTGCATATCAATTCTCACATGTTTTGTTATAGTTCCTTATTACTTTCCAAATTCATGATACAAAAAGGTTCACAAATTCTATTAAAAAGCCACTGAAATAATCATCAAAAGAATACCTTTTCAGTACTCCACATTTATCATCACCTCGCCCTGCACATGATAAACATTCTCGTCGGTCAGTAGAGCCTTCCCCCCATGGCACTTGTCACCCACAGTTTTATCACTCCAGTAAATTATTAAGTTTTGGGATTTTGGTTTTTAGTCAAAGAATACTAGAGGTAACCACAAACCTACTTCAAACTCTAAGATCTAGCCTTCCTAGGGTTCAGAGAGGGCTCTCTCTTTAAAGTTTAACTTTGTTTTAATTTTGAATATTACGCTAGTTATTAAAGTACAGATTTGGTTTTGTTTTGTTGGATTTGGTGGGAAAATTTCACTTGGAGGGTAGATAGAGGGAAATATGCTTGTCCATTGGGCTATGGAGTTTAAGTCCAGGGAAAGGTAAATAACACTAGGAGACCTTGGAAAATTTGTTTTTGAGATGGTATGATTGGGATAAAGGGCACTTAAGAATCTTTAAATCTGGAAAAGGGAAGTAGTAGATAGAGGTCAAACGGGAGAGGGAGAAATTAAGGGTTCCCTACACTAGAAATTAGAATAAAACAAAGAAATGACAGCTAGTTAAAAACAGGGTGCCATTAACATGTCCTGTTGTAATACTCCTAGTTATACATTCAGATTTAGAATTAAAACACAAATGTACACATGTAACAAAAGAAGATAACAATGACAAGTTTTAGAGAGTACTTCACTCCAGATAGCTTATCACAGGGATCCTGAAGTATGATGCCAAATAGTTGATCTAGTCTGCTACTCAAAATCGAAATCCAAAGCCTTCAAGTCAACAAAATATCTATAGTAATCTCCAACAATTTTATTCCACACAAAAATACTTCAAAGAGTGAAGTATTTATATAAAATGTCTTACAAAATATTCTAGATTACTTTTAGGAATTAACTTAGGAGAATTAAATATCTTACAACAATAATAGTGACAGCTTGCTTAACAAAGAAGCAAGTTGTCCTATTTTATTCAAAATAAATAGAAACTGATTTAAGATAAGAAGCAATTGGTTGCTTATGTGTCCTCTTTGTTGGCCTTTTAGATATTTTTCAGAATTTAACTTGCCTTCACTGATACTCTTTCTCACTGATACTCTTCCTCAGTAATATTCTTCACTTTGGATACTCTTTAACCTTCAATAAAATTCCTTTCTGTTGTAAAAATTAGTTTTGACAGTGAAATCAACAAACATATTTTTTCTTCTTCATTTGTTTGTCTTTCTTTATTCATAGCAAATCAGACAATGTTTGTCGCTCCTCATTTTTAGGAATTCTAATATTCTTGAGTTTCCTAAAATTCTCATCAGCCTCAGTTTACCTGGAAAATGTGGGCTTGATGACAAATAAATACTTGATCTCATACTACAAATAAAATAAATCTTCAAAACTTTTCAACAATACTTTTCCTGTGGGAATACCTTGACCTGTTGGTTTGTTCACCTACTCCTTGGCATGTTCTCTTATCTTTTGTCATAATCATTCTGAGGCATTAACTTATCATTAATAACCATGATATCAGGAAGTCCCTTTTTCCTTAAATTAGTGAATTTAACCATTAATATAGTGATAGCAGTATTCATTCCTTCACATTTCTCTTCAAGCTGTCTCATCAAATTTATTTTGGTGGTAAATTTCCTAATTTCTAGGATTGTTGTTGTCCTATCATTGATTTTCAATTCTTCAAGTTCCTATCTATTCTTGCTGTTGAGGAAATTTATTAACCTTAATGCCTGTTCTGGTTTATCTGCTAAATCATCTTGTGTCTTTTGGCTCTCTGCTTGGGCTGCCAATAGTAACTCTCTATGCTCAAAAATCGCCTCAATTGAAGGCCAAACATCATGGATGGCTTCAATTACATTATTCCATAGGTAATTTTTAATATATGATATCTGATTCTTGAGAGTTAATTATTTTTGGAGCTTTTTTACCTCTTCACTCAATCTGTGGGCATTTTTCTCATGTATTTTAGCATCTATCTCAGATGATTTGTTTGTTTTCTCAACATTTTCAATTATCTTAGTCAATATATTGATTTCATTGGTTTTCAAGGACATCTCTTGCATTTCTTTTACCAGCTGACTGATTTCATCTGTAGGTGGCAACACTTTTGTAGAGTATTCAGTTACTGAAGTTATTTAAGAAGTCACTAGCACTGTAGTGGCCAGTGGCTCTTTGGGTGAAAACTTTTCTCCTACAGTAGAAGGCACTGCTGCTGTGGTGACTAGGATGATAGTGGGAATCACTGGTTCTTTAGCTATCTCTTTTTCTTGGACAAATTGGTCCATTTGTACTTCCATTTCCTTGATTTGAGTTGTTAGTTAAAGTATCAAACTCATAATTTCATCTTTCTCCTTTTGATCCTGTAAAACTTCCTTTGTCTAAGGATGCTCACCTTGAGGAAGCTTGAGATGTTTCCTCAAGGAAGCTATGTCCTCATTTTTCTTTTTAACCAATGCTTCTACTGCTTTGATGTTTGTAGGACCATATCCTACCTGTAATAATAAATCTTCTATGGCCTTTATCATTAGATCCTTTGCATATAATGAAGCTTTATCCATCTTCATTTGGTCCTGCATATTAGAGATGGTATTTTGAAGTCTATGAGCACTCATAGATTTTGTTGTGACCGTGGAATAGAGCATTTCTTAGGTTTTCCTATGAAACTCAATCTGATCCAATTCATGGATTTTATCTGTGGCTACTTCCATATCAAATTTTTATAGTCAGCCACTATCTTTGGCACTGGTATTGTGGGCTATAAAACAGACATAATCAATTTTTAAGTTGAATAGTCAAATGTTGATAGAAATATGTTTTGGTTGCCTCGATTTTCCTTCAAAAAATGAGAATATATTTCAGTTTTGATTTCCTCATTCTTCAAATTGATTTGCTTGTATTTCTCCTTAATATCTAAATCCTTCTCCTTAGTTGAATGTGAGGAAGAAGCCTCCATACTTTGTTTCCTTTCCATCATCTGTGTCTCTTCATTATTCAACTGTTCCTGATTCTGATTTGGCTCACTGATGATTACAGTGGCTACATTGGTCTCTGGTAAAATAGTGTTGCTATTCAATGGTTGTGTTTCTTCAACATCTATTGTTACTTTACCTTTAGCTGTTGTATTCAGTTTTGGCCTCTTGTTGTAAATGATTTTGAACTTTGTCTCTATTCTAGTCTCTGTAGTATAAGCTCCTTCTTCTCCGATTCTCTTAGTGGATGTCTCTGGTTGTTTGGAAATTTCCAAAGGGTGACTAGTATTCCTTTTGTTTACTGCCTCTATTAAAGTATTTTCAACCCACTCAATTTGATTAGCAAACTTCTCTATTTCTGGCTTTGATTCATGAATAAAGGGTGTCAATTTACATTTTACCCTTAGTTTACTTAAGATCCCTTGTGGGTCATAATTCCATAAGAAGCTTTCATTTAATTTATATTCCAGTAATTGACTTGCTGCTTCCTTTTCTACATCTCTTTGATTACATATGAATGGCCCAATTTGATTTTTGAGTTTAAATTGGATATTTTTCTTGGCTACCATGAAATTAATTGAATCTGAATTTAGGATCTACCTAATGTATTATAAGGCAAAGATCCTCATTGATGGATGCTTTGGTAACTTGTAAGGCAACAAGTTAGAACCAAAAACTATGATTCAGTGAATTTCTCATAAAAATACCAATCACCCACTTTGCTTTGCTCTGATAGCTGCAATATTCTCTTCATTTCCTCACTGATTCTAGGTTGCTATGTTTTTGTCAAGATGGGGGTCAATGGATATGCAAACAACTCTTCAAACTCTGAATAACTGAATTTTTTGCCTTCTTTTCTGAGTATAGATGTCCAAAATATAACTGATAGGGGTTTTCCTTCTATATCCAAATTTTGAAGTAAAATTGGAAAGCTTTCTGATTGGAAAAATAGGAACAAGTGGAATAGATAGGAGGTATATATGAATACTCCTTCTAGCTATAAATTTGTCAATTGATAGTGAATGCTATTAGCAATAAAACCAACATAGTCAAATATAACTGAAGGTAGCTATCCTAGAGAAAAGGTGGAAAAAAATCCTAGGATAGACTCATCAGTATGCTCATCAGTGAAATACCCAAGTATGAAGGAAAGCATGGATATTACATGCCTTGATCCTTCAAGGAACTTGGCAGTTGAATATGCAGGGTTTAATTTGGGAATTTCAACATGTAGAGGCATGAAAGTTTGGAAAATCATAAACCTTTTTTGGAAATCTAAGTTAATGTATAACATATTGAGGGCTTCAATAGACAATGGGACTGCTTGGGGGTCTGGTTGAAGATACAACATTTGGTCTATTGACTCTGTAGTGATGGTAAATAGGACCTCTTTATTTGCATTCACAATAGCTCTTTGTTCAGGAATGTAGTACTGGTGACATAGTATGATAATTTCTTGACAAGGGTGAGTCAGGGGGACTACATATTTGAGAAAATTGGATTCCCAAATATGAACTTCTTCTTGATCATCTAGAGATTTTCAAAACACCAGTTGTGGATATCTAAAAAATTGAACTCAACTATAGGATAAACTATTTTGTAGTTAATATCAGCAAGGGGAATATGTTCAATATCAACACTTAGGTGTTTTAATGGATTGACTACAATTTCAGTATTTGGAGTCATGGCAGGAGTAGGTTTAGGGGTTTTAGAACCCTTAGGCTTGTTTACACTCTGTTTTTTAGGCATTTTGTTTGGCTTTTGCAAGTTTAAACTATTTTCAAAGGCAATTTTACTATAACATAGGCTTGATTAGGAAAATTCAGCAAAATAGAATATCTCTTTGGATTTTATGCTCAATTAGGTCTCAAATGAAGTTCTAAGGCTAAAAACTGGTCTAAAACATAAAGCAGGGGTTTTCTGAGTTCTTTGACTGAAAAAAGGGCTACAACTCTATTGAAAATCATTTTTAGAAGATCTAGGGCACTTGCAGAGGATTTCTGGTCTTTAGAGCTTGAAATTGACCCTTAAAATTGTAAAAAACTGATAAATTTCCTTGAAAATGGTGCGCAGTGGATTCTAGGGTTCCTGGAAATTTTTTTCCAGAGCTTCGCCTATTTCTGGCACTTTTGGGAAAATATTTTTAATCAATCTCTTGATTTTAGGATGCTTTCTCTTTCTTTTAAAAGGTTCGTTCAATTTAATTACAGGTTTGAATCTCATAAGAATACCTGTTTTGATGCAGGTATCGGTTTTATCAGGGTTTCTTCAATCTTTAGGTTGATTTGATAGCTTCAGTGGTTGAATTGGAGCGATATAGCTCCTCAGCAGTCTTTTACAAGCTTCTTTGGTAAATTTAGGAAGTTTTGGGCGTTAAAATGGCTAACAGGGGCTTTTTGCATCTTTACACAGTTGGGAGGGAAAAAAAAATGGTTAAATGTGACATATAGGTGGAAAAATGAATATACAAAGGTTTAATTAAAATGTATGAATTTGCATTGAACATCATTGAATGCGAGTCACCATCAGGTGGGAAGTAGTTTTTGAATTACAAAGGCATAGAAAATCGGCAGTTTATCACGTAGGTTTTAAGTGGTAAGCAGTTTTAAACCAAACTCACACGATTGAATAAGAAGAGGCCATGTGGAGAGGAGGGGTCAATGCGAAACTGCCTATTTTGCTTGGCTTTTGTATTGGAGCGATCGTGCACTTTTTCTATGTGATTTGAATCTTCAACCATCATATCAAAAGGTTTTAAGAGAATGGTGAGGATTTGTTCGGGAGGTGCATTGAAACGTAATGGTGGGATCGGGCTATTGTATGAGCGGAAGGATTAATAATGCGGTGGGGCTTATAATATGTTCAAACCTTTTATGATATGGTTGATGGGTAAAATGGTATAAAACATATATGCCATTGTTTATTTACACACAGCGACGGGATAAATAATGGTTTTATATGACAATGATTTAATTAATATACAAAGGTGCAGGCTCAATATATATATTTATATAGTTTTCAACCATTTTCGACAGTTTAAAAACTATAGGGCGAGATATTTGAATAATGATAATCTTCTTAAACCAAAGGGATTTATATATTGGGTTTTTCATTTACGCACATGGGATAATATACTTTCATCAAAAGTTTATAAGAGTGGGTTTTTGGGATATTTAGATATAATGAAATTAATAACTAGGAAATGATATTTCTTACGGATTTAATAAAATATGTTAAAGGTTAATATGAAAGGGTAGTGTAAAACAAATATACATTATCTCTAATTATAGTACAAAATCAAGAATTTCTCATTTTCATATCTCTTTCACTAAAACTTAGGATAAATTTAATTTTGTGGGTTTTTATGAATTCTTATGAAGAGATGAAGTTAATTATATGGGGATTAAAATTTTACTAAACAAGAATGTGTACTTGCTTAGGAAAAAGGGGTTCCAAAGTATGAATGAAGGGTAAATGATGATAAATGAGGATTTAACATAAGAACTCAATATTTTTAACTAACCAGTCATAGAGCCTTGGGTCCACTCCCAACAAAAGTCAGAGAAATTCTCTGAGCCTGTTTGGTGGATAGCTTAGAATATTTATTGCTCATGGGGAAGGGGAAATTAGTGATTTTTCCGGATGATGTATTATTTACATTATTGCTCCACTACTTTCTACCTACCCAACTTCCATTTTGTTTCTTCATTTTGCAGGTGCATTTAGGCTTGCAATCTTAAAAACATTTTCTTTCAAAGCATAAAACTAATCTAGATCTACCTTATTTTCATCTGAGGGCTCAGATTAAAGTGTTGAGCTCCTCATTATTCTCTACCTATCCACTGATTTTTCAAGTTTAAACTCTTTGAAAAATATTTATTCTCTATCTAAAACATGAAAGTTAGGATTAAACTATGTAACTGATCATGGATTATGGCATTTATTGACACTTTGCGCATAATCATTATTTCTTGCAGTAAAATAAAAGTAGTGGCATTTGGACTTGCTCACTTTCAGGTCTTATTTCTCTTTTTCTTTTGGGGTATATATTTTTCTAAGTCCTTTGATTTTTCTTTTAGGACTTTTTACCCTCTTTTTGATTTTTTATTATTTTTTGATTTTTTCAAAATATGGGAAAACAACTTGCAGAAAGCAAGGTATGTACATATTTACAAGACTTTATCAAAGTAAATTCAAAATTTTATAAACCCTATTATTATAGGACCCTAAAAGTGGCTCCACATGGGGATGACATTTCCTGGTGAAATATCAAGAACTCTAAGACTAGTAGCCTTTGAAATTTGACTGTGATGTAACTGTAAATGTGTTCTGATATCTGCAACTTATTCATATTTATGATATTTAATTTTCAAAGCTTAGGGCCTTCTCTTCAGCCTTCAACTTTGCTAAGGAAACATCCAATCCAATCAAAACTTTGCAACGTATATGTACAATTATCAAAGTGAATAAAAACTAACTATTGGTTAACCCAGGTGAGTAGTAGTGCTTCATCATTCTGCCATTAACTGGTCCTCGTTGTAGATCTTTTCCATCCAATTCTTTCAAAAATAAAGCATTATTAGCTCTATATCCATAAATTACATAAGGTCCTTTCCATAGAAAATCAAAATTTCCATGTTTTCCTTTGTCATCTCTTCTGGAATCCCATTTTGACACCTTATCTCCTATGTAAAAATCATCCTCTTTAGTATTTTTATGATATATTTTCTTGATCTTATCCTGAATGACTTAAGATTTGACCTAAAATTCTTCCCTTGTTTGTTGCAAGTGAATAGTTTGATTTATCCTTCTTTGGATGTCATTTGTTTCAACCTATAATTCTTGGATAATTTTCATCACTAGTACACCTACAGAGGAAGGAAAAACAACATCCATTCCGTAAAATAGTTGGTAAGGTGAAGTACCAATATATTTTTTAGTAGTAAGTCTATCTGCCCATAAGGCATTGACTAAGTTCTTATGACAAGTCTTTTTATTATCTTCAAGTAATTTTTTGATGATATTTACTAGGCTTTTGTTTGAGGATTCAACTAGGCCATCACCTTGGGGGAAATAAGCAGTAGAGTGGCTAGGGTAATATGGTATTTGTGGAAAAATTAAATCATTCTCTTGGATTTGAATGCCGCTGCATTGTCAGCAATTATCTTTTGAGGGCACCCAAATCTTTAAAGGATGGTGTTTTCTAGGAAGGAAATAATGACAGTATCAATGTATTGTCTGGAAGGTATGGTTTCAATCCACTTGGTAAAATAATCAGTGGTTGTCAAAATCCACTTATGTTGGACTGAAGAGGGAGGGTGAATTTCACCAATGAAGTCTAAACCCCATTGTTGAAATGGCACTTCAGTTATAATAGGATTTAAATGGAGGGGTAATAATTTCTTCTTACCCTTAAAAATTTGGCACTTATGGCATGAAGTAACATTTTTTTTGACACCAACAAACAAGGTAGGCCAGTAAAAACTAGCTCTCGGAATCTTGTTTGCAGTAGTTTTCCAGTATAAATGTCCTCCACTATCACCTGCATGAAAATTTTCAAGTACTTTTTCAGCTTCTTCCTTTAGTAAACAATTTAATAAAATCTCACTATGATCTCTCCAAAAAAGTACATTATCTAAGATACAAAATCTTACCACTTTACATTTTAAAAATATAGCTTTGGTTCTTGATAATCCAGGAGGAGCTTGTAAGTTTTTGAGTACAAATATAGTATATGTATACCAAGGTGAGTGTGAAAAGGCTTCACTGATCAATGGAGTTTCCATCTCTTCCTGATCATCTACTTGAGAAATAAAATTTATATCTAGGGCATTACAATTGGATTCAGCCATAAGTCTGGCTAATCCTTGACCTTTAATAAAATTACTGGGTTTTATCTCTATGTCATATTCCAATATAGTGGCAATCCACTTACCTCTTCTTCCATCAGGACCATCCTGAGTAAGAATGTGTTTAATTATAGAATTTGGGACATATGCAATAATGTGTGAGTAGATAACATAAACTCTGAAGTCTTTAATGGCCTTAACCAAGGCTAGGGCTTGTTTTTCCATAATGTTGTACTTCAAAGGGGAATCTCTAAGGGCTTTACTAAAAAAAGCTATGATTTTTTCAAATCCTTGGTCATTTTTCTGCAGTTAAACTACACCAATGGTGTGTTCTGAAGAAAAAAAAAAGAAATCATGAAATCTTTCTTAAAATCATGACTTATTAGGATTGGAGTTTTAGTTAAGGCTTGTTTGATAGAGTCAAATGATTGTTTAGCCTTAATAGTTCATCTAATAAGTGAATCTTTTTTCAGCATGTTATTCAATTCTCTAATTATCTCAGCTAAATTAGATATGAATCTTCTTAAAAAATTTATCTTACCTACAAAAGCTTGTAATTCTTTGATGTTTCTTGGTGGGTTGATGTTCATAATTTCTTCTATCCTAGTAGGATCTCTCCTAATTCCTTATTTTGAGATTATATTTCGAAGCAACTTACCTTCTTCTAATCCAAATAGACTTTTCTTAGGATTTAAAGAGATTCCATATTTCCTACACTTAATAAAATCTTGTTTCAATTGATCCAAGTTTTCATTATTTGTTTTGGAAAACACAATAATGTCATCTAAGTAAATTACTAAAAACTCATGTATTTCCTTAGCAAAGGATATGTCCATAGCCTTTTGAAAGGTTTCTCCTGCATTCATTATTCCAAAGGGCATTTTTACATACATAAAAGTGCCCCAAGGAGTAGTAAATGATGTTTTAGCTTGGTCTTCTTCTTGAACTAGGATTTGGTTGTATCCTGAAAAACTATCTAACAATGAAATCCCTGTAGAGCCTACTACCCTTTGTAATATGTGGTCCATTTTAGGTAAAGGGTAATTATCCTTTCAGGATACTTTGTTAAGATTTATATAGTCGACACACAATCTAATTTCTCTTGTTTGCTTTCTTGTAGGAACTAGGTTTGACACCCAATCTAAATATCTGATTGGTGCAATGATTTGGGCATCATACATTCTTTTAACTTCTTTTTCAATCAAAGGTAATAGCATAGGGTTAATCCTTCTCAACTTTTGTTTGAATGGCTTTTGGTCTTATTTTATTAGAATTTTGTATTGGATTATGTTTGTATCATAAGATTTTAAATCTTCATAACTCCAATAAAACACATCTTGATATTCCTTTAAAAGCTCAATATATTTATCCTTTTCTTGTTGAGTTAAAATTTTGGACAGTTTGATTATCTTTGATTTTGACTCTGTACCAATGTTACACTCTTCTATGTCAGATGTTACTGGCTCCATTTTTGGTTTTCTAGCTACATCATTAGAGTCAAAAAGATCTTCTAAGGGGGTTAAACCTTTAGGTAAAAAAATATCCTTAAGATTCACTATGTCTGATTCATCTTCAATAATTTCTTCAATTTATACTTTCTCTAAGCTATCTATGTCAGCTTGACTAAATCTATCTAGTTTATCAAACTTAATTTTATTTACATCTAATTCATTTGGATCTATTTCACAATCCAAATCATGATTTATTATACAATTTGTATCTATAATACAATTCTAAAATTCTCCTTCATTGTTCATAAACTTGCAAATCTGTTCATCCTGAGAAAAAATCTGCCAATACTTAAGATTATCTGGAATTATTGGCCTATGTTTGACTTTAGCAGTATATATGTGATTAGGTTGGAATGGTAAATTGCATGTACTAGAAAAATATGCAAGAGAATGAGCTTGTATATTTTTCCTTCTAGGTATAACAACAAACTTACATTCCAATAAATCATCAGTTAAATCTATGACAATGTCTCTATATCTACTTAGTCTAGGATTGTAAACATAATAAACTCCATTTACATGTTTTATGATCAAATCTGAATCTCCCATGATTAAAATTATATTTCCTCCCGAGTTCCTAATGATTTGGAGTCCTAGGATGAGGGCTTCATACTCAGCCATATTGTTTGTACATTTGAAATTTAGCCTGAAAGCATGACATTCAGAATGATAGGTCTCCATATTCATTATCCAGACTTCTGCTCCTGCTCCTAGCTTATTCACTGAACCATCAAAGTCTAAATGCCATTGAGACTCATGAAAAATGTTATCATTGTTTGTTTCTCTCCTTTTATCTACTAGTTCAGTTTGGATTTGATTTGTTTCAGAGTTATAAAGGATCAAAGAATCAAGGTCAGTTGGTGTAGAGTAAATGGGGTAATTTATAGATCTTTCAGTACTACTGACCATGTACTTCATTAATGTTTCCCTATATAACCTTTTAGGTTGGCCAAACACTGATATAGTAGCATAAGACATGTCCGATTGTAGAGACCCCTGCAACTTTTCTCCCCATGAGCAAGAAAGAAGCATACTATATTTTGGTGTGATATCAGCTACTACAATGTTCATTAATATAGTCTTACCAAGGAATTTTACTAGTGTTACACATAAATCCTTGATTAAACCTAAACATTTAGCTTTACTGGAATCAAAATAAAACAAATATTTCTATGGCCTTGTAATTTCTAGATTCAGAGTTTCCATGATGGCTTTTGGCATTAAATTATGGGAAGCTCCTGAATTTATGTATAATTTGATCATGAATGGTGAGATTGATATAAAATGGAGGAACTGCACCATCTGCATGTTTTCCATTTACATTTGGGCCAAAAATCAACTCTAGCTGATCATCATTTAGATTTATGGAGTCTTCTCCATCATTCATATTTAATGTTTCAATTATGGTTGATTTATACAAGTCATTCTTTACCAATTCAGTCAAAGGAATTGGTATTTTAATCTTTGCAATTTCTAATTGTATGTTGAATGTAGGTTGGGATTTACTGATCTGAATTAGTTCTTCTTTAGTAATTGTAGATTGTGTTGGTTTGTCTTGCTTTGCTATAGTTGTTTTTTCATTTTCAATTGTTTTAGGATTCTCTGTGTGTGTTTTGTGTGTTTTACTACTTCTAAATTTATTTCCAGGGATAGTTTGTGAAGCAGTAGATGTTCTTTCTAATTTAGAATTTTCAACAGATGTTTTTGAAGTAACAATTTTGGATCTATTGTTTTAGGATCAGCAAAAGGGTTTTTGGGATCTAAATTTGTTTTTTTTACAGAATTAGAAGCTTTAGCAGCAGTAGATTTCTCAGAATATTTTGTGGCTTGAGAAAATTTATCAGTAATATCAAAAATTTTAAGGCATGATACTTTCTTAGGACTAGAAATGTTTTGGGAAGAATTTGAGTTTTGCTTATTTTCCTTTGGGATAATTTGCAGAACTTTTGTTTTAGGGGCTTCTACTATTTTCTGATTCTGATTTTGGGAAGTTTTATTAATACAATACTCATTTTTTTTCTTGTTTCTAAGGTTATACTGGTTGTTTATTTAATTTATTGCATAGTCATAACCTTGCTTATAATCAAAGGATTCACTAGAATCTAATCTAAGCTGTTGAAGTTCAAACAATTCTTGATCTTCCTGAGTAAGGAAAATAGTATTGTTGTCATCAATTACCATTAGATTAATAGTATCCTCCTCATAATAATTATTATTCTGAGAACTTTCAACATAGTTCTCTTGGAATTGTGGCCTAATTGTTTGGTCCAGGGATGCTACTTTTTCTTTTCCAGATTTTTTTTTTCTTTCTAAAATTGGGATTTCTAATATGTTTTTGGTTATCCCACTGAGGTATTCTCTCCATATTATCTATTCTATCAACAAATATTAGCTATAACATCCATATTAGCTATAACATCCATTTTTGTGTCTGAATTAGCATTTTCTTATTTAATTGTCATTCTTCTTTCATTTCTATGTCTAGCTTTTCTGGCTAGAATGTTCACTTCTACACTTACTACATCAATTTGCATTTTTTCTAAGGTATCTGCATCTCTTTCCATTAATTGGTAAGCCATATCTGTGTCAAATCCATCAGGGAATTTGAGCAAAACGGAATAAGGAGTAGGTTTCAGATTTGTAGGGATAGAATTATAGACATTGTTGTACCTGGTGGAGTAATCTTGGACTAACTCATTTGGAGCTTTTTTCAAAGAATCAAATTCAGACAAAATTTGGAGGGGGTTCTTTTTATTTTCCCATTTGTTTAAAAACAAAGTAAAAATGACATTTAAATTAGTTACACTACTAGCAGCTAAATCTTTAAACCACTTCTTAACTTCTCTTGTTAAAGTTTGAGAAAATAGTCTCATTTGAACATCTGAATCATCAATTTCATAAATTTCAAAGAAGTCTGTCATTTTGGTAATATATTGTTGAGTAGTATATTGAGTAGTGCCATCAAATAATGGTATTTTATTTTGATATTCTTGTGGCATATCATGAAGCTATTGTGGTAGGACAAGGGGAGCATATCTAGCAGCCATAGCTTGAAGCTTGGCTTTACTAGGAGGTAGGGTAGAACTGCTTGGAGTTGTGCTGGAAATGATAGTGGATGAACTAAAGATAGTATTTGAAGTGCTGGGAAATGAGGATGATGTTTTTAAGAAATCAAAGGGTGAACTAATGGATATAGTGGATGAAGTGATTTGTGGAAATAATACTCTAGGTTGTAGAGGTAATTTAGGGATGAATGGATCTGTAGATGAGTTGGTGGTAGAATTTATGAATGATGTAAGAGCATACATAGATGAATCTATAGCTGGAATTATTGTGGTATGTTATTGGGAAGCTGAAGGTTTATTTTCATAAGTTAATAAATGAGCTAATTCAATAGCTTCATTAATATCTTTTAGAATAGTAACAATAATCTCTTTAAATTTGGTTTGATATTCAGGTTTCTTATATCTAGAACTTACTACAATAGATTTATGTTTTTCATTCAAAAATGAAATAAAAATAGGGTCTAAAACAATAGTTTTTAAATCACTTTCAGATTTACTTTTAAATGAGTGCTCAAATTTCAGATCAAAATCAATGTTTTGCAGACTTTCTAATTCACTTGGTAATGAATTGACTCTTATTAATGAGATTTCACCTTCTAAATTTTCTGTTTCTTTTTTTGTTTTTACCAATTTGGTCTGGGTTATCTACTATTACAGTAGGCTTAGGATCCAGGTGAGTCCTGGTAAAGTAGGTTTTCTTAGAAGCCAGAATTACAAATTTTCAATACCCACAACCTCTAAAAAAAATCTTAAAGTAAATGGATGAACTAAATTATTCCTTTAAGGCTAATTTTATGACTGAGGAAAAGTTATTTCTCCAGTATGGTCTCTAGTAATGTTATCACTCCAGTAAATTATTAAGTTGTGGGATTTTGGTTTTTAGTCAAAGAATACTAGAGGTAACCACAAACCTACTTCAAACTCTAGGATCTAGCCTTCCTAGGGTTCAAAGAGGGCTCTCCCTTTAAATTTTAACATTGTTTTAATTTTGAATACTAGGCTAGTTATTAAAGTACCGATTTGGTTTTGGTTTGTTGGATTTGGAGGGAAAATTTCACTTTGAGGGTAGATAGAGGGAAATCTACTTGTCCATTGGGATATGGATTCTAAGTCAAGCTAACAAAATTGGGATCAAGGCCTAAAAGGTCAAATTTTTGCAAGGCAAGGTAGATAAACCTAGGAGATCTTGGAAAATCCGTTTATGAGATGGTATGATCGGGATAAAGTGTACTTAAGAATACTTAAATACAGAAAAGGGAAGTAGTAGATAGAGGTAAAATGGGAGAGGGAGAAATTAAGGGTTCCCTACACTGGAAATCAGAAAAAAACAAAGAAATGATAACTAGTTAAAAACAGGGTGCTATTAACATGTCATGTAGTAATACTCCTAGTTATACATTCAAATTTAGAATTAAAACACAGATGTATGCATGTAACAAAAGAAGATAACAATGACAAGTTTTAGAGAGTACTTCACTCCAGATAGATTATCACAGGGATCCTGAAGTATGATGCCAAATAGTTGATCCAGTCTACTACTCAAAATCAAAGTCCAAAGCCTTCAAGTCAACAAAATATCTATAGTAATCTCCAACAATTTTATTCCACACAAAAATACTTCAAAGAGTGAAGTATTTATATATAATGTCTTACAAAATATCCTAGATGACTTCTAGGAATTAACTTAGGAAAATTAAATATCTTGCAAAAATAATAGTGACAACTTGCTTAACAAATCAACAAGCTGTCCTATTTTATTCAAAATAAATAGAAACCATTTTAAGATAAGAAGCAGTTGGCTGCTTATGTGTCCTCTTTGCCAACCTTTCAGTTATTTTCCAGAATCTAACTTGCCTTCACTGATACTCTTTCTCACTGATACTCTTCCTCACTGATACTCTTTCACTTTGGTACTCTTTAACCTTCAGTAAAATTTCTTTCTGCTGTAAAAATATGTTTTCACAGTGAAATTAGCAAACATATTTTTCTTCTTCGTTTGTTTTTCTTTCTTTCTTCATAGAAAATCATTCAATGCTTGCCACTCCTCATTTTTAGGAATTTTAATATTCTTGAGTTTCCTAAAATTATCATCAGCCTCAATGTACATGGCGAATGTGGGCTTGATGAAAAATAAATGCTTGATCTCATACTACAAATAAAATAAATCTTCAAAACTTTTCAACAATACTTTTCCTGTGGGAGTACCTTGACATGTTGGTTTGTTCACCTGCTCCATGGCATGTTCTCTTATATTTTTTTCATAATAATTCCAAGGAATTAACTTATCATTGATACACATGATATCAGGAAGTCCCTTTTTCCTTAAATTAGTGAATTTAACCATGAATCTAGTGATAGCAGTATTCATTCCTTCTCATTTCTCTTCAAGCTATCTCATCAAATTTCTTTTGGTGGTAACTTTCCTAATTTCTAGGATTGTTGTTGTCCAGTCATTGATTTTCAATTCTTCAAGTTCCTTTATATTCTTGTTGTTGAGGAAATTTATTAACCTTACTGCATGTTCTGGTTTATCTGCTAAATCAGCTTGTGTCTTTCGGATCTTTGCTTCAGTTGCCAATAGTAACTCTCTCTGCTAAAAAATCACCTGAATTGAAGGTAAAACATCATGGATGGCTTCAATTACATTATTCCATAGGTAATTTTTAATATATGATATATGATCCTTTAGAGTTAATTCTTTTTGGAGCTTCTTTACCTCTTCACTCAATATGTGGGCATTTTCTCATTTATTTTAGCATCTATCTGAGTTGATTTGTTTGTTTTCTCAAAATTTTCAATTATCTTAGTCAATATGTTGATTTCATTGGTTTTCAAGGACATCTCCTCCATTGCTTTACCAGCTAACACTGTTGTAGAGGATTCAGTTACTGAAGTTGTTGAAAAAATCATTGGCACTACAGTGGCCAGTGGCTCTTTGGGTGCCAAATTTTCTCCTAAATTAGAAGGCATTGTTGCTGTGATAACTAGGATAATAGTGGGTGTAATATTCCAAACTATGAAAAATCTACACTATTGGGAATATCTTAAGATATTCCAAAAGTGGAGTTACAACAATAAATGAACACAATATTGTAGACACAAAAAATGTGGTCATGTCATGAGAGAGAAAAATATTCAGTCCTCATTCTATTAATGGATCAGAAACAATGTACAAAATATCATGAGGGACATGCCACTCAATCCATAAGAACAAGTCTCCAATGATCAAAGCAATAGATACATGAGATGCTGCAACTATATAGAATGTCGGAGAGCAGTGACTGTGTAGTCTATATTAGTGTAGTTGCTGTTGAAAATGTACATACATGAAATATGGCTGAAGGAAACAAAATAAATTCCCAGTAATGAAGATATGGGCTCCAATACAAGATTTCTAGCCAACCCAGAAAGGATTGCTAGAAATGTCGGAAAGCATACAATGTAACAGATAACCCTAGGGTTAATGTGTCAGTGAAAACTGGATCTGATATAGAATGAGGCTATGATAGATCTGAAATACTGATGTCCTCCTCCAATTGTATTTCTAATTAGAAGGTTAATCCCTCTACTCAGAAATAGACCCTCCTGGTGAGCTCAATGAACCCTCCTAGGAACTACCTCTGAAAATAACACAGATCTGGAATGAAAATGCGCTGTGAGGGATGGTAGATGGTTCCCCTGATGCAAAAGGTATGAAAATATGCCCAGGAGTCCTCCTTACTGATCTTCCAATGGATAGACAAGCTCTGCATTGAAAAACAAGCCTGGAAATGACTCAAAGAGATCCTCCATTGCTGCACCCTGCAACACAACCCAGATCTAAATAGAAACTGTGTTGTAGCTTAAGGAGGTAGTTGGAAAAAATGCTCGAATTAGGAAATGTAGCTCAAGAACCTCTCCTTCCTTGAGGATGAGGTAGGTAGTCCCAACCGGGAACACCCTTGTGCTAAACAACACTGCAACCCTGATAAACAACAAGAGGCAGCAAAGTCTCAACAGACCAGAGCAAATAATAATCCAAGCATGAATGCAATGGTTGCCCTCCTCTCCATGTAAATAAATTTCTCCTCTGCATAATGGGTCCCATCCATATGCGCCACCTAACCCATGCATGTTTTCCTCCATTAAAACTGCACTGTCCAACCTGGAGATGTAATGTATCTAGACAGTGCATGTGGACTTAGTCAAATATGACTGAATCAACATGATCCAGTCCTATTCACACCTGTGGGTGCTCAATCCATCTACTTATTCTCCCCCTTTTCACATGATGAAAGTTATTTTCTCTTCTAAAGAGGTTAATGGGCCTCCCTACCCATTTGATTCAGCTACTACTAACTATAATGTTCCTTTTAGCTTGAGGCTAAAAATTGGGAACATTACAGTCCTCCCCTCCAAAATGTTGCTTGTACTCAAGAAACTGTATAGAGAGAGAAAAATTTCTCCACTTCTTCTCTTGTGGCCTCCTCATCAATAGTCCCCACCACTACTCAAGATTATCTGCAACAACGTTTCCCTCCAATGTCTCCTCCCAAAAATGCATGACCAAATGACTCACATAATGAAAAGGTGGAAGGTGTAAGTGGAAACCTTCTTGCTGTCTCCTCACCTCCTCAAGGTAAGAGTGATGATACACATGGGAAATCTCATTCCATGCTATCATCCAAATGAACTGAGCCATCCTAGGTAGCTCATCAAAGAAATTTGCAACCCTGGTTTTATGCAATATGTTGGTGCTGAATGGAGAGTTCATGTTTTCCCATCCAAGTAGTTTTTCTCTCCACTTATGGTAAGTATGAGGGGGCTGCTGATATTTTGCTGCAATTTCATGGCCTTCAAAAATGGCCCAAGCTACCCCACAAGATACTTGAACCATGAAGTGCCTCCTTCAAGAACACAAGTTCACCCAAAAGCTCCTCCTACGTGATGGAAAGAGGTGTGTTGTGGCAATCATGGTGTGCCCATTGTTTCTCCTGAAATATACTCCCAATGGGCATCTCCATCTCAAATTCCACTCTCCAAACAAAGCTTCCCATGAGTACAAACATATCATAAATATATGGAAGAAAAATACTATGAAAACAAGTCGTCAAATGACAACCAGAGAGTGAATCAAAGTTCCACACAAGGAACCAGTGTAGTGCATTCCATGCCTGCCTAAAAACAAAAAAAAACAAATAACAAGTGCTTCACCAGCCACTTGTTTACTACCACAGTCATCTCATAAGATGGAAAAATGAAGATAAAATGCGGTGTCAATGGTGCACACCAAGAATCATGTAGCTTCCCCACAAACCACCAAAAATATAGCCAAAATAAATGCTACAAGTTGTTGCAAGTACATCATCATACAATATGAAAGAAGAGATAATTCTTGTAGATACATCATGCTACTCAAACAAGGAAAATAAGTACAATACAAAATGTGAAATTAGACCTCCTCCATCATGTACTTGAGATCTTGAGCTGAAATGGCTTAACTGGAATCTTTCCCTCACATCCAATGAGTAGGGAAGTGGCTGTGACCACCTATCTATCACCATCCAGGCTATGCATCTCTCCATATGCTGAAATGTGTTATGTTGGATGCCCTCCCAAGTGAACTCCTCTGCCAAAGAAATATATGCATCATAATTCATGGAAACGAATTCCTCATGTGCTGCAAGTAGCAACTTCTTGAAACTAGAAGTTCTAGTCAAGAAGAATCTCCCAAGTGAATCTATGACCATATCATCCACCATATATTCTCCATCTCTATCCGGGTCATCGATAATCATGCATGCACCAAGATCCTTGAAGTACTAAGAGCTGATATCTCCAATAAGGATCAATCCTCCTAAGAGACAGCGCTGGTGATCTAGCACGTGAAACTCTCCTCATGTTGTTGCCTACTACTTTGACATCCCCCATGCCAAAGTCTTCCTCCAAAATCCTCACCTCTCCAAAATCCAAGAGTGGTGAATCAAAAGACAAGATTTCTCTCATCAAATCTAGATCTGGTGGCCTCCCAGGTGGAATGCCTCCATGTAGTGAGACATCAATGTCAAGAGTGGATTGTACATATGGTTGGGAAACCTTGCCCTTGCCTTCACAATGAAATACATTCTACCTCCTCTTTGCATTATCCCCCTGATATAGAGCTGGGTGTGTGCCTCTCATCACATGATGTTGTTATTATTTCCTACCCCCTCCTTCCAGTTGAAATGCTTCACAATCATGCTTCTCACTGATTTTTCTTGGACCTCTATGTATGATATCCTAGGGAACTTCTTGCAAGGATACAAGAATCCCTTCTGTTGGAGCATGTGCTCCTCCTCCCTCTGCATGAGGTACTAGATATGCTCTATATGGGACAACAATGTTTCCTTCATCTTCATCAATGTGTATCAGCAACATCTCAACAGTTGGATCCTCTTGTGAAAAGGACATCCCCATGCCCTCTTGTTTAGGAATATGAACTAGAGGTCTTGCCTCCAACAATGTGTAATGCAATATGTCAGCTTCTCCCCTAGTTTTCTGAAGTGGAGTCTCCTCCATCACATGTAATTTTTTTTTTCTAAATTTGTTCTTGCTTATGTGTTTTATGAAGTTTTCCATCAAACCTTACAACCAATGTTTCAATGAATCTTGCATAAGAGGAAGTGTTTTCATTTTTCAAAGAACAAGATTCAAAAATCCACCATGCATGACCCTTACCTCTAAAATGTAGCACTGCAAGTCTGATGGCTTCATATTTAGAAATATGGTGCTATTGAAAATAGGAATCTAGCTCCTTCACCCAAGCTCCAACTAAACATGTAGGTGATCCTGCAAAAGTAGATAGAAGAAATCTACCTGCATCCTGCTGCTTGCTCTTCTCCACCTGGATCTTGCAAAACTCTTGGAAATTAGTATGATCTCTAAACCTCTCAGCTTGATATTCATACTCCTGCAACAAATAAATAAGAGTCCTCCTCTTAGGCGTTGTGCATCATGGTGTGTAGCTGCATTCTCACACTCACCATGTGAAAATGTAGATTCAACTCTAGATCCAAACTCCTCTGGAGATCGCATCTCCATCCTCATTTTCTTCAGCTCTCCTTGAAAGCTCTCCATAGATTTTGGAAGAAGCTTTGTAAGCTTGTCTTCCTTTCTCCCTTCACATACTGAGGCCTTATCTTTTCTATCCATATCTCCTAGAAGTGTAATGGCCTAAGATCCATAGGCTGAGCCAAGATTGAAGCTATGATAACACTGTAATATTCCAAAATAGGAAAAATCTACACTATTGGGAATATCTTAAGATATTCCAAAAGTGGAGCTACAACAATACATGAGCATAATATTGTATACAAAGTAAATATGGTCATGTCATGAGAGAGAAAAATATTCATCCATCATTATATTAATGGATCAGCAACAATGTACACAATATCATGAGGGACATGCCACTCAAGCCATAAGAACAAGTCTCTAATGATCAAAGAAATAGATACATGAGATGCTGCAACTATATAGAATGTCGGAGAGCAGTGACTGCGTAGTATATATTAGTGTAGCTGCTGCTGCAAATGTACATACATGAAATATGGCTGAAGGAAACAAAAGAAATTCCCAATAATGAATATATGGGCTCCAATACAAGATTTATGTAGTGTTCCAAATGGGGAAAAATAGGCACAGTATGGAATATCTTAAGATATTCCTCTATGGATTCATAGCAATATGGAAACACTCCCGCAAATTCTAAACTAGAGATGGACTAGAGGGGCTTCTACCGGACATTTCACCTCTAAATAGAGGGTGAGATCCGGAGGCTACCTGGCCCGATCTAGACTATGTCTATAGAGTATAGGGATAACAAATAAAAAGGTATGTTAACAAACTCATTAGGAATTTTCTTCCCTTGGGCTCCTTAGATCAGCAGATATAAGATGAGGAACCAAAGAGGAGCAAAAGCCAAGTAGATGAGGAGTGGCCAAAAATTCCAATTCAGGAAATCTAGCAATTGGCTCAAGAGGGACGCTGTATAAGCTAAATTTTGAAAAAATAAGGAATTTCATAGCTAGGTTCCCATTTTTTGGGCTGTGAGGGACTTATACAATGAATTTTAGCAAAAGCTTATACAAGTCTCCCACAGTCAAGACTAGTCAAAAACCATCCAACGGAAGGGGTTGCAATAACTTAAACACTATATTGGAGTAGCAGCAAACTAAAAGCTCTGATATGGATCTGAAAAAACTTCAGAAACAACTTTATATACAAAATCAAGAAATAAGGTTAATTCTCTTCACAAAGATTGGGGAAAAGCAATGATTTTGGTCCCAAAAACACATAAATTCATAGATCTACGTAAAAAAAGAGGAAGGTGATGTTTTTAAAGGTTATATTAGGTCATGAGGGACCTATGATCCGAATTTTGGCTTAAGAAAATAATCCTAGCTAAGATAAATAGTCCCTCCTTCTCAAACTAGGCTTAAAAACACTAATTCCCCATGACTTTCTTACTGAAGAATTTTACTGAAGCTTGAGAGCGTACTTGGCTGAAATATTTAGCTATTTAGGGTCTAAAAATTTATGAACCAGATTAGAGACATGGCCCATATAATTTACATGTAAAAGATAGTGAATTTAATGAAGAAATCCCTTAGAAAAAGCGGCTGCAACAACGTATTGAACTGCAACAAGAAGGTACAACATTATTTGTCTGATGAATCAGTTGTTGTACATTATGCTTCAGATATATTCCAAATACATAGGTAAAACATCAGATCTGATACATATCTAGAATCTATAAAATTTTAAGAACAATATCCCTTTGGAATTACATCAAAATATTGCATGAATAGCTATAGATCTGAATTACAAATTACAGTGCTGCAGAAAACCCAGAAATTTAGAAAGATAAACTTTATTACTGAAGATATCATATCTATGGAGACATGGATCAGCCACCCAATCCATAGATCATGAAGGGAAGGCAAGCCTAACACCAAGAGATCTTCTCCAATCTGATTATTAAGCTGAAACAAGGAACCCTCTTACACAAATAACGCAGTATTGAGAAGAGACTGCGCTGAGGGTGAATGAGACTGAATAAACTGAATGAAATTGCAGATATGATACATAATATGGCTCAGCTAAATTTTTGGAGGCTGAAGAACACACTCCAATAAAGAAAACCTCTCAAAACAAGCTAGATCTAAGCAGATCTAGAACACCACTTGCTATAAAAGATAGCAGCTGCAAAACCCTCAATGGGCCAGTGCTGCTTATGAAAGATAGAGATTGGTATCAAACTAGATAGTGGCCAAATTCAGCAAAGAACTCCTCCAATGATCCTCAAGGTAAGATATGAAGCCCCTAAACAGGAATTCCAATCACAATCCTCCACTAAACAGCAGAGAATGGTATCTGTCTAACCAGACAAATACTTCTAAAATATAATTCATCAACAACTCTTCATGTTGCTCTCCTCCTTCTTTTATAACATGAGAAATCCCTTGCAAACCCTAAACCACTTTGATGAGTCACCTCTCTTCACATTAGAGGCTCCCTTCTAGAACTGTGTAGTCCTTCTTGGAGATGCATTGAACCTAGAAAACGCAGTTGATTTGGTCAAGGTGGACCCAATATTTGGCTCAACCCTCTTTCACACTTGCAAGTGATTATTTACATAGCCCAGAGTTGTCTTTTTTCACATGGGAATTGATTTATTAGTAGTTTTACATGTCCTCCTTTATTAATTTATTCATAAAACATAAATTGAATCAAAATTTAATGTCTCCTCTTAGCTAAGGCTAAGTAGGAACATTACAGTCCTCCCCCTCAAAATGTTGCTTGTCATCAAGAAACTAGTAGGGTAAGAGGTGTATTTCTTCCGCTTCTTCATTGATGACACCATCAAGAATCAAGATTTCATCATAAAGTAAGTGTTCACCAAGAAAATACGTCAAAAACTGCTGCTCCAATACTAACATGATAGGTGCATAGTCTGCCCCGTCAGGAGTGTAAAATTCAACAAAAATAAACATGGGTGAGCCAATGTCACATCTGAAACATGTGTCATGTAGTATAGGATAAAGCTCCATTCCATGTGGCACATGTACACTACTTAATTTTTTCCCATACATACCCATAACCAACATGTCATCTATGTATGGAAGCAAAATCACATATAGGAAAACTGAAATTTGCACTTGAGGAGGTGGGTCACAATCCCACATAAGGTACCAGCATAGTGCACTCCTTTTTTTGAGTAGATTTGACTGTTATAGGTGGTACCCTCACCACATCTTTGTTGCATGGATCACTTTGACATGGCTGAAAGTGAAGCCCTCATTAGGTTCCTTTGGGAAGCACTCATCATGATAGATAATCTCCCTTTGCACCTCAACGGAGTGGCCAGCTTTGGAATTTTCATTGGCCTCATCAATGCCATGAGTTCTCCATGTAATATTACTCCTCATAGGAGCCATTTCCTGCATAAATATGGTAAGAGAATGTGCCAAATCATAAAAATAAACTTGCTCGATAAGATTAGATTCCTTACCTTTCAAAGCTTTCACATCCATGAGGTTGTGCAAGGGTATTTCTCCTCCTTCAAGAGTAGGAAGAGGTGGCTGGAATGACTTTTGCATAGATTCCCTTGTCTGATCCAACTCCTCATAACCGATGCACTCTTGCAAGTGCTGATGTAGCTTCCCCCAATCAAAGGAGTGGTGCATGGATCTACTTCCTCCTTCCAAACAAGAAAGAGTGAGCTGATTCAAATATTTCAGCGAGTCATGTGGCTGATCCATTTTTGCATGTTTCATGTATCTTTAGCAATTATGATGTAGTTCTTCTTCAAGGCCCCCACAACAATAGATCCTCAAGTTGATCTTGTTGAGCCTCATATAAAAGGGTTGGATGAAATAGAACTCCTTTTTTACCTCCTTTATGCCAAAGGTGTCAAGTGGAAAGTTTCCCTTCAACAATGTGCTAGCTGTGCATAAGTGCCCTTATACTATGTGATAGTAAATAGCAATATAAATCAGTTGTACATGATCAAAATAGGCAGACGTGGTGCCATAATTTCCTTCTAAAACATCATGATGAGTATGGAGAAATTTTATCCCATGCTCTCTCAACAATAGCCATAGCAAAAAGGACCCTTACTGCCTCCTTGCATTATCAAATTGTAGATCATGGAGCAATAGAATAATTATAGACATGCGAGATGCCTCATAAACATAGTGCAAATCAAATCCCTCATATACGATGGGGAAGTCATCCTCCCTCCCAAGACAATGTTCATTCATGAAATATATCTCAGACACAACTACATGTGAACACTTGAGACATACCTCAAAAAAAAGAAAATATATGGACATAGGATTCAACATGTAATGTCCAACCTCTCTTCTTAATGGCCACAAAACCCATGCCTTCTTCTTATGCATCCCATGATTGAAGCTTAAGGCATGAGATAAGGAAGTAGAAATTTTTGGGTAGTAACCATACTCACCCAAAAGCAACCAGTGCAACCATGCTTCTTGTTGGCCTGTATCATAGACTCTAAAGTGGCTCACCAACCTCTTAATTTCTACCCATCCTTTTTCATCCAAGTGGGGCTGCCCCCAACCATTATTTCCATGGGTATCTTCCCAATGAGGACTACCAAATTCCCCAACCATTATTTCCATGGGTATCTTCCCAATGAGGACTACCAAATTCCTCAAACAAGCTTTCCCCTTTACACCTCATGGGAAGTTGAGATGTAAACCTTTGGAGATATTTGTGGGAAGACCTCTCACCAGTCAATCTATTGGATCCAAAAGAATCCAAGTGTATAGAGAACCAAACATTATGAGGAGGTGGCACATTCCACATACATTCCACATGATCCCTCCCAACACCTTGCACCTCCACACCTCCTACTGCATGTTGCTCACTAAGGGTGCCAAACCATAGTGGCAGAGTGTTGTGCAAGCTTGTTTCCCCTCATCAGTGAGGTGTTCCTTGGGAGCCTTTGAAACAAATTGCATGTCTATAAGAGTCTCTCCCTCACATGTGTTGGTTGGTCCAACTGCTGCTATAGATAGATGTTCCCTCATGGGTAGGACAATGTTGGTACAAGGTTCTTCAAATGGAGAAGAGGACTCCTCCTTCTCCCACCTTTCAATGTCTTTAGGAAAGAAGGAAGTGCATTCATCTCCTTCTTCCCTTTGAAACCCTCTTGGGGCATCATTGCATCTCCCTCCTTCCATCGGTTGAACCTCCTTGGAGAGGCTCTTCTTCTTTCTGAAAATGGATGAGAGTAATCTCATCTTCTCCATCTTATTTTCTCTGCTTTCTACTTCCTTCTTCTTTTTAGTGCTTCTCCAATATGTTTATGTCACAGGCTGAGCCAGAGATCATGCTCTGATACCACTGTAATGTTCCAAATGGGGAAAAATAGGCACAGTAGGGAATATATTAAGATATTCCTCTATGGATTCATAGCAGTATGGAAACACTCCTTCAAATTACAAACCATATATGGACTAGAGGGGCTTTTACCAGATATTTCACCTCTAAAGAGAGGGTGAGATCCGGAGGCTACCTGGCCTAATCTAGACTTTGTCTATAGAGTACAGGGATAACACATAAAAAGGGATGTTAGCAAACTCCTTATGATTTTTCTACCCTCGGGTTCCTTAGATCAGCAGATCTAAGATGAGGAACCAAAGAGGAGCAAAAACCAATTAGATGAGGAGTGGCCAAAAACTCCAATTCAGGAAATGCAGCAATGGGCTCAAGAGGGATGTTGTATAAGCTAAACTCTGGAAAAATAAGAAAGGTTAGAGCTGGTTGCCCATTTTTTTGAATGTGAGGGACTTATACAATGAATTTTAGCAGAAACAAATAAGTTCTAAGGCCTTATACAAGTCTCCCATAGTGAAGACTAGTCAAAAACCATCCAACGGAAGGGGCAATAGTAACTTAAACACTGTATTGGAGTAGAATAAAATTAAAATCTCTGATATGGGTCTGAAAACACTTCAGCAGAAAGTGTATATACAACAACAGGAAATAAGGTTAATTCTCTTCAGAGGGATGGGGGAAAAGCAGTGATTTTGTACCAAAAACACATAAATTCATAAATCTGTGTAAAAAAAGAGGAATGGGATGGTTTTAAAGGTTATATTAGGTCATTAGGGGCCTATTCTCTGAATTTGGGCTCAAAAAAATAATCCTAGATTAGATAAATAGTCCCTCCTTCTCAAACTAGGCTTAAAAACTATGATTCCCAATGACTTTCTTACTGCAGAATTTTACTGAAGCTTGAGAGCGTACTTGGCTGAAGGATTTATCTATTTAGGGTCTGAAAATTTATGAATCAGATCAGATACATGGCCCATACATTTTACATGTAAAAGACAATGAATTTAATGAAGAAATCCCTTAGAAAAAGGGGCTGCAACAATGTATTGAACTGCAACAAGAAGGTACAACGTTATTTGTCTGATCAATCAGCTGTTGTACATTATAATTCATATAAATTCCAAATACATAGGTAAAATATCAGATCTTATACAAATATGGAAGCTATAGAACTTTAACAACAATATCCCTTTGGAATTACATCAAAATATTGCATGAATAGTTGTAGATCTGAATTACAAATTACAGTGCTGTAGAAAACCCAGAAATATCTAAAGATAAAATTTATTACTAAAGAGATCAGATCTATGCAAACATGGATCAGCCACCCAATCTATAGATCACCAAGAGAAGGCAAGCTTAACACCAAGATATCTTCTCCAATTTGATTATTAAGCTGAAACAAGGAACCCTCTTACACAAATAACATAGTATTGAGAAGAAACTGCACTGAGGGTGAATGAGACTGAATAAACTGAATGAAATTGTAGATTTGATACATAATATGGATCATATAACTCTTTGGAGGCTGAATAACACATTCCAATAGAGAAAGCCTCTCAAAACAAGCTAGATCTTCTCCAATTTGATTATTAAGCTGAAACAAGGAACCCTCTTACACAAATAACGCAGTATTGAGAAGAAACTGCGTTGAGGGTGAATGAGACTGAATAAAATAAATGAAATTTTAGATATAATACATAATATGGATCAGCTAACTTTTCTGAGGCTGAAGAACACACTCCAATAAAGAAAACCTCTCAAAACAAGCTAGATCTAAGCAGATCTAGAACACCACTTGCTACAAAAGATAGCAGCTGCAAAACCCTCAATGGGCCAGTGCTGCTTATGAAAGATAGAGATTGGTATCAAACCAGATAGTTGCCAAATTCAGAAAATAACTCCTCCAATGATCCTCGAGGGAAGATATGAAACCCCTAAATAGGAATTCCAATCACAATCCTCCACTAAACAACAAAGAAGGGTATTTGTCTAAGCAGACAAATACTTCTGAAATATAATTCATCAACAACTCTTCATGTTGCTCTCCTCCTTCTTTTATAACATGAGAAAGCCCTTTCAAACCCTAAACCACTTTGATGAGTCACCCCTCTTCACATTAGAGGCTCCCTTCTAGAACTGTGTAGTCCTTCTTGGAGATGCATTGAACCTAGACAACGCAGTTGATTTGGTAAAGGTGGACCCAATCTTTGGCTCAACCCTCTTTCACACCTGCAAGTGATTATTTACATAGCCCAGAGTTGTCTTTGTTCACATGGGAATTGATTTATTAGGAGTTTTACATGTCCTCCTTTATTCATCAAACATAAATTGAATCAAAATTTAATGTCTCCTCTTAGCTAAGGCTAAGTAGGAACATTACAGTCCTCACCCTCAAAATGTTGCTTGTCATCAAGAAAATAGTAGGGTAAGAGGTGTATTTCTTCTGCTTCTTCATTGATGACACCATCAAGAATCAATATTTCATCATAAAGTAAGTGTTCACCAAGAAAATACATCAAAAACTGCTCCTCCAATACTAGCATGATAGGTGCATAGTCTGCCCCGCCAGGAGTGTAAAATTCAAGAAAAATAAACATGGGTGAGCCAATGTCACATCTGAAACATCTGTCATGTAGTATAGGATAAAGCTCCATTCCATGTGGCACATGTACACTACTTAATTTTTTCCCATACATACCCATAACCAACATGTCATCTATGTATGGAAGCAAAATCACATATAGGAAAACTGAAATTTGCACTTGAGGAGGTGGGTCACAATCCCACATAAGGTACCAGCATAGTGCACTCCTTTTTTTTATTAGATTTGACTGTTATAGGTGGTACCCCCACCACATCTTTGCTGCATGGATCACTTTGACATGGATTAAAGTGAAGCCCTCATTAGGTGCCTTTGGGAAGCACTCATCATGATAGATAATCTCCCTTTGCACCTCAACGGAGTGGCCAGCTTTCGAATTTTCATTGGCCTCATCAATGCCATGAGTTCTCCATGTAATATTACTCCTCATAGGAGCCATGTCCTGCATAAATATGGTGAGAGAATGTGCCAAATCAGAAAAATAAACTTGCTCCATAAGATTAGATTCCTTACCATTCAAAGCTTTCAAACCCATGAGGTTGTGCATGGGTATTTCTCCTCCTTCAAGAGTAGGAAGAGGTGGCTAGAATGATTGTTGCATAGAGTCCCCTGGCTGATCCAAATCCTCATAACCAATGCACTCTTGCAAGTGCTGATGTAGCTTCCCCCATTCAAAGGAGTGCTGCATGGATCTACTTCCTCCTTCCAAAGAAGAAAGAGTGAGCTGATTCAAATATTTCAACGAGTCATGTGGCTGATCCATTTTTGCATGTTTCATGTATCTTTAGAAATTATGATGTAGTTCTTCTTCAAGGCCCCCACAAAAATAGCTCCTCAAGTTGATCTTGTTGAGCCTCATATAAAAGGGTTGGATGAAATAGAACTCCTTTTTTACCTCCTTTATGCGAAAGGTGTCATGTGGAAAGTTTCACTTCAACAATGTGCTAGCTGTGCATAAGTGCCCTTATACTATGTGGAAGTAAATAGCAATATAAATCAGTTGTACATGATCAAAATAGGCATATGTGGTGCCATACTTTCCTTCTAAAACATCATGATGAGTATGGAGAAATTTTATCCCATGCTCTTTCAACAATAGCCATAGCAACAAGGACCCTTACTACCTCCTTGCATTATCAAATTGTATATCATGGAGCAATATAATAATGATAGACATGTGAGATGCCTCATAAACATAGTGCAAATCAGATCCCTCATATACGATGGGGAAGTCATCCTCCCTCCCAAGACAATGTTCATTCATGAAATATATCTCAGACACAACTACATGTGAACACTTGAGACATACCTCAAACAAAAGAAAATATATGGACATAGGATTCAACATGTAATTTCCAACCTCTCTTCTTAATGGCCACAACACCCATGCCTTCTTCTTATGCATCCCATGATTGAAGCTTAAGGCATGAGATAAGGAAGTATAAATTTTTGGGTAGTGAACATACTCACCCAAAAGCAACCAGTGCAACCATGCTTCTTGTTGGCCTGTATCATAGACTTGAAAGTGGCTCACAAACCTCTTAATTTCTACCCATCCTTCTTCATCCAAGTGGGGCTGCCCCCACCCATTATTTCCATGGGTATCTTCCCAATGAGGACTACCAAATTCCTCAAACGAGCTTTCCCCTTTAAACCTCATGGGAATTTGAGATGTAAACCTTTGGAGATATTTGTGGGAAGACCTCTCACTAGTCAATCCATTGGATCCAAAAGAATCCAAGTGTATAGAGAACCAAACATTATGAGGAGGTGGCACATTCCACATACATTCCACATGATACCTCCCAACACCTTGCACCTCCACACCTCCTACTGCATGTTGCTCACTAAGGGTGCCAAACCATAGTGGCACAACATTGTGCAAGCTTGTTTCCCCTCATCAATGAGGTGTTTCTTGGGAGCCTTTGAAACAACTTGCATGTCTATAAGAGTCTCTCCCTCACATGTGTTGGTTGGTCCAGCTGCTGCTATAGATAGATGTTCCCTCATGGGTAGGATAGTGTTGGTACAAGGTTCTTCAAATGGAGAAGAGCACTCCTCTTTCTCCCACCTTTCAATGTCTTTAGGAAAGCGGGAAGTGCATTCATCTCCTTCTTCCCTTTGAAACCCTTTTGGGGCATCATTGCATCTCCCTCCTTCCATCGGTTGAACCTCCTTGGAGAGGCTCTTCTTCTTTCTGAAAATGGATGAGAGTAATCTCATCTTCTCCATCTTATTTTCTCTGCTTTCTACTTCCTTCTTCTTTTTAGTGCTTCTCTAATATGTTTATGTCACAGGCTGAGCTAGAGATCATGCTCTGATACCACTGTAATGTTCCAAGTGGGGAAAAATAGGCACAGTAGGGAATATATTAAGATATTCCTCTATGGATTCATAGCAGTATGGAAACACTCCCGCAAATTATAAACCATAGATGGACTAGAGGGGATTTTACCGGATATTTCACCTCTAAAGAGAGGGTGAGATCCGAAGGCTACCTGGCCTAATCTAGACTTTGTCTATAGAGTACAGGGATAACACATAAAAAGGTATGTTAACACACTCCTTAGGATTTTTCTGCCCTCGGGTTCCTTAGATCAGCAGATCTAATATGAGGAACCAAAGAGGAGAAAAAACCAATTAGATGAGAAGTGGCCAAAAACTCCAATTCAGGAAATGCAGCAATGGGCTCAAGAGGGATGCTGTATAAGCTAAACTCTGGAAAAATAAGGAAGGTTAGAGTTTTTTTCACATTTTTTTGGTTGTGAGGGACTTATACAATGAATTTTAGCAGAAACAAATAAGTTCTAAGGCCTTATACAAGTCTCCCACAGTCAAGACTAGTAAAAAACCATCCAACGGAAGGGGCAGCAGTAACTTAAACATTGTATTGGAGTAGAAGCAAAGTAAAATCTCTGATATGGGTTTGAAAACACTTCAGCAGCAAGTGTATATACAACAACAGGAAATAAGGTTAATTCTCTTCACAAGGATGGGGGAAAAGCAGTGATTTTGTCCCAAAAACACATAAATTCATAAATCTGTGTAAAAAAAGAGGAAGGGGATGGTTTTAAAGGTTATATTAGGTAATGAAGGACTTATTCTCTGAATTTGGGCTCAAAATAAAATACTAGCTTAGATAAACAGTCCCTCCTTCTCAAACTAGGCTTAAAAACTATGATTCCCAATGACTTTCTTATTGCAGAATTTTACTGAAGCTTGAGAGCCTACTTGGCTGAAGGATTTATCTATTTAGGATCTGAAAATTTATGAATCAGATCAGAGACATGGCCCATACATTTTACATGTAAAAGACAGTGAATTTAATGAAGAAATCCCTTAGAAAAAGGGGCTGCAACAATGTATTGAACTGCAACAAGAAGGTACAACGCTATTTGTCTGATCAATCAGTTGTTGTACTTAATAATTCATATATATTCCAAATACATAGGTAAAATATCAGATCTGATACAAATATGGAAGCTATAGAACTTTAACAACAATATCCCTTTGGAATTACATCAAAATATTGCATGAATAGCTGTAGATCTGAATTACAAATTATAGTGCTGTAGAAAACCCAAAAATATCTGAAGATAAAATTTATTACTGAAGAGATCAGATCTATGGAAACATGGATTAGCCACCCAATCCACATATCACCAAGAGAAGGCAAGCCTAACACCAAGATATCTTCTCCAATTTGATTATTAAGCTGAAACAAGGAACCCTCTTACACAAATAACATAGTATTGAGAAGAAACTGCACTGAGGGTGAATGAGATTGAATAAACTGAATGAAATTGCAGATCTGATACATAATATTTATCAGCTAACTATTTGGAGGCTGAAGAACACATTCCAATAGACAAAGCGTCTCAAAACAAGCTATATCTTAGCAGATCTAGAATACCACTTGGTACAAAAGGTAGCAGCTGCAAAACCCTCAATGGGCCAGTGCTGCTCATGAAAGATAGAGCTTGGTCTCAAAATAGATTGTGGCCAACTTCAGCAAATAAATTCTCTATTGATCCTCAATGGAAGAGATGAAACCCTTAAACAGGAATTCCAATCACAATCCTCCACTAAACAGCAGAGAATGGTATTTGTCTAAGCAGACAAATATTTCAGAAATATAATTCATCAACAACTCTTCATGTTGCTCTCCCCCTTCTTCTATAACATGAAAAAGCCCCTGCAAACCCTAAAACAATTTGATGAGTCACCCCTCTTCACATTAGAGGCTCCCTCTAGAACTGCGCAGTCCCTCTTGGAGATGAATTGAACCTAGACAACGCAGTTGATTTGGTCAAGGTGGACCCAATATTTGGCTCAACCCTCTTTCACACCTGCAAGTGATTATTTACATAGCCCAGATTTGTATTTTTTCACATGGGCATTGATTTATTAGGAGTTTTACATGTCCTCCCTTATTCATTTATTCATAAAACATAAATTAAATCAAAATTTAATGTCTCCTCTTAGCTAAGGCTAAGTAGGAACATTACAATTTCTATCCAACCCAGAAAGGATTGCTAGAAATGTCGAAAAGAATACAATGTGACAAATAACCCTGGGGTTAATGTGTCACTGCAAACTAGATCTGATATAGAATGAGGCTATGATAGATCTCAAACACTGATATCCTTCTCCAATGGTATTTCTAATTATAAGGTTGATCCCTCTACTCCGAAATAGACCCTCTTGATGAGCTCAATGAAACCTCCCAGCAACTGCCTCTGAAAACAGCGCAGATCTGGACTGAAACTGCACTGTGAGGGATGGTAGATGGCTGGCCTGATGCAAATTATATGAAAATATGCCCAGGATTCCTCCTTACTAATCTTCCAATGGATAGACAAGCTCTCCACTGAAAACCAAGCCCAAAAATGACTCAACGAGATCCTCTGTTGCTGCACCCTGCAACACAACCCAGCTCTGAACAAAAACTGCACTGTAGTTGAAGGAGGTAGCTTGGCCAAAATTATGTAATGAGGAACCTCTCCTTCCCTGAGGATGAGGTAGGGATTCCCAACCGGGAACACCCTTGTGCTAAACAACACTGCAACCCTGCTAAACAGCAAGAGGAAGCGAAGTGTTAGCAGACCAGAGCAATAATAATCCAAGCATGAATACAATGGTTACCCTCCTCTCCACAATGGGTCCCATCCATATGTGCCACCTAGCCCATGCAACTTGTCCTCCATTAAAACTGCATTGTCCAACCTGGAGATGCAATGTATCTAGACAATGCATGTGGACTTGGTCAAATATGACTGAATCAACATGATCCAATCTTGTTCACACCTGTGGGTGCTCAATCCAGCTACTTATTCTCCCCCTTTTAACATGAGGAATGTTATTTTCTCTTCTGAATAGGTTAATGGGCCTGCCTACCCATTTTATTCATCTACTGCTAACTATAATATTCCTTTTAGCTTGAGGCTAAAAATTGGGAACATGACAGTGGGAATCACTGGTTCTTTAACTGTCTCTTTTTCTTGGACAACTTGGTCCATTTGTACTTCCATTTCCTTGATTTGAGCTATCAGTTGAAGTATCAAACTCATCATTTCATCTTTCTCCTTTTGATCCTATAAAACTTCCTTTGTCTGAGGATGCTCACCTTGAGGAAGCTTGAGCTGTTTCCTCAAGGTAGCTATGTCCTCATTTTTCTTTTTAACTAATGCTTCTACTGCTTTGATGTTTGTAGGATCATATCCTACCTATAATACTAAATATTCTAAGGCCTTTATCCTTAGATCCTTTGCATATAATGAAGCTTTATCCATCTTTATTTGGTCCTGCATATTAGAGATGGTATTTTGAAGTCTATGAGCACTCATAGCTTTTGTTGTGACTGTGGAATAGAGCATCTATACGGTTTGCCTATGAAGCTCAATCTGATCCAATTCATGGATTTTATCTGTGGCTACTTCCATATCAAGTTTTTTATAGTCAGCCATTGTATTTGGCACTGATATTGTGGGCTATAAAATTGACATAATCAATTTCTGAGTTGAATAATCAAATGCTGGTAGGAATCTGTTTTTGTTACTTGTCTTTTGCTTCAAAAAATGAGAGTATATTTCAGTTTTGATTTCCTCATCAATTTGATTTTATTTTATTTCTCCTTAATATCTAAATCCTTCTCCTTAGTTGAATTTGAGGAAGAAGCCTCCATACTTTGTTTCCTTTCCATCATCTATGTCTCTTCATTATTTAGTTGTTCTTGATTCTGATTTGGCTCACTGATGATTACAGTGGCTACATTGGTCTCTAGTAAAACAATGTTGGTATTCAAGGGTTGTGTTTCTTCAACATACATTGTTACTTTACCTTTAGCTGTTATATCCAGTTTTGGCCTCTCGTTGTAAATGATTTAAAAAAATTTCTCTATTGTAGTCTCTGCGGTATAAGCTCCTTCTTCTCTGATTCTCTTAGTGGATTTCTCTGGTTTTTTGGAAATTTCCAAAGGGTGACTAGTAATCCTTTGGTTTACTACCTTTGTTAAAGTATTTTCAACCCACTCAATTTGATTAGCAAACTTCATTTCTGGATTTGATTCATGGATAAAGGGTTTCAATTTACATTTTCCCTTAGTTTACTTAAGATCCCTTGTGAATCATAATTCCATGGGAAGATTTCTTCTAATTTATATTCTAGTAATTGAGTTGCTGCTTCCTTTTCTTCATCTCTTTGATTACATATGAATGGCCCAATTTTATTTTTGAGTTTAAATTGGGTCTTTTTCTTAGATTCCATGAAATTAATTTTATCTGAATTTAGGATCTGCCTAATGTATTCTAAGGCAAATATCCTCATTGATGGATGCTTTGGTAACTTGTAAGGCAACAATTTAGAACCAAAAACTATGACTTCAATGAATTTCTCATATAAATACCAATCGCCCACTTTTCTTTGCTCTGATAGCTGCAATATTCTCTTCATTTCATCACTGATTCTAGGCTGCTTTGTTTTTGTCAAGATGGTGGTCAACGGATGTACAAACAACTATGCAAACTTTGAATAACTGAATTATGTGTGTTATTTTCTGAGTATAGATGTCAAAAAGATAAATTATAGGGGATTTCCTTCTATATCAAACTTTTGAAGTAATATTAGAAAGCTTTCTTATTGGAAAAATAGAAAAAAGTGGAATATATAGGAGGTATATCTGAATACTCCTTCTAGTTGTAAATTTGTCAATTGATAGTGAATGCTATCAACAATAAAATCAACATAGTCAAATATAACTAAATGTAGCTGTCCTAGAGAAAATGTGGAAAAAAACCTAGGATAGACTCATCAGTATGCTCATTAGTGAAATACCCAAGTATGAAGGAAAGCATAGAGATTACAGGCCTTGATCCTTCAGGGAACTTGGTAGTTGAATATGGAGGGTTTAATTTGGGAATTTCAACATGTAGAGGTATGAAATTTGGGAAAATCATAAACTTTTTAGGGAAATATAAGTTAATGTATAACTTAGTGAGTGCTTCAATAGACAATGGGACTGCTTGGGGGTCTGGTTGAAGCTACAACATTTGGTCTATTGACTCTACAGTGATGGTAAATAGGACCTCTTTATTTGCATTCACAATAGCTCTTTGTTCAGGAATGTAGTACTGGTGACATAGTCTGATAATTTCTTGACAAGGGTGAGTCAGGGAGACTACATATTCGGGCAAATTAGATTCCCAAATACGAACTTCTTCTTGATCATCTAGAGATTTTTCAAAACACCAATTGTGGATATGTAACAAATTGAACTCAACTATAGGATTAGTTATTTTGTAGTCAATATTAGCAAGGGGAATACATTCAATATAAACACTTGGGGGTTGTAATGGATTCACTGCAATTGCAGTATTCGGAGTCATGGCAGGAGTAGGTTTAGGGGTTTTAGAACCCTCAGGCTTGTTTACACTCAGGTTTTTATGAATTTTGTTTGGCTTCTACAAGTTTAAACTATTTTCAGAGACAATTTTACTATAATAGAGGCTTGATTAGGAAAATTCATCAAAATAGAATATCTCTTTCGGTTTTATGCTCAATTAGGTCTCTCAAATGAAGTTTTGAGGCTAAAAACTTGTCTAAAATAGAAAATAGGGGTTTTATGAGTTTTTTGACTGGAAAAGGGCTAAAAATTTGTTGAAAAGGATTTTCAGAAGATATAGGGCACCTGTAGAGGATTTTTGGTCTTTAGAGCTTGAAATTGATCCTTAAAACTGTAAAAAACTGATAAATTTCCTTGAAAATGGTGCGCAATGGATTCTAGGGTTCCTGGAAAATTTTTGTCAGAGCTTAGCCTCTTTCTGGGACTTTTGGGTGAATATGTTTAATCAATTTCTTGATTTTAGGATGCTTTCTCTTTCTTTTAAAAGGTTCATTCAATGTAATTATAGGTTTGAATCTTAGAATAATACTTGTTTTGATGCAGGAATCAGTTTTAACAGGGTTTCTTCAATCTTCTGGTTGATTTGATAGCTTTATTGGTTGAAATGGAGTGATATAGCTCCTCAGTAGTATTTTACAAGCTTCTTTGGTTCATTTAGGAAGTTCTGGGTGTTAAAATGGCTAACAGGGGCTTTTCACAGCTTTATAAAGTCGAGAGGGAAAAAACAATGGTTAAACGCGACATATAGATGGAAAAATGCATATACAAAGGTTTAATTAAAACTTATGAATCTGCATTGATGAGCATTAAATGCGAGTCATGATTAGGAGGGAAGAAATTTTTGAATTAAAAAAGCATAGAAAACTAGTGGTTTATCGAATAGGTTTGAGGTGGTAAGCAATTTTAAACCAAACTCACGTGATCAAATCAGAAGAGGCCACGTGGAGGGGAGGGGTCAATGCGAAAGTGCCTATTTTGTGTGGCTTTTGTATTGGAGCAATCGTGCACTTTTTCTATGCGATTTGAATCTTCAACCGTCAGATCAAAAGGTTTGAAGTGAATGGTGAGGATTTGTTCGGGAGGTGAATTGAAACGTAATGGTGGGACTGGGCTATTGTATGAGAAGAAGGATTAATAATGCGATCGTGGATATAATATGTTCAAACCTTTTATGATATGGTTCAGGGGTAAAAAGGTGTAAAAAATATATGCAATGGTTTAATTATACACAACGGCGAGATAAATAATGGTTTTATATGATAATGTTTTAATTAATATACAAAGGTGTGGGCTCAATATATATATTTATATAGTTTTGAACCATTTTTGATAGTTTAAAAACTATAGATCTTGATATTTGAATAACGATAATATTTTTAGAACAAAGGGCTTTATATATTGGGTTTTTCATTGACGCACATGGGATAATATACTTAGGTCAAAATTTTATAATAGTGGGTTTTTGGGATATTTAGATATAATGAAATTAATAACTAGGATAGGGTATTTCTTAGGGATTTAATAAAATATGTTAAAGGTTAATATGAAAGGGTAGTGTAAAACAAAATATACATTATCTCTAAGTATAGTACAAAATCAATCATTGCTCATTTTCATATCTCTTTCACTAAAACTTAGGATAAATGTAATTTTGTGGGTTTTTATGAATGCTTATGAATAGATGAAGTTAATTATATGGGGATTACAATTTTACTAACAAAGAATGTGTGCTTACTTAGGAAAAAGAGGTTTCAAAGTATGAATGAAGGGTAAATTATGATAAATGAGGATTTAAAATAAGAAAATATTTTTAACTAACCAGTCATAAAGCCTTGGGTCCGATCACAACAAAATTCATAGAAATGCTCTGACCCTTTTTGACTGAGAGCTTAGAATACTATCTTCTCATGGGGAAGGGGAAATTAGTTATTTTTCCTGATGATGTATTATTTACATGATTTATCCACTACTTTCTACCTACCCAGCTTCCATTTCTAAGGTTTTTTCTTCATTTTGCAAGTGCATTTAGGCTTGCAGCCTTAAAAACATTTTCTTTCAAAGCATAAAACTAATCTAGATCTACCTTATTTTCATCCTAGGGTTTAGATTAAACTATTGAGCTCCTCATTATTCTCTACCTATCTATTGATTTGTCAAGTTTAAATTGTTTGACAAATCTTTATTCTCTATCTAAAACATGAAGTTGAAAACATGAAATATAGGATTAAACTGCCTAACTGATCATGGATTATGGCATTTATTGACACTCTGCACATAATCATTATTTCTTGCAGTAAAATAAAAGTAATGGAATTTGGACTTGCTTACTTTTAGGTCTTATTTCTCTTTTTCTTTTGGGATATATATTTTTCTAAGTCCTTTGATTTTTTTAGGAATTTTTACCCTCTTTTTTATTTTTTATTAATTTTTCATTTTTTCAAGATATGGGAAAACAACTTGCAGAAAGCAAGGTATGTACATATTTACAAGACTTTATCAAAGTCAATTCAAAATTTTATGAACCCTATTATTATAGGACCCTAACACACAGTAGACCATATATCATAGCGAAAGTGACGCCATGGCCATACCACTTTAGTCCGGGAAGCACATCATGCCCATTCATCCACCATGCATAAGGTCAAGTTTTACCATACAAAATAAAACCCCCTTCCTAGATGACCAGCTTGTATAAATAGATCAAAAGCACACTATCATGCCTCGCATTTGGCCCACCATACCTCCACCACCATAATCACATTTGCGCTACTTTTTCATCTGCTTCATCAACCCCACACATGAGACCAACCAATGGGGTCCCCACCCTCAGCAAAACACCTTCCTCACAACATCAGTGAGCGAACACTTTCATGTTTTGGGGTACCTCTCTCTATGTTTTGTACAAACCAAACCCCATTATTTTATTCTTTTGGTAAGTGTACAAAGGCCACAAATAGTGCATTACATCCCCCACCCTCTCATCCATCTTTTCTACCATGGCAGTAGTCCCTAAACACCCTCGGTCGGAGTATCACACCCCCATGCACAAGCCACCATGACATTCATAGCCATTTTTTACCCACCCCGGATTTCCTACCAACTCCAAGGATTTCCCCATCAGAAATAACTATGATTCCTGCCAAGCAGCTTAGTACACTTCGACCTTGGGCCACTGAATCCCCATCATCAGTTTTCAATCACCCCTAGCCAACATGCCTATGTTAAACCCCTCACATCTAGGTCCCTCAACCCTCATGGAAACGACCCTCGTTTGGTTGAGGCTTTCTTTTTGTAGACTTCAACACCTATTTTCCAAAAAGGAAGTGGTACCTTAGATGACCCCTCTCCATAAAAGGGACATCCTCGGGTGGAACCATGAGAGACATCGTTACCCACAGATGTCATCGATCCCCCTAAAATTCGACTACAACAAAAGCTTTCATGTCAAGATGGTATCGTACCTTAAAACCATTTCACTTTGATCAAATTCGTCGAAGACCCATGCCTTCACAAGCATCTCCTTCAGCAATTCTAACATGGGAAGGTCCCAGCCAACGTCTATGCGTAAAATATGCAACTATATTCCATACCAATTTTATGCATATGGGTACCACATTCTACCTATTTTCAAAGAAAAAATGCCCTAGAGGGCATTAGCAGTCGTCTTCAGCAACGACCAGATCACTAACTTATTATTGACACAGACAGAAAATGTATCTGTCGAATAGATTTGTTTAACTAGCCACAACATCATGAGCAAGGGACATGGCCTCCTTATAGAAAATTTGTATATATATTGTATTATATTTGCTTACAGGGGTCCATTCCTTTACCATATATATGCAAGCCATTACTCCAAGGAGGAGTATTATTCCATATAAACTTCATGGCCAACTTTGGGCCATAAACATTTCTGAACATGGCCACTCCCTTGGAGGATATAGGGAGATGTTGTATCACTGTGGGTGCACTCAAAAAACACCAAACATTTCTTACCTATTTAGCCATTGTCAGAAGACTTGGGAAGCAAGTAAGTGGTGAGGATACCACTTACCATATTATTATCTGATGCAACCAGGAGATATACTACATTGGTTCCACTTGTGGGACTATGATCCACCTCCATTATTTCATTTGATTATTTATGTATCACTAGTTTTGATCACATATGTTGATGATGTTCTTATTATTGTTCGAGACATGATTGGAGGGATGGCACATTAGTTAGATGTGTCCATTGGGAATGAAACTTCCCACATTTCTTCATTATTAAAGGGAAGCATGGGACATTATATTGCTGCTACATTACATCACTTGTTTCCTTATGAAGGGAGCCATATTATTGAGTTATGTCTTTGGGAGGAGCCTCTCACATGGGAGGAGTTTTTCTATGAATTACCATTATGGAGGGTGATTCATTTTATATGGATGATATCTTGGAGGATGGAGCTTCACATGGGGATGAAGGTTCCCTATACTTTTCAGATCTATCCTTGCCGTTGCTTGAGGAAAAGAAACATTTGGGAGGGGAGGATTGTAATATTCCTAAATTAGCATGCAGCTGATTGGAATATTAGAATCTAATTTTGCTTTCTTGTTTGATGAATAAGTGGGTAGGGAGACCCATAAATAGCTTTATTAGGAATAAAACCACTTCTCATGTGAAAGTGGATCATATTTTCAACTTCATAAAGCACCCTAAGGTGTGAACAAGGGCTGGAGCATGTGGACTAGGTCAACTTTGACCAAATCAATAGCGTTGTCATGGAGGAGTGGACATTTAAGGAGAGACAATGTAGTTTTAGATGGAGACACGTTTCATGGAAGTAGTGTCATTAATAGATGGGGCTTAAGGTTTGGAAGCTCATTTATTATATAATGAAGAGGATGCAAGCCATAATATTCATGTTATGATATGTTATGTTTTATATTATATGGTCTGTTTAGACATATATCTTTCTGTAGTTGTTTAGCTGAGATTGAGTGTTGTTTACCACCGGGTGTTCCTGATCACGAATCCCACCTCTTCCATTGAGAAGATCTTGGAGGAGTTTTCACTACATTTCCACATTCAAGTTTCAAACCAAGCTTTGTTATTGTGGTAAAACATAGTTTCTATTGAGAGATGTGCTGAGTTGTAGGGTGCAGTAGTGGAAGATTGTATTGGGTGTTTTATGAGCTATTTTTGCAGTGGAGGAAGGTTTCCTTCCATTAGGAGGCCAGTAAGGGATCCCCTCCAGATTATTTGATATATTTGGGATTATTCCAAGGTTATTTTATCTCCTAAAACACAGTTACTGTCCAAATCTATAGTGAGATGTTGCAGTGGGCAACCCAAAAATGGCCGAAAATCCAAAGTTAAAATATCGCCAGACAATTTTCAGGGTTTTCTAGGTTTTTTGAGTAGAATCCGTGGTTAAAATCTCAGATCATTCTAAGCACTCTAATAGCCTTTTGCATGTGGCTCTTATCCTTAGAAGTAGTAGTTTCTAGCAGTAGTAGTTTGCTTTCCATTGAAGGGATCAACCCTTCATTGAGAGAGTCCTTTTGGAGGAGTTCTTTCAGATCTACATCAGATTCATCCACCTCCTTATATGTGCTTCAGTTGTAGTGCATCTTCAGCACTAGGGATTTAGATCCACCATTAATATTTAGTTTATTTCTAGAAACCCATCCCGGGCTACCATGGAAAAGTGTTGAGGAACATCGATCTCCATTTTTGGCCCTCTATGAGCATGATCTTATCAAATCCATTTATATATATGTTCCAACTTCAGTATTATTCACTAAAAGTATGCTTTGATTTTTTCAATACTTTGTGTAGCAGTGTATTACATGTCTTGGGTGCAATTTGGAATTGGAGGCTTCTTTTGCCTATCTTGAGGGGCTTGATCCCCAGGATCTTATACTTATTTATTTTTTTTATTCATAATACCATGGATCTATAATTTGGCTCACATGTAATGTGTTAATAATTGCTACTATTTCCATTACTATGAGCTATATTCCTGCTTTTCCCATTTTGGATATTATAGTGGTATCAGGGCATAATCTTGGCTCAACCTATGAAGACATTGCATATATGTTATCAAAAGAAGAAGAATATTCTCACAAAAAAGAGAAGGCTTACAGAAGGGACAAAGGCAAGTCTCCATTGTTTCGATAAATGGAGGGAAATAATTTTTCAGAACTTCTTCTCCAAGCTATGCATGAGCTTAAAAGAGAAATAAGGGGAATGAGGAGGGAAAGACATGAAGGTCCCTCAAGAATATTTTCACATGAAGAAAACTATAGTTATTCATATTATGGGTGTGATCATTTAGCCACACAATCAGATCTATAATGTGGTACCATGCCTACATTCTTGGCAAGAGAAGAATAAGGAGGAGAAACAGTAAAGGAGGAGACTCTTGGCGATTATCTCCAAGAATATGAATCTTAGTCTAGAAGATTCAAGGAGCATCTAAGATTTCAAGGGTTTTGTAAAATCAAAGAAGATAGAAGATCCGGTAACCAGAATAGAAGAAGAGGGTGCACACAACACACTTTTGGTAGATTCTTTCTACCTAATTTTGATGGGTCGCCCTAGAGCACAACCAAGGGTTGGGTAGAGAAGCTAGACACATATTTCCAGTTGCATCAAGTTTTAGAAGAGGAAGCCATTAGAGTAGTAGCGTTGCATCTTGAAGGTAAGGCTTATGCCTAGTGGTTATTTGAATATTATTCATTGAATAATGCAAATATATCTACTTATGAAAATTTCACTAGGAGGTTAGTGAAAATATTTGATTTAAAACAATCTAAAACTTCGTTGGGAGAGAAAACCAAGCCCAAGAAATCTGAACCTTTGCACGAGTTGGAAGGATCCATCAAGCCAACTCCATTTCATAACATTGTTGATGGGGTTAAAGATCTGCAACATGCTTTGCCAAGGGCAAAGTCCCCACTTTAGCAAGAACTTTCTTCTCAAGAGGAAGACATGAGGATTCCTTATTCAAGAGGAGTTCAAGACAAAGGATCTCTTAATGATGAGGTATTCTCCATTGATGAGGAGGAGGAAGAGGAAGAGTTGGAAATATCCTCCAGTGCTATGAAAGTAGGAGGAGATCTACTTCTATTTGGAGATGGAGATGAAGCAATTGCTTCAACTAGAGGAGATCTTATATCTTTGCAAGAAGTTACAAGGGATCTTACGTATGAAGATCAGGTGCAACATGTGTCTACGTTGATAGGAAATGAGACAAAACAATGGAGGAAGTGTTTTCCAACATTGAATATAGTCTTCGGGACACACACTATGATAGATCATCCTTTTTTGATCAAGACTCTTGACACCAAGGATATGTTGGGTGTACATTGGTTGATTACATTTGAAGAGAACACCTTAGAGTGTGAGATCTTGCCAGAGGTAGAATAAGATGAGAAGGAGGGCCAACATCCAATGATTGGAAACATACACACCCATCATTTTTAGGAGGTTTATGCACAAAATCAGGAGGATGATTTGCGCAGTGAGGGTAGGGAAAAATCAGTCCACTCATATATACAGTTTGTTCTAGGCCTTGATGTTTCATTACATGGAGGCATTCCACCAGGGAGACCACCTGATTGGAGGAGGATCAAAGATTTTTCTCAACATGTTTCACCACTCATAAATCCAGGAGAAGTGAGAGCACTGGGAGATCATTGTACAATTCTGAAAGTCTTTGGTGGACTCAAGGAGGAGGGAGACATTCCTACAACATTATCATTACCTACTCTCATTTCAGATTCTACGTTGAGAAAGGAGAAGCAAGGGGAGGATAGTAGCCTTCCAATATGTCACTTTGGCATGGGAGATGTCAAATAGAAGGAAAAATACATGACATATGTTCTTTGTGATGGATCATCAATGCAGTCACTTTGGAGCATAGATCTATATTGGAAATCCCAACTATTGGTGGATTATTCCAAGGATCTTTTCACATGCATAATACTTGATGACCAGTTACATGAAGAGGGCTATTTATTCCAAGAATAGGTCATATACTATCATGGTAGGATCTTCTTTTCTAGAGCTCCCAATCTCAAGGAAAAGTTGTTAGAAAGAGCACATGAAGATTTTCTTTTCAGCCATACTTATTCCATGAGAGCCTACAACAATATCATGGAGAGATACACTTGGGAAGGCTTTAAAGAGGAACTATATCAGCATTTGAAAATATTCATGGACCATGTGGAGATGGGAGAGACACATAACTTAATGAAGGAGTTATTAAAGCCACCTCTTTCCTCTTTTGGAATGAGAGGGGATCTATCTATGGACCACACCATTTGTACGAGTAGAAATTTTGGTAAGGAACATGCTTATGTACATTATGTTTCATTTAATGATTATTTGCATTCCTTTACCATGTATATGTAGGCCATGGATCCAAGGGCGAGCATTATTCCACATCAAATTCATGGCCAACTTTGGGCCATAAACATTTCTGAACATGGCCACTCCCTTGGAGGATATAGGGAGATGTTGTATCACTGTGGGTGCACTCCAAAAGCACCAAATTTTTTTCACCTTTTCGGCCATTATGAGAAGACTTGGGAAGTAAGTACGTGGTGGGGAAACCAATTACCATATCACTACATGATGCAGTCAGGAGATATACTATGCCGGTTCCACATGTAGGTCTATGATCCACCTCCATTATTTCATTTGATTGTTTATGTATCACTGGTTTTGGTCCCATTTCTTGATGATGTTCTTATTATTGTTGGGGACATGATTGGAGGGATGACACATTGGTTGGATGTGTCCATTGGGAATGAAGCTTCCCACATTTATTCATGCTTCAAGGGGAGGATGGGAAATTATATGGCTGCTACATTACATCACTTGTTTCCTTATGAAGGGAGCCATATGATTGACTTATGTATTTGGGAGGAGCATCTCACATGGGAGTATTTTTTCTATGAATTACCATTTTGGGGGGTGATTCATTTCATATGGATGATAGCTTGGAGGATGGAGCTTCACATGGGGATGAAGGTTCCCTATATTTTGTAGATCTATCCTTGCAGTTTCTTGAAGACAAGCAACAGTTGGGAGGGGAGGATTGTAATATTCCTAAATTAGCATGAAACTAATTGGAGTATTAAAATCTAATTTTGCTTTCTTTTTTGATGAATACTATGGGTAGGGAGACCCATAAATCTCTTTATTAGGAACATAACCACTTCTTATGTGAAAGTGGATCATATTTTCAGCTTAATAAAGCGCCCTAAGGTGTGAACAGGGGCTAGGGCTTGTGGACTTGGTCAACTTTGATCAAATCAACAACGTTGTCATGGAGGAGTGGACATTTATGGAGAGACAACGCTGTTTTAGATTGAGACACATTGCATGGAAGTAGTGTCATTAATAGATGGGGCTTAGGGTTTGGAAGCTCATATATTATATAAGGAAGAGGATGCAAGCCATAATATTCATGTTATGATATGTTATGTTTTAGATTATATGGTTTGTTTAGACATATATCTTTCTCTAACTGTTTAGCTAAGATTTAGTGTCATTTAGCACCAGGTGTTCCTAATCGAGAATCCCACCTCTTCCATTGAGAAGCTCTTGGAGGAGTTTGCACTAAATTTCACATTCTTGTTTCACAACAAGCTTCATCCTTGTGGTACAACATAGTTTCTGTTGAGAGATGTGCTGAGTTGGAGGGTGCAGCAGTGGAATATTTTATTGTGTGTTTTGTGAGCTAGTTTTGCAATGAAGGAAGGCTTCCTTCCATTGGGAGGCCAGTAAAGGATACCCTTGGGCTAATTTGATATGTTTAGCATCATGACAAGGTGATTTTGTCCCCTAAAATGTATTTCTAGTCCATATCTGAGTTATTTTAGTGAGCTGTTGCAGTGGGCAACCCAAAAATGGCCGAAAATCCAAACCTAAAATCTAGACAAACCATTTCTGTGTTTTTATGGGTGTTTTGAGGATAATCCATGGTTAAAATCCCAGATCATTCTGATCACTCTAAAATCCTTTTGTGAGTGGTTCTTCTCCTCAGAAGTGGTAGTTTGCAGTAGCAGTAATTTCCTTAGCATGAGTAGTTTTCTTTCCATTAGAGGGACCAACCTTTCATTGAGAGAGTCATTTTGGAGGATTTCTTTAAGATCTACATCAGATTTAGCCACCTCCTTCTATGTGCTTCAGTTGTAGTGTATCTTCAGCCCTAGGGCTTTAGATCCACCATTCATAGTTACTGTATTTTCAGAAACCCATCCTAGGTTGTCATGGAAAAGTGTTGAGTAGAATAGATCTCCATTTTTGGCCCTGTATGATCATGATGTTATCAGATCCATTTATATATATGTTCCAGCTACAGTATTAGTCACTAAAACTTTATTTTTCTTGCTTCATTACTTTGTGTAGCAATGTATTACATGTTTTTGGTGCATTTTGGCATTGAAGGCTTTTTTTACCTATCTTCAGGGGCTTGAGCCCCAAGATCTTGTACTTATTTATTGTTTTTATAAATAATACCATGGATCTATTATTTGTATCACATGTAATGTGTTAATACTTGCTGCTATTTCCATTATTATGAGCTATATTCATTCTTTAACCATTCGGGATATTACACCATCCAACAAGTTCAATCCACTGTAGTAGAGAGAGGGAGACTTTGCATAGAGGAAATCTTGGAAGTAAAAACATCCTTGCATCGGGACATAGAACCCATGTTCTAAGGACCCTTTGGAAAGAGGGTTAAAGTTTCATCCTCATTTCCTACGAGAACTTAATAAGAGGGGCCGAAGAGCCACTTTTTGGATTATTGCAGTTGTTTGACTCTATTTAGAGCTTTTTTTTATTTGTTTTAGTTTTAGTTTAGTTTTATTTTATATATGCATGCTATTTCTCTATCTAGTATGTTTATGATTCTAGCTTGTTCCACTAACTTGCTTGACTCCACTTCTTTTTCTGCCTGTGACCAATAACTTATGTGGGTAAACCACACCCCTTAAGTTGGTGTGATTTCGTACATGCATGCACCAAACACACTAACACAACAGAGAAAAAACAACCTTTATATTGATGTCATGTTTATTTGGTATAGAAGCCATAATTATCAGAGAATACATACCATACGAACTATATAAATAATTGATGCCAATATTGTATGCCAACTTCCATCACAGAGCCAAAAAAAAAATTTGTTGAGCTCATATTTATTTGGTATAGAAGTGATAGTTATCAGAGAAGGAATACCATACGAACTATCTAAGTAAGAGATACCGAGACTATACGAAAAATTTAAAGAAAGGTGACTTTTATCATAAACTTGAAGAATGGTATTTTTTTTTGTTAGGTAAGTAAACCTATGGAGCCACCACTACTATATCAACTGAAAGATATATAATACCTTGCATCATATATAAACCTAAAAAAAAATTATATACTTGTCCGTTAACTTGATGGTGAGGTCAGGGGAGTCGTAGTCGTAAATTTGGGTTGGCCAATCCTCCCATTCTAGAACCATATTCTAATCAATAGGACTAGTGCATAAAACAAACACTCTTAAGTGGTTGAGTGATCGACCCAAAAATAAATTCCCTGGGTGGAAATAGATGGGTGACTTCAAGGAAGGTAAAGGACTGAGAACGATAAGAGAGCTGGGGTTAAGCTTACAGAGGAAGGAGCCATCATGTTTGCAATATCTTTGGGTACTCTTTCCTAATATTCCTTTGGAGTTGTGGCATACAAGAATTCTAGAAGTGCTAGGAAATGTTTTAGGTCATTTCATTTTTCTAGAGGATAAGTTCTTAGTTAAAGAACACATTAGAAAAGTAAAAATTCTAGTGGAATTCAACTTTCAATAAATATTAACAGTGGATATTTAGATTGATTTAGGGAATTGTGTCTTCACACAGAAATTGGACTTCTAAAGGATTATTCTTTGTGCACTGGTTTTCATGAAACCAGGTACCTTTGGGAGGAATGTAAAAAACATAAAATCATAGTAGAGCCCAAACTAAGGCATGGGAGCCAGTTATTAAAAAAAATAGCAAACAAAATATCTTCTTAGCACCATATTGAAGATAGATTTCCAAATTTTCCTTGCTTGAATTCCCTTGTGCCCTTAGCCCAAATTCCCTCGTGGCCTCCTCAAATTCCCTCATGGCCCCCTCGAATACCATTCTTCCACCTTGTGGAATTCCCTCATTCTCTATGAGAACCCAATTATGGCATGAACCCTTCACTCTGTTGTGAACCTGTTATTTCCCTTTGCAATTTTGACTATAAAATTATATATAATCATATTATAAACAACATATTTAACTCTATTATATATTATATAACATATAACTTATATTATATATATAATATATATTATATGTTATATAATATATAATTTATATATAATATATATTATAATTTTTTTTTTGTAAGCTTGGTGGGACTACATCTTCCTCATGTCCAATATATCACCCCGGTCAGGGTGGGGAATTGAACCTGTGACTTCACATCAAGGAGTTCCTTAATAGAGCACCCGATCACCTTCTATCCAAGACCCCATGGAAAATATATATTATATATTAATATATATTTCCTATGACTTGTGCAATAACAAAAAGTAGATTTGTCCATTTTCACTTAACAAATGGATGGAGTTTAGATTAACTCTATTCTTTCTCACATTGAGTACTAAGCTAGGGGAGTTGTGTGAAAAATAATACATCAAGACTACATAGTAAAGGTGACATGCTAGTGCATTATTATTTATTATGTACGAATGTACCCATGTAGATCTGAGACTCAAAGGAAGTGGGAAACCAATCTACAAATCATTCATCATTTAAGGTTTGTCCTCGATATTTCTATATAATTTCCCAACAGATTGAAGGATGTTTAGGGGAGGAAGGCTGGGAATATTCCGATGTCATGAGAGCAGTGATAAATGAAAATAAAAACATATTTCACAAATCATCCTAAATGAAACTATGTCACACTTTCAATGGTAAGAGCACAAATTTTCAGAAAGCACATGAAAATTTCCTCATATCCATTCTTAAAGAAATCAAGAAATTTATAGAATGTGGTGAACATTATTAATATTAATTAGTATTAATGAATTATCTCTAAATTGATTAATAGTGGTAAAAAAAACTTAGATGAGTGGGTGAAAAAAAATCATAGACGACTTTTGTAAGGAGCAAGAAATAGATGAAAGGAATCCCTCGATGATGTTAAAATAAGATTTTATGAAAAAATATGGCTAGTGCTTCTACATGGTACCCAGATTAGTTCAAAAACATTTGATTGGAAAAGTCATTTGAAACATTATTAAACCCAAATATCCAATAACAAGACTAACTAGTACCTAATATAAAGATAAAAATATGTGTTGGAATACTTTTTGAATTTTGGTTGAAAAATTGCTTAAGAAGCTTAGTAATTTTGGCTTTATGGTGTAATATTACCAAATGGGGAAAAAAAGAATATAGTGCATAAGTATGGAAATAGCAGTGTATAACATCACATAAAAATATGAGACCAATATGGAGCCTTCTTATTCATTATAACAACAACAAAATAATTAAATACAATATGGCACAAACCATACAACATGAATCAACAAGCCTCCAATAGATAAATCCCCTCAAAATGAGGTGCTGCTACTATATAAAAATGCTAGAAGAGTGCTACATCACAGTAATAGGATCATTTCTACATCAAATGAACATACAAAAGATAAAGGGATGATATATGCCTTAAGAGATACAAAAAATGAATATCTAGGGTCTATAACAACCTTCCAAGACAACCCAAGAGGGTTTCAGGGAAATACACCCAATAATGCAATATGAGTTGTAGACCTAGGGTTGAAAGCATGGTGAAACAAAGTAACTAAAGAGTTATGGCTGAAGATGATATGAAAATAAGTATTCTCTCCTCCAATGGATCCTCCGAATGAAAGGTTGGCCCCTTCACTGAAGAAATCTCTCCCCAAATCACCCACTGCAACTACCCATGCAACTCCTATGAAGAATAACGCAGATCCAGAATGATATTGCATTGTAGGGGATAAAAAAATTGTGGCATGGTGCCAAATGTATCAATGATTCTCAAGGGCCTTTCTTACTAGCCTCCCAAGATAAATAAACCTTCCTCCAATGAGATCTAGCTCAGAAATCACCCAAATAAACCCTCCACAACTTCTTCCATGCAACACAACACAACCGTAATAGGAATTGTGTTGTACCATAACACTGAAGCTTTGGCCTGATGCCTGAATGTGGAAATATGGTGCAAATACTCTTCCTTAATGTGCACTAGAAGTCCTCCAAGGATAGAGGTGGGATTCCCACTTGGGAAAACCATATGCTAAACAACACGACAATCTTAGCTAAACATCTGAAGAGAGAAACAAGTCTAAACAGACCATAAAATCTAAAACATCAAATCATAACATAATGATCTATGACTACCATCCTCTTCCTTATATAAGTGGTGAGCTTCCTCACCCTTGGCCACTATCTCCATGCATGAGATCTCCCTCAAAAATTGCGTTGTCCCTCAATAAATTCCCACTCCTCCTTAACAACATTGTTGATTTGGTCAAAGTTGACCCAGTCTTCATGCTCCAATCCCTTTTCACACACAAGTGTGCTTAATTAAGCTGCTAAGATGACCTCCTTTCACATTAAGAGTGATTTCATTCCTACTGATGAGATTTATGGGTCTCCATACCCTCTTATTCACTAAACAAATAATAAAAAACAAAAATTAATATTCCAACTAGCTCATGGCTAATTGGGAATATTACAGTCCTCCCCTCCCAAATGTTTCTTGTCCTCAAGCAAATGTAAAGGTGAGTGTTGAAACCTTTTCCTCCTTCCTTGGTGACATCTCAATGTGATAAGGTCTTCTTAGATACCAATTTTCTCCCAATAAATCCCTCCATGAAATGCTCCTCCCAAGTTCTGATGAGTTGCAAATGACTCATCCCACAAGGAAGAAAAATACCCAATGTAGCAATCATGGTTTGCCCAATATTATCCTTGAAACATGAAGCATAGGAAACATGGAGAATATCTCTCTCAAAGGGCACATCCAACACTTGCATCCCCCCTCCAATCATTCCCATAAAAAGAATAAGGACATAAATAATGTATGGGATCAAAACCAAGGATACATAAACTGATATATGCAATAATGGAGGTGGATCATAGTCACACATGTGGAACCAACATAGCATATCTCCTGACCGCCTCAAATAATGATATTGTAAGTGGTTTCCACACCACTTACTTGTTTCCATAGTCTCCTCAAATGTTTTGACAAGTTGAGTGATGTTTGGTTCCTTTGGAGTGCACCCTAAATGATATATCATCTCCCTATATCTTCCTAGGGAGTGTCCATGCTCAACATTGTTTATGGCCCAAAGTTGACCATGAAGTTTATAAGGAAGAATGATCCCACTTGGAGCACTGGCATGCACATGTATGGTTAAGGAATGCACATATTCATTATATAAATCATTATGCATACAATCATGATCCTTACCATATACTTCCATCATACAAATGGACTGGCTCATGTTAGTCATCCATATTTTTACCTGTTTTGATGACTAGATTCTTTGGCTGAGTTTTCTAGAAACTAATCTCAAGCTGTCAATTTTTCATCTAGAAAACACCTCAAACAAATTTTTTTCTTCCTACCCCTCTCCTTCAGTATATAATGAGAAAAACCCTTGAGTTTCCCTACCTATCACAATTCAGCAAAGCCTCCCTGTCTATAGATGTTATAAGTTTTCCTCTCTACCATCAAAATCCTTTGTTTTTCATGCAACTCATTCTCCAACATTTAGTAAAGTGTCTACCCCTCTCTCACTGATCACTTTATCATGTGATAACCTACTCATGCCCAAGAAGCCATTCAAAATCCATGATAAATTATGTAGGTCTAGGTGTTGGTGTTTTAGGAAAAATTCCTTGGCGAGACTGTTTTGAGACAAAAAACCATGTCTTCAATATTAGTCAGCCATAATGTCTTTTTATGTGTCAAAGAAAAACCCTCGTCTATCGCTAGGTCACACACCATCAAAGACGTCACTTTGTTTTGTTTCTAGCAAGGCTCATGAATGTTCAAATCAGGAAAAGAGAAGGAGTTTTCCCAGTCTGAAGAAATATGACTAGATCAGGCATGATCCCCATGAAACATCAAAGAAGCCCTCCAAACTTCAAAAGAATATATTTTTACATCGCTGCAGGGATGTACTAATTGATGATACCAAGCTGAATGTGAGCAAAAGGATCACCTCAGGAGAAAGTTTCATGTTGTGTCAGTTTACTATGGAAATCAAAAGAAGTGTAGATTATGGCCAGCCCTACAAATCAGCCTTGTACAATAAATAGAGATAGTCTTTTGGAAAAAAGAGCTTTGAAGAAAATTAGGCATCACAGTGAAAGTAGAAGAAGGACAAATGCTTCTTATACTTCATCAAGAACTGAACATTGAAAAATTGTCACAGACAAGTTCACCACACCTTATAAAAACACAGTCAAGGGAAGAAAGAGTTGTTTCAAGGATGCATAGTAGTGAGTGCTAACCATTTACAAAGAATTTTATTTACTCCTGAAGATTCACAGTAATTTTTTGCAAAAGGGATGTATTTTACTAACATGTCCTCCTGAAGCAAAAGGCATTATGATTCAAATGATTTCAGCAAGGATAAGTACCAAAGATTTGTTGTTGCCTTCTATTTTGTATTTTTTCAAACAAGCAGATAGGGGTCAAAATTTTGATATTAATGAAGCTTTATATTTTTAAGGACATCCATCAGTAAAAATTAAGGGGCCTCATGGTAGGTCTAAAGGGTCAGAAAGGTTGTGTGTAGGAAGCCTCTTTGAAAAGATAGGCTGAGGGTAAAGGTATAGTCTCAAAGGGCCTAGATTTGGAAAAGGTAGCCTTTCTCAAAGGTTAAACACAGATGGATCAAAGACCTCCTTCCAGAAGATAAAGGACACCCCTCACAGTCCTAAAGAAATCTCTCTTGAATGACAATCAGAGAATCTATTTTGAATGATAAACATAGTTTGTCTAAAGAGCTACAAATAGTTTGTTCATGGACATTGTTCATTTTGTTAAACAGAGGTCAAAAAGTGCCCATGCAGTTGTCAAACATAGGCATCCTTCACAAAGAAGAAGATGGCCCACTTACCACAGTTGCATAAGACCTCCTTCAAAATGAGAAGATGGTCAGGTTGCCCAGTGTTAATTCTTTGGTTGAGAAAAAGTGTCATTGATACACAGTGGGAGCCTTTTTTCATGTCAAATGGAGTTTTCAAAAACAATGTTGTTCGAAAAGGGAAAAGTTATTTTGTTTTAATACAAAAGGCAAAAGAAAAAGGTAAAAATCACAACAAGGAGGGAAAAATGTGCAAAAGACGTTTTGAAAAGGATCTATAAAAGCTCTCAAAGAAGAGGATTCACTTTCCATTGTGCAAACAAGCAAAAGAAAACATTTTATTTAAACCCTGGGCGAGAAGTTTGCAGAAGTGTGAAGACGCGATGCGCCTGTGGCAGGACACGACACGCCTATGGCAGGACGCGATGCGCCTGTAGGCGTTCACAGAAGAATTTTACACACGGTGCGACCCGCATGTGCGTGTTGACCAACCGGCCCACTCGACGTTCAGAGGGCGCCCATTCCCTGACCCAGCAACACCACAGTGCGTGCAGGTGCTACACGTGTGTGCACAGAAGCGTAACACCACTCAAGCAAACTCCTTTTCACCTCAAATCGGATTTTTGCATGGTGAAATCATCTCCAAAAGCAGCCAACGCATTTTCCAAGAGGTATTTACTGTTTTCATCACCTAAGTTTTTGAGTTTGAGGGGTTTTAAGAATCAATTTTGTTTAGCAAAAGGCACAGTCTAATGAAGGAAAAAAAAACTGTTTTTTCTAAAAACCACCATGTTTTCTAAGATACAACAAGACAGTGATTGATGAAAGAGGGTTTATTGTCTGGCTACAAAAGGCATGTTTGTTGAGTAAAGAGAAAAAACCCAGTTCTTGAGATAAGGATTGATATCAGTTGAAAAGGCTTGTATTGGTAAAAAAGCCAAACATAGTTTTAAAAGAGAAAAATAGTGCTCAAAGGAGAGTTATATTTTTAGTTCATTTTGAAGGCCTGTTTAGATAAAAGAGTGAAAGAAAAGCCTAAACAAAACTATGCCTCCAAAGAAGGCCAGTAAGTGTGGATTTCAAAAAAGGTTTGAGCTTGTTACAACTCAAGATATTAATGACTCCCCTTCGGTTCTTTTTAACTTCCATGAGGTGAACTGCCTTGATTTTTACCAAAAATTCAAGGAGGTCACCAATTACCCTCCCTTAACACAACTGTTTGCCTTGACGCTACAAGGAAAACATGTCCACCTAGCAGGTCTAGACTTTAAACTCACTCCTAGGGTTGTCTTGAAAGCAACTAAGATCCCCTATATAGGATAAAAGTGGTTCAAATAGGCATGCCTGGATCTAAATCACTATAAACCTTTCCTAAAACCATACCATCAAGATGCCTGCCAAGGTATATTTTTCTCACTTATTGAGTAGCTATGCTCCCTTCATCAGAGTTATCATGGAGTATTTCACACGTTTTTCCAGATTTATTCCTATAACATCAGGGTTCTCATGCATTTCACAAGGACTCAGTTTCTAAATCTCCCTTTCTTCCTCTTCAAAAGCATAGACAAAATGTCCTCCCTTGTTCAAAAGAGACCTCCTGCTCAGCAAAAAGCTAGTATTTTCCATCATTCTCTCATCAAAATCATCATCCTTCACCAGCTTGAAAAGAAAGGAGTGTCTTGGGAGGCTTTCATTTCTCATCTATATTTTCCACTGCCTCTTCATGTCATGGCCCATCTAACATATCCTCCTCACACTCCACTCACTATGTCTCTCCTCCATCAAGTCAAAATACTCCTCAAAGGCAAACATCACCCATGATTTATAGTGAAAAAGAGCAGTCTTATGAAAGTAGGCATGAGGTTAGTGGTGATGAGGAACATAGGGACACTTAGAAAATTAGTGAGCATGAACCAAGTGAGAAATCACATGGCAGTGACCGTGAGCAGCAAACTAGTGATGGTGAAGAAAACTCACCAAGGGATAGGGAAGTCAGTGGCACTCAGAAAAGTAGTAAGGATGCAGAGCAAAGCAACCCTAAACAGGGCAGTGAAAATGAGCAAGGGAATAGTGATTATGAAGAGAAACATATCAGTGAAAATGAGCAAGGAAATAGTGAGGATGAAGAGCAACAAGCTAGTGGTGATGAGGAGAAAAGGGAAGAGGTTCAAAGTAGTGATGAAAGACAAAGTGACCATCAGTAGCACAGTGAATAGGAGGACAGTCCTTAAGGGAATAATGAAGATTCTAAGCATGGTAGTGATGATGAACAACAAAACAATCCTCAAACAGACAGTGAGGGAGGTGACAGCATGCAAAGTGACCATGGTGGCAGCCCACACACAAAGTCTAAAGAATACAGTCACAATGAAGGCAACCCTCAACAAATTCAAGACAGTGATGAGGGTAAACAAGGTAGTCCAGAGACAGATAGTGAAGTTAGTCAAACATCAAAAAGAGATGATGAAGCTAGTGGCCCTAAAAAAACTCAAAAAGGTGAGGAAAACAATGGACAGGGCAACAAAGCAGGTAATGATGAAGGCAGTAGTGTAAAGGATCAAGTTGAACAAGTACTAGAGATCAAACCTCCTCTCTCTTCTCCTCAACACAACGAAGAAAATGTACTTGCTACCTCTCCTAGGCAAGAGGCCATGATTCTTTCTCCAAAAGCACCAGAAGGCTAAAAACACCAGGTCTGCAAAGAAGAAGATCACTCCAGCAGTGACTAGAAATGTCACTAGGGTGCTAAGGAGTAGAGGAAAATTTCCTAAGAAGAGAATTGTTGAATTTCCAAAGAGAAAAAGGACAAAGAAGTCTACCCAAAGCAAGGGTAAAGAAAAAGTTGAACAACAGGAGAGTAGTCATTAAAATGAAAGGGAGTTTGACATCATACAAGTAGACAGTGATGCTAGAGATGATGAAGCTAGAATTCTTGAGTCTCTTTTTCAAAATAGAGAAGCCCAAATCCATGACTTAGAAATTGATCTAGAAAGGTCAAAGGACCTCATACATGTTCTACAAATTCAAAATAAACAAATAAGTGGGCAGATGGCAATTTATGAAGCCCGGGAATTCAAATACCAAAGGGAAGCATAAAAAGCACAATTCAAGCTTGAAGAGTGTATAAGAAAATTTGATGATACTAAAGAAGAAGAGCAACCAGTAATAAAAAGGCCTAGGACTATGGCTCTTCGGAAAGCTTTGGAGAAAAATAAGGAAGAAGAAGCAGCCCTTGTTCGATCTTATCCTCTCACACAATTTCTCGCCCAAGAAATAGAAAATGATAAAGAATCATGGCTTGAAAGATCCAACAAGAATTTGGAGGATAAATTAGAGAAAGCAAACAGAAACTTGGGGCTGCAAAGGAAGATGACTGGGCACTACAAGAAATTGAACCAATTCGCCCGAAGAAAGCTCAAACTTGTTCAAGAAAGGCTCAAAACTGCTCGAAGGAGGTGCCCGGTGGAAAAAGTGGAAAAAGGTATATCTAGGCTTGAAATCTTGGCCTTAGCTTCCTTGCATTCTTCTAAGAACCCATAAGGGGCTTGCTTGCAAAAATTGAGCAAATTTTGACATGATTTTGTTTTTTGTGTTTTTTTGCCCTAATTGCACATTTTTCTAGGCATGGCCATGGGTGCTAGGAGCATCCTCAGCTCATGAAAGTAATTCTTTTGGATGTATTAAATTTGGGCGTAGCTGATCACAAGCTTTCAGACCAAAAGGAGGTGTTTTGGCCCCCCAAAGAGGCAAAAATCAGTCAAAATTCACCTTTTTGCCTCACATATCAACAGATGAGACCCTCCTAGGTTTTTTTTCACTTAGTCCACCTTTTGACAGACTTTCAGGGATCAGTTTTGGAAAAATCAAGTAGTTCCAGAAACTAGACATCCAGGGCTTTCCAACGAGCTATCACAGGCCTCATTTTGACATCGAGAGGTTCCTAAAAAGTTGTCTGTAAAACAACCTTCTTTCTGCTGCTACATTCCTGTAGCATTTTGGCTTAAAAAGAAGTTTTCTGAAGGTGGCCATCCAAATGTGCGGTTAGCTATTTTTAACCCTATGTCAAAGATTAGAAGAAAATTTATTTGCTATTTTTGGCTTAAATAGATATTTTTTAAGATATTTTGTGCCTTGGGCTTTGCAAAGCCTCAAGGACAAAATCAAATATTTGTATTAGGCCAATGGCCTTCTACATGCTCTAGGATAGTTTCTTTCTTTTTGGCCTATGTATTCCAAGATAATTAATTGTAACAAGAGGCTGAACTTGATGGTATAGAGCAATACATAGTACGACAATATTTGAAGAAATAATTTGTCTCATGAAGTGGATGATTTCCTGTTTGACTTGGATGGTGGAGGAGGACTATTTGTAGGATTCCATGGCTTGGTGAATGGTATTGTGTTCCTTATCTGTTATGTTTCCTTAGTTTATCATACATGTTTTTATGCTTCTTGATTGCTATAGGTTAGTAAAGAATATATTTGAGACATGCCCATGGAGGCACCTCAAATTTCCTGATTCATTACAACTTCTATGCTTTTCTTCTTTCTTGGTTATGTCAAAGAATTCTTAACTACTCTTTGATACCCTAAGAACTTGTTATCAATTTCATTAATGGTTATTATGTATGTTGTCTAGTATGATTCACGGTACGCCTTGCTTACTCATAGCTAATCAAAACCCCATCACTGAAATCTTTCTCTGAATATTTGATTGTCTTAGTTAAGCCAAAGAGGTCCTGTTTCGATCTTACCCTTCGCCCATGCTCTGCAGTCTTATTTAAAAGTTCCCAGTAGCTCAAAATATGATGTTTAGGAGTTCCCTCTTCATAGATTGAGTTTTTTTTTTGTCTTATTTGTTTTCCCAAAAGTCTGAAGGTGATTTTCCCAAAGTTAGAGGGTCTTATCCTTCTATGTATCACCTGAATGTTTATTTTATGAATCTATCAATTTGAGTTTCATTTATAGTGATTAATGGTTAGCCCTACCACATGGATGTTTGCTGTAAAAATATTTATGCTTACAACCTCTTTGTCTCTCACAAAATTAGTGAACATCTCATTTCACTTACACCCAAAGAATCCATTTATCTCGACCAAGTCGACCCTGCAATATACCTTGTCCACCATTTGAGATAGTTTCGACCTTTTCGACCCCATAGCCCAGTTGATCTGACAAACTTTTATCTATTTATCCTTTGATCAGTTCTCCCTCAAAAAACCTAAAACAAACCAAAACATACTTAACTAGCCTAAAATCAAATACATAAAAAGAAAAAAAAGGTTTACATCCTTTGCATAATAGAGAGAGCCATCTCTGAGTCCAGGAAGGCTAAGTCCTAGGGCTCCAAAGTTGGTTTGATGTTACCCTATCACTTGGATTTTCAATCTGCCAAATCATGGGACACTAACATAATGGCGATCACGGTGGGACTTTTATGAGTTCATGACAATATGAATATCTTTCAATACTCACAAAAAACCCCTATCAAACTGAGCCTGCTATCCTATTGATCGATCCCACTGCTCTCTAACATAATGGCGATCATGGTGGGACATTGAGTCAAAACATCCTAGGTATCCCTTAGGAACTTTCAAAGTCTCAGTCAAACTTAGAAAACTTAAGTGTTGTCCGAAGAGTAGAAACTAGCTCTTTCACCATCTTAGCAAAATGATGATTCAGTTATAGAAAAATTTTACAAACCTCAGGGCTACATATAGGAACTTAGAAAGCTCCAAAAAACATCCCTAAATTGGCTTTTTATCATTTATTGGTGGTGTACCATAAATACATATCTCTAAAAACAACAAAACATCCACTTGGCGACTTCACTAGCCTCTAGTAGGCCTAATACTCCATAAAAAAAAAAATTTCATAAATCATACTATCATGTTGACTTGCCTTTCCAAAAAAAACACAAAGTTCATGATGCAGCCTCTGAAATTAGTGACAAACTAAGTACAACTTAGGGATTCAGAAATCTCCATCTAAACATAGCAAATCAATAGAATAACTTGCAAATGGAACTATAGCTTTCTCAACAATTTAGCAAACTGTTGAACTGAGTTTTAAGTCATTATTGCAATTTTCCGCATAAAATTTTTCTAGAAAAGAATTTTCCTAAAAAAACTATTTGTCAGTATTGGTGGTGGACCATAAATCTCAAGAAAATCCACCTGGAGACTCCACTAGCTTTCATTTTTTTTTTACCTTACTCACATTAGCGAAACCCCTAGAGAGGACAACCATCCAAAAAGCAATCATAACTATCACCCTCTCTAAAATTTGACTTTGAAATCTAGCTTCACGAAGAATTAATACTAGATCTCACCCGGACCTGAATCCCCCTATCATAGTTGATGACCCAAAAAAGATTTTGTGGCAAACTTCTGAAATTGGTAACTTAGCTACCAATAGGACCATCCACAAAGCAAGCTATATACCTGAACATCTTACATCCTTGCAAGATTCCTAGTTTGACTTGAGTTCAGCAAAAGCCCTTTTTAGAAGCAAGTAGCAAAGTAAAATCAACCTTGACGATCTTGAGCCCTTAGATTTACAACAGAGTCCTAGCAGAGAAGCCTTGCCCACTACACCTCCTGAGCTTCAGCTTCTCCACCACTTCAGCTCTTATGACCCCAATTCTACTCAAAATTAGTCCACGAGTCCAAGTACCTCTGCCACACCCATTCATACCACCACTGTGCAAATCACCTCATCTCATACTACAAATCCTCATACTGTAAATCTACCATCATATCCCATCATGGCAGCTTGGTATGCACCTTTAGTGTTACCTCTACCTTTGGTACCTTTGCAAAATGATTACCAATCCCAAATCCCACGCATCACCGGAACTGAGGTGACTACTGTTCAATAGCATGTAGATAGAATCAATGATGCTTTTGACTACATGGAATTAGAAGTTGAAACCATAAAGATGAGAATGTTCGGCCAAAGCCTAGGCGAAGAACCCATGAAATGGTTTAAAAGCTTAGCTCCTAACAATATACATGATCTCCGAGCACTTTACCAAACTTTCATAAACAGGTGGGAAATTAGGAAAAACCCCATCCAAATCCTTTCTGAATATAACAATATTAAAAGGAATATGGGGGAAAGTGTTCAGGACTATTGCACTAGATTCAATAGTGTCTATAATGCCCTCCTGCCTCACATGAAACCTCCACTTCGCTCAGCATTAGAAAATTTTCCCGAAGATTTCGATCCATATATGACATACCGACTAAGAGAAAGAGACCCTGAAACCTTAGAATAAATGCAAAAATTAGCTGTTAGTGCCAAAGCCAACCTAGCTGAGAAAAGAGCTAGGATAAGATCAGAAAAGAAAGTCACATACGGTGATGAGGTGATGCCTTCAATTTCCTCCTCAAATCCTAGAATAGACAACCTGGTTAAAACCATGAAGAGAATGTGGGAAAGAATCAATCTAAATGAAAAAGCACCTCTTAAGGACAACTAGCCAAATCCTCAAAACAGAGACTAGAACCAAAACTTTAGAAGAGACCCGCCTTAAAACAAACCAAGGGAAAATGACCAACAGATTAGGCCACCTTTCAATGAAAACTATGTTGATGAGTTAGAAAGAGATATGGAACCACTTGATGAAAATCACTTAAACTTGATAGGTTCTGATAGTGAGGGAGAGGTGTTCCTCATAGAAGAAGAACAATTTTTCCTCTCCTCTAATCAAAATGAAGCAAATTATGAGGACCCCGAAGATCCTGAGGTAGGATTACAAAACTCTATAATGGAAATCCACAGGAAATATGATCTTAGGAGTAAGAAAAACCAAGACAACTCTAAGAAAGGTAGCTCAGACACTGCTGTTACCAAAACCCCTGATACCATTCTTAAAAGAACAACAGATAGTAACAAAATCATGGCTAAGAGAACTGACCAAAAAAAAGACAAAACTAGTCAGGCAAGCCTTGATCCTAAGTATCCTAGTACCTCTACTACGATCAACAAAACCATTGTATTGGAAAAAACCCCAAATCAAAATCAGCAAATTAAGAATATAGAGAAAGTCATGGCTAAAAAAACTAAAGCAAATCTATCTAAACTATAAGCACCCTTCAGTTTTGAAGGGGAAATCGCCAAAATTAAGATCACCATGCCTCTCACTAAACTTATTGCCCAAAGCTCATACAAATCTCAAGTGCTAAAGGTCCTAAACATAAAAAATGATGTAGATACTTTACACCTAGCTGATGATACCCCTGAGGTGTTGTTTGGACCAAAAATAGAAGGAAAATATCAGGAGGGAACCACTCTTCCTTTTTACATTAGTCTGAATATACATGACCAAATCCTACATAATGCCATGCTAGATTCCGGGGCCTCTCACAATCTCATGCCGAAAGTAGTAATGGAAATATTAGGCCTAGAAATAAAAAAAAGCTTATAAAGATTTATATTCATTTGATTCAAGCAGAATCAAGTGTCTAGGCCTGTTAAAGATCTTTGTGTTAGTTTGGCCCAAGTACCTGCAAAAAACTTGGTCATGGACATAGTGGTAGCAGACATCCCTCCCAAGAACGGAATGCTTTTATCCAGATCTTGGGGGGCCAAGCTTCAAGGAAATATTCAACTAGATATGTCTTACGCCACTGTTGGACCATAAAAATGTATCTTTTGAACACCTAATTAGCCTACATTAATCATCAATCCGGGAGCATCTTTTTATCTCAAGAGTGTACTCTGTTTGAGGCTGCAATTATTTCAGAGAAACGCTTGTGAGGATGTAACATAGAATATCAAATACAAAACTAATAAATGCTTGGAAAGGAAACCTAATTACAATGACAGGAATGTAAAAGCTAAACTATAGCAATCTTGCTGAACATCGATCAGGGATGCAGTAGTAGTAACTCTTTCCCTTAGAAGTCGATGTAAGACGACCAAATCTGGGGACTTGGAGTGAATATCTCTATCCTCTATAGTTTGGGAATCTTAAAGCAAGTGAAACAACTGAAAGGAATGAAATCTAAAAAAGGAACAACATCATAAAAGAAATAGCAGTTACAAGTCTAATGTAATCCAAGTAAATAGATCTTCACACTCAAGCCTGTCGACAGTTTAATTTTAATCTAACAACAAACCAAAGATAAATGGAACATCAACTCACTGTAATTACGGAACAACAAATCCGGACAAGTCAACTTAATCAATAAATGGAATTGCAGTAAAGAATGAAACAGAAATGACTCTGCACTTGCTTTAACAATCAATGAAACAACTCTGTAATGAGAATAAATATTGAACACACTTCACGCATTAACAAACCAAGATTAATGATACAACAGCATAGTAATCCACCAGAGCCGGGCCCTTAGCGCCAGTGAAATACCGCTAGGCTTAACTCATAATTCTAAAGAACAGATGAAACCTTTGTTTTTATATTAATCCAAAAGACATTATAGATAGCGTTCTCTCACGACAGAGAGTTGATAATCATTCGATTGCAAAATAAATATGAAAGTCTTTTAATGAAAACGTCTTTTACAAAATGACCACACCGTCCCCGGTCACTAAAGATCATTGCTTTTATATTTGATCCTTGGACGGACAAATCAAGAAATATGATAAATTTTCACAGCGATCCCTCAGGATCTTTCGATCCTGAGGGATTCGTTCCCTTCTCGTATTATCATTGTTCTGTTTACTCTGTTTAAGGTCGAGTTGTCCCCTGCCCCTTTTGGGCGATCCGTTCAGATATTCTTGGCTTTAGCTGGATATCGTTCATCACGAATGAAGTAGGAGTCAGATTGTTTTCAGCGACGCCTTTGATACAGCTGCTCACCTCTTCGTATTCCTGTTTTGCCAATAAAAACAACCTTTAGTCATATTTCAGGATAAACATAAATATTTTCAATTTAATTTCAATTCTTATGGTAAATTACCTTTCCAAGGCAAACATAAGTATATCTATAGTAAAAGAATGAACAAATACATAGGAATTTCATACCTCTTTCACTGCCCAACATACCCCCCGACTTAACCTTTTTCATGCCCTCATGAAAACTATAGTTCACATGGAGAGCAGTCAAAGAGTAAGCTGGAGAAGGTTTATCATTGAGAGGCCTAGAACCATGGTGTGCGGCTAATTCTTCAAGAATATGTTCTGTTTGCCCCTCGGGAAGCTCATAAATAGCTTGGTAGTCCAAGGCAGGGTACCAAATAATGGGGCTGCGGAACCTACACCCTAACCAAAATGGTCCTTCTTTTAAAACAAGATGGCTATAGGAAATGAAACGGTCTGCAGCTAGCCCAAAATTTCTATAATTAAATGGCTCCCTATTTTATATGTTTTGATTCGAGGTTCTCCACCGGACCTTGGCTGATACATAAGCTTGGTCCCTAATAAATGAAAAATAATCTGTTCCTTTCAGAATGATTGACTTATGAACAGGCCCCAGAGTTTGGGTAACACCTTTCCTTATCATTAGACTTTTCTGTCTAGCCCACAATTGACGTGGGTCCTGAGGTTCACTTCTGACCCATAGATCCAATTCATTTTCTTGCCTTTGAAAGGCATTGTAGGCTTTAAGCCATTTTAATTGATTTACGGCAAAAGAAATGAATTCCTGAAACTGTACATCTCCAATGAAAGGGCTAGGATTTGATTCACAGTCATTTTCAAGTATTAGATTATGCAGATAAAACTCACATAACAGGCGCTGTAGTTTTTCCCCATAAAGCTTACAGCATGATATCAGGTTGTTTATAGTTCTTAGCTCTATTGATTTGCCAGCCCTAACTGTCTTGATTTTTAATTGCAAATATCATTCTAACAGAAATAAAGCATAGTTTTTGGCAGGGCACCTATAGGCTAAGACATCAGTATATAAGGAGTAGAGAGTGTTGATTTGATTTCGTGCTAGTTTTAATTGGTTGCTTACCTTATCAACTTTTTTCTCTGCCTCTCGACATTTTTCATGAGCTTCAACTTCTGCCTCATGAATAATAATCATCTGTTGCTGCAATTCTTGATACTTCTTCCTTGGGACAGTATCTTCTTCCAATTTCTGTCTTTCGATTCGGGCCTGTGTCAATTCTTCTTGCAGTCTAACTAATGCTGGACCACTGAAGGTGTGCTGACTGCTAGATTGGGTATTTTCGTTTAGAGCAGGTTCCTCTGGAACAGCTAGTGTTGGAACAGCCATTTGCTGCTCCACATCCTCATAGTTAGGTTCAGGCATGGTTTCTTCTTCTACTTGAGGGTTTCTATTAGTGGTTACCCTTCTCCTTTTTGATCTTCTCTTAATAGAAATGTTTCTTCTTATTTTAGGGGCTTGGCTAGGTGTCTGTTTCATTCTTAAAACCCTAATTGTCTGCTTGAGCTGTTCTATCATTTTATGAAGCTTTTTCCTTTCCATGTGAAGCTTCTCAACTTCAATTGTTTTCTTCTTCTTTCTTAAAGGAACAACGACTTGCTCATCCAAACCCATTTGCTCAATTGGGTTTTGAGTCGTGCCTTCAATGAAATCTTCTTCTTGTTCATCTTCTTGGGGTTCTTCTTCCATGCTCTCATGCTCTTAGCCATATTCCTCAGGAATCATTTGCTCAGTTGACTCTGCGATTTCCTGGGGGCTTCCAGGTCGAGATGTTGGTTCAACGTTTTCATTCCCCTATTCTTGCCTCTCAGGAGAAGAAATCCTAGCTTCTCTAGGGTTTTTTGTTTCATCAATTATATCTTTATTAATGGTAGAGTATTCTGGTTTTTGGTTAGTGTCACTTCCAGGGTCCAATGGGCTATGAGGTCGTGCATAATTGCTCATGTTGGCCAAAATCTGGGCCAATTGATCTTCCTGTAAGGGGCTTACATTGGCATTTTCGATGGGTTCTGCTTCATCCTTATCACTGCCATGATTATCCTTATCCTCGTTACAGGTGTGATAACTTCCTTCCTCCTCATCTGAATACCGAATTTCTCCTTCAACTTCTTCTTCCTCTGAATTTCCCTCAATCTCTTCTTCATCTGAATAACGTACTTCTCCTTCCTCTGTACTGCGTTTTTTTTCGCTACTGGTATGGTGACTTACTTCTTCCTCATCTGAGTAACGAATTTCCCCTTCCTCTGTACTGGGTTTTTTTTCACTACTGGCATGTTAACTTACTTCTTCTTCATCTGAGTAACGAATTTCTCCTTCTAATTCCTGTTCTTCCTCAGCATGAGGGCTTGCTTCCTCCAACTGTGGAGGTTGTTCCTCTTCATCTGAGCTATTCAGTTTCAGGGGCTGGATGGTGCTACCTGGAAGTTCCTCCATTATTTTCTTACTTCGCTTCGATCGGAGGGATTGTCTGTGAGTGGAGGGCTCGGCTATTAAGTCGGCCATCCTTTTCCGTCTTGGAGCAGGCAGAGCTAACCCCCCTTCAATAAATTCTTCCCAGTTGGTCTACTGCTGGGTGAGGCTATAACTCACTATCAATCGAATTAAAAAAAGGTGGCTAACCACTATGTTTTCATGTTGGGATTTTCTAATTCCGCGAGCAATATCATGCAACAAAGAATTTAAGAATGCAGGCATATTAATAGTGCATTTCTGTTTTAACACAGCTAGTAGCTTAAGGTGGCGAGGTCTTACCACATCTTTTCTACCGTCGCATGTTATGTAAGCCTGCACAATCCTGGCCAATTCTATCCATGGTTCGCCTAGTGACGTCGGGTGGACTCCTCTTCCTTTGACAGTTAGCGTCTGTCGATCGTCTTGAAATATTTTTATGGCTTCACGAATCCTAATCTTATTCTGGGTCCAGATAGTTCCTTGCGCGGGAATACCAGACACTTCTGCATTATCTCATCGGACACAACTATCTGCCTTCCTCTGACTGTGGAGGATCCTTCCTGCAGATTTAATAAAAATTCGGTGGCCACTACTTCATGGGGTTGCTGCATTCTCATGAAATATGTAGTCCACCCTAGTCTTTCTAAGATTTCTCGTGCAGCATCAGAGACGATCAACACCTGTGGTTCACTGTGAATTGGGCGTCCTCCCATCTCTGCGCTCTGTTAATTTCTTCACGACACAGTTCGTTGAAACTTTATTTCTGTCCATATACGGTAAGGAAATCGAATGTGGAGATTTAGTTCATGTACAGGTGAAGAGAATCTTGGAGTTTGATCTACATGCATACATCCGTGCCCCCCAAATGAAATAAAGGTCATCCTCAACCATCGATTGAGTGTGGCATGTGTGGCACAGCAATAGGACAACAATGAAAAAACAGGCATAATTATGATACAGTCAATCAAATTAGGCGATCACTGAAATCGATGCATAAGAGAAATCAATAATGAATAGGAAATCACGTTGTAATGATTTAAATACAAGGGGAAGGGATAGCATAAGGTTTAACATAAATCTAATTGTGTTATTTACCATATAAACTAATATGATCGATTCATAATAATTTTCATGTATAATAGGTTCAAAAAGTAAGGATTTCATGCATTTCGTTTGATATTAAATAAAAATGTAGGAAAAAGGGTTAAATAACTATTGATGTGTATAAATATGACTTCGATACCATCAACAGAGCTCTATTTCCCACAGGTGTCCATAACCTTGACAGAGTTGTTTTGTAACCCACAGAACCATTGTCCTTTTATTCATACTGAGGAAGTGCTTCTTTTTCTTTCTTTATATTTTTATTAAATAACAAGACGGAGGCCATTGTGCTAGCTTGGTGACCAGATAATTCACAACGCCATTCATTGGGAAGAAGTGAAGAATGGGTAGGCTGGCTCGTGATGAGACCTCCTGTTCCAATGACTTCTTGATTGTCAATTGTCTTTTGGACCATTTCCCTCGTTTGGTGGCCATAATGGGAATGCCACTTCACTGTCTTCTCTATGATCATAGTAGGTTGGCTCTTAATGAGACCCCCTATCCTCCATCTGCAAAATTATTGAAATATGTAAGTATTTTTCTTTTTCAAACAACACTTTTCCTCAGTTATTCATAAAGGATGGCTCAACACCCCTTAAGAGTGGGAATGGTGGAAGAATTCTGAACATCTCAATAGAAAAAAATATACCCTTATTTCATTTCAGAGATAAATATCAAAGAAAGCTATGGGATATGGAAAAGAACCAATCATGATAAAAATAATCGATCAGATTAATTTAATGGTAATAAAATAGCAATTTTATGTTATTGATCTTGCCCTTTTTCCTCTTTTTTCATTACTAAGCAATTCCCTTAAAAATGACGATTTGTTTTGATGTGCTGATCTCAGTAAGCTAAAATTTGTATGATTGTATATACATGATATATTTTCCCTTAGAGAAGTGAAAAGAAATCAAAAGGATAGCTCAAAACAAACAAAAAACAAAATCACTCAAAAGTGTTGTTCCCTTCAAAAGGAACAGCAAAAGCAATCTGCGAAACTGGTGTTCCTTTTAAAAGGAACATCAAGAAAATACTCTGTGGAAATGCTGTTCCTTTGGAAAGGAACATCAAAAACAATGTACGAAACAACAGAAAAAAAATATTCGGTGAAAGTGCTGCTCCTTCGAAAAGGAATAGCAAAAGCATTCTGCGAAACTGCTCTTTCTTTCAAAAGGAACAACAAAAGTGTTGTTCCTTTTGAAAGGAACAGCAACGCGAAAAAAAACAGAGTTTTTTTTCATTTTTTTATTTTGTTAGAGAAACCAAATTTAAGAAGTAAAGAAATATTAACATAAAAGAGCGAATTTCATAAAACAACAATCATAAATAGAAAAACATACTTTATGTACAAGATTTAAAAAAAGAACGATTTATCAAACTGGTGTCGGGGAGGAATTCTCCCCTTCTTCAAGAATTTCCATGTTCGAATCTTCTCGTAACTACTGGTAAAAGGATTCTCGGGTAAGCGGGTTGTGATACAATCGAACGCGATGAACGTTTACCTTAAAGGAATGTCCAGATCCATCGATGGTAACTAATGTGAGAGTGCCATTATTATGCACTTTCTGTATTTCATATGGTCCAATCCATCTCGTCTGGAGCTTTCCGAGGAAATCCTGAAACCGAGAATCATATAGGAGTGCCCAGTCTCCTTCGTGGAAGATATTTTGTTTGATATGGGTGCCGTTACTTCGTCAAGTCAATTAATGTATTTGTGATGTCAGACATATAAATCTAATTTCACCCACCTGTTATTGTTGCGCCTTTTTAGCCTCGCGCTTTCATCTAATTTCCGCACTACCTTTTGAGTCATGGCTGCTTGAATTTCAAAACCAATGAAAGATGGGTCTACCAAATACCATGAGCGGTGAATAGCTCTGTTGTAGGTCTCCATGTTGTTCACAGTTCACGAAGCTCGAAATTTGCAGCTCAACTGCCTATGGCCAAACAATTTCCCAATATAGATCATTACCTTGTTCGTGTTTCCCAACTTGGCCATTGGGTCTGCAGGGTGGTATGGAGTTGGTAATTGATGCCGAACATGGTAGTTCTCAATGTTTTAGCCAATTTGCTACCACAAACTATGGTCCAGTGGGAGCTGGAGAAGAATGATTTTCTAGATTCTAGGAAGTTGGAGCTTTATTTTCAATTGGAGTTGAATAATAAAGAATTATTAGAAAATCATTAGGTGGTTTCTGTCCCGGAGTGGGTTTCCACCTTAAAAAATGTGTTCATTTGTGTTCCTCTAGTTTGCTGCTATCATTGTACAAACACTAATAATAATTGAAGATTAACTAATGCTCTAATTGAAAGGCTCTAATTAAAGAAATACTGATCTACCCCCCCCTCTCAGTATTTCCAACAATTGGTATCACAGCTTGGTTCCTTCAATATTAGTTTAACAGCTGGAAGGAGGTCATGGAACATACCAAGAATGGTGTACCTCTATTCAATGAAAATAATTATGGACTCTAGAAAGGAAGAATGGAGGTCTATCCTTTGGCGCAAGGTTATGAAGTATGGTACATTGTTCAAAATGGATTTACATCAACTATGGATGAACAAGGTAAGAAGAATTTGGTAAATGATGCAAAAGAAAATAATGTTATTATCAGTGGACTTATTGAATCTACTTATCATAAGGTGTTGGGTTGTAAAACTACCAAAAATGTATGGGACAAGCTTGAGAATATATATGCAGGTGACTCCAATGTCAAAGAAGCAAAGCTTCAAATCTATAGAGAAACATTTGAGCAACTCAGAATGAAAGAAGATTGCAACATTGCTGCATACTTCCAATACACTGATGAAATAACCAATACTCTGGAAGGATTGGGAGAGCTAGCTGACGAGAAGACTAGTATATGAAATATTCTTAGAACGTTACCAGGGAGATTCAACCCAAAGGTATCGATCTTAGAATACAATGAAAATCTGGACAAACTCAGTAAAGAGGAATTACATGGAGGTCTCATAGCATATGAAATGATACTTGATGAAGAAGAGGGTACTTCGCATCTATAAACTGCGTTCGTTGCATCTAAGAAAACCAATAATGATAAACAACATTCAATTGAAAAGACATGCACCTGCAAGTGTGAAGAAAAGGGAGATGATGAAGAAGGTCTTTCAGATGAAGAATATGGTTACTTCACAAGAAAACTAAAAATTGGTAAGGGATAATTCAAAGGTAAACTTCCATTCATATGTTTCATCTGTAATGAGGTTGGGAATTTTGCAGCAAAATGTCCAAACATAAGTAATGGAAACTCAAAAGGAAAGAAAGGATTTAAGAAATTCAACAAGTAAGGATCCTAAAGGAAAATTCTCTCTAAAGAAGATAGCTCGTCATCCGATGAAGAAAATGATAGTGAAGAAGAAGCCAATGATAGAGTATTGTTTATGGCCAAGCACAATAAACCTAGGCACAATAAAAAAGAGGTATCAAACAACGAAGAAGAAGGATGGACCATAGAAGAATTTTATGAGGAAGCAATCAAGCTTATAAAATATCTCAAGGCACAGAAGATCCGTTCCAAAACTCTTGAAGAACAAGTTCAAGGTCTAAAAATTGAAGTTGAAGAACACAAATGCATTGAAGAGTCACTTCAAAAGAAGTTGGAGGAAAGCAACCAAGAAAGGGAAGAATTAGAAGCCAAAGTAGTCTCGCTACGTGAGGAAGTGGAGAAAGGGAAAACTATCCAAAAATATGCCAATAGCTCAAGGGCATTAAAATAACTCATCAACAATCAACGATCTTACAATGACAAAACTGGCATCGGTTACAAAGAATAAGAAGTACGACCTTCTACAACAAAATACAATGAACCTATGAGATCTGACATACATGTAAACTTCATTGGACAAGATTCGCAAGAACAACCTTGGAAGACAATTCCTCAACGAAAATTTCCATCCAGGTACCAACATATTTTTTATGGCTACTGTTATTCATGTGGAAAATTTGGTTATAATGCTGTAGAATGTCGCACATACCCTAGGAACGAATACAATTCCAGGAGATCTTTCAAATATGAACTTCCAAGGGCTTAGCGAAACATTAATAGATTTGAACATTTAAGATATAATATTGAATGTTACAAATGTTGAAACTTTGGACACATAGCCAAAGACTGCAGACTTGAAAATCCTCTAGAAGAATCTTCGAAGCCACAGAATGAACTGACATGGAAGAAGAAGAAGAATGATAATTGTGCTCTTACTTTCAAGGCTCAAAAGAACAAAGATGTGTGGTATCTTGATAGTGGTTGCTCAATGCATATGACTGGAGATAGAAATAAATTTGTATCTCTGAAAGAAAAGCAGTACGGAATTGTGTCCTTTGGAAATGATGGATCTTCAAATGTTATAGGATCAGGTACTGTCACTCTCGGAAGAAAAGATGCTCTCACCAAGAATGTTCTATTTGTTGAAAACATGAATCACAATCTTCTCAGTGTTGGACAAATGTGTGATCAAGGACACATAATACTATTCAACTCCATGAAATGTGAAATTAGGAAAGGCGTTGTTGTGACGAGCAACAACCCCCCTTTTATTTATTATTAGTAATAATACTAAATAAATGGGGACCCTTAGTTAAAAATCCAAAAAAATCAATTAGGATTTGTTTGCCTTTCAAATAAAACTTTCTATCATAAACTTATAGAAATCCCTTAGAAATAATATTTAGAAACACTTAAGTTTTCTGATAGATTATAATAAAATTACTCTTGAAACAAGATAGCGCATCCATAACAAAATAGTATATATAAAACACATTAATCGCAGATCGCATAGCGCAGAAAACAGAAATGATTAATAAATATCTTTTGCGCTCTTATCAATTCTGCGCTTTTGCGATTGTGCGCTTTTGCGATTTTGTGCTATTGCGCTTTTGCGATATGCGCTTTTGCGCTATTGCGCAATTTCCACTTTTGCGCTATTTTTATGACTGCGATGACTTCATTTTGCGATATTGCGACATTGCGATATTGCGATATTGCGTAGCAAATCGCAGATCGCAATGTCGTAGATTCATGTAGGTGCGTTATATCCCAAGGCAATCTTCCCATATGTCAAATCCGTTATGCGCTTTAATGATTATATTAAATGATTGGATTGACTATTAATGTGAAAAGAGATTGTGTTTAGATTGAAAGTTGTTTCACAATTTAAATATTATATTTCATCCACTTTCACATTCAAAACAGTCTCATCACCTTTCTTATATCATTACTCTCATTTATTCGTAAAACGCAGGCACGAAGGAGCAGACCACTATACAAAGCTTCCGCTAAACACTATGGGTAAGAAGGAGAAGAGCTCAAGTTCTGAGAACAAAGAAATGGCTTCGCTATACGCAGACACCGCCTGTAACAAGGACGCCGGTATATCGACTTGGGAGGGAATGTATAAACTGTTAGAAGATGAAAACCCCGTGGTGATAAAAGTTGCAGCTACAGCAGGTTCAAAGGATACGTCTGAAGCAACACTTAGAGACTTGGCTTGCTCATTTCTACATAGAATAGCAGCAAGGCCAAGGATTCTCCCATATACAGACATGGTGAGATGGGTGCTGGATAGCACAGATATTTCAGATAGACAATTCAGAACTCCATCTGAAGAGCTAATTGGGTTATTCACCATAGAATATCTGAGATTAATGTATAAGCTGCCAGAACCTCAGGCAACTTTCAACAAGCAATTTATGGAAGAGTTCGCCAAAGAACACTCAAATTTGGCAGAATGCATAAAGGAGTGGACCAAAATAAGTGAACCATTGAAGAAAAACAAACAAGGTATGTACAGCACGGGTTCATTTACCTCTCCTTATTGTTTTACTGCTGCCATGTTATGCAGGCTTTTTGGAAAGCCTGACATAAATATCATATTACCCGAATGGCTTCCTTTGTTGAATGTGACTGTTAATTATACAATTGTAGATTGGGCCAAAATCCTATCTGATAATCTCACCACTGCTATTTTTCATTACCGGTCTAAACGAAATGTTTCCCAGTGGGTTTATCCGCCTTTTTATTTATCTGCTTATGTCATGGACGCCTGTCCGCTATGTCTCTAAATCTCTATGATGGGCAGAAATGGACTATCCACATCCTTTGCCCATCCATGTACCAGTGTTGTTCATGGGAGCCCATGCCATCCCATTTTACCACAAATTTGTCATGGAATAATGCCTTTCTCTCTCTCCCACATTGTATTAACATTGTATAATAAGGATGCCCCAGGTTATCCTCGAAATGTGAGGTTGATATTATCCCTGGTCAGCAGATGGTTTGGAGTAAATGAATTCCTCTACCCAATAGGTTTTTGGGTTATGCTACTTCCATATGTTTTTACCCTTATATGTTCCGCATAGACTTATGCAATGTGAAATTAGCTATCGTACCTATGGCTGCAGAGGTATGGGCAAAGATTTAAAAGACAAGAAAAAGGGCATTTGGCCACAATTTCCCATAAAATGTGGAACATTTTCACTGTTGGATATTGGTCATGCATTTCAAGAGATAGGCAACGTTACATGCCTACAAATGTTCAAATTCTCAAGAAGGTTATTTGACCCAAATGATATTGTTAAGAATTTTACCAATGCAATCAAAGTAAGGGAATTTGTCGGGGAGCAGGATCTTTTTGATGATATGTTCCAAGCAAGAAATTCATTCAAAGAGGTTTGGAATTCAGCTAAAGCGCAGCTATCTCCAGAGGATTTTCAAGAATTCAAGCTGTACAGAGAAAGGAGACTAATTCCTATTCCTTTGGATAATCTATGCTTAGAGCCCGCAAGGGAGCAAACTCCTAGTGTTAGTCTTAACGGCAGTTCAAGTACAGGTAAATCCAAATCAAAATCTGACAGAGATTCTAAGCACTCCAATAAGTCTAAAGAAAAGGAAGATAAAATGGAAGAATCCATTAAAGATTCTGCACAATCTAAAGAGCTTACTCAACAGCAAATTTTGACTTCTCAACAAACAAATCCTCCTCCACGCAATGTACAGCAACAGCCAGTCACCATTGAGTTAGATAAAGAATGGAAAACCTTTAATCAATTGATTAATGTAGAAGGACAGAATGTACAGACCCCTGTCCAGACAACCAAAGTTTTGAGCACAGGAACAAGCAGCACAGCCGCAGTAACAGAGCACATACCAATCACACCCTCCTCTGAAATTGTACTTAATGTAGAGGACATTCCTCCTCTGGATGTATTTTACAGCCCAAAATACAAAGCAGTAGTAAAGAGACAAAGGAAAAGGAGAAAAATAGAAAGTGCAATTGCTACTGAAGCAGAACAAGTAGATGTTTTGTGGAAAGATCCTGCCACAGAGCCTACTCATAATCTCACTAAGTTATCTCAAATAACAAGAGCTTATGCTTCTGCAACAATTGATAAAGCAGTTGAGATACAACTTTTGTTGAATGAAAAAGAAGAACAGGTAAAAGCTCTGCAACAACAATTGCAACAGGTACAGGCCAATAAGGAAGCACAATTGAAACTTGAAGAGTTACAACAACAACTTCAATAAATGCAAATAGGACATCAAAAAAGCTTGGCTGATAAAGACAAACAAATACAGATTATCCAAGATCAGCATAAAGATGATCCTAAGCTTCCAGAATTCATTTCAGAAACCATCTCTTTGAACAATCAACTACTGCAACAAGAGGAAGTTTTTTGCCAAAAAATCTTGCAATGGAATTCTTTGTGCCAAGAGAGCGATAAAATCACAAATCATGTCGTAGATTTACGAAATTATTATGATTTGATTAATGAAAAGATCAATGATTATCTGGCATGGCAAAAGACAGAAGAAGGCAGAAAAGCTTGGTGCACCCATCATTAACGAGAACCATAAAGAAATATTGTTTAATAATTGGGATGCACAAATCAGAAGGGCAGAAAAGGCAGCAGAGGAGGCATCTACAGCGGCAAACACCCTCACTGATTGTGTAAATGACAATTTACACAAAGCTAACTTGATTTCTGAAACTGTTCCAGGATATCTCCCACGGGCAAATCAACTGCAAACAGAATGGAGGCAAAAGGCAAAAGAAAGAGAAAAATCCATCCAAGGGCTGACAAGATTGAATTGGGACTCATAATGGATGTACTTGGTAAAGCCACATAGTCAGCACAGTGCGCTCAATTGTATCATCAATGCTACAGAGAAGATTGCTCCTACGCTTGCCGACTCTGTCTTTTCAGGACAGTTGAATTCTGAAGTCGGTCAACCGCATCTTCTCAAAACTATGCTGGATGCCTGCAAACTTAAAGATCAAGTTAATAGATAGATAGATTTAGTTTTAATTTCAATGTATTTTAGCCTAGGAAAAGGACGGTCATTAAACCGAATCCTTAATTTTTGTAATAAACTATTTTTAGAGTTAGTTAAGTAGTATTTAAACCCCTCTCATGCATTTAGAGAGGGGTCCTGGATCTTAATATTTTTGGACTTGGATATTGCATTTCTGTACTCCATTGTCTTATATATTTTTTGAAAATGATCACATCTAGTGATTTTCATGCGGAACTATCTTTGAAGTGTTGCATTTCTGTACCTTGGATTTGGTTTTGCATTAGAGTTATTGGATAGAGTATCAGATTGCATTTGAAAGTCTTCAAGATGAACAAGGTATTTCTATCTGTTCACGGTTGATCTCTTTTGTTTTATGATATTCGTTTTAAAATTGCTATCATTTATATGTATATTTGTTTTAACAACGCTTCCTTTTATATATCATTTCTGAGTATAATTGAAACGTTATTTTTCATAGTTACATGTAAATGGTATACAATAATGAATGCAATATGTTTATATAATTCTGTTTAATTTCTTAAACAGAGTTATCTTTATTTGTTTCTGCATATTTCAATTTAATTAATAATACATTTTTATGGTTATTGTTGAATTGAAACAATCTTAAGTTGTATTCACATATAGCTACCCGGGTTAGTGCTAGAATTTCTTTATTAGTATTTAGCTTAAATTAGATAGTTTTATTTCAGTTAGTTTAGTCCCATTTCCACCCATCCAATCCAATCCATTTAGTTACAAGGAAACTGGTCCTTTAAATCCAGTCGGAGCCACCACACCAAATGGAAAAGGAGCTATCTTAAGGTCCCGACCGGGTGGTTTTCCCCGATGTTTGAAGCAGAGATTTTCTAGGCTTCAACATTTTTGGCGCTAGAAGGAGGGTCTGAGCTATGAATGGCAAGTAAATCTTTATCCACAAGCCATTCTGAGAGCAAAACACCCTCAATAACTTCTTCAATTTCTTCTGAAATTCAAAATCCTAGAGAAGAAATTGCAGAAAATATTCAGACACCCACTACCAAAATCTCAAAACATTCAGACAAACAACATCCTGAGTCTCCTGAAGTTCAAGATCTAATTCATAAATTGAAATGATTGTCATTATCTTTGGAAGAGTCTGAAATATCTGAAGGTAGTGTAAGCTCAAAATTTATTCCTTCAAAACCTCTTACTAGGTTGCAAAGTGAAAAACTTGGTATTCCTCCGAAAGAATTTCCTTTACCTAGTAAGGGAAAAACAAAAAGAATTCAATCAGAAATAGAAAGTGATACAAGTTCATCATCTCATACTCAATCACCTGTTTCCAAAAGCACAACTCAACAAAGTGCAGTTGTTTCATCATCATCTCTTCAATCATCATCTCCACAAACATCTTCTACTCAATCCTCATCAATTTCAAAATCATCTATTCCAACCACTTCTATTCAAATTTCACCAGTTTCTACTATTCCTCCAATATTCCTCCCAATAATGGCACAAAGACCATGGTCTACTCCAGGAGCAGTCAACATGGCTGCACCTTTACATGATTTACCAGACAATCCTGGAAAATGGCTTCCAAAGTTTAGCCCAGATCTTAACATTCAAGCTGAAGAACATATCAATAATTTTATGCTAGCTATTAATTTGAATGGAGTCATACATGAAGATGTTGTAGTTAGATTATTCCCATATACTCTTCAGGGAGTAGCAGGATCATGGTATTTTTCATTACCTTCAGGATCTATAACAAGTTGGGACATTTTTGAAGATCATTTTTTGACCAAATTTGGAGATGATCGATCAATTGCAACTTTACTCAATGATCTCTCAAATTTGAAAATAGAACCCAAGGAACCTATAAAAGAATTCAATGCTAGATTCAACAAACTTTTGAACAAAATTCATACAGATTCACAACCCAGTGAACAAGTTAGAATTGAATGGTATATAACTTCCTTACCCTCAAACATAGCAATTTTCGTAGACAGAGCTGCAAAGCCTACATTGGTCGAGAATATGAAAGAAGCTATTGCAGTGGAAAAACGTATCACTTCTCTTGAAAAGAAAAATGCTATTGAAGAAAGGAAATCAAAGAAGGTCAGCTTCAGAGATGATTCAAAGAAAAATACCAAAGATCCATATGACATGGAAGGTTTACAGAAAGTTCTTAAAACCATGTCAAATGAAATGGTTGAAATTAAAAAACAAGTGGCTGAAACTTCTACCAAGAAACCATTCCGAAATTTCAGAAGAAACCAAGTTGAATCTAAACCTCCTAATGTAATCTCTAATGCAGAGTCAGAAGAAGAAGAAGAAGAAGAAGATACATCTATAGTATCAGATCAAGAAGATGAAAATGAAGAAATAGCTGAATTAAATGGAATGTGGGATTTTATTCTCCCTAATTCTGATAGTGAAGAAGCTATGCCTGTAAGTACTAGGAGTAAATCTACAGCAGAAACAGTGCAAACAGTTCCGAAAAAGAAAATTACAACTCCAAGTACCAAAGACAAACCCACTGTAAAGAAAAATTCTCCATTACCTACTCAAAATCAACCATCTTCTTCTAGTCATCTCACATCAACAGTGAAAACTTTAGTAGTGTCAGATCCTATGGAATACAATATTGTTGAAGACATGAAAAAGATTAAAGCCAACATTTCCTTACATGAACTCAGCAAACTGAAACACCAGCAAAAGTTGCTATTGAAAGAATTAAACGCTACACCAATTGCTCCTTTACCAAGTGGTGTAGTTGCAAAAGCAGCATGAGGAACTGGTAAGCCACCAGATAAGGTAGATGCTACTGATACTGTGCTCATTGGGGAAAAGTCAAATTCTAAAACTCCTCCTTTTATTTTGACTTATGAGATGTACAATAAAAATCTGCACAATTGTTTGATTGATTCTGGAGCTTCCTCCAATATAATGCCTACTTCTGTCTGTGCTAAATTGAATATTGAACCACAGAAATCAGTAGTTCATATCGTTCAGTTGGATCGCTCTAAAGTCCAAGTGGTAGGAGAAATTAATTCAGTTACTATCAGATTAGCCTCAGATCCTAGGATTGTCCAAAGAATTGATATTCTAATTGCTGATATTCCTGAATTCTATGGATTAATCTTGAGCAGGGACTGGTCTGCTAAACTTAACGGTTATATCTCAACCGATTATTCACACATGTGGCTTCCCTACAAAGGGAAACCAAATCAAATCAAAATTGAACGAGAAAAACATATGATGCACACTGTCACTGAATTTGAACAACCTAATGAACCCGTAGCATTCAACAACAATATTCTTGGAGGTTATTCTGCTGAATCATTCCTTGGAAATTTCAAAGCTCCTCAATCACCGTTTTCTGTAAATAATTTTGTTTCTCAGATAGAAAATTTTTCACAATATGATACTTCCAGAATTGTAAATATTTCCGATGTAATTGTAGATAAGCCAATAGATAAGTCTTTATTTTGGTCATTATATTTTGATGGATCGAAATCTAGTGATGGAGCTAGAGCTGGATGCATCCTAATAGATCCAAATGGGGAGAAAACCATGCTGTCATGTAGATTAGAATTTGAGTGTACTAATAATACCGCAGAATATGAAGCCTTGGTTCAAGGACTTTATAAAGCTATAGGGTTAGATGTTAAATACTTGAAAGTTTTTGGTGATTCCGAAATTGTTATTAAACAAGTTAGGAATACTATTCATTGCCTTTCAGGACATCTTAAACACTATAAAACCCTAGTACAAGACCTCACCACTCATTTTTTAGCATTCAATATTTCTCCTATTCCTAGGAATCAGAATACATCAGCTGACTTGTTAGCTAATGTTGCATCTAAACTCTTACCTGCTGAAGATTGCAGTCCTGATAGGTTTTCTGTAGAATTGATTTTTCGTCCATCTGTCCGAGATAATGTTACAAATTGGAGAGTATTCTATCATGATCAAGATATTCTAAATTTCATGACTTCAGAGAAATCATATGATGAGCAGATTATTGATGAAGAGGATCATGATTTAGAAATCGCTTCAAAAGGTAATGAAAACTCCATTCCAAAATCTGTTGTTAAATTAGAGGATTTATATGACATTAGAGACATATTCAAGAAAGTTGTTAATACGAAACTCCAAAGTTCCACTTTGAAGTTTGAATTAGTAAATCTTGGTTCTGATTCTAAACCTCAAAACGTTAACTTAGGATTCAATTTAACACCAGAGGAAAGGAATGCATTCATTAAACTGCTGAACAAGTATAAAAACGTTTTTGCTTGGAATTACGATGATTTAAAAACATATGATACTTCGATTATTCAACATACAATTCCAATGCTTCCTGATATTAAACCTGTTCAACAGAAGTTGAGAAAGATTCATCCAAATCTCGAAAGTCAAATCAAATCAGAACTTAATAAACTTTTGAAAGCCAAAATCATTTTTCCAGTCAGGCACTCTAATTGGGTTTCCAATATGGTACCCGTAAGGAAGAAGAATGGTGATATAAGAATCTGTATTGATTTCAGAAATTTAAACAAGGCATGTTTAAAAGACAATTTCCCATTGCCAACCATGGAACAGATACTTCAAAAGGTAGCTGGTTCTAAACTTATGTCTTTTCTCGATGGATTTTTGGGCTATAATCAAGTTTTAGTTCATCCAGATGACAGATTGAAAACAACTTTCAGAACAAAATGGGGAACTTATGCTTATCAGAAAATGCCTTTTGGTCTAATAAATGCAGGAGCAACTTTTCAAAGAGCCATGGACATAGCATTCAAAGGTCTGATCAATAAATCAGTTGTGGTTTATCTTGATGACATAACAGTATTTTCAAAAAAGAGAACCAATCATCTACATGATTTAAAACAAATATTTGAAAGATGTAGAAAGTTTGGTATCTCCTTAAATCCCAAGAAATCTTTCTTTGCTTTAGATGAAGGAAAACTCTTAGGATTTGTTGTGTCAAAAGATGGTATATATATTGATCCAGATAGAGTGAAATAAATTTCTGATATTTCTTTACCACATAACAAAAAATCCATGCAATCTTTTCTTGGACAGATAAATTTTGTTAAAAGATTTATTCCTGATTTTTCTTTAATTGTTTTACCTATGCAAAATATGATCAAGAAGAATTCAATATTCAAATGGATGCATAAAGAAAAATAAGCTTTTGATTCAATCAAACGAGCAATCATTAATGCACCAGCATTGAATACCTCAGATTTTTCTAAAGATTTTATTTTGTATACTCTGGCCACTGAAACATCCTATGCAGCCGTTTTAACACAACTCAATGATCAAGAAATCGAAGCACCTATTTCTTTCTTTAGCTCGAATCTGCAAGGAGCTGAGCTTAATTATTCCGATGTTGAAAAACAAGCCTTTGCTGTGTTTAAATCAATCAAACATTTCAAACCTTTTCTCTTGAAAACACATACAAAAATCATTGTCCCATTCTCTGCAGTGAGGCAATTATTAATTCAAAAAGAAGTAGGAGAAAAGAGAGCTAACTGGGTAACAGCCTTGCAAGAATATGATATTGATATTAAACCAGCTAATATTGTTAGAGGACAAGGTTTTTTGCAGATTATTGGCAGGAGCTCATAACATACCAGAAAATCAAGATCCAGATCAAGATATTCAAGTAAGTCAGATAAGTGTTACAAATTCCGGATATCAGTATGCTGATCTTATCTATTACTTGAAAAATGGGTATGCTCCTTCTAATCTTATCTATAAGAGTAAACGCGCTTTAAGGTTAAAGGCTATTAAATACCAGATCATTGATAATGTGTTATTTAGAAAAAATTATGATTCAATTTTATTAAGATGTTTGGAAAAGACTGAAGCTGAAAAGGTTTTGCAGGAATTGCATGATGGACCAGCAGGAGGTCATTTTGGAGGTGATACCACGGCTCACAAAATAATTTGCACTGGTTATTACTGGCCTACCCTTTTTAAAGATACGCATGATTACGGAAGAAAGTGCCAAATTTGTCAAAATGCAAGTGGAAGACAAAGGAAACCAGCTTTTCCTTTGCAACCAGTAACTATTGAGAAACCATTCAAACAATGGGGGCTTGACATTATTGGTGAGATAGTACCTCATTCTTCCAAACAGCACAAGTACATCCTTACTGCAACTGATTACTTTACAAAATGGGTAGAGGCAATCCCATTGAAGGTATCCAATTCTGATGCAATTATTGATTTCATAGATCAATTCATCATAACCAGGTTTGGTGTACCTCAAGCTCTTGTCTTTGATAATGCATCTTACTTCTCTCGAAATAGTTTAATTGAATTTGCAGTCAAAAGAGGTTTTAAATTAAAATATTCAGCAAATTATTATCCACAAGGTAATGGTTTGGCTGAATCCACTAATAAAAACCTTATCAAAATCATTAAAAGGACTGTTGATCAAAATCAAAATAATTGGCACAAATCTTTAATCTTTGCGTTATGGGCTGATCGTATCACTGAAAAAGCTTCAATAGGGACTTCACCTTTCAATCTGGTTTATGGAAAAGAAGCTGTGATACCATCAAATTTAACTCTTCCATCATTAGCCCTAGTGCAGTTTATTGAATAAAATCCTTCATCATCCATTCAATTGAGATATGATCAAATCCTTAAACTAGAAGAAGATAGGGATAAAGCAAAAATTACTCATGAAAAACATCAACAACTTGTAAAATCTTCTTTTGATGCAAGCTCTACCGGCTCAAAAAATTTGTCAATTGGTGATCTCGTTTTGAAATGGGATAAAGCACACGAAGAAAAAGGTAAACATACCAAATTTCAGAAAATGTGGCTTGGACCATTTCAGATCGTTGAGAAGATAAGCTCAAATACATTCATTCTCCAAGATTTAACAGGTAAGAGAGAGTCTCTTCCTGTAAATGGGCTTATCTTGAAGAAATTATTTTCATAAGGAGGTAACCCCTTCTTAAACTGTACATATTTATTTTTGCAAAAGTTTTTGATTATTTTTGTTTTTACAAATAAAGGTTGTTTATGAGTCTCTGATTGACTGTTTACTATTTGAGAAAATTTCTTCGGAAAAATATTATAAATATTTATTTTGTGTAAATAAAATTTTTTAAAGTAATGATCACAGTTTTTGAATAGTTTAAAATAAGATGTTAAACTTTGAAAAGATTATTTCAATCATTTACATGATCTTTTGAAAACTTGAAGAAAATGTAAGGCATTATAAAGTTTATTAAGCAGAGAAAGGTTATCTATCAAAGTATAGATTTTTTTCAAAGTTTTGGAATTCAAAAAACTCTAAAAATTGTCATCCATTGATTCTTAAGGATAAAACTATTTCACCCCATCCATTTAAGTTGTGATTTTTTAGAATGTAATTCTAAGAAATTATACGAAAATTTTAAGAGATAAGAGGTCTCATTATGAGCCGACTTACTATGTTCATAAGGAGTAATAAAACTGACATTACCAATACCGCATACCAAAACAGGGTAATGGCTTATAAATATAAGACAAGGGGTCTCATCACGAGCCAGCTTGTTCAGTTTAATTATAACTGGTGAATGGCATTGTTATCAACTGGCCACCAAACCAAAACAATGGCTCTTAAAATAAAAAATAAATAAAAGACAAAAAACATGAGATAATAGATCTTATGAATTTATCTTTTAAAAGGTCATAATTTTAGTTGGATGGGACAATGAATGGTTAATGGTTTAAAGGTAACCCTGTCGAGACTATGAACGTTTGCTGGCAGCAGAGGCAATACCTATGACAATAGAGTATATTATAAAACCAAAACTTGGAGAAATCCATTTACTTCATTATTAACACCAATCAAAGCTTGATATAACTCAAAATGTTTTTATTTCTTAAGGAATTAGACAGAAATTATGAAATGATTTTTATTTTTATTTTTCATAGCAGCATTTTATTTGAATTATCCTAAGATAGTTTTCATTATCTTTAAAAACCTTTACTTACTAAAGATAGAATGTTCATTTTATTTTTTCAGAGATAACTGTTTCTTTCAGTGAATCGCCAATTGTTGTGACCAGCAACAACCCCCCTTTTTATTTATTATTAGTAATAATACTAAATAAATGAGGACCCTTAGTTAAAAATCCAAAAAATCAATTAGGATTTGTTTGCCTTTTCAAATAAAACTTTCTATCATAAACTTATAGAAATCCCTTAGAAAGAATATTTAGAAACACTTAAGTTTATGATAGATTATAATAAAATTTCTCTTGAAACAAGATAGCGCATCCATAACAAAATAGTATATATAAAACACATTGATCGCAGATCGCATAGCGCAGAAAACAGAAATTATTAATAAATATCTTTTGCGCTCTTATCAATTCTGCGCTTTTGCGATTCTGCGATTTTGCGATTGTGCGCTTTTGCGATTTTGCGCTTTTGCGATTATGCGCTTTTGCGATTTTGCGCTTTTGCGATATTGCGCAATTTCCACTTTTGCGCTATTTTTATGACTGCGATGACTTCATTTTGCAATATTACGACATTGCGATATTGCGATATTGCGTAGCAAATCGCAGATCACAATGTCGCAGATTCATGTAGGCGCGCTATCCCAAGGCAATCTTCCCATATGTCAAATCAGTTATGCGCTTTAATGATTATCTTAAATGATTGGATTGATTATTAATGTGAAAATAGATTGTGTTTAGATTGAAATTCGTTTCACAATTTAAATATTATATTTCATCCGCTTTCACATTCAAAACAGTCTCATCACCTTTCTTATATCATTACTCTCATTTATTCGTAAAACGCAGGCACGAAGGAGCAGACCACTATACAAAGCTTCCGCTAAACATTATGGGTAAGAAGGAGAAGAGCTCAAGTTCTGAGAACAAAGAAATGGCTTCGCTATACGCAGACACCGCCTGTAACAAGGACGCCGGTATATCTACTTGGGAGGGAATGTATAAATTGTTAGAATATGAAACCCCTGTGGTGATAAAAGTTGCAGCTACAGCTGGTTCAAAGGATACGTCTGAAGCAACCCTTAGAGACTTGGCTTGCTCATTTCTACATAGAATAGCAGCAAGACCAAGGATTCTCCCATATACAGACATGGTGAGATGGGTGCTGGATAGCACAGATATTTCGGACAGACAGTTTAGAACTCCATCTGAAGAGCTAATTGGGTCATTCACCATAGAAGATCTGAGATTAATGTATAAGCTGCCAGAACCTCAGGCAACTTTCAACAAGCAATTTATGGAAGAGTTTGCCAAAGAACACTAAAATTTGGCAGAATGCACAAAGGAGTGGACCAAAAGAAGTGAACCATTGAAGAAAAACAAACAAGGTATGTACAACACGGGTTCACTTACCTCTCCTTATTGTTTTACTGCTGCCATGTTATGCAGGCTTTTTGGAAAGCCTGACATAAATATCATATTACCCGAATGGCTTTCTTTGTTGAATGCGGCTGTTAATTCTACAATTGTAGATTGGGCCAAAATCCTATCTGATAATCTCACCACTACTATTTTTCATTACCGGTCTAAACGAAATGTTTCCCAACGGGTTTATCCGCCTTTTTATTTATCTTCTTATGTCATGGACACCATCTGCTATGTCTCTAAATTCCCTGTGATGGGCTGGAAATGGACTATCCATGATCCTTTGCCCATTCATGTGTACCATAAACAACTATGGGAGTCTAAGTTTGTCCCCCATTTTTACCAAATTTGTCATGGAATAATGCTGCCATTGTACAGAACATTGTATAATAAGGATGCCCCGAGGTTATCCTCAGAAACAGAGGTTGATATTCTCCTCGTCGCAAGATGGTTTGGAGAAGAATTGTTCACCTATATTAGGGTTTTTGGAAGTTATGCTTCTCCCCATGTTTTACCCTTATATGTTCCAGATAGACTTGTAGCTCGGGAAATCGCTTATCAGACCTGTGGCCAGGGAGGTATAACAAGAGATTTAAAAGACAAGAAAAAGGGCATTTGGCCACAATTTCCCATAAAATGTGGAACATTTTCACTGTTGGATATTGGTCATGCATTTCACGAGATAGGCAACGTTACATGCCTACAGCTGTTCAAATTCTCAAGAAGGTTATTTGACCCAAATGATATTGTTAAGAATTTTACCAATGCAATCAAAGTAAGGGAATTTGTCGGGGAGCAAGATCTTTTTGATGATATGTTCCAGGCAAGAAATTCATTCAAAGAGGTTTTGAATTCAGCTAAAGAGCAGCTATCTCCAGGGGATTTTCAGGAATTCAAGTTGTACAGAGAGAGGAGACTAATTCCTATTCCTTTGGATAATCTACGCTTAGAGCCCGCAAGGGAGAAAACTCCTAGTGTTAGTCTTAATGGCAGTTCAAGCACAGGTAAATCCAAATCAAAATCTGACAGAGATTCTGAACACTCCAATACATCCAAAGAAAAGGAAGATATAATGGAAGAATCCATTAAAGATTCTGCACAATCTAAAGAGCTTGCTCAACAGCAAATATTGACTCCTCAACAGACAAATCCTCCTCCACCCAATGTACAGCAACAGCCAGTCACCATTGAGTTAGATAAAGAATGGGAAACCTTTAATCAATTGATTAATGTAGAAGGACAGAATGTACAGACCCCTGTCCAGACAACCAAAGTTTTGAACACAGGAACAAGCAGCACAGCCGCAGTAACAGAGCACATACCAATCACACCCTCCTCTGAAATTGTACTTAATGTAGAGGACATTCCTCCTCTGGATGTATTTTATAGCCCAAAATACAAAGTAGTAGTAAAGAGACAAAGGAAAAAGAGAAAAATAGAAAGTGCAATTGCTACTGAAGCAGAACAAGTAGATGTTTTGTGGAAAGATCCTGCCACAGAGCCTACTCATAATCTCACTAAGTTATCTCAAATAAAAGGAGCTTATGCTTCTCAGAATAATTGATATAAAGCAACAGATGTCTTTGTTGGATGAAAGAAGAAATAAGCAAAGGTTCTCTAACAAAGAATTGCAACAGGTACGTGCCAATAAGGAAGAATTAAAACTTTGAAGAGTTACAACAACAACTTCAAGAAATGCAAACAGACATCAAAAGTTCAGTCTATAAAGATACAAACAATACATTATCCAAGAACAAAGATAAAGATGATCCTAAAACTTAATTCATTTCGTAAACTTCATTTTTGAACAATCAACTACTGCAACAAGAGGACTTAACTCGCTAAAAAATATTGCAATGGAATTCTTTGTGTTAATATTGAGTAATCACAACTATGTCTTAGATTTACGAAATGATTATGATTTGATTAATGAAAAGATTAATGATTATCTAGCATGGAAAAAGACAGAAGAAGGCAGAAAAGCTGGTGCACCCATCATTAATGAGAACCATAAAGAAATACTGTTTAATAATTGGGATGTACAAATCAGAAGGCCAGAAAAGGTAGCAAAGGAGGCATCTACAGCGGCAAACACTCTCACTGATTGTGTAAATGATAATTTACACAAAGCTAACTTGATTTTTGAAACTATTCCAGGATATCTCCCACAGGCAAATCAACTACAAACAGAATGGAGGCAAAAGGCAGAAGAAAGAGCAAAATCCATCCAAAGGTTGACAAGATTGAATTGGGACTCATACTGGATGTACTTAGTAAAGCCACACAGTCAGCACAGTGCGCTCAATTGTATCATCAATGCTACAGAAAAGATTGCTCCTACGCTTGCCGACTCTGTCTTTTCAAGACAGTTGAATTCTGAAGTCGGTCAACCGCATCTTCTCAAAACTATGCTGGATGCCTGCAAGCTTAAAGATCAAGTTAATAGATAGATAGATTTAGTTTTAATTTCAATCGTATTTTAGTTGTTAGAAAGTACCTTGCCCCTAAACCCAATCTTAGTTCTTGTAATAAACTATTTTTAGAGTTAGTTAAGTAGGGGTATTTAAACCCCTCTCATGCATTTAGAGAGGGGTCCTAGATCTTAATATTTTTGGACTTGGAGATTGCATTTCTGTACTCCATTGTCTTATATATTTTTTGAAAAGGATCACATCTGGTGATTTTCATGCGGAATTATCTTTGAAGTGTTGCATTTCTGTACCTTGGAATTTTATTTTGCATTAGAGTTATTGGATAGAATATCATATTGCATTTGAAAACCTTCAAGATGAACAAGGTATTTCTATCTGTTCACTGTTGATCTCTTTTGTTTTATGATATTCGTTTAAAATTGCTATCATTTATATGTATATTTGTTTTAACAACGCTTTCTTTTATATATCATTTCTGAGTATAATTGAAACGTTATTTTGCATAGTTACATGTAAATGGTATACAATGATGAATGCAATATGTTTATATAACTCTGTTTAATTTCTTAAACAGAGTTATCTTTATTTGTTTCTGCATATTTCAATTTAATTAATAATACATTTTAATGGTTATTGTTGAATTGGAACAATATTAAGTTGTATTCACATATAGCTACCCGGGTTAATGTTAGAATTTCTTTACCAATTTTAGCTTAAATTAGATAGTTTTATTTCAGTTATTTTAGTCCCATTTCCACCCATCCAATCCAATCCATTTAGTTACAAGGAAACTGGTCCTTTAAATCCAGTCGGAGCCACCACACCAAACGGAAAAGGAGTTGTCTTAAGGTTTTCCCCGATGTTTGAAGCAGAGATTTTCTAGGCTTCAACAGGCATGTATGGTGAAATTGTGGCTACATCAAGTCGAGCTCCAAACTACATATATGTTCTGGATGAAGAAACTAAAGCATGTCTAATAGGTAAAGAGGATGATACAATAATTGGTAGCAATGATGATCGACTAAGAAGTTTGCTACAAAGGTGCAAAGTGATTTCGAGATGTCTTTACTTGTTGAGCTGACATACTTCTTAGGGCTTCAAATATATTAGCAAGAGAAAGGAATATTTATATGTCAAGCCAAGTACATCAAGGAAATGCTCAAGAAATTTCAAATGGAATATTGCAAACCCATCCTTACTCCAATGGTAATAGGTTTGAAATTGAGCATAGATGACTCATCTAACGATGTGGATCAAAGGTTGTACAAATCTATTATTAGTAGTCTTCTATATGTAACAACCTCCCGACTAGATGTTATGCGAGAAGTTGGACAAGTAGCAAGATTCCAGGCAACACCAAAATAATCACATATTAAATATTCACCAACATTGGAATATCTCCGCCCGAATCTTGGGATTCTCCCAAGTTCTCATTAGATTTTCCTTTTTCATAATATAAAGGGGGAGTGGAAGTAGATTACATGTCTGCATGACGGTAGTGTGTCAGGGGGAGTGGAAGTGTGTACAGGTCTGTAGGATGGTTGTGTTTCAGGGGGAGTTACCCTTTTCCATTGATGTCAAAGGGGGAGAGAATCTTGTAGGAAGAGGTGTCATGATCGCAGGGGGTGTACTTGTGTTGCCATCAGTGCCAAAGGGGGAGATTTTTGATCAGCGGTTGTCATTTATGTCAACCCAAGCAGCACCAGGGGATAACCCAATATTGCATGGGAATTTTTGCCTACCAAATTAATATATTCTAGGTCAATAATTATTTTTATGGTTTCTACTTGTCGAGATGTTTCCGTTGATATATGGCACGCCATGTAATTCTTCACAGTTTGAGAGATATTCATGTTTGAAGTTTGTACCCCCAGTTAGTGGGCTAAAACCCCATGGGGTTGGGGCATGGGTCATTGAAAATTAATAATTAATATTTTTAATGCTCCTAAAATCCCTCCCACTTACACTCATTGAAGCCCCTCTCAAATTAAGCATTCATATAAATTGTGATCTTCATTTCCTCCTTATATGAGGAAGTTGCTCCACATCAAAAACGGGTCATGTGAATTTTCAGCTCTAAATTGGTTTCTATAAATTGGTTTATACGAAGGTTAAGGAAGGTTAAACTGCAGAATTTTGTGAAGACTGGCTCAGTGGCTAGGTGATATAAAAATCCTAAGGAGTCTATTGTAAAAATTTCAGATCAAGGTGCACAAAATTTTTGGAGATATGATCTGTGGAACTCAGGGTTTCTGCAGGCTCCTGAAATTCATCTCAAAGAAGTGACCTTGGTAAAATTTTCATAACTCTCTCTCTCTGAGTATCGGATTGGAATGCCATGAAAAGTGGTAGATAGTGCACAATATTTAATTCTTTTTCTATCAATTTTAGAACCAAATGAAGAAACAGTGACACGTGGTACGTCATACAAGTGCGATCTCATGAAACAATCCATAATTAAGGCATTGTGAGAGATTGGGTATAAATCTCTCTTGAAGAATCCAAATTGGGACAGAATTTTGGCATTAGAAAGACAACGCAGAGGACCACTATAGGACGGAAAATTAGATATTGAGGATCTGAAATAATAGAGATACACCAGATTCAATCTCGAGCTCCTAGAAGGCAAGAAAAAGGTAGATCATGTGTTGTCAAGGGTTTCAAAGGACCAGACTTTATACGACAGAAAAGAAAAGCAAGGTTCAGTAGAAGCTATCATGATAAGAGTAGCAACTAAGGTGCATAACAGCAACAAGAAGTTCATCATATGAAGTCTTCAAGTGGGAAGCACTGCATACAATCATTGTAAAGGTATCTTTGTACTAAGTCATTGTAAATACATTATTGTAAAAATTGTACTAGTGTCTATCTGCCAAGGGTTGAAGAGGCAGTGTTGGGAGGTCTAGGATCATCATTAGGTGGTTGTGTCAAAGTTGGTGTTATGGTCTAGTATATCTTCTTCTTCTACATCATTCTATATCATTGTAAAGTGGACCATTTTCCCTGGTACGGGAGTCCATTCTTCTTTTATTCTTCTATAGGGTGGTAGGGTGGTGCTAGGGTGAGTTGTAGCTCATTGGGTGTTGAGGCATCTGTTTATTTGACTATTGAATAATCTCGGGCGTTGGAGCTTCCATCTAGTGGGAGCTGGAGAAGAATTCTTTTCTAGATTCTAGGAATATGGAGCTTTATTTTCAATTGGAGTTGAATATTAAAGAATTATTAGAAAAGAATTAGGTAGTTTTTGTCCCGGAGCGGGTTTCCACATTAAAAACGATGTGCAGTTGTGTTCCTCTTGTTTGTTGGTATCATTTTACAAACACTGATAAATTGAAGATTAACTAATGCTCTAATTGAAAGAAATATTGATTCAACCCCCGCCCCCCCTCAGTGTTTCCAACATTGACAGTCTTGGGAATTCTTCAGAGAATTATTTGGAAAGTTTAGATCAGCATACTAATGTGCTGATAGTGGAGGAAAATTAAGGACAACATACTGAAATGATAGCAGAGGAAGAAAAGGCACTGAGGCCTTATGGGTTTTGTCTTAATAATTGTCTTGTGAATGCAGGTTTTGTTGATGCTGGAGAGAATTCGACACAGTTGGACACTCAAATAGAGAAGGAAGAAGATTTTGTGGAAATTTTTAATCCATGGAATGAAGAAATTAAGTTGTTGGAGATTATGTTGAACAAACAAGATTCAATGCAGGAAGGAGAACCTCAATTTCAAAATTGGGAATTGCAAAATGTGAAGATGCTAGGGAATGAAGACAACGAAGATTTTTTGGGTCTTGAAAAATACTTAGAACTGTAGAGAGGAGTTTTGGTGACTGGATCATCAAATGAGACCATTGGGTCTTGTAGTTTTGAAATTGAAAATTTGGCTATGATGACAGGTATTGCAGAAGACAATCCATCTTCTGGAGTTGTCTTGAATACAAATGAACTGTTGCAGAAGAAGGAAGGTGAGGCAATCATGTCTCATGTGAAGGAGCTTTTTATTACTGTTGATGACAAGGAAGAGTTGATTTGTCTGATGGACAAAAAGAAGGTTGTGGGACAGATTTTTAAAAATGCCACAATGATGAATTCTATTCTGATAGAAGATGAACATGTAGAGTTTGAAGAACTTAATTTGATTGCCAGAATCAATCAAGGAGATGAAGGAAAATTATTGAAGATTGTCAAAGGAGAAGAGGGATATGCTAAAACTAAATTGTATCATATTGATGATGTGGTTGTACAAAGGAGTTGGCTAAATTGTTTGCTGGAAACATTTGGAGAAGAGAATAAAATTGCAGACACTAGAGTGAAGTTGCTTGAAGTTGTGAGAGAAGTAGGAGTAGATACTAGTTTGTAGAATTTAATTATGCTTACTAGTACATAAGGAGAAACAAATGATTATGTTACTGCAGTTAGAGAATTAAAAGATAAATTACTTTTTAAAAGTAAATTTTCAGGTGATGAGCAAAAGAATGTTGCAGAGGGACAGGAATTTTGGGAGGCAGCAACATGTGGGGTGGCATCTGCAGGAGGAGCAACATTGGTAGTGGTAGCAAAATCCATGAGGGAAACATTTACAACAACAATTGAGGAGATAGCCATAGGGGCAACAGAAAAATTCTTAAAGACAGTAACAACAGCAGTGTTGGAAGAAACATAAATTGAAGGCAGCAACAAAAGGCGAAGTAATTTCCAAACAAAAAAAGGTTGGGCATAGAATTGAAAGTATCAGAAGAATGATGATGAAGGTGTTGGCAAAGGAAAAACAAGGGCGGAATGTGAAAGCATAGCTGGAGGCAAGTTGCAGAACAAAGTATGGAAACTTGGAAGTGTGTAGTTGAAGAATAAGGCAGCTGATGGACAACAGCAAATCAAAGTATGGGACCTAGTAGGAAAAGTTTTAAGAGCACATCATCATGATATCGTGATTGATTTTGACCTTAGGAGTCTGATGCAAGGGCATTAGGCTTAAGAAATACTTATTATTTTCATAAGACATAGGGGGGTCTTGTGTTTTTAATTCCTTATGTAATTGTTAGTATTTTGAATAAAAATAGTGATGTTCTTGAACCATTATAGAACATGAGAGGAAGGTGATTAGTTAGGAATATGAAGGGACAGTCGAATTTAGGATCAGTTTCAGTTATTTTAGGGATTGAGTCTAAATTTAGGATTTTGGGAATTGCAAGAGTCTTGGGTGAGATGTTAGGAAAAATGAATCGATTCCTTCATAATTCGCATAAATGTAAGCCTACAAGAAGATAGGGGAGATAGTTGTTCAGGAGGCATAGTAGTTAGAGTAGAACGCCATCGAATTGAAAACCACGACGAGAAGGAATATCTCCATGATTAATCGAAGAACTTGATTTCTGAGTTAATTTCCATTTCTGAGCTATATGGTTATGGGATTGTTGTGTTATGAAATTATATGTAATTGAATGAGTCGAACTCTGTGCAAAGGACTGGTGGATTTTATTTGTATAATCGATGTTGATCTTGTTAAAACCACAATACATAAATCATTAAATATAGAAGGCATTGAATCTCTACGTGAATGGTTGTTTCCAGAATGCAATTGAATCTACGCTTTCTGTGTATGAATTGGTGTTTATTCTGTATAGAAATCTAAAGAAGGTTGAATAGCTAGCTCCATTGGTTAGGCATGAACATAGTGAATCTCTCTTTGTTTAAGCATACTAAACTCTGCATAAAAATCCGTAGCATCGAATTTTATCTCCTTTGTGGAAGTCAATGGAATTAATCCATAATTGTTGGGTTATTAACAATAGAGAAGGTGCTTGTGTTATATACGCCTATCTTGAACAATACGCATTGAATACATGGGTTTTTTTTATGAATGGCCTGCATATTAATCCTGTGAGAAAGGTTCGATAGAAGTCAATGAGACTTTGATCCTTTTCGGTGAAAACGTAAGTAATGTCAGAATCCGATTTTGATTATAGGTAAATCATGCCAAGGAACTCTGTTTTTCTGAATTGAATTAGGTCGATATTGACCCATATGTTGTTTGAACTGATATCAGCGAGGTTGATTCACAACGTCAAGCAGAGAAGATGAGTTTGAAGAAATGAATTAAATTGCGGTGGAAATTCTGAGTTAAACACAGTTCAAATACCAGTTTGTCGGTAAGTGGTTTTATGAAGTAATACTGCTGGTCTCGCGTGCCTCTTGTGCCAAGGAGCGGTTTTCCAAATTTTCACGTGATCCAATCATTTGCCACCATGTCAACACTTAAATACTGCCCATATCGCGTAATTTGTGTGTGCTAAACTTCTGTGGTGGAAGCAACACGATTTGCGTTCGACCTTAAGGGAAAAGGGTCCAAGGATAATCGCGCGGGGAAGCTACATGGGAGTTAAATGAGGTATGGCCCAACGTTTTTGCATTGGTAAATGTTTATTTAATAAGTGAGAGTTGTGAGATGGTGGGACCCAACAGTTAAATATATATTGGCACTGGTGTTTTAATTCAAAGTTGACCCTTTGATTTGTAATGGAATATTAAATGAGTTGAATTTTAAAGTCAAATGATGGATATGCTATGGAGCTGGCTGTTAATACTTTAGTTTTAACTAAGGGCGAAGACTTATAATATATGTTGCCAGACTATATCATGTTGGGGTCTTAAGAGCCAAAGTTTCATAGTTGATTTAGATAGAATTTTGAATGTTTAATACTCATGAAATGGAATTTATTATGGTTTCAACCATAAACTTTAATTAGATAGCTTCTGCATGGAAAGTATGAAGGTTGTTGGGTTTTATGGAATATGGTTTTTAACCATAAGATTTTTTTTTTTTGCTAGTTTAGACTAATCCTACACCCACGGGTTTCGAACCGGTGACCTTGCAGAACGGAGTGCCTTAACAGTGCACCCCATCACCGACTGTTCTACGCCTCGTGGGCTTTTAACCATAAGATTGAAGTAGAAAGTAAAGCTGCTATATATAATTGTAATCTGGGGTTTGTATGGCTTTCATAAGCCATAATAAATTTTATTATAATATCTCAAATATGAGATTTCAGATATAGAAGTTTCTGTATATGGTATTTGAGGTTGCCAAATTTTGTGTAATGTTCCAAATTTTATGGAACATTAATTTTTGTTGAGGAGATAAATAAAATGGGTAGGGGACCCATTCTTTGCATCATTAGAGAATAAATATCCTCTAAATATGAAAGAGGATCATATTGGATCTAGATTTCACACTTCCATGTGTGAAAGGAGGCTTTTTCTAACATGCTTGGCCAAGGTTGACCAAGTCAAACTGCGTTGGCATGAGTTGGAAAGCACTATGTGGGACAACGTAGGAGGGAAGATTATTGATGGAGGGAAACCCTAATTCGAAGTAGGGTCCATGGAGGGAGGGATCATTTTTTAAAAGAGGAGCAAGGAAGCCATTGTACACATATTTGATCATTTTTACATCCAAGTCTTAGAGACTTGTTGCTGCCTCTTGCTGTTCAGTAGAGCTGCAGTGCCTTCGGGAACGAGGGAGTACTGTTTAGGAATTTCTCTCCTTCTTGAGTAGCTCATGAAGGATTTGACTCCATTCCCCATATTCAGGCATTCAAGCCATAGCTTCAGCCTTCTACATCAGCACAATTTCTGCAACAGAGGTTGTGCAGTGTTGCCGGGTGTTGCCAGGGAGGTTTCTACACACCATCTGGAGCTTTTTTTTCAGTGGAGAGAAGTTATACTCATTGGGAGATCAGAAAAAGGAGGTTTATGAGCACATCCAATCATGTTTGGAATCAGGCCAACCACATTCCATCATTGGCAGCACAGTCCCTCTCTTAGACAACGTTTTTCTGAGTGAGTATTTGTTGTGAGGGATTGACATCCTTTTGGAGGAGAAGTCTTGAGTGAAAGGGTCAGCCTTTCACTTCAGATTTCTATTGGAGGAGGATTCTTCAGTTGTTGTAGACATTTAATACTTCTCCATCCATTTCCAGTTCTTGAGTAGCTGTTTCCCAACTACTCCGGCATTTCTATACTATAGCATTTTTGTATATATTTCAGCCAATCCTTTTAGAGGATTGATGTTATGTATTTTCAGGGGTTGAGAGCTTGCTCCCCCTTATTTATTTGAGCCTACATTGCTATATCATTTTATTATCATATTTTTGCAGCAGTTCCTCTATAAACTGCACAGTCATGGCCTAGGGCTTTATATATGCAGCAATGTATTTCACACTTTCATGTACAGGTTTCTTGAGGCTTCTAGTGCCTTTCTTGTGTGATCATTTCCTCAAGGATTTGTATTCTTATTTGCTTCTATGTCATAATATGATGGCTATTGTATTCTATAGCATTCCATGTGTATATGATTCACTGCTATTTCCACTTGATGCATTTGCTTATTGCTGTAGCTGCAATGTTGGGATTATCTTAAGAGATTCCCAATCTTGTTGTATTTCGCTATTGGGGATATTTTCCTTTGATAATAACTCTATAGATAGAGTCTAATAGTGGGCTGGGTAGCCTCTGGAGCTAATTCTTATTTATGAAGATGAAAAATCCAGTAAATTCCCCTTCAGTCTATCTCTGGAATAGATTTTCCTTGTCATTTGACAATGTTTCTGAAAAAGGAACATTACATTTTGAAATTGAGGACCACTTCGGAATTGAAAAAGAGAAATTGCATTTCAGAGTGAAGGTTGTGGGTATATGATAGGGCAGCCTTCTATCATCCACCTAGCAGGTCTGGACTTTAAACTCACTCCTAGGGTTTTCTCCAAAGCAACTAAGATCCCCTATATAGGAGAAAAGTGGTTGAAACAGGCATACCTTGATCTAAATCACTATAAACATTTCCTAAAACTAGACCATTAGGATGCTTTCCAAGCTATATTTCCTTTTTCTCACTTATTGAGTAGCTAGTCCCCCCTCATGAGAGTTATGATGAAGTATTTCACATGTGAAGGGAGGTTTTCCCGTATTTATTCCTATCACATCAGACTTCTCATGAATTTCACAGGGAATTAGTTGCTAAATCTCCCTTTCTTCCTCTACAAAAGCATAGAAAAAATGTCCTCCCTTGTTCAAAAGAGACCTCTTGCTCAGCAAAAAGCTAGTCTTTTCCATCATTCTCTCATCAAAATCACCATCCTTCACCAGCTTGAAGAGAAAAGAGTGTCTTGGGAGACTTTCATTTCTAATCCAGATTTTGCCACTGCCTCTTCATCTCATGGCCCATCTCACATATCCTCCTCATCGTCCACTCATTATGTCTCTCCTCCATAAATTCAAAATACTCCTCAAAGGAAAACATCACCCATGATTCATAGTGAAAAAGAGCAGTTTTATGAAATCAGGCATGAGGTTAGTGGTGATAAGGAACATAGGGACACTAAGAAAATTAGTGAGCATGAACCAAGTGACAAATCACAGGGTAGTGACCATGAGCAGCAAACTAGTGATGGTGAAGAAAACTCACCAAGGGATAAGGAAGTCAGTCGCAGTCAATAAAGAAGTAAGGATGTATATCAAAATAGCCCTAAACAGAGAAATGAAAATGAGCAAGAGAATAGTGATGATGAAGAGAAACAGAGCAGTGAAAATGAGCAAGGAAATATTGAGGATGAAGAGCAGCAAGCTAGTGGTGATGAAGAGCAAAGGGAAGAGGTTCAAAGCAGTGATGAAAGACAAAGTGACCATCAGCAGCACAGTGATCAGGAGGACAATCCTCAAGGGAATAATGAAGATTCTAAGCCGGGTAGTGATGATGAACAACAAAACAGTCCTCAAACAGATAGTGAGGGAGGTGACAACATGCAAAGTGACCATGGTGGAATCCCACACACAGAGTATAAAGAATACAGTCAAAATGAAGGTAGCCCTCAACAAATTCAAGACAGTGATGAGGGTAAACAAGGCAGTCCACAGACAGGCAGTGAAGGTAGTCAAACAACAAAAAGATATGATGAAGCTGGCAGCCCTAAAAAAACTCAAAACAGTGAGGAAAAAAATGGACAAGGCAGCAAAGAAGGTGATGATGGAGGCAATAGTGTAAAGGATCAAGTTGAAAAAGTACTAGAGATAAAATCTCCTCTCTCTTCTCCTCAACACAGCCAAGAACATGTTCTTTCTACCTCTCCTAGGCAAGGGGCCATGATTAATTCTCCAAAAGCACCAAAGGCTAAAAACACCAGATCTGTAAAGAAGAATATCACTCTAGCAGTGACTAGCAATGTCACTAGGGCACTAAGGAGTAGAGGCAAATTTCCTAAGAAGAGTATTGTTGAATTTCCAAAGAGAAAAAGGACAAAGAATTCAACCCAAAACAAGGGTAAAGAAAAAGATGAACAACAGGAGAGTAGTCATGAAAAGGAAAGGGAGTTTGATATCATATAAATAGAGAGTGATGCTAGAGATGATGAAGCTATAATTCTTGAGTCTCTTTTGCAAAACAGAGAAGCCCAAATCCATGACTTATAAACTGATCTAGAAAGGTCAAAGGACCCGATACATGTTCTACAAATGAAAAATAAACAAATAAGTGGGCAGATGGAAATTTATGAAGCCCAGGCATTCAAATACCAAAGGGAAGCATACAAAGCACAAGTCAGGCTTGAAGAGTATATGGGAGAATTTGATGATACTAAAGAAGAAGAGCATCTAGTAAGAAAAAATGCCTAGGACCATGGGTCTTCGGAAAGCTTTAGAGAAAAAGAAGGAAGAAGAAGCAGCCCTTGTTCAATCTTATCCTCTCAAACAATTGCTCGCCCTAGAAATAGAAAATGATAAATAATCATGGCTTGAAAGAGTCAAAAAAAATTTGGAGGATAAATTAGAGAAAGAAAACAGAGACTTGGGGCTACAAAGGAAGATGACCGGGCACTACAAGAAATTGAACCAATTCACCTGAAGAAAGCTCAAACTTGCTCAAGAAAGGCTCAAAACTGCCTGAAGGAGGCACTCGGTGGAAGAAGTGGAAAAAGGCATATCTAGGCTTGAAATATTGGCCGCAGATTCCTTTCATGCTTCTAAGAACCCATAAGGGGCTTGCTCGCCAAAATTGAGAAAATTTTGACATTATTTTTTTTTGTGTGTGTTTTGGCCCTAATTACACATTTTTCTAGGCGCATCCATGGGTGCTAGGAGAATCCTCAGCTCATGAAAGTCATTTTTTTTTATGTATTAATTTTTGGGGTAGCTACTCACAATTTTTTAGATCAGAAGGAGGTGTTTTGGTCCCCGAAAGAGGCAAAAATCAGTCAAAATTCACCTTTTTGCCTCACATATCAGCAGATGAGACCCTCCTGATTTCTTTCACTCAGTCCACCTTTTGGAAGACTTATAGGGATCATTTTGGCAAGACTCAAGTAACTCTAGAAACTAGACATCCAGGGCTTTCCAATGACCTATCACAGGCCTCGTTTTGACATCAGGAGGTCCCTCAAACATTGTCTGCCAAATAGGCTTCTTTATGCTGCTACATTCCTGTAGCATTTTGGCTTAAAAAGTAGTTTCCTGAAGGTGGCCATCCAAATGTCCGTTTAGCTATTTTTAACCCTATGTCAGAGATTAGAAGTCAATTTTCTTGCTATTTTTGGCTTAAATAGATATTTTTGAAGATATTTTGTGCCTTGGGCTTTGCAAAGCCTCAAGGACAAAATCAGATATTTGTATTAGGCCAATGGCCTTCTAGATGATCTAGGACAGTTTCTTTCTCTTTGGCCTATATATTCCAAGAGAATTCATTGTAACAAGAGGCTGAACTTGATTCATTACAGCTTGTATGTTTTTCTTCTTTCTTGGTTATGTCAAAGAATTCTTAACTGCTCTTTGATACCCTAAGAACTTGTTATCAATTTCATTAATGGTTATTATGTATGCTGTCTAGTATGATTCACGGTACGCCCTGCTTACTCATAGCTAATCAAAAACCCATCACTAAAATCTTTCTATGAATATTTGATTGTCTTAGTTAAGCCAAAGAGGTCTTGTTTCGATTTTTCCCTTTGCCCATGCTCTGTAGTTTTATTTCAAAGTTTCCAATAGCTCAAAATATGATGTTTAGGAGTTCCCTCTTCATAGATTGAGTTTTCTGTTTTTCTTATTTGTTTTCCAAAAGTCTGAAGGTGATTTTCCCAAAGTTAGAGGGTCTTATACTTCTATGTATCACCTCAATGTTTATTTTATGAATCTATCAATCTGAGTTTCATTTATAGTGATTAATGGTTAGCCCTACCACATGGATGTTTGCTGTAAAACTATTTATGCTTAAAACCTCTTTGTCTCTCACAAACTTAGTGTCCATCTCATTTCACTTACACCCAAAGAATCCATTTATCTCGACCAAATTGGCCCTGCAATATACCTTGTCCACCATTTGAGATAGTCTCGACCTTTTCGACCCCATAACCCAGTTGATCTAACAAACTTTGATCTATTTATCCTTTGATCAGTTCTCCCTCAAAAAACCTAAAACAAACCAAAACATACTTAACAACTAGCCTAAAATCAAATACATAAAAAGCAAACAAAGTTTACATCCTTTGCATAATAGAGAGAGCCCTCTTTGAGTCTAGGAAGGCTAGGTCCTAGGGCTCCAAAGTTGGTTTGATGTTACCCTGTCACTTGGCTTGCCAATTTTCCAAATCACGAGACCCTAACAACTCATAGATAGTTCCCCTCTCATTCCCAAAGAGGAAAGAGGTGGCTGTGATAACTCCATAAAATATTCATTTATCTCCTCCATCTCCACATGGTCTATGCATCTCCTCAAATGCTGATATATATCCTCTTCAAAGCCTTCCCAAGTATATCCCTCCATGATAGTGTGGTATGCTCTCATGGAATACGTATGGCTAAAAAGAAAATCTTCATATGCTGCATTTAGTAACTTATCCTTGAGCTTGGAAAGTCTAGATAAGAAGATACTACCATGATATTATATGACCTCATCTCTGATTGAATATCCTACCTCTAATAGATGGTCATCAAGTATCATTCAAGTAAAAATATCCTTCGAATAATCCACCAACAGCTGGGATTTCAAATATGGATCTATCCTCAAAAGTGATAGCGCTGATGATCTGTCATGCAGCTTCCCTCCTCTCTGGCATCTCCCATGCCAAAGTCACATATTGGGATTCTTTTATCCCCTCTCTGCTACTCCTCTTGTAGCTTATCATGATCAAGTAAACGTTGAAGCTTTCGGAAGTTAGTCTTCCATGTGAAGCTATACCCTATCCAAAACTTCCTGAGTTTTGCCAAAGCTTTAATGAGTGGCCATCATCCTCTACCATGTGTGGAAGATTTCTCCCCAAGTGATAATATCTTCTGAGCCTCCAAAGTCAAGGAATATTATCCATGCACCATAATGGTTCCATCCTCCATCCCTGTAGCATCCTCTCTCAGCGCAAGATGTGGTGTGAGAGTGGGTAATGATGATAATGGGAGAATTTCTCCCTCCTGCTTGAGTCTACCCAAGACTCTCTGCATTGTATCATAACATCCCAATGTTCCCACTCCTCCTGGATCTATGAGTGGTGCAACATATTGTGAGACATCTCTCACCAAATCTTGATTAGGTGGCCTCCTAGGTGGTTTGCGATCAAATAGTAATGTCTCATGGGCCAATCTCATATGCATAATAGATGGGACTATTAGGTTCTTGCTTCCACAAGGAAACTCCAACTATGTCTTTTGTGTGGAAGTTTTCTAAGATTTGGTTACTTTTCTCAATGATGCAAAAGTCCCTCCAATTGGATCAAGTTCTCCTTTCACACCTCCTAGTGGTGGTGGATCGTCTCCTACTATCCCAGCACTATGACCCCCTTCTAGTTCTTCTTCCTCTTCCTCCTCATCATCTAAGAAGACCTCTTTATAGTGTGCCTTTCCTACTGTACATGTATGTCGGGGTGCCCATGATTATTGGCATGTGAAGCCAAGCTTCCTTCTCCTAAAATCTCTTCAGACATCATCACTAACAGGTACTTTTCTTTGGCCCTCTTTTGAAAAAGGAGCCTTCTCATCTTTTCCCTTTGATGGAAAAGTGGGCTTTTGCTGAAATGTTGCCTTTGATTTTGGCAAGGCATATTGTAAATATCTAGCCCTTTCAATGGCATATTGAAGGGTATTGGGCTTGGTAGATTTAATCAACCAATGAAGAGGTTATGCTAACCCATCAATAAACATATAAAGCCTCCTTGCTATAGATAAATCAGGAACCATAACGAAATTTTTTAGAAATTTAGAAATGTGAGTTTATGAATTACCTAATTTTTTGAGCTTTCTAGCCCCATGAAAGGTCCCTCCAGGTCTCTCTGACCAAACCTCTCCACAAACCTCCTTATGAACTATTAATGTGTAGTCACATTGGCATGACCCAATGTATATAGCCCATGAAACCACCAATCATGTGCTTCACCCTCAAGGTGCAGCGCTGCTATTTTGATGGCCTCCATATCCAGTACTTGGTTCAGCTGGAAGTATATGTCTAGCTTCTCTTCCCATGATTTGGTAGTGCATATTGATAACCCATCAAATTTGGGTAAGAAAACGTTGCCCATAGTCCAGTGCAGATCATGATTCTGTATGAGTCCTCCACCTCTATTGTGATGACAGGGTCTCCTATTGTCCTTGATCTGACAAAATTGTTGAAAAATTATATGATCCTTGAATATTTGAGATTGAGACTCATACTCCATGAAATACTCTTCAATATTTTCTTTTTCTTGAAATCCTCCATTTCCCATTGCTAAAGATGTAGGCATTGTAGAGCATTGGGAAGCTTGATTCTTCAGCAGTTGATCACTCTAGTGATGAGAAATGTTGGAGCCTTCACAATGTAGAAACCCTTTAGGGGATTCCTTGTGTCTATCCATCCTCGTCTCCTTTATTTCTCTTGCAATTTATTGCATATTTCGAAGAAGAAGCTTAGGGTACTCCTTCTCCTCATCTCCTCCTGATAAAGGGGTTTTACCCTTGTATTCTTTATCATTTGTATAGTCATACTTCCGGTTTCTTCTGAGATACCTCCTATCTCTATATGTGGGAGGATGTCCTTCTTCTGATGTCATATTAGCTTAATATGAACAAGCTGAGCCAAGATTATGCTCTGATACCACTGTAATATTCCCAGATAGGAAAAGAGGGAATATAGTGCATAAATATGGAAATAGTACTGTATAACATCACATCAAAATATGAGACCAATATGGAGCCTTCTTAATCATTATAACAACAGCAAAATAATTAAATACAATATGGCACAAACCATACAACATGAATCAACAAGCCTCCAATAGGTAAATCCCCTCAAAATGAGGTGCTTCTACTATATCAAAATGACTGAAGACTGCTACAGTGCAGTTATAGGAGCACTGCTACAGAAAATGAACGTAAAAAAGATAAAGGTCTGATATATGCCTCAAGAGATAGAAAAAATGAATATCTAGGCTCTATAACAACCTTACAAGACAACCCAAGAGGGTTTCCAGGAAATACACCCAATAATGCAATATGAGCTATAGCCCGAGGGCTGAAAATATGGTGTAAAAAAGTAACTGAAGAGTTATGGCTGATGCTGATATGAAAATAAGTATGTTCTCCTCCAATAGATCCTCCGAATGAAAGGTTGGCCCCTTCATTGAAGAAATTACTTCCAAAATCACCCACTGCAACTACCCCTACAACTCCTCCCTAGAATAACATAGATCCAGACTGATACTACACTGTAGGGGATAAAAACACTGTGGCCTAGTTCCAAATATATCAATTATGCTCAAGGGCCTTCCTTACTAGCCTCCCAAGATAAATAAACCCTCCTCCAATGAGATATAGCTCAGAAATCACCCAAATCAACCCTCCACAACTTCCGCCCTGCAACAGAACACAACCTCAATAGGAATTGCATTGTACCATAAGACTGAAGCTTTGGCATAATGCCTGAATGTGGAAATATAGTGCAAATAATATTCCTGAGTGGGCACTAGAATTCCCCCAAGGATAAAGGTGGGATTCCCACTCAGGAACACCCTATGCTAAACAACACTGCAATATTAGCTAAACAGCTGAAGAGAGAAACAAGTCTAAATTGAACATAAAATCTAAAACATCAAATAATAACATAATGAACTATGGTTGCCATCATATTCCTTATATAAGTGGTGAGCTTCCTCACCCTTGGCCCCACTAATTAAATCCACTATCTCCATGCATGAGATATCCCTCCAAAATTGCGTTGTCCCTCAATAAATGTGCACTCCTCCATAACAACATTGTTGATTTGGTCAAAGTTGACCTAGCCTTCATGCTCCAACCCCTTTTCACACACAAGGGTGCTTAGTTAAGCTACTAAGATGATCTCCTTTCACATTAGGAGTTAATTATTCCTACTAAGGAGATTTATGGGTCTCCATACCCTCTTATTCATCAAACAAAGAAGAAAAAACAAAAATTAATATTCCAACTAGCTCATGGATAATTAGGAATATTACATATGGTGAGGAGTGAAAATTTGTGAGAATGACTAAAATAGAGTAACCTTAGTGGATGCAAATTGAATATTCATATGCAAAGGAAAATGAGGAATTGAACTACTAGAGAGTGAGAGTATGCACTAGATGAAGAAAAAAGAAAAGTATGCTCAAAAGAATGCAATAATGAAAGACAATGGTTAATGTTGAACATTTGGAAAGGAAAAAATCCAAAAGGAAAGAACAGTTATGCATGATGCTGCAAACCATCATCTATTCCAAATAAGAAATCCTCAACAGTTACAAGTCATTGGAGTGCTAAATTTATGATGACTATATAGATGTCACGTGGTTACTATTGAAGGAGATAATAACATACTACTCCAAATAAAATTTATTATAACTCTACCCCTTATATGATCTACTATTTGAGGAGAATAAATTGATTTTTTAATACATTGCAAGGAAGTGATGCAACCACAAACAATACATTTTACATACTATAAAGAGAAAAAAAATTAGATCGACGAAATAAAACTTCTAGTAAAATCAACCAAAGTTGATCAATTAAACACTAAGAAAGCATTGAATATCCTATAAATAGCTCCACCTACTATAATATAGTAAGAAAAACCTCCTCAAAGAAATGTTGCACCATCATCTACCCCTCTACAAGGGTGTGAAGATATTAAAAATCATTGGTTCATATATGAGAAAAATTGGGTTGTGATGGACATAATACAACATAGAAAGTAAAGAAAATTGCAATATATGTTGGAGCATTAATGAAAATAATTTTAACATTATTTAATAATTTTAAGGAGAATTAAAAAAGAAAAAGAAAATGGAAGCGAGGGACAATTCTTTTATCATTTCTTAAAACTCAATATGTCAAACATCTAATAGCACAAAAAATAAAAGGCACTAACGGAATGTCTTGAGAACTTGTGTTGGAATACAACGAGAGGTTTCTATATCTTCTTAGCCATATATATCCCATAAATTATCAACGATAACTTGTGTTGGAATCTAATGAGAGGTTTTTATATCTTATTAGCCATGTACATCCCATATATTATCAACAAGGACTTGCTCATAGAATGGTTAATAGCACGCCTTCCATAAAATATAAGGGGCACTCTTTGAATACATGAAATATAAACTTTCCAAGATTCCCCATAGAAAGAATAACATATCGAATCATATGAATCCTTCTCTATTCCATCATCATTTGATAGAAAAGCTGAATAAAAGCTTGATATGCTTCAAAAATTACTTATAGACTTGACCCTTTAATGAAGTGGCCTATGGTGTACAATATGTAGAAATGAAGGTTACACTAATTAAGAATTTTGCAAATATAGAATTGAATAATAGAGACCCAAATGTTAGGCGGAGTAAAAATTGTATATTTATATAAGATATTCCCAAATATTATGAGTCAAGGAGCACCATCGATTGAAAAATATTTTGTGATCAATAATTTAAGTGTTATAGTGTTTCTATGGTGAGTTTTCGTTAGAAATCAATGTGTTCATTATTTATGTCTTTTTAATTGATTATATTTATGCATACACTTGTTTATGAATTATAAGGATATATTAATAATTTGTGTTTGTGAATGGATACGAGTCATTAAATCGGTTATGTTAGGATTGGAATATGCCATATTTAGCTTATAAAATGTCAAGTTTAGGAGTTTATTGAGGATGGGTATAATTTAAGATCAACATTTTGGGGGTTCCACTTGAACTCCTAAATCCTATGGAAACTAAGTGAATCATATCAACTATGTGTGTATTTGGAGAACTCCAAACAAATTTTACAGGGTAATTTTGTTCAAGGAATTTGATTACTACAAGTAACAATGATAAGAAGTAAGTCACCTTTAAATACTTTTAATGAAACCTTGAATAAATATTCCAGGTTATCATAGAGTGAACACTAAAATTATATACAATAGGACATAAATACTAATAAATATTTATAGAAGGTTTCATACCATGAATTGTTTTATGGGGAATTTTCTATCAACTCTTAGTTTTTAAATGTTTATTAAACCACATCTCCGTGATCACCATGTTGCTTGATTCACCAGTCACCCAAATTTCTTGGTACAAAGATGATGGTGATGATGAATATGTTGATGATGAAGATGATGAAAAATATGACGATGAAGGGCAAGAAGTTTTCTAAAATGGAAGGGTAAGGAGTTTTCTCAACCTCTCGATTATGGAGTACATTATATTAATCCCACAACTAGTAAATAGTAATAAATAATTCCATCTCCTTGACATTTATATAAGCACTTATAATTTTTTTGTTTGAGTTTCAAAATCCTACCATATAATAAATACATGCATCTACCATAACCATGTCAAAATTTAGTCCATACAAGCACAAAATAATATTTTTCCAACATTGGACCGATTCTCAAGTCATGGGAAGTCATGGAATGAATTTACTTATTTTGTGTGGGTGCCCTTTTCTAGGTCAAGCCAAGCAAGCAACTCGTTGCATGGATGCCCCTACAATGCAGGCACCCTGGCATGCCTAAGACGTGATGCCCCCATGGGCGCCTGGGTGCCCCTCCTTCATGCAGGCACACTGAAGGCATACGTTTTTTCCCTAATATGAAAATCAATGAAACAAATAATTAGGTCATCAATGAGAACAAATTAATATCATTTGTTAGTACATCCATGCTACATAATCAATCAATTATAAACTGGCTTTTAACACCTAAACATTAAATTATTCAATTTTATAAAAAATCATTATTTTGACACCTTAATGCGAACTTAGTTCATGGGAAGTTGTTAACACTAGAAAATTGTACGGGAAAAATACATTACAAATGTCAAGAAGAAGGTACAAATAATTGTTTCTAGAGAAGAAATACATTAGGAGGAGCGAAAAAATTAATTTTTCCTAAGGTCAAAAGGAAAAATTTATGGACCGCACACAGGCAACACAAGATATTTGCACACAATGCAACTTTTTCTTTGATAGCCACGTGGTCCTGGGGATGACAGAATGTCACCATACGAGACCACTTGGCACATTTGGTTAAGAAAATTTCCACTCAACCTAACCAAGTACAATCACCTTTGAGCCACCTTAAGGCCTTAGTGAAACACACAAAGGAATTATACATCCACTACTGCGTCACCATCCTTCTTGGGCTAAGAGAAGGAGGGAAAATTTGAAAATGGTCTATAAAGTCCAACCTTGGGAAGAAGAATGAGAGACACATTGTTATGTTTTTTAAATTTCTCCATAGAAAACTAGCTTGTGTTTTCTAGTAGACGGAGGATTGGAAGGACTTAGTTATTGGCCACCCAACATCTCAGTCCAAGAGAGAGGAGTTCACCACATGTTCGTCAATTTACCATCCTTTGAGAGGGAAGAGAGGCTTGCTGAAAACTTGAGGGGAAGATACCCCCATGTCTTGGGTATTATAGCTTTGTAGAAAGAAGGATCCACTACAATATATTTAGAAATCTATCTTCTACTAACAATAGTACCTAATAAAGGGAGAAGCTCTCCATTGTTGAGTTATTAGTGCATTTTCTCCATTGAGCGTGTATCTTGTGCATGTTTTCTTGTTTTTCGTTTCATTTTTTATGTAGAATTCTATGTTTCCTTTCCAACTTACCTTATTACATGTTGAACTTGTTCCAGTAAAGTTTGACAAAATATTTTGAACTATGACTCTTATGTAGGTAAGAAACCTCCCTACTAAGCAAAGTGTATTTTTTATGCCCATGCGTCGAATACACTACAACAAGAATGGAGAATCCACTAGATTATTTATTTCGAGTTAATGGATACTGATGCAGGTCCTTTTTCTTTCTCAGCGTGCTGAAAATCACCCCTGCATCCTCTTACCATCTCCAGTCACACTTACTAATAATTTTTTCCCAACAGAGGAGAAATTTTTTTCATACTGTCCGACCAAGTGCATTGTGCTCTGACAGGCGCACACTTTGTTCCTGTGGGAAGATAAACCGCATGGTAGGAAAAAAGCTAATTTTTTCTTGATTGTTTTCCATTTTTTCAATTGTAAAGTGCTTGGAAACCAATAAATTTTTTTCCATCGCTGTGTTCTTGTGTTTCATGACTAATTAGGACTCTCATTTGCTAGGATTTAGCTTAGCAACTTAGTAGTTTTAATTTTAGTATTTTACTTTTGAAAATCATACATAGTTTAAGTAAGAAAACGTAAATGGCCTTGAATCCACATATCCTGTCCAAACAAATGAGTTGCTGATAAAAGTTACAAAACACATAGTGTAATTATCATAAATGTAAGTGGCCCATATATCCACATATCCTTAGCCAATTCAAGTTTTTTCAAATTTTTCATTTGATTAGTTCAATTTTGCATTAGGAAATGGGGCTAGGACCAAACTATTGAAAATAAAGCAAGTAATCTCTGCCACGCTTGCACCTCTCAGTGAGCCTGGGTACACACATGAACACTTTCTTAAGACAATTTTTCATCTCCCTATAGTGCAAATATAGTCTAACTAGGAAAGGTGTAAGAAACCCATAAACTACGCATCGTTTATTTTTGCAAGGAACAATCACACATACAATAATTAGAAAAGGATTGTAAAGGATCAGTGCATATACGCATCTTAGAACACTTGTGATTGTACACTCCAAAGAACACACGAAGCATCAGTAAGCATTGGATAAAAATGCACCCAGTGCGTTGGAACCTATATCCTCTTCTTACAGTTACTTCACCAAGGCACACCCCAAAAAAATTCAGACTCTCTAAAAAATAATCATTAACTGGACTCACTAAATTCTCCCCGTAGGGGCTAGATAAGAAATTTTATTTCAGGCTAGGACCATCGGGGGTAGGCATCCAAAAAGCCATTATGGTAAAAATACATTTTGAAACATATATGTTGACTTGATCTGAATCTGGATGTTAGTTTTTATGTGCTAATTTTATCTTTAGAGTTATAAGAAATTTTTTGGGCTTTTTCTTCTTATGCATAGGTTCCTTGAGGTGTTTGTGAGTGTTAAATAGGTAAATGTATTGAATTTGATGTTAAATTAATCAGCATAAAAACATTAAAACATAATGTTCAACAACAACAATAAAATGTACAACAAACCATCAAAATGATCCATTAACATAGTGTTATGATGAATGAGTTCACCCCTCCTGGGCTACATCTCCTTGGTCCAGCTTCCATGGCTTGGGCCTCTATATTAGCTCAAAATAGAAAAAAGTGTTCTTAAATTCATATATTGTTCTTGAAACCTGCTTCAATGTGTTCATAATGTCAAAATAATCAATAATAGGCTCTTCTTTCTCCCAATTTGGTCGAATTTTGCAAATGTGATTGCCTCCCCAATTTCGGCCTCAGAAAACCCACTGAATCTAGAGATAACTCCAGTTAGGGCTGCTAAATTTGGGGGAAGCACTGAATTTGGGGGCTCCACTAAGCAGGCCACTGTATTAAATTATAGTTTAATTAAATGATAGGTGGGTCTTAAATGGAGGATTAGCACTAAATGCGCTCTTTAACCAAATCTGAATTTAAATGAAGGATTATAGCTTAATCATGGGATTATAGGTTTAAATAAAACTGCATAAACTGTTAATACTATACATTTGCAACCACCTCCGCATTTGGTGATAGTGGAAAGGTCATGTCGGGAAGTGGCTGGCCCCCAGGTATTCCCTTGCCAGATGAACCATTTAATTAAAATATAAGTGGCAGCCTATACCTATTAAGACTCAAAGTGATGGTATGGTGGTTATGTGGTGCGCTTGCTTGGAAAAGGTCATGGGTTTGAGCCCTGACCTCTGCCATTCCATTGGTAATATATTTTGTAGAAATATATAATAAGCCAACCTTTGAATCAATGCTAACCTTTGAATTAATAAAATTTTGAGACTTTGGATATGTTGAAATTCGACCATGCCTTGGTCCACTAGAGGGGGCATGTGGCGGCCCCTGGCTTCACCATGTATCTGCCTATGGTTGGACTATCCCAACCTTATAATAACATAAAATTCACCCATAAAAAATATGAAATTCTACATTAGGAGATAATAAAAAATTCCACATTAACCCAACTTTCCAGAAAATCTTGTAGTGGCACTTGTCACAGTGTCATTGGGAGAAAATGGTAGAATATTCGCATAATATCATTTTCTTTGTTGAATAGGATGGCATATCATCATTCTATCTTTTCTACAATTTTTTTTAGCTGTTTAGGAAAACAAACAACAGGATCTCTCTTACTCATCCGGAGTTGGCTTTTGATGAAACAAATTGCATCGAATTCCTAGCGACGAGCTCTTCGTCGTCATTCAGTTTCCAATCGATTATAATAACTTCCATTTTTGACCTTTAACAATGAACTCCTGATCATTTTAGGGAGCTTAAAATACATGTATATTCCCACAAAATGAATATATGAGGATTACCAGAGACCTATTTCAGATGGGGTTAAGATTAGGCCCAGTGCGTGCGGTACTTCTTGGGGCTACCTGATCCATCTAGTGCTCATTACTGGTAGATGATTACCAAGAAGCTCAAGAATCGAATGCTCATGTGGGATGAATGTAATTTAGTCGGAAAAACTAGAGAATCCTTCCCTATAGGTGACGGTGCAGGTAACACTTGATCCTCATACAATTAACTTGGTCGATTCTTTAGTAGCTGGAAGGTGTGGCCAATTCTTTCAGGACGTTAGCCCCAATAAAAATCAGAATATATTTTCGCAAGGCCCAGTTAATTTGAGAGTGTAAGCATGAGTAGGTATATATAGGCTTTTGAGTATCATATGAAAAACAAAAAAAACCAAAATTTTTTATTACTTTATCACATAGAGTTAAATAAAGGAAACCTTTCCCATTATTTTTTCATTTTTTTTCATGCATATGATCATATTTGTTTTGATAAAAATGTTCCTTCCTCCAGAAAACCAAAAATATCACCAATATTAAGCTATTTGACACCATAACGGACCCACGGGACCCCGTGAATATAGGCATTTCTTGGAACTCCCCCCATTAGAGGGAGGAGTGCCAGGTCTCCTGCCATTTAGGCGTTAAATATGACACACTGCCACCATTATCAGTTCATCATTTATCGGGGAATATGTGATTAGAAACCTCCAAGGGTCACCGAACGACACACTAGTGGAAACCCCAGCAAGGTCACCACACTCAACGCGTCATAAAACCCCTAAATGACATAGGAGCGCTACCCCTTTGGGGAGTTAGCAAAACATCCATCAAGGCATGCCACACGGTAATATTCCCTAGGCACCTCCCATAAACCATCTGAATTTAGCTACCAACCTTTCCATTATATACAATGGTAGTCAATACACAGTTACCCTTCTTAGCATCACTTAATCTTCCATATCTAATGTGGTTATCTAAAAACCCCATTGGTCATGGCATTAATTGGCCTTCCATGCCCATGAAGCTCCACTCAAATATACCAATATTCGAAGGGAAGTAAGTGGAAGACCCACAAAATCATATCATGACTTTCCACCTGTGGTGTTCATTGAATAATATCATTGATGCTACCATTAGACTAAGACTTTTTCAACACACCCTAAAAGGGCCTGTGGCAAAATAGTATGATGAGCAACCTTATGCTTCTCATAGAACCTTTAGCACCCTTGCTACCACATTCATCACCTATTTTTAGCTACCCATTCATCATGATTCAGGAATGGAACTGCTGACACATTTTAGGAAAACACCAGTCATCCATATATCGGACCATCTCCATGAATGTGGGTGACGTTGTGATTTGTGTCAAGCCAAACTCGATGATAGAGTGTTTTTGGACTTATTTTTGAAAACTCTCATAACTGAGATTTCAAAAGACTTGGCGATGCAGAAACCCACCTCCGAGGAGGACGCCATTAGCAAGGCCCAACAACTTGAACTCATTTACACCCAACTAGGATATATTTACAATGTCTTGCAAAATTCCCTGTTCCTGCAAACTTATGGAGAGTTACCAGGCACGTTGAAAAATATAGATGGTTTGATCATATTTTTTACCCAAGGTCATCTAAGAATTAGTATCTAGTACCCAAGATACTTTTACGATTATACATAGCACATATCGCAACCCATCTACCATCAAATTCAGTCTACACCCTTTGTAGAATATGACGAATTTGGAAATACAATACCATCAACACTGGGGAGGCTCATATCCTCCCTCTTAGGGGAACCAATACTCAGCTAGGAATGTTTATACAAGAGAGCCTCCCCAATAATCTTACACCAATCAGGGATAGGGAACCTATATTCCCCTTTTATCATACAAAATCCACAACCAATGCAAAAAAACGCACTAGTGAACATAATGAAAACAGCTTGGGCTCAAGAATGATAGTCTTATAACCAAGAGAAAAACAATATTCCTCCAAATGCTACAAAAAAGAATCTTAGGAATAAGAAAAAGGGAGACTCTAGACAGGGAGGCAGTAATCAACAATGCCCCCTACGATCTCAGTTTGGGGGAAATCCCAACCGAAATCAAAACCAAGAGCGAAATAGAAACTCCCAAGGGAAAAAAAAGAGACACAGTCTAAGGGTTAATCATTCTTGTGCCATATATTTTGAATATGGCCATTACACTCACCACTGTCTCGAACTCCCCGAATTGAAAAAAAGTCAGGGTAACTGATGAAAAAGGGGACCCACTCAACAACTTACTGTTGTTGAGGTATAAAAGCTGTATTTTTAACGCCTATTTATCCTATATTAATTATCAATCCGGGAACGACTTTTTATTTCAAGAGTGTACTCTATCTGAGGCTGCAATTCACTATAAGAGTAATGCCTTGCAATATGTAGTATAGTGTTTCAAATACAAAAGTAAATGGATGCTTGAAAAAGAAATCTAACTACAACAACATAAACTCAAATGCAATAAAATCCAACTATTCACTCAGCAAACATCAATCGAGGATACAGTAGCAATAACTCATTCCTCTAGAAATTGATGCAATTGAAATAAAAATAGAACAAGAAAATCAATCTGGGAACGTGGAAGCAATAACCAGTGTTATCTACAGTTGACAGTCTTGCTTTAAAGAAATCAAAGAGAAATAGAAATTGAACTAACTGCTATTGAAAGTAAACTAGGAAGAACTCTTTAAAAGAAAGATTTTAGCAATCTGGAAACTAATTAATCTGAAATGAACAATAATGTAAATGGACAACAAAACATAATTAAAGGAATCAAACAAAAAATACTAACTAATGAATCGAATATAAAATTCTATCGAACAACAAATCCCATTGAACAACAATCTATAATTAAGAGAATTGAACAACAATCAGAACATAACAAAAAATGGAATCAAATGTTGAACAACAAAGCTCTGTTAAAGCGTAACAAGATAAATGATACATGCATGAGGATTCTTGTTAGAATGGAACAACGGTGCAATTCATCAATGTAACATGCCAATATCCATAAGCAACTAAACAACAAACTGATTAACTTGCAAACTGTAATAAAAGAAAATATGAACTATCTCACAACAATAATGAAAACATAGAGATACAAACAACGGATCGATCCACCAGGGCTGAGCCCTCAACCACCGGTGTGATGCCACTGGGCTTTACTCCAGCGCTAAGAAATTAAATGAAAATGAACTCTTGTATGAATCAGGCATAAAAAATGTTTACTGTAGTTGCTCTCTTATCACGAGAGTTAAGAAATTACAGAGTTACAAAAGAAATTCCATTATCATCTCTTAGTTCCCCATACATAATACATGTTCTCCTTTTATAATCAGAAAGAGGAGAAATTAAATAGTAAATATGACCCCTCATAACAACATTGGATTGTCCCAAACAACTTCATCAACAAGAAAAGATATTTCCATCAATATTTCAACACGAACAAGTCAAATTTAGATTTGCAACTGAGATAATTTGGAAGACGACCGCGACAGTAAATCTGAGAAAATTGTAGTCAAAGAACCTTCCATTTCTCTCAATATAGGCTGAATTTGGGCAAACCGTTCTCTCTTAAAGTTAATTTGGTCATTCTGGACAAATCCCATGTTCCGGATTTTCCAGATTCTTCTCCATTTGCCCATAATTTCAACCGTAAAACTGTCACTTCCTATTCGAGCGAATTTCTGAGTTGGAGTATTGAATGATGTGCTAGAGATCAAATCTGCAATCTAGCAATATCTTGGAGGCTATAATGGTGAGTGTTGTTAAAAAATATATTAATAAACCATCATTGATAAAATTATGCATAATAAACATCAATTTATTAAAAATAAAGGAGAAGAAATAATATTTATCCATAAGAGCATAAATAATTATAAAATGGATTTATATGATAAATTATGATAAATTACATGATAAAGAAGAGTAGAAATGGAATAAATAAGTGTTAAAAAGTGGTCATATTCGCGGTCCAACATACCTCCAAACTGAATATATTGCATGTCTTCATGCAACCCAAAATTGAATATATTGCATGTCCTCATCCAACCCAAAGAAAAAAACCCATGTGTTAACCAAGCAAAAAAAATGTTCATCCCAACTCATGAAATGGATGGAACAAATGAATTTTTCCTCAAATAATGAATATTCAATTTTAGCAATATTGATGAAGGCGTAAAATTTTTTACAGTTGACGTTCAACTATATGTATATGAAGTTGCAGAAGAATGTGACATAAGTAACAACAAACTTCATTAATCATTTTCTCAAAAATCATATCGTTTTGATGCACGGATCATGAGATATAAACAAAATGGCTGTAGGTGATAGTGCATAATTTTCAAAATTTTATTAACTAATTTTGAGTTTGTGTATTTTAATGATATATCTTTGTTATCCAGAAATCACAAGGATTTAGTTCATAGTTATAAAGATATATGCAAATCAATTTCTGCATTGTATAAAAATGAAATTGTATGCCTTAAATGAGAAAGAAAGTGGAAAATATCCATCATGTGTAGAAATTCCTACCCCAAACTGAAGAATTAGCATGTCCTCATGCAATGCTAGAGGACAAAGAGAGGTGGTTGCTAAAATCTATTGAAATCTATGCTTGGTGTAAAACAACATGGAATAAATGAGATGTTGAGAATGAATAAGAATATCAATGGATGATAAAGAATATTACTAACATGGTCAAAAGAAAGAAATGAAGTAAATCAATACTCCGCCAAACTGAAAGATGAGATATCTCTAAAAAATGGGAAGTGGTAAAGATGTGGAATGAATTATGATAAATAATGCTCAATGGATTTTCATGAAATTCTCCTAAATTCATAATAAATCAGAAAATTATGCTATTTTATCTCAAGTGTTACCTCCGGAAAAATGTGGAATGACATGTAGGGACTGGCCTTTCTTGAAGCTGATGTAGGCTGAGCAGATACTAAAAGTGATACAAAAGGTGGAAGCCATGCAACCACATCATGTCTGAAGAATTGTCCATGTTCACGAGCCTTTACTGTTAGTTGCAATAGTGTGGTTGTGCTACGAATATAATTCCCCGCCACCCCCCATATTTATTGTTCTCCTATAAACAAATCACGATTCTGTATGCAATTTTATTGAATCTACAGTTTTAGTTTTCAATGGAAACAGATAAGATGCATGAAAATATTTTAAGCAGAAATTTTTTTGTAGAAATGCAGTATGGATATTGTGGCAAATAGAAGAGCAACATACTACACAACAATTGTACAGCATGGGAAGGCATACATACTTATGCTATGATGAAAAAATTATCACATTACTGAAATCAATCCATATTTTGAAATCGTGAGTAGATATGGAAATGTTTATGTAATGATTCAAAAGTAAGGGAAAAGGAAAACTTATGTGAAAAAAGTACTTATGCGGTCGTTATCCACATAAACCATTATGATCGATTTATAAATAAATTTCATGCATAAGAGGTTTCGAACAAAGAGTTTAGGAGTAGAATCCCATTTGATATTAGATAAAGATATAAGAAAAGGCTTTATCATTACTATTGATTTGTGAAAAATATGATTTCAATACCATCAGCAGAGCTCTGTTGCCCACAGGTGTCTATAACCTTGACAAAGTTGCTTTCTCACCCTTGGAACCATTATCCTTTATTTATGCCTAGGGAAATGTTGTGTGATGTCATGATGGAGGCCACTGTGCTGGCTTGGGAACCAGATGAATCACAATGCCATTCACCAGGAAGGAGTGAAAGGTGGACAGGTCGGCTTGTGATGATCATATCCCTGGTGTGGTGGCCATAATGGGAATGCCACTTCACTGCTCCCTTATGATCATGGTAGGCTGGCTCTTGATGAGACCCCCTATCCTCCATCTTCCATATCATAGAATTGTTAGTAATCATATAGAGATTTTTTCTTCTCTTTTCATGTAGCACTTCCCTATTTATGTATAGAGGATGGCTCAACAGTCCTTAAGAGTAGGGATGGTGGAAGAAGTCCGAACATCTCAATAGAGAAAGTATGCTCTTATTCTTATTCAATAAAAAATAAAAGAGAGTTATGAATATTTACGGAATAACCAACATGATAAAGATAACCGATCATATTAATTTTAGTGAAAATAAAGACAACAAAGTGATATAGATGGTTGTGTCCTTTCCTTTTCTTATCACTACAGAAAAATTTCTTAAAATTACAATTTCTCTTGATTTGTTGATTTTAGTAACCTCTAGTTTTTGTGTCCTTGCATAAATTGTATGTTTGTCTTTAGAAGAATTCACAAAAATCCTCAAAATGTTGTTCTAAAACAAGAAAAATGCACTCAGAAAGTGTTGTACCTTAGATGGAACAACTGTTGCTCCTTAAGAGGAACAACAAAAACAATTTGAGAAAAGGATGTTCCTTTTGAAAGGAACAACAAAAACATGCAGAAAAAGTGTTGTTCCTTTTGAAAGGAACAAAAAAAATAAACACACAAACGTGTTGTTCCTTCATAAAAATGGTTGTTGTTTCTTGAGAGGAACAACAGTTGTTGCTTAAGAGGAACAACATGAAAAATAAAGGCACGCAAAAAGTGATGTTCCCTATAGGAAACAACAAATAAAACGCATGCAGGAATTACTGTAGGGAACAAAAAAGGAGAAAAATAGAGGAAAGAACAAAGCTAATGTGCGATCCATTGTCAAGCAAATCCAATCAAATAGAAAGGAAAATTTATGTACATGTTTCAAGAAAAAGTATTTTTTTACAGAATTGGTGCTATCGAAGAATTGTCTTCTGCAATTGAAACTTGCATGGTGGGGTCCTTATTGTTCAATTTACATTGGAGCAGAAACTACAATTTGAAGGGATCAACACCTAAAACACAAGAACATAAAAGAAATGAGAAAAGAAATAACACTTTATTAAGTTACAACAGCTATGATGTTATTTGTTAATGGAAAAAAAATGATCTTTTTGAAAAATATTTTGGAAGAAGTGACATGAATCTTGAAATGGAAACCAATTCTTCATTTCTTCTTGTTATGAATCTGTTAGGTAATGAACTGGATGAAATTCCCTTGTTTCACTAAAATTTCTTTCAAGAATCGCTCGTCCATAAATTGATCTTTGTTCTCCTAAGACCTGCAAAAAAAGAGCATCTACCTACAATAAAACATTAAATCATGGAGAAAGAGAGGTGTATCGGCTCCCTTAATCCAAGAATTATGCAAAATACTAGTAAGTATTTACTCTGTAGAACAAATCCATGAAAAAATAAAACAAATTTTATTTGTCACCTGCGGGAGAGCAGTGGTCGAATATACTAACCAGCAGTGTTTTAATCATACCTTCCTTGTTTTTCGTCTAATTTGAGTGATTCCAAAGCCAAATGAGAGATAATTCAAAGTTTTATCTCCAATAGAAATATTTTTTAAAAATTCCATGTAATGGTATGTTAAATTTTCTTAGAACAACCTGCGTAATAGAGTCATTTTCGATTTTCCAGCTCAGACCAACAGTTGATATTTCAAGCATACATTTTTAGTTTGATGGCGGATTGAACCGATTAAAATTGGATATTAAATAATATTAATTTATAGATATCAAATATAAATAGGTTTTTAATACAAGAAGAATTGATGGGTCAAATATGCTAGTGAACAGCCGAGAAAACATAGTTTCAAGAGTGTTGTTTTATGATAGGCAGTCAATATTTTTGTCATAAATTCCTCATATGATATCAAAATTGAGTGATTAAAATTGTTTTTTAAACTTGATTCATAGAGGAATCTACCATATAAATATATTTTAAAAATTTATTCATTTAGGCCTCCGAAAACTGACTGTCCCAACTCTGTTGTTGAGCTGCCTACTAGACACCATGTCAATGTTTTGGTTCTAACTTTTTCGATTCAAATCCAAATGGAGTGATTCAAATTGGGTCAGAAATTAGACATAAAGAGGTACTTAGTATAGAAACAATTTAAAAAATATTCATTTTTGGTCCCCCAAAACATGACTGTTCCAACTGTGTTTTCAGAAATTTCATCAAGCCCACAAGCCAAAAAAATGATATTCAAGCAATTTTTCCATATTGGTGATAAGTGTTTGTAGAATTTTTATTTTTAATATAATGCATCTAAATACATAAATAAATTAAAATATTTATCACCGATGTTGATTTCCACAGCGTGTTGCAACAAAAACAACTATTTCTACAAAAATAAAAAAATGTGTTTATTTTATTTCCTTATTTATTTTATTTTCTCCACTAACCTACTCTTCTTTGAAAATCAAATATGCTTATGTATAAGAGTATTTCCAGTGGATCCATTAATGAAATAAGGCCTCTAGTATGTACATACCCAAATTTGAAAAATGCATGTTGATAAATAGTAGGGTATGAGAAGCCAACTTCCCTTCTTGTGAAAAAAAAATTGGGCGATAATTCTCAATTTCTTGGGAATCTTGCTCAGTCTCTTATTTTTGGCTATGTACCTCAGCAAAGGCTATAGATGATGACTCTGTGGCCTGAAGGGAACTAGTAGGTTGTCTAGAAATAACTTTCCTAGGTCCTACTGATGGCTGAGATTCAGTTTTCTTAACAATTTCGTCAATAAAGGTCGTTCTCCCAAGGGTCACCGGTCCCTTAGGTTTTTCAGGTTTGGGAGGAATTTTGTCTTGTTTAGCTTTTCTATTCATTCAAAAAAACAAGCCTTCATTCCTACCTAAAGAAATAAATTCACCCAATTCTATTGTGAAGTGGGCTGTGAGCAAGTATGTTCCTTGCTCGGTGCGGAGGTTCTTACCTTTCGTGTTTAATACCCAATTCTTCCCAAGCAGAAAAAAATCAAATATGCATCACTCCTTCTAAATGGCATACACTCTCCCCAGCAACGGCACCAAAATGTTGAGGTATAAAAGGTGTCTTTTTAACGCCTATTTATCCTACATTAATTATCAATCTGGGAACGACTTTTTATTTCAAGAGTGTACTTTTTCTGAGGCTGCAATTCAATCTAAGAGTAATGCCTTGCAAGATGTAGTACATTGTTTCAAATAAAAAAGTAAACAGATGCTTGAAAAATAAATCTAACTACAACAACATAAAATCAAACGCTCTGAAATCCAACTATTCACTCAGCAAACATCAATCGAGGATACAATAGCAATAACTCATTCCTCTATAAATTGATGCAATTGAAATCAAACTGGAACAAGACAATCAATCTGGGAACATGGAAGCAATAACCAGTGTTGTCTGCAGTTGACAGTCCTGCTTTAAAGCAATCAAAGAGAAATATAAATTGAACTAACTTCTATTGAAAGTAAACTAGGAAGAACCCTTTAAAAGCAAGCTTTCGGCAATCTGGAAACTAACTAATCTGAAATGAACAACAATGTAAATGGATAGAAAACTGTAATTAAAGGAATCGAACAACAAATAATAACTAATGAATCGAATAGCAAAGTCTCTGGAAAAAAAAATCCCATTGAACAAAAATCTGTAATTAAGATAATTGAACAACAATCAGAACGGAACAACAAATGGAATCAAATGCTGAACAATAAAGCTCTGTTAAAGCGTAACAAGATAAATGATACAGGCATGAGGATTCTTATTAGAATGGAACAACGATGCAATTCACCAATGTAACATGCCAATATCCATAAGCAATTAAAAATCAAACCGATTAACTTGCAAACTGTAATAAAAGAAAATATGAACTATCTAACAACAATAATGAAAAGATAGAGATACAAACAACGGATCGATCCACCAGGGTCGGGCCCTCAACCACCGATGAAATGCTGTTGGGCTTTACTCCAGTGCTAAGAAATTAAACGACAACGAACTCTTGTATTAATCAAGCATAAACAATGTTTACAGCAGTCGCTCTCTTATCATGAGAGTTAAGAAATTATAGATTAATAAAAGAAATTCCATAATCATCTCTTAGTTCCCCATACATAATACATGTTCTTCTTTTATAATCCGAAAGAGGAGAAATTAAATAGTAAATATGATCCCTCATAACAATATTGGATTGTCCCCAACAACTTGATCAACAAGAAAATATATTTCCATCAATCTTTCAACAGGAAGAATTCGAATTTGGATTTGCAGCTGAGATAATTTGGAAGACGGCCGCAACAGTAAATCAGAGAAAATCATGCTCAAAGAACCTTATTTTTGTCTCCATACAGGCCGAATTTGGGCAAACCATTCCTTTGTAAAGTTGATTCGGTCCGTTCTGGACAAAACCCATGTTCCGGATTTTCAAGATTGTTCTCCATTGGCCTAGAATATCAACCGCAAAACTGTCACTTCTTATTCCAGCAAATTTCTAAGTTGGACTATTGAATGATGTGCTAGAGATCAAATTTGTAATCTAGCAATATCTTGGAGGCTAAAATGGTGAGTTCTATTACAAAATATATTAATAAACCATCATTGATAAAATTACGCATAATAATCATCAATTTATTAAAAACAAAGGATAAGAAATAATATTTATCCATAAGAGCATAAATAATTATAAAATGGATTTATATGATAAATTATGATAAATTACATGATAAATAATAATAGAAATGGATGAAATAAGTGTTAAAAAGTGGTCGTATTAGTGACCCAACAACTGTAATGCAGGAACCCTTCCCCCGACAAAGAGTGGTTAACACCTAGCAACAACAACCACCCCAAAACGATACCAGAGGAGGTAGTCACAAGATCTACATGGCTGGCAAAGAATTGTTCTTCAAAACAAGAAATATGAACTATGATACACCTCCAAACACTAAACCATCAGATATAAGTATGAGTGCACCTACAACGTCATTAACTATCTCCAAAGTACCTATTTATCCCCTTCCAAAAATGGTTAAGGGACCTAACAGGTGTGCAATAAATCACTCCAAAGCAGCTCATAGCTATATCATATTCGATTATTTAGCTCAATCACCTACTGCTATGTCTACTTTGGAAGTTCTACATTCATGCTCGAGACAACAGAATGCCTTACTTTCTGCATTAGGCACAGTCAATCATTCTGATTCACGCCTAATGGTTTTCAACCTAGACAAATCAAACCCAAGGCTTCCTTCTCTAGTCAATGTCAAAATATCAGTTTCACTTCAGAACATCACCATACACCGATGCATCATCGTTGAAGGATCATCCACATGTATCATGTCCAAATCAGTTTGGAAAAAGTTAGGATAACCTAGATTAAAACCATATGAAATCATGCTTAGAGCATATGACAGTCGCCCTTTAGCCTCGTTGGTTTGTATCAAAATTTCCTAGTAAACCTGGCTAGAAATACATTTCTTATATACGTTGAGGTCCTAGATGCACAACCTGACTATAATATCCTCCTTGGGTGGAGTTATATGTACACAATGACAACAGTTACATCCTCTGTATTTAGGGTACTGATGTTTCCCCGTGATGATTGGATCATCACCATAGAACAGCTGACATAATACGACAAGAAACCCATGACCTCTCTTGATGTCCTTTTACCATAGGTAGACACAACCACATAACCACTTACATGGTATAGAAAATTTGGCCTAGGAAAGTTCAAATCGTCATCCATTCTAGGGTCATTCTTAGGAGAACCCCTTATTATACCAGAGGAAGTCCCGGACTCCACAAGGGCACCAATGTGCATGATCCTCTCATCAAACACCGAGACTAGCCAAGGCATAGAAAATAGCAGTAAAGATTCTGAAGCCACTGGCATGACATTCATACCATACACCATTTCGCAAACCCCATTTTTATATTCCCAACATGGTTTTGTGTCAAAACAAGTCATGGAAACTGTTGGGCGTCCAAAATATCTTTAAAATTTCATATACTCTTACCTTCATTCTCATTTTTATTACCTCATTTCATCACCTTGTCATTACATTACCCTACACTTTCATTACCATGTGGGTTTATATTTGGATTTTCCAAAGTTATTAATTTCATGTATTTAGAGTGAATTTATGATTGAAAGTTAGAAAAATCACATGTATTTTCTTATACTTAAAAGTGGATTGAGTTTAATGACATTTGTATGTCATTTGGAAGCTTCCAAGGCACCCTTATGTGGCCTCCAATACACAAATTCGAATTTCAACTCAAGAGGTGGAACATATTCCAAGGAGAAAGATCATGGAGATCTTGAGATCTTCATGGGATTTATATCCAGTATGTAGGGATAAGTTGAGAAAATTATGGATCTAGTAGATATTTAAGGGATTTTCATTTCCTAAGAACATATCCATAATTTGTTGTGAAACCATCTCCAAAAATAGAAGAAAATAGATAACAACGCCTTATAAATAAGCCACTTCAAGGGGGAAACCTCCAATACATTACATGAATGAACAATTCTTGGATGATACAAATGACAAAACCTCCTTTCTATATATAGGAGTTGATGGGGCCACAATGTAATTCTAGCCAACCTAACAATAATAATTTAAGGGTACAATAATAACAATATGGGGGTTATAGGGGTACAACAATAACAATAAGGGGGTTACACTAACAACAATAAGGGACTATACTAGTAATATAGGGACCTAACACGCTCCTCTACTTCAAAAAAGTGTTTTCATCAATGCTTGAGTAGCTCTGGGTGTTTTTGTACAAAATTCTCATCCTCCCATGTAGAATCTTTAGTGGGTAAGTTCTTCCATTTGATGAGATGCTCTGAAATTAATTGATTTCGTAGTTGTCGAGTTCTTGTTTCGGTGACTGCTTTAGGTTCCAATATGGTTTTCCCTTCCTCATCAAGTTCAGGAAATATTGTTTGAACTGGAAGTTTGTCCCCTATAACCTTTTTTAAGCATGAAACATGGAAAATTAGATGCACTCGCGAAGACACAGGAAGCTCCAATTTGTATGCCATAGTACCAATATTTTGCAGCACCTTGTAAGGACCATAGTACTTTGGCGATAATTTATTATCCTTCTTAGCTTTCTTGAGGGAAATTTGTTTGTATGGTTGTAGCCATAAAAATACCTAGTATCCCACATCAAAACTTATCCCACTGCAATGTTGATTTTCCTGTTACTTCATTCGATTTTGTGCCAAATTTAGGTTATCCTTTAAGAGTTGGAGAACTTCTTGTTGATGCTCGATGTGATCCTCCACTGCTTGAAACCTAGAATTTTCCCTTAAATAAGACGTGATGGACGGTGGATGATATCCATAAAGTGCCATAAATGGGGCCATTTTTGTTACAGTATGGAAGGAAGTGTTATACCACCATTAAGCGGGAGGTAACCACTTGACCCATTGTGCTTTCTTATCAGATACAAAACAACGAAGATATAATTCCAAACATTTATTCACTATCTCTATTTTACCATAGGATTGAGGATGATAAGATGAGCTATGAGCTAGTTGAGTACCCAAACAAGAAAATAATTCCATCCAAAAATTTCCTGTAAAAGTGGGATCTCTGTCACTTACAATAAACTTTGGGTTTCCATGTAGCTTTTGAATTGTTTCCATAAATGTTGTAGCAACTTTACTTGCTTTAAATGGATGAGATAATGCACAAAAGTGTGCATACTTGGTAAGTCTATCAACTACCACCATGATGACACCCCTTCCTTCGGACTTAGGTAAACCTGTGATAAAATCCATTGAAATCTCCTCCAAATGTTGACTTGGAATGGATAAAGGTTGTAGAAGACTCGAGGTCTTAATTTTATCAACTTTATTTTGTTGGAAAACAAAACATTCCGCCATAAAATTTTGAATATCAGATTTAAGGCCATCCCAAAAAGATTATTTCGTCAACCTGTGGTAAGTTTTTAAAATCCCAAGTGTCCTCCTAAAGGAGAAGTGTGCAATTCCAAAAGAATCTTTTATTTTACTTGGGAGTTCTTGCAAATATATAAGCGATCTTTGTATCATAAGGAATAATTTTTCCAACTAAATGTATCAGATGTACTAGGATCTTGTTGCAAATTTTGAATGAGTGCCTGCACTTCTTCGTCCTTCTTCTATTCATCCCTTGCATCAGTTATCCAATCTGGTTGGCTAATAGAAATGGCACAAAGAAATTCTTCCACCTCTTCATACTTTCTTGAGAGTGCATCTGCAACAACATTTAGCTTCCCTTTCTTGTAAATGATTTCAAAGTCATAGCCCAACATCTTTGTGACCCATTTTTGCTTCTCTTCTGAAGATAGTCTTTGTTCCAAAAAGTGCTTAAGACTATCATGATCAGTTTTTACCTTGAAATGTCTTCCCATTAGGTAAGGTCTCCATTTCTTTAGTGCATGTAGCATTTCCAACATTTCCTTCTCATAAATAGCCTTTTGTAAATACTTTCCTTTGATTGAACGACTTTCAAAAGTAATGGGTCTTCCTTATTGCATTAAAACAACACCAATTCCATTTCCCAATGCATCACATTCCACAATAAAGGTTTTTGTGAAGTCTGGCGTTGCTAAGACTGGTGCTAGGAACATTTCCTCTTTAAGATGTTCAAAGGCCTTAGTTTCTTCAGGAGTCCATGAAAATGCATCTCTCTTCAATAATGTTGTTAGAGGTTTCGCTATTCTCCAATAATTCTTAACAAATTTGCGCTAATACCCTGTTAACCTGATAAATCTGTACAACTAATTTATGGTTGTGGGGACTTTCCATTCCTTAATGGCTTTAATTTTTTTTGGGTCTACCTTAACACCCTCATGAGATACAATATGACCCAGATATTTCACCTCTTGTACTCCAAAGAAAAATTTGGATGTTTTTCATATTATTGTTTCTCCTCCAATAGTTTGAGCACCCTGTCAACATGTTGAACATGATCCTTCCAAGACCTGCTATAGATTAGTATATCATCAAAAAATAATAGCACAAATTTTCTAAGAAAGGGTTTGAAAATGGAATTCATCAACCCTTGAAATGTAGAAGGTGCATTGGTAAGGCCATAAGGCATGAGTTTGAAATGTTGTTTTTTGAATACCTTCAGTCTTCATTCTAATTTGATGATATCCTGAACAAAGATCCAACTTGGTAAAATAAATTGCTCCATGTAGTTCATCCAATAATTCATCAATCATAGGAATGGGAAAATTATCTTTAATAGTGAGTTTATTGAGCTCCCTATAATCCGGACACATGCACCATGATCCATCTTTCTTGTGCACCAATACTACTGGGGTAGAGAAAGAACTTTGACTAGGTTGAATTATACCAGCCTCTAACATTTCTGCAATCATACGTTCAAATTCGCTCTTTTGGACATAAGGATATCTTTCAGGCTTGATGTTTGGAGGAAAAAATCCTGGAATCAAATGAATAGCATGATCATGATCATGAATAGGTGGGAGTCCTTTGGGAGTATCAAACACCTTGGAATGATTGTTCAAGACTTTTTGGAGATCTGGAAAAATAGATGATTTTGATGTTGGAACTTTTAGTGAGCATAATTGTGCAATTACGCCTCATTTTTATTTCTTCAAAATATTTATCATGAAATTAGAGCTTATTATCTTTCCTGGCTTCCCTTCGATACCCCGTAATTCGATTTCCTTTCCTTTTGAAAAAAAATTGAAGAAAATTTCTTGAAATTAAAAAGCTATCATCCCCAAAGATTGTAACCATTGTACTCCTAGTACAACATCAGCACTTCCCAATGGGATGGAAAGAATTGGACTATTCAATACATATTCCCCCATGGCTAGCTTGATATTATGGAATTTTCCTGAGTAATTTATAGTTCCTACATTTGGAACCATCACTTGACATTCTGGTGCTGGGTATAGGAAACAATTCAATTCCTTGGCTACCTTACAATGAATAAAATTATGGGTACTACCCGAATCAATCAACGCTATTACCTTTTTCTTCTTGATATGTTCTTCTATCTTGAGATTTTTAGGAGTGGTAATTCTCGCCAATGCATTACATGATATGGTCAAAGTCATTTCTTCTTCTTATATGGTTTCTTCCTAGTGTATATCCTCTTCTTTTGAAGTTTCTTGTTCATTTTCTTCCTCCTCTTCACAATCTATGTAAAATAATTTATTCTTAGTGTTAGGGTCCTATAAATATAGGATTCATAATTTTGAATTGACTTTGATATTCTAGTAAATATGTAAATACCTTGATTTCTGCAACTTGTTTTCCCATATTTTGAAAAAATGAAAAAATAATAAAAGCCAAAAAGAGGATAAAAAAGTTCTAAAAGAAATATCAAAGGACTTAGAAAAATATAGACCCCAAAAAGAAAAAGATAAATAAGACCTGAAGGTGAGAAAATCCAAATGCCACTACTTTGCTTTTTACTGCAAAGAATAATGATTATGTGCAGAGTGTTAATAAATGCCATAATCCATGATCATTTAAGAAATTTAATCTTAACTTTTCATGCTTTCAGTTTCATGTTTTAGATAGAGAAAAAAAAAATTCAAACAGTTTAAACTTGACAAATCAATTGATAGGTAAAGAATAATGAGGAGCTCAATAGTTTAACTTGAGCCCTCAGATGAAATAAGGTATATTTAGATAGTTTTATGCTTTTAAAGAAATTTTTTTAAGGTTGCAAGCCTAAATGCACCTACAAAATGAAGAAAAAAATCTAAGAAATAGAAACTGGATAGGTAAAAAGTAGTGGATCAATCATTTAAATAATACATCATCGGGAAAAATCACTAATTTCCCCTCCCCTATGAGTATTCAGTATTCTAAGCTATCAGTCAAACAGGCTTAGAGAATTTATCCGACATTTGTTGGGACTGGACCCAAGGCTATATGACTGGTTAGTTAAAAATATTGAATTCCTGCCTTAAACCCTCATTGATCAACATTTACCCTTCATTCATACATTAAAACCCCTTTTTCCTAAGTAAAGACACACTCTTACTTAGTAAAATTGAAAACCCTAAAATAATTAACTTCATCCCTTCATAAGCATTCATAAAAACCCACAAAATTACCTTTATCCTAAGTATTAATGAAAGAAATATAAAGATGAGCAATGCTTGATTTTATACTATACTTAGAGATAATATGTATTTTGTTTTATTACACTACCCTTTCATATTAGCCTTCAACATACTTTATTAAATCCCTAAGAAATACCCTCGCATACTAATTAAATCGTTATATCTAAATACCCAAAAGAAAACCCACTATTATAAAGTTTTGACCAAAATCTATTATCCCATGTGCGCAAATAAAAGCCCCAAATTATAAACCCTTTGGTCTAAAAATTAGCGTTATTGAAATATCCTGCTCCTATGGTTTGGAAACTATAAAAGGTTTAAAAAACTATATAATATATATTAACCCACCCGCATATGTTTTATTAAAACAATTTGCAAAGGTTTTAAATTTAAAAAAAAAAACATTAACCCTGCCTATACTTGTATTATAATATTTCATATATGTTTTAAACCATATAACCCCCACCACATATTAACCCTTCTGCCTATGCAAAAGCGTAGTCCCACCTTTCTATTTTCAATGCAACTCTCAAAATGATCACGTCTGTTCGCTTTAAACCTTTAGATCTAATGGAAAGAACTTGATATCACACAAAAAAAGGTGTCCGACCCTCCAAATGCCATATCCACTCGAATGGATGGTTTCACCCATTTCTCTCCCATCCACGTGGCCTTCTCTCATTCGATAGCATTCATTGAGGTTAAAACCATTTACCACTGGAAACCTGCATGACAACCACCGATTTTAAACACCTTTGCATTCCAAAACTGCCTCCTGTCGGACAAGACATACATTCAATGAAAATTGATACGTTTTGATAAAACCTTTGGTTAAAAATTTATTCATTTATCTTTCACATTTAAACCAACGCATTGCCTCCCCGACTATAGATAACACTTGTTAAAGCTCATTTCTTCCATTTTCATGCCCAAAACCCCAGAAATTGTTCCAAAGCCTGATGCCTGCATATTACAGGTATTTTTCTCAAATTGAAACCTACAATCGATTTTCAAGCCTTAAAAAGAACAAACACTCTCAGAATTCAAGAAATCTATTAAAATAAGCTACTAAAAAGCCCCAAAAATAGGCCAAAATCTAGCAAATTCTTCCCAAAAACCATGTTTCTCTGTTGTGCACTATTTTGAGGAAATTTGTGAGTTTTCACACTTTAATGATCTATTTGAAGCCTAAGTCAAACAAGAAAACCTCAGCAGGTATCCTAAGCCTCTTTGACCCTTATTCAAAAGGGATTTTGGCCTAATTTTCCATTAAAATACTCAGGAAACCCTTTTTTCTTGTTTTAAACCAGTTAAAAGACTATAAACCTCTTTTACATGCCTAATTGAACATAAAACCAAAAGAAAAGCCTATACTTTCCCAAATTTGCCCAATTAAGCCTCTGCTAAAGTAAATTTCTTCTGCAAACTATCTAAACTTGTAGAAGTAGACCAAAATTCCTAAGAAGCAGAGTACAAGCAATCCTAATCATTCCAAATTGCCAAAATCCAATCCAGTATTGTGACCTCTTAAAGCCATTATCACCTCCCTGCATTCAGGGTCTCATTAACAATTTTTTTTTTTGCAGGTCATTAGGAAAAGGAAAATTTGGATAAAAAATCTAAATACTAGTTAAAGATATGTTTTACTCCAAGAACTTACAAGGAAATGAATTGAAAATATTTTCCTTAAAATATTCTAGGCATCAGAGTTAACGAACAGTCATCCTATGAAAGATAAAAGAGCATTTCAATGTAAATATTAAAATAGGGCATTCATAATAGTCAGGGTAAAAGGAAGAACTCAGAGTAAAGGTTAAAGTTCAAAGTAAAGTAAGAATTCACAGTGACAGTGAAAATAGAAAAGTCAAAGAGAATCAAAGTTAAAGTGTATCAGATGAAAGTCAGAGTGAAAGTCAAATAAGAAGAAGTTACAGAGAAGTCAAGGTAAACAATAAAAGTAAAATAGAGGTAGTAATGGTTAAATAGAGATGAAAATATTTTCACCAATGATGAAATTTATCCAAAGTGACTGTAAAAACAGTTAAAAGAATAGTAAGGTTAAAAGATGAAAACATAACAAGAAGGCACATTTTTGCAGAAATTTCATGTTTAACTCATTGTTTTGCAGAAACTATTGTGACCAATCCAAGATGAATTTTGCAAAATGGAAGGAGGTTTATCTTCTTAAGCTGTCCAAATACAAAACAATCTCTCACTTTTCTAACAGCCATTACGGATTTATAAATATTAAACAATATTTGAAAGCTATTTTTACAGAAAATTCCTATTAAAGTCATTAGTTTGCAGAGGAGATTGTGGCCAATCCAAAATACATATTACAAAAATGAAGGAATTTTTTGTTCTTAAGAGACCCATCTACAAAAACCTATCTCACGTTTTGAAAAAATATTATAGAATGAGAGATACATGCGCATATTTAGATCCTATTGTTCAGACTCTGCAAAACTCTGATTTACATATATTTTTGTAGAGCCTTTTGTGAACCACTGGAGAATAATTTTAGGGAATTGAGAGAGGTTTATCTCAAAAAAATAGTTATCTACAATAACCTCTTTCATGTTTTACATATATATTTTGGATTGAGAAATAAAAAGGTATCATTGGACCCCAAGTTTGTAGAATTGTTGAAGAAGAATGCACAAATAAAGGAGATAGTTAGTGACTTGGATGCCCCATCATCAACTAAGAGTTGAGATCAAATTTTAATTCTCCTCTTTTTCATCACCTATCCATAAACAATAGTTCCAAATAGACACATTAGTTTTGAGTTTCCTTTACTTAAGTTCTATTTATGTAAAACAGTTGGAGATATTTGTAAACAAATCTTGATATTTTTTCAAGATATTCTAGTTTAGAATTACCTATAAGTACTTCACTCTTTTGAAGTATTTTGGTGGAATAAAATTGTTGGATATTAATATAGATATTTTCATTGGCTTGAAGGCTTTGGATTTCGATTTTGAGTAGCAGATTGGATCAAATATTTGTCATCATACTTCAGGATCCCTCTGATAAGCTATCTGGAGTGAAGTACTGTCTAAAACTTGTCATTGTTGTTCTTCTTTGTTACATGCATACATCTATGTTTTAATTCTAAATCTGAATGTATAACTAGGAGTATTACTATAGGACATGTTAACAGAACCCTGTTTTTAACTAGTTATCATTTCTTTGTTTTCTTCTGATTTCTAGTGTAGGAAACCCTTAATTTCTCCCTCTCCCATTTGGCCTCTATCTACTACTTCCCTTTTCTGAATCAAGGATCCCTAAGTTCCCTTTATCCCGATCATACCATCTCAAAAACCAATTTTCCAAGATCTCCAAGGGTTATCTATCTTTCCCTGAAGACATTTGACCTTTTAGGCCTTGATTCCTATTTTTTTAGCTTGAATTAGACTCCATAGCCCAATGGACAAGTATATTTCCCTCTATCTATTCCTCCAAGTGAAATTTTCCCACCAAATCGAAAAAAACCAAACCAAAATTTCACTTTCATTGCTAGCCTAATATTCACAAATTAAAACAAAGTTAAACTTTAAAGAGAGAGCCCTCTATGAACCCTAAGAAGGCTACATATTATATTTTGAAGTAGGTTTGTGGTTACCTCAAACTATTTCTTTCTTGAACCTGGAGAAATTACTGAGTGATAAAACTTAGCACACTTATGACCTTTAGTGTATTTGCTATCACAACTGTAGCAAAGCCCTTCTGCTCTTTTTTCTGCCAATTTTTGTGGTGTCAATCTTGTAGGTTGTGGAAGTCTAGGAGTAGCAACACTTCCATTTTTATAGATGTGAGTGGTAGGATTCCTTTTCGCCATAATTTTACATTCAATTTTTCTTGCCAAACTAAATGCCTTCTCCAATGAATCAAGTTCCCAAACACGAACTTCATGTTGGATGTTATCCTTTAAAGTCCCTATGAAGACATCAATCTTGTGTTCCTATGGAATATCAGTTACCCTTATATTCAATTTTTGGAAGTCCTCAATGTGCTCCACCACTGAACCCTTTTGTTTGAGATTTATCAATTGGCCAAAGAAGGTGTTTCTCTTTTTATCCTCATAATTTTCTATCATTTCCTCTGTAAAAATTGACCAAGTGACAATTTTTTTATGGGAGCAAAGGCATCCATACCATAAAAATGTATGTTGTTCTAAATTTAAAGTTGCAATGCATACCTTTTGTGTGTTTCTCACATTATTGATATCAAAATATTGCTCCATCTATAGTATCCATGTTACGGGATCCTTGCCATCAAATTTCCTCATATCCATATTTGGAATATGGTGGTTCTTCAATCCAACATTAGAATTTATGAAATCATGATTAAAAAAAAAAAATTCTCATCATGAGTTTATTCTACTATATTTTTGCAATTAGGAATCATTTCTTGTATCAACTTTGACAAACCTTCCTTCAAACCTTCCATGTCTTCCTTAAACCTTCCATTTTTCCTTCCATACCATTCATCAAACCATCCATCATAGCTTCCATAACTTTCTTCAAACCATCCATCTTAGCTTCCACACTTTTCTTCAAAACATCCATTTCATTTTTTGTTGCTCTTTGCAAGAGCAGAATTTGGTGCATTTTCTCTTGTAATTTTGATATGCCATCTTGCATTTCTTCATCTTCATGAGCCATAGTAGAGCCTTCTAAATACTTAATTGGTGTTGAATTATTCTTAGGGGGCATTTTAGAAACCAATACTGATATATATTATACAATATTCCCTTGGAATCAATTCAAATTGATTCTTCGAACAAGACTTATGCAATTCAAAAAGAAAATACACACCTTTTTCTTACTTTTGAGGAGCCAGATATTGAAATTGAATTATCTCTATGATTTAGGATCTTTAATATCTGAAATTTGGCTATGAGGTATCCCTCTGAATCCTCTTTCGAATGCCACAGGTCAGACCTAATTTGGATTCTTCAATACAAAGTTATGTCCAATCTCCCACAATGACCTAATTATGGATTAGTTCAGTAGAGAAAACTTGTACGAATTTCCTTGTGTCACTGTTTGCTCCTTTAGCTCTGAAATTGATAGAAATGAAACTAATGTATGTATACTTCTAGCCACTATTTATATAATTCCAATCCAATACTCAAAGAGAGAGTTAGGAATATTTTCCCACGATCACCTCTTTGAGATGAAATTCGGGATCCTGAAAAATCCCTAACTTCCATAGATCATATCTCTGAAAATATTTCCAACCAAGATCTAAAATTTTTGGACAATGTTCCTTAGGATTTCAGCTTCGCACTCTAAAATTTTTAGCTTCTGAACCTTTGTAGAAAAAAATTTATGGTGAACATGCCTCAATGACCTATTTTGGAGCAACGAAACCCTAGAATCCAAATCTTTGATACAAAATGTTGTGAAACCAACTCCAAAAATAAAATAAAAGAGATATCAATGCCTCATAAATAAACCACTTCAAGAGGGAAACCTCCAATATATTATATGAATGAACAATTCTTGGATGATACAAATGACAAAACCTCCTTTCTATATATAGGAGTCCATGGGGCCACAATGTAATCCTAGCCAACCTAAAAATAATAACGTAAGGGCACAATAATAACAATATGAGGGTTACAGGGGTAAAAAAATAACAATAAGGGGGTTACACTAACAACAATATGGGACTATACTAGTAATATAGGGACCTAAAATAATTCATGTATAAATAAGAGGAGCATCCTTCAAAGGAAGCTAACAAGTTGTCAATTATTCATTAGCATTAGATTTATGATTGTTCATTCAACATGAGTAATATCATTTTCTTCAAATCATGTGTTATGAGTGTTGTTTGATTCTTAAGATGTGAAAAGCTATTCATGTGTGCTCATTAAGGAATGGACAGATCCCCAACAACCACAATTCACATACATATATAACATAATTTAATTTATGTTATTTCCTTCATGCAAGTGTGCTTTAATTTCCGCAAGTGTGTTTTTTTATATAAGCGTTGATTTCCTTTTAGTTTTATCATAGTTTTGATTCAATATTTCTTGTTTCAGTTTTATGATTTAGTTACATAGATGCTTTATGATTTCTAAATGATTTTGGATGATTTTGGTTTAAAATCTAATTTGGGTATGAAAGTATAACCAATGATTTAAGTTAAATTCTCTTTCTATCAAGTTATGAATAAAAAAAAAAATCATCCTTTTGCATTTGTTGAATTGTTTCTTGAATTCGAGTTTATGATTTGATGCAATGGTAATGTTGTTGGAATGGAATTGTGAGGAAGGAAAACTAGGACTTCCTAAGTTAGGAGTCCCTTCTCTTACTTTCTACACATCACAAACTACTTCTTTTCAGTTTATCTTCTTGAGGACATTACTGTGGGGAAGGACAACCAGGACCTCCTAAGTTAGGAGCCTCTTCCTTCACTTACTGCATCTTGAATCAAAGATTTTTTTAGTTAGAACTTATATTTTTAACATGCATTTCCATTATATGCTTCTAAACAACTACTTCCTACACTAGTTTAATCTAAGGTTCCATATACTTTGGTTTTCTTCTAAGTTTAATAAACTGGGTCGATAAATAAATGGATTGTCTAATTCACCTCAATAAATTAGACAAATATTTTGGCTTCGTTGCCAGGGAAGCAAATTTACAAGTAACTAAGTTAGGAGGATTGTTTTGGAAGAATTTTTCATTTATGGTTAACTGTATTTAGGAATGTTCATTTAAGTTTATTTTTATTTGCATATAGAAAACATAGAAATAAGATAAAACATATACAAATAAAAAACCCCCATTCATTAAAAAATAATAATAATTACAAAAAAATAAAAATAAAAAATCGAATTGTGAAGACAAGATCTGAAGATTTTTGGGCTATGACAGTTCAATAAGGTCAAAAACTTAAATATCACATTCAAATTTGGTCTCAACTAGTCCTTAGGCTACAACTTTTAGCACCAAATTTTCATAATCATATCCAAGAATTCACTAGGGTTTATTTTCCAAACTTGGATATGAGTTTAATCATAATTTAGTTACCCACATGTATAGATTGGAAATTCTCTTATACTTAAGAGAATGTTTCATTTGTTTAGAAAAATAGGACTAACAAATAAAGACATTTTTTTGTGATTTTTAGGATAAATTTGCAATTTTGTGGGGTAGTAAGAGCCACCTGTTTACTAACCCTTGGCAGGAATATTGTAATAAAAGAAACGATTATGGAAAAGGAGATAATTTCAAGTGAGATTGATTGTTTTCATTTTATTTTCTAAATTCAAATTAAAAAAAAAAAAACCGATTAATAAACTCCTGAGTATGCTTTCTTCTTGTGCTCCTTGCAATATGGAAGATCACATAAAAAAATTGAACCTAATTAGTTTTGAAAAGTTTCAATAAAAATGACAAAGAGATCTAAATTTACCATTGGTTCTAAACTTTAAAAAATTTATTGCTAATTGTCAAATATATTTGTTTTATAATTTGTGGTTGCCAATCGGATATGAAAATTCTGGTGAAAATTTTGCAAAATGAAATTTCATATTTGAATTCGCTGCAAAAAGTCACCAGAAAAAAGAATTTGATCGAATCAAAGTATGGATGAGGGAGATATCACAGATTTAAAATAAGTTATTTTCTCATAATTGTTTGTAACGACTGGAGAAAAAAAAGAAGAAAAAAAAGTAAAAAGAAAAAAAATACGCCTATTTAAAAATTCTTCCTCAAAGTAAATAAACCAATCCAGATTTTGTAGAGAGGGAAGTTATATAGTTTTCTCCAAGCTTTCAACCTTAAACAAAAGAAATAAAATAAAATAAAATAAAATGTTGTTTTGGCATCAATATTTTCACAATTTTTTATAGAAAAAAATTGGTTGTGAGATCCATTCTTTTTGGCAAGAGTATGAGCTCAAATAAAAATAAAATATTTTGGTGGCATGAAATTGATTGAAAAATTCCCTAGAGTAGTTAGATGCTTGGAAGCTTCTCCCAAAATCTTGATTTTTTTTTTGTTGGGCTTTTGCTGCCACATGGCGACATTCAATTGGTCCACGTGGCACGTACCATTAGCCAATATCGCATAGTCATCAACCAGTTTTCTGCCACATCACCTTATCTAGTTAGTAGTCTACTTGAATTTTCCAAGTCAGTATCCACAGCAACATGTATGTCACGTGGCACCTTCCAGTGCTTCCATGTGGAATTCCCTAGTGCTGCCACATGGCACTTTTCTTGCCAAAAAAAAAAATTTCCTTTTATTGCATCAATAAAATAAGAATTTGCTTGTTTTTTTGGAGAAGTTACTATTTAATTTGAAGAATGGACTGATTATTTGTTCATAACAAAAATGCATAGTTTTGTATTTAACTGTCTATTCAGAATCTTAGATACAAAAACTCTACACATTCTACTGGTAAAAGACAATTTTGCAGCTTTGTATTTAACTCAATGATCCATCTGTCAACAATTCATTCTAATATGAAATTCATGATCAGCATCCCATCCCATATTCCCAGTCATCTTTCACATCAACATCATGTTCCCATGGCACACGCATGAAAATTTTCACTGTTTTACAAAAAAATCAAATAAGAATGACTTTCTCATACGACATTGGTTTTCGACGATTCAATCGTCATTGGAAATATCTCGACGATATATACATAACGAGAAATATTTCATCATAATTTAAAATAGTAAAAGAATTAAGACATTTCCAACAAGACATGATAGGTAAACCAAGACACTACTTTCGAAACAAGTAAAAATTCATTTTATTTTCTTTCGTGAATTTGTTAGTATGAATTTTCAGTTTTTTCTGTAATTTTCACAGATAGAGATATTGATCACCTCTCTCTTTTTATAATATTACATTTCATTGCAGAAAAAGTACCATGTTTTTGTAGGTTCTAGGAAGACAAACAAATGACCATGAGTAAATAATGTCTCCCAAAGACCACATTTATTTCAAAAAGAACATGATCATAGTAACATTAATGATGAGATATCCAACATGATCTTGGAAAAATGATGTCAAATAAGATCCATCACACCAATTGAAAACAGCTTAGTTACCTTCCTACTTATTTACACAGTAAAATCCTCATCTCATTTTCCTTCACGTTCTTTTGCCTGCCTCGCTTTCACTAAATTGTAACCCAACAATTAAACCATTCAGATCCCTACAAAGTTGATTAATTCCATTTCCCTTTTCATTTATTCAAATAAACCTTGACCCACTACAAAAATTTTCATCCATAGTCCTTCAAAATTATTTCTTTATGCTCATGTTAGATGATGGAGGATTCAATAAGGCCTCGCTTCTAATAAGTCTTGGCCTGTCAACATCAACACACTATCTAGATTCAAGGCTAGAGTCGTTATTAGTACCTTGAGGCTTGTATGCCTTGATGACGAGTTCTCTCACTAACAATAATGGGAATACATGAATGTCCCTTGCTCATTGTATCTTGCAAGTGGCTCGACATCAGCTCATCTATTTGCACTTCGCAAGATGTACTTAGGTACCTTGGTACTCATTGACATTAATGGTGAGCTTGCCTCGCATTGGTTAATGACATTAATTAATGGCCAGTAATCCAATGACTTCTCTTCATGTTCGACATCAACAGATTTATTTGCATGACTATAATTGTACCATTGGGTTTTGTAACGATTGAAGACTATATTATTTCAGTAGTTTGTAGCAGGAATTAATTTGTAACAACAACAATAAAGATCCCAATATTGTCATAAAAACAAAGAAAACAAAGAAGTATATCAAATTCCTTTGTTTACATACTCCATGATCCAACAACAACAACCACACTCTTCAGTAAACAAAACCCATCCACATTGAAGGTAACTAAAGGTATGATGTTTTCTAAAATTTTTTCGTGTAATTCCTTAAAATGCTAAAACAATAATTTTGGAAAATTCCTCACTCCCTTTGCATATTGTCAAAAACTGAAAAACACCTTTAGTCGGGGGGGAAGGGACATCAATTCATATTCAAATTTCATACACCATCACATATTTTCATTTCATTCCAACTCACATATTCTTCCCAATCAATTATTGTCGTAATATGATTCCAAAAGATTAAATGCTTTGCAAATTATCAATTCATTGATAGCTATTATAGGACTTGAAAATAAAAGTCTCAATGTTTTCATATACTTTGATGAAAAAATATAAAAAAAATTATTGCTACATAAGAACCAATGCTAAAAAAATTTGATTGTCACACAAGAAGAAACCATAAAAAATATATGTTGTAATCAAATCTATTACAGTTTTCAAAAGAGAATATTATGACGCAAAGTTTGAAGAGTATCAATACAAGTGAAAATCTCATAAAGAAGCAAAACATTTCAAGAAGATAAACTTATGGACAAATGAATCAATCCAATATTTGCATGAGGACATGCAACAAATTCAGTTGGGGGGTATGTTGGGCCTTCAAAATATCTTCAAACTGTCACCCATTTACACCATTATCATTTTTATTGCCTCATTTCATCACTTTGTCATTACATTACCCTACACTTTCATTACCATGTGGGTTCATATTTGGATTCTCCAAAATTATTAATTTCATGTATTTAGAGTGAATTTATGATTAAAAGTTAGAAAAATAACATGTATTTTCTTATCTTTAAAAGTGGCTTGAGTTTGATGACATCTGCAGGTCATTTGGAAGCTTCCAAGGCACCCTTATGTGGCATCCAATACAAAAATTCGAATTTCAACTCAAGAGGTGGACCATATTCCAAGGACAAATATCATGGAGATCTTGAGATCTTCATGAGATTTATATCTAGTATGTGAGGTATAAGTTGAGACAAGTATCGATCTAGTAGATATTTAATGTATTTACATTTATTGAGAAGATATCCCTAATTCATGTATAAATAAGAGGAGAATCCTTCAAAGGAAGCTAAAAAGTTTTCAATTATTCATTAGCATTGAATTTATGATTTTTCATTCAACATGAGTAATATAATTTTCTCCAAATCATGTGTTATGAGTTCTATTTGATTCTTAAGATGTGATAGGTGTTCATCTGTGCTCATTGAGGAATGGAAGGATCCCCATCAACCACAATTCACATACATCTGTAACATAGTTTAATTTATGTTATTTCCTTTCATGCAAGTGTGCTTTACTTTTTGCAAGTGTGTTTTTTTATGTGAAGATTGATTTCCTTTCAGTATTATCGTAGTTTTCATTCAATCTTTCTTCTTTCAATTTGATGATTCGGTTACTTAGAAATGTTATGGTTTCAAAATTATTTTGGATGATTTTGGTTTAAAATCTAATTTGCGTAGGAAAGGACAACCAAGGATTTAAGTTAAGTTATCTTTCTGTCAAGTTCTGAATCACAACTAAAAATCATTCTTTTGCATTTCTTGAATTGTTTCTTGAATTCCAGTTTACGATTTGATGCAATGGTAATGATATTGGAGTAGAACTATGAGGAAGGACAACCAGGACCTCCTAAGTTAGGACCCTATCGTCTTTACTTCTACACATCACAAACTATTGCTCTTTAATTTCTCTTCTTGAGGACAATATTGTGGGGAAGGACAACTAGGACTTCCTAAGTTAGGAGCCTCTACCTTCACTTATTGCATATTAAATCAAATACTTTTTTAGTTATAACTTATATTTTTAATATGCATTTCCATCATTTGCATCTAAGAAACTACTTCCTCCACTAGTTTAATCTAAGGTTCCATATAATTTGGTTTGCTTCAAATTTTACTAACTCAGGTTGATAATGAAATGAATGCTCTAATTCACCTCAATAAATTATACCAACAGAAACTATGACATTGCCAAATATGGATTTTTCAATACCCGTGTGGTATTTTCTTCCCCCGGCCATGCTGAGAAGTCCAGGAATCACCTATGCAGGAATAACCCTATTTCCCCTCAAGAGGTCATAGAAGTTAAATAAACACTTGTAGCAACACCAACTAACACGACCAAGAAAAATAACAAAAAAGGGAAAAAAATTGAAACCTCCAAGTTACCTAGGGAATTACAACCTTGCGCATTATGCGATGTCATAGGTTATCCTACTAATATTTACCTAGAGTTAGAATAATTGGAACCTCTTCTACACACCGAAATAAATACGACGACCTTGAATTCCCATAAAAAGGAACAGATCATTAAAAACCAAGGGAAAGCATTATGCACCAATCATGTGTGTAACATATGCGACAATTATGGGAATTATATGCATCACTACCTAGAGATTCCATGATATAGGGATTCCTTGCAAGCCCTAGAGAAATATTACCAAGAGGACCTCTCAATGATACTAATGCAAATGGATAAGGGAGAACCCAAAGCCATACTCTACGTACAAGAGGAACCTACATATTTCTTGTATACAGTCATCCCAACGGCCTAGAGATGACAAACAGAGGCCATATTGCATGTCCCAGTTTGTGCGTTGTGTGATGAGTCTAATCACTTAATCAAACAATGTCCCAAGTTAAGGACATTCAACCATTGATATCAAATCCCGCATGTTTTCGAAAGCAACATAGTACAACATAGAAAAAATACATGTTATATTTGTTAGGGAAATCACCATGTGTGTCATTGTCCCCATATCTATCTCTTCCAGTCCATGTTGGATTTCATGTGATGCTTCGTCACTGAAACCATGAATTAGCCATCTTAGACATGAAATCCAAAAACAATACTACAACTCAAAGGGCAGAAGCAATCAAAACCATATTGTATGTGTCAGAGGAGAGATGGTCACTTGAACGACCACCCCCCCCCCCCCCCCCCCCCGCATAATCGTCCTCAAGCTCCAGTCCAGCTCTGTGCACTCTACAATGAAGAAGATCACTTCATCATTGATTTTGTAGCTCTAGAGTTATTTCAAAGATGGTACCCAGTCAACCTAGTGTACTAAGACGACCTACGTGTAGTCCAATATTCGTTCTGAGTGTGTTTAGATAGCCACCCATTTTGTCGCTATCCCTACATCCCCCACTTTTGTTCAATGTTAAATTTTTTACTCCAAGCCATAACCTGTATTGTTGTAGCAAACAAATTGGATTCAGACTTAATGGAAATTTTGACAACCCAAGATAATGAGGCAACCATGCCTATCCTCTTCATATCAACAGAAAAATTTCCAACAAGGGGACAAATTATCGCCTCCAAAAACCCTCCACGAATAATCCCAACCTATGCATTATACGAGGCATGCAGTCATTTGACCGCTCAATGACTAGATATATGATCACTTCACAAATGGTATCCAATTACTATCACAGTCCAAAGGAATTGGAGAACCAAAGAGAAACAATCTTGTCTCATTTTCCAAGACAACCATCATGCTCAACATTGTACTTACATCCCCCAATTTTGACCTTTGTTATATGCCATACGTTTATTGGTCACCAATATCCGGATGGAACTGGTTTCGAACCTAGGTAGCCAGGAACATTGCGGCCTTCCCCCCATCATAACCAAATCCATATAAAAGTTAAGGCGATCAATCATCTTAATGGGGCATGAAACCAACCAAGAAAAATAGGTGTTATATGTGATAGAAAGGACCACATAGCCAATCAATGTTATGAACTCAAGAAACTCACCGACAGTTTTTTAATTGTCACCACCATACCACATATCCATCACTATAATGAAGATAATATCACATGCTGTTATCGTAGGATTTTCTTGCAATTCCACCAAAATATGAATTGTGAATACCTTCCTAGGTTCCGAGCAGTAAGAGTAGCATAGAGTCTGGACTCAACAAAGGGGCCACACCACACAAGACCAAAGAATCAAAGATGGAAGAAGCGAAAAATGCACCAATTCCCAACCATCTCCAAGGATCCAAATATGGTGTGGAGAGTAGTGTTGGTTCTCACACCATATACTCTATAGGTACCTTTACTCCATTCACCATTTGCACAATCCATAACCATGAAACAGAGATGTGCCCCATAATGAAAATGTTTCAACACCTCTGCATTCAATGCAACTTCCAAGTAAAGGAAGGAGCACATACCCTTAGTACACCACCAAAATATCACAAATTCTATTTCAAACAAACAACCATAATGGAAATTATTCCACCATTTGATGTTGATGACACACAACACCATATACAATTCATCTCACCATGCATGGGAACTATGACTCGTTCTATCAGATCATATTTTATTGGTGTCGAGATTGTTTCAAATACCACAACGATATTAGTACCTTTGACGGTGAAAACCCAACCTGTCTGCACCCTTTCAACGACTTCTGATTCCATGACATCAACCACAAAATCATATTCATGTCTATCGACCATCAATGTTAGGCCCGAACCAATTCCTCACGGCCTTGCACAAGCCAATTCCCCCTTAGAAATATTATTTCATTCGGATGAAGATATTCTAGAGGCCATGACAGAACCAAATTTTTTGTGGGAGTCAATGCATCACCACTCAGTTTTTCTTCCAGAAAAAAAAAGTTCATGCCTAGCAACCCAAAAACACAGGATATATATGCTATTGAATCTAAAGACTTCCTTCCATCGAGGAAGGCAGATTGGTCAAAAAACCCTATCCCAGCACCCGATGCATTTGAAGAAGGGAATATGTTGAATATTTCGCCAAACATTAAAGTGAATATCTCAAGAAAACAAGGAAAAACTGAAGAAATCTAGAGCATTCTCCCTGGATGAGGTAGTCGCATATACATAATTATTATAGGAGTACATGGATATATTTGCATGGGATTATTTGGAAATTCCAAGGCTAAGCCCCACCATCGTATAAGACCACATTGACACCTGGCCTGATGTATCACCAGTCTGCCAAAAGCAGCGTCAATTACACCCATCCAAGGCAGAAGCAATCAAGAGAGATATTAACAAGCTTCAGAAAGATGGGTTCATCTACCCAATGGATTACACATCATCGGTTTCAAACCTTGTACCCGTCATGAAAAAACAGGGCATCGTTCGAGTCTACACCTATCTTTGAGATTTAAATAAAGCTTGTCCCAATGAAAAATACCCTACCCTATTTATTGACTAAGTCATTGATGCTTGCGTCGGTCACAAGATATTTTCCTTCATGGACAGATTCTCAGGGTATAATAAAATTAAAATTTGACATACGGATCGGTAAAAAACGACATTCACTACCCCTTGGGTCACATTCACATATCAAGTTATGCCTTTAGGTCTTAAAAATGCTAGAGCCACCTTCCAACAGGCCATGAATTATATCTTCCATGACCTAGTTCACTTCATCTTAGATTACTTGGATGACCTCACCGTACTATCCAAGAAACGAAGTGACCATATGGAGGACTTACGGTTGGTATTCCAATGATGTTGACACTACAACCTACGCTTGAACCCCCTCAAGTGTGTCTTGCACGTTACTATAGGTAGACTATTAGAATTCATCGTATCCCAATAAGGGATCATAGTTGACCCCCTCAAGGTTAAGGAAATAAAAGAAGTACCACCGCCTAAAACTCTCAAGCAACTTCAAAGCCTGCAAGGGAAAGCCAACTTCTTATGATGCCTTGTCCTCGACTATGCCACTTCCGCGCAACGTTTCCTATGCCTACTCCGTAAGGAAATTTCGTTGAAATGGGACGATTAGGCTTAAATTTAATTTGACGTAGTAAAATACAAATTTCCTTCAGCACCTTTAATCATCCCACGCAATTATGACAAATACTACACCTTATATCTGTCGGCATCAGACATAGCCATAGTTTAGCTATTAGTCCAAGACGGACCAGATAATAAAGAGAAAGTAATCTATTACGTTAGTAAGAACCTATCTGAATTTGCTTTAAAATACGAACTAGAAGAAAACCTTCCCTAGCCCTAGTACACGTAGTACAGAAAATTTAGCATTACATCATCCAAAGGACTACAACAATCATAACAACTATCAACCCCATGAGATATCTGCTAACCCACTATTTGATGAACCATAAGTACACTCGATGGGTAGTCATACTACATGAATTTGACCTGTATTTTAGCTCCCCCAAGATAAAAAAGCCATTAACCATAATTGATTTGATCACTGGCTTTCCAATTTTGACTCAAGTGTCCCTAGTTAACGAATCACTACCAGATGAACATCTATTCTTAGTGACGACCGAGGACCCTTGGTACAACAACATCCTCCTATTTTTGTGAACCCAAAAGTTCAAACCATAGTTCACATGTGACGACGGAAGGCACATATGCCATCAGGCCCTCTGGTACCTTCTCATGGGGAACGTCCTTTATCGAAGAGGCGTTGACATTGTTTTACGTCGATGCCTCACACACGACCAAGCTAAGCGAGCCCTAAATAACTACCATAGTGGGGATTGCATTGGCCACCTCTCAGGGATGCATTAGGGGAATTATGAGGTCTAAAATGGGCCTCCTAAGGAAATTATAAAATAATAGTGGAAATAATAAAATAGGATTTGATTACATCATCAAATTTTAGAGGGAGAAAAGAAAAAAAAACTACTTTTTCAACTCATATTTTCAACTTATCTCCCAAATTGTTTACTCAAATTTCGAGTGGGAGTACTCGTTGGATGAAAAATTTAATTCCTCATCTAAGGAGTACCCATGTTGCATACTTTTTATGGGTCCTGCTACATGAAAAATGAGAAATACATGAAAAGCGTTATTGTAATCACGTTTTTTTTATATGTATTTCTCATTTTTCGTGTAGAAGGGTCCATCAAAGGTATGCAACATGGGTACTCCTTGGATAAAGAATTAAATTTTACATCCAATGAATACTCCTACCCAAAATTTGAGTAAAATATTTCATAGATAAGTCGAAAATACGAGTTGAAAAGGTAGCTTTATTATTTTATTATTTTTTAATCTTTTTATCCTTTTACTTAAAAAATAGTGAATCATTCCCTATGGTTGACATCATTATTTTGAATCCTATTGGTTCTTATAAAGTTTATTTTGGTTGTACATTTTTCTTAGGAGGCCCATTTTAGACCTCAACATTGCCGTAATGGGTCAATGCTCAAAAATTCCTGTGGGCTAGTTATTTTTGGCCCACCCTATTCCACGATTGCATTCAAGTAGTCAAACGATGCAAGTGATGCCAACACTCCTCCCACAAGGCAAGAGCACCTCCTGTTAATTTGCACATGGTCATTGTAGTAGGTCCCTTTTTTACATGGAGAATCGACTTTATGACTTGTAACCATGTTTATCTCACAACCACAAATGCATTATTGTAGCCGTCAACTATTTCACCAAGTGGAAAGAAGCCATACCTACATATGAAAACACGACATAAGTTGCAGCTTGGTTTCTCTTCAACCATGTCATCACACGATTCACTGTGCCTAACGAGTTAGTCTCTGACCATGGAAAGCATTTCGAAAACGAAATATTCTAGGAGCTTTCCCATCATCTAGGATTCACACACAAGTTTGCGTCTTCATACTACTCTCAGTCCAATGGTTCGGTAGAAGCTATTAACAAAGTACTCAAAACGATGTTACAATGTATGGTCAAAAATCATAAAAATAGCTGGTACCATATGGTGTTTTTAGCCTTATGGGCATATCGAACAATGGTTAAATATTCAACATGATTCACACCTTTCTAATTGGTATACGAAGTGGAGGCTGTGATTCCCATTGAACACGAAATCCCCAACTTACATGCAGCTATCGAGGTCGTCATTGATACCCAGCCGTTAGGGAAATGGTTGGTATAATTAGATCTCGTTGAAAAAATTTGATGAAAATCCCTCTAACATAATGAGGCTCAAAATAAAAGGGTAAAATAATCATTCGAACACAACATCACCCCTCGCTCATTTCCAGAGGGGGAGCCAGTCCTCCACTATGATGTTGCAAGAGAAGCCTTAGGACATGGGAATTTTGAAACATTATGGAAGGGTCCTTACATCATAAAAAATTTCCTCCTCAATGGATAATACATCTTGTCTGAGGATGATGGTACATGCCTATCTAATCTCATCAATTGTCTCTACCTCAAGCAATTCCACCCTTAAGGGCATGAATTCTTAGCCTTAGAGATGAGATGAATGTAACATAAATTTTTGAAATGATCACAATCATCAAGGAATTTTTTTAAAAAATTCTCTTGTGTCACAGATGGATCTTCCCCCCATCCACTATTTTGGATTCGCTGATGGAGCCTCGCGATGGTCGCAAAATCTAGCAGTAACCGCCTGAGCCATATACTCTCATGACTGGTCATCGTTCCTCACCAATGGAGTATGTAGAAAATCAAATAATAATAATCATGCAAAATATGATGCATTCATCAAGCTTTTGAGCGATGCCTCCAACCAGGGAAGTCACCATATACAAGTCTTTCTTGATTCCTAGCTAGTGGTAACGAAGTTAAACCAAGCTTTTGAAGTACGAGATTCACACCTATTTAGGAAATAATTTCATGCACAATGATTGAGTTGTCATTTTGATCACATTACATTTAAACATATACCAATAAATCAAAAATAGACAACTGATCACATATCTAAACATATCTTAGAATGGAATGCATCTCATATAAAGCATCATCCATAAACAACAAGGAAATAAAGCATAAGTATCCATCACAAGAACATAAAATCCATCATAAAAACATAAAAAAAGAAACCAAAAATAAACATAGGCACATCATAAAAGACGAAAAATATACATCTCGCATATATACATCAAAAAATATATGAGTCCTAATATACAAAACAGGTCCGTGACCATCATGTCAATACAAAATATACATGTCATCAACATAGGAAAACATCCTCATAATGGGTGCTTTCCCTAACCATAAAAAAATATATATAAGGCTAAGCCTTGCTTGGCGGGTCCTCTAGACCCACAACAACACCCAGTGTCATTATAGGTGTAGCAACCACAACTCCAAGTGCCACCCTGTGTAGAGTTGGGCGATGCGCCCTCTCTCGAGTCATCACTGTCTTCAGCCAGACATCATCCAAGTCATCTAAAAATCCCCTGGTCAACATACCTTGGGTAAAAATCTTTAACCCACTCCATGAATCGGCTATACCTACTGCATGAGCATCAATAGCCTCAACCCAATCCTCTGTTGCCAACACTCTAAGATTGGCAGCAAAAAACTACTCCTTCACCGCTGCTACCCATTCCTCGGTTGCATCAGCATAGGCAAGTTAAGTAGCATCCCCACCGGTAGCTACAACAATACTACCCTCTCCCGAGGGTCCTCCTACACCACCTTGCCCCCAAACAACGACCTTACCATCCCCAAGAGGAACCCTTCTCAGAGGCTGGTGACACACCAAATAGGCGGTAGGACACCCTGACGAACCCACATCTAGAAGAGAAACCAACGATAGTATGAGTGTCACCATAAAGGAATTATAAATCTATACATAATAAAAATCCTCAAAAATGAAAAGAAAATCAAAAGTCATACTTTCCAGACAACATACATAGCCTGCAGGAAACCCATATATGGATCCCCCTGGAAGTCCATTCCAGAGTACAAGTAGTCAAGAAAATTTGTGGGTTCGACTTGAACCATGCCTAAAATTCCACATCCCAGTATAAAAATGTGTGTTATCACTCATAATTTTGTGAGTCATTATTTTACATGGTCATCAAGTTCACTCCTCTAAAGCGTAAGGACTCCTTAAATCTTTTTCAAGTTGGCATAGGAAATTTCATTTTTTCATATTTAACCTATCCTAAGTTTCAATACCACCCTAATTTAATCTCAAAACCACCTTCATATAGGTCACATCATGTTCCATCAATCATCATTTTCTGACATATTTCATTTCCAAAGCTTACCAGTTCGAAAATAGGGTTTTCTATTTCCAGAATGAGGAATTTTCCTGTTTTATACATGTTCTTAGAATGCATATTTTGGACAGCTGGAGATGTGTTTCAAAAAAAAAGAAGAGGTTTTTCTTGAAGAAATACTGACCTAAAAAATAAATCCTTCGGTTTTGTAATATATATCAAGGATAGGGTGAAAATAGCTCATCTTTGAACCCTACGCTTTAAGAAAAATATAGAGTCATTTTAATGATGAATAAAGTTGCTAAAGGAGAAAAGGATGTTTTTTGAAGAGGAAACACCTCAAGGCTCTTAGGTTGAGTTGGTTTATGTTTTGAAAGGTCAATGTCATGTTGAAAACCAATTTTATGCAGCTGGAAGGTACATTTTTGAAACAAGGAAAACATCTAGAATTTACACTGTTTATGACAGTTTCGTAGCACTTCGTAGGCCTGAAGCCAGGAAAACGCTATGAAACTACCTGTAGATTTATTTTTGTTTAAAAAAACACTTTTGGTAGTTTCCAATGGGAGGAAATGATATGTAAGATGTGTCAAAACATGATGAAGACCATGCAAGAGAAAAGAAGCAGAAATTATGATGGAAAAGGTCATTTTTGGACGCTACAAAAGTATGGTACGAAACTGTTGCAAATTATTTTCGTAGTGAAGTGTTTTTCACAGTTTCTAAGAAAATAATCAAGTATTTTGGAAATATGAAAGAGTTTTTTATTCATAACAGGACCCTCTATAAAAAACTCAATCTGTTTCTGCAAATCCATCATGGTTTGGAGATTATATACTCATCTTTGCACACTATGAAACTGTTGAAAACTATTTTGTAGCAAATTGTTTTTTAAAGTTTCTCAGAAAATAGAAAAATATTTTGGAAATATTAAATAGTTTTTTCTTTATAAAATGTCTCTCTAAAAAAACCTCTCTCAGTTTCTGCAAATCCATCAGGATTTGGAAATTATACACTCATCTTTGCACGCTACGAAACTATTAAAAACTGTTTTCGTAGCGAATTGTTTTTAAAGGTTTCTGAGCAAATGAAAAAGTATTTGGGAAATTTGAAAGAGGTTTCTCTTAAGCAGAGGTATATATACAAACACGTCTTTCAGTTTATCAAAATCTACTAGGTTTTGAAAATACTCATCTTTGAAGCCTATTTTTCAAAAATTTCACTAACCAGATTTGTGAATTTTTTTTTTTTAATTTGACTTGGAGGAGGTCTAGCTCAGCATCCACGTGGTATAATGAAACATAGACACTCTAATACACTCAGAAAATTATTTTTTTGTAGTTGATAAAGGTTATATAATTGGTTTTTTGAACTATTAATGAAAGAAGAGTCCTTTTTGTATTCAAACTCTGCAAAACAGAAATATCCCTAGGAAGTCTCCAAGTGATAGAATCATGTTTGAAATAGGTATATGAGGTGGGAATTCGAAGCTATCAAGGTGTCATATCATTTTTATGAGTCCTAATTCTATAATGGACTTATTTTTAGAGTTAGAAAATGTTGAGATATGTTATAGCTCACTGTTGCTATTGTAAACAGGTTTTTGATGAGTAATGGAGAATGGATATTGGTTTCATCCTTCACCTGAGATTGATTTGATACTTTCATGAACCCTCTGAATCTTATTACTTTATATCAATATGTTAATGTTCTATTACTTGGAATTATTTCTTTGCATGCTTTCACTTCCTTTCAAGCACTAAACTATTGGATAACTTTCTCAATGTCCCGCTTTTCGTATCTTAATGTTCATTACTCAGAATTGATGTTTCTTATGCTCTGAATTCCTTTTAATATTTACATATCGAGTAAAATATCTATGTGTGTATTATAATTTCATCTAAGTATCTATATGCCTCAGCTTCTACAAGGAAATCATTTATCATTATATCCTTGCCACTGACTCCATATCCCAATGGTAGCAAGCCTTCATCTTTTCAACCTGCAATCATACAAAACCGAGACACAATTTATAGAGTTAGCCATCTATATTTATCATTAACCAATATCATAAATTACCTGTGAGAGAGCCCACTCTAGCTGAAGAGGCTAAGCTTTAGTCAAAATTTAGTTTGAAACAGTTACTCCAAGTTGACGATTGAAGTAGCCTAAGAGGACTCAATTTGATGATAACACCACGTCTCCTCCTCTGCCATGGGGAATCATAGGTGCCCACCGATGCATCCTAGGATCACTCAGAAGACCCAGGGCACTGCCAAAAAAGGTTGAAGCATCACAAACCTATCTTACATGATGCTGCATAGGATGCTCACATAAGCGAAGGCCTTAATAACCCCCCTTTGGGCCTTTCCCAACTACGAAACCATGCCCTAGTACACATAACGAGCCCAGTTGAAGAAGGGATAGGTTTGAAGCTGGCGTAAAACTGAAATATGTAGACCTAATAGTTAATGAGGTGCTACTGACTGAGATAGGCAAACTATCATCACCAAGGGAACCCTCTCATCCAAGTTCGTCACAGAGCTGAAATGGACACATCCCTGGTGTTCACATCAAGACCACAATTCTCCTGGGCCCAACGATGGATCGATACTCCCCCAAATGGGAGTGGATAGGGAAGAGCTTCCCCATGGGGTAGCAAATAAGTCAAAAATTAGATGTTGGTCTCTAGTTTGAGCATGAAGTCTTTGCGACGCAACACCATAACACGTCGTTTCTCATTCCACCAACAGACTAGGTATCACACTAACCCATCCTACAATCTCAGTAGGTTGTTCTCTAAGAACTTGAGTAACCCATACTAAGCCAAGCCTCCTCGAGCATCGGGGTATTGGGCCATAGTTACAGAAAGGTTAGGCCAGTCTGTCTCTCGCCACAACATCCTGTCACTAGGGAAAACACCAAAAATCAGTTTCTAAACCAAAAAAGGTTTTTTTTTTTTTTTTTTTTTTTTTAAATTGACTCTGTTGTGCATGTGAAATGATTAGGCATGATGACTGTGCATCTCTATCAGATACAGATGTGCGTTACATCATTCACATTTTTTCCCAACTGCGAAGGCCTCTCACAAAATTTACCTTCTGCGTGAGGACCGTGCAGGTCATCCTTGATCACCCGCATGGCCGAACCCAAAAATGGGTATAAATTCCGTAAAAATTCATATTTATACTGATCCCCCATGCAATAAATGACAAAAATGAAAAGAAGGACATTTAAGGTCCTACCTGATACTGGCGACAGGAATCCTGGGTACTCAAGTTGACCATAATGGCAAGAAAAGCTCAGGAACATGGGCTCAACTCTGACCTCAGACCCTCAAAAGACATAAATTATTTAAGCCATATTGGCCAATATATCACCCTTTTTCTCATTATTCAACATACCATAACTGGAGGACAAAGTACCCGATCGCAAAAATGCGAGAAATATAGTGATCAACGCATCATCATGTTAAAACTATGCCGAATAAATCAACGCCTTAGAAAAATTCATTTTGAGTCACAACAGGTATGCCCTCTCTTATTGCTTTACATTCAAATTAATAAAAATATGTTTGTTTGAAAAATATGATTTTACTTGGGGTATTGGTTGCACATATTACAAACACGCAAAATCACCATATGTCACAGCCAAGAAGGTAAAAGGGAAGGTATCATTCTACCCCTGGCATGATAGTTTCCCCAAGAAAATTTTCATATCCTAAAATCATTTCTTCAAAGAAATCAACCAAAGGTTTCATTTACTCCACCATGTTTATCATCACCTCACCTTGTACATGATAAATTCCCTTGCAGATCAGTAGAGCCTCACCCTCCATGGCGTCCATCACTTATGTAGACCATACACTAAAGGTCTAGAGCCATGGCCATAAAACCCCAAGCCTGGGAAGCACTTCATGTTCATTCATCCATCATACATCAAGTCAAGTTATACACTTGTCATGTTAAAACCCCTTTCTCGGGCTACCATTCTTACAAGAAGATTCGAAAAACCCACCACCGCATCTCACACTTGGCTTATAATAGCCCCCATCAGCATAGCCCATCTGCCACATTTTTCATCCGGTTCATCACCCCCACACCGAGACCAACCAAAGGGGCCCCCACCATCAACAAAACACATTTCACACACCATGGCGAAGGATTATTTCATCTTTATAGTGGCACTCATATTCATGCTTGTACATCCAAACACATTTTATATTCTTTTTTCAAGTGTACAAATGTTTTTGAGGAGAGCACTCCCACCCATCCATTTTCATTTATCACCTGGAAGCAGTCCCTATTTACCCTTGGTAGGAGCTACACATTCTTTTACCACACCCAATCATGGCACTCATAGCAACCATACACCCTGTCTGGAAGACCTACCGACACCAAGGATGTCTCACCAGAAATGTTTATGACTGTCGCCACTTGCGTTTAGAACTCTGACCTCAGGCCACTTAACTACCATCTTAAGTTATAACCATTTCTCGTAATCATTCCTATTTAACCCATCACACCACACCATTCTAAATAAAAAAAAATGGTCCCTTGCATCAGTAATAATTTCAGTCAGTTGATGCTTCCTTCTTGTCGACTACAACAAACATTTTCCAAGAAGGAGGTGGTACCTTGGATGATTCCTCACCTCAATAGGGGAAACCCCGGATGGCACTATGGGAATCATCTTTTCCAATTGATTTCATTGATCCTCTTGAAATTCAGCTTCAAGATAAGCTTTCATGTCAAGATGGTATCATATTTCATAACCGTTGCACTCTGTCAAACTTCATCGAAGACCTGTGACTTGATAAGCATCTCTTTCAGCAATGCTTATGCGGGAAGGCCCCAAATAGTTAAAGACCCATGCATAAAATAAGAAATCAATAAAAAAAATGTTCCATACAAATATTATGCACGTGGGCACCACATTAAACCTTATTTCAAAGAAAAAACGCCCCCAAGGGGGTTAGCAACCGTCGTCATCAACCAGCAGCAAGTCATTACCAAAAGTGGCATAAAAAAACCACTATATGTCAGATAAGCTTAACTAGTCAAAACATCATGAGCATGGGACATTACTACCTCGTAGAAATATTTTATTCATTCTATCTCTTACAAGTTTCCAATAGAAAATGGTGTCTTTTTTACTCAAGGCAATGGGTCTCTCAACTTAGTTCCAAAGCAAGTTACTCTCTCTCTCTCTATAAAAAAAAAAAAAAAAAAAGATCACAGAAAAAATAAACCATAATGTATTATGGCTATAAAGTTCTACATAGACCTCTTACATTTAGGGGAAACTGTTAACAATGGAAAATCGTATGGGAAAAATACATTAAAAATGTCAAACAAAAGGTACAGATAAAGGTTTCCAAAGAAGAAATACATGAGGAGCCAAAAATTTATTTTTTTCTAAGGACAAAAGGAAATATTTATGGACCGCGCACAGGAAACACAGGTTCTTTGTGCACAATGTGGCTTTTTCTTCGATATTCACGCAAAACACGACTATCCCTTCGATAACCGCGCAGTCCTTGGGATCACGGAATGTCACCATCTGAGACCACTTGGTACATTTTGTTAAAAATATTCCCACTCAACCTAACCAAGTACAGTTGCTTTTGAGCCATCTTGAGACCTTAGTGGAACAGAAGAAGGAATAATATGTCCAAACTTGTGTCACCATCCATTTTGGGCCAAGAAAAGGAGGGAAAATTTGAAATGGTCTATAAAATCCAGCCTTGGGAAGAAGAATGAGATACACATTGTTATGATGGAAAAATTTATGCATATCAAGCCAGCTTGTGTTGTCTAGCAGGAGGAGGATTGAAAGGACTCAGTTGTTGGCCACCCAACATCTCAGTCCAAGAGAGAGAATTTCACCACATGTTCATCAATCTACCATCCTTTGAGAGGGAAGAGAGGCTTCCTGAAAGCTTGAGGGCAAGAGACCACCTTGTCTTGGATATTAGAGCTCCATAGCTTGAAGGATCCACTACAAGAGATTTATAATTCTATCTTGTACTACCACCAACACCTAATAAAGCGAGAAGCTCTCCATTTTTGAGTTACTAGTATGTTTTCTCTATTGAGCATGTATCTTCTAAATGTTGTTTTGTTTTTGTTTCATTGTTTATGTAGCATGCTATGTTTCCTTTCTAACTTAGCTTGTTACATGTTAAAAATTTTCCACTAACATTTGAAAAATGATTTTGACCTATGACTCTTATGTAGGTAAGCAGAGTCCCTACTAAGAAAAGTGTATTTCGTACGCCCATGCACGGAATACACTACCACATAAGTCATGGGATGAAATTAATTTTTTTTTCTCAGCACCCCTTTCCATGTGAGGTCAACCCACCAACTCATTGCATGGGCGCCCCTACCGGGCGAGCACCCTGGCGTGTCCAACAAGTGATACTCCCATGGGTGTTTCGATGCCCCACCTTCATGTGGGCAAAATTATGGCACGAGTGTTTTCCCTACTATGTATATTAGTGAAAAAAAATTATTATCTTATTAATGGAAACAAAATATTATCATATTTTAGTACGTCCATGCTTCATAATCAATTAATTATAAACTATATTTCAACACTTAAACATGAATTTAGTCAATTTTCTAATAATAATTATGAGACACCTTGGTGGGAACTTAGTTCATGGGAATTCATGGGCCGACAATAATTATTTTTTTCGGTCACCCCTTTCCAAGTTGGCCTGAGCAACCGACTCGCCGCACGGGTACCCCTATCAGGAGGGAGCCCGAGCGCCTTGCCTTTGTGCGGGCGTGCCTAGGGCATGAGCATTCGTCCTGCTATGAAATTTTTTGAACAAAATAGCTATCTAAAAATATATCATTTATTAGTACATTGATGTTATATAATCAATCATTTATAAACAGGCTCTTAACACCTAAACATTAACTTAGCCCATTTTCCAAAAATCTTTATGAGACACCCTTGTGGGAACTCAATTCATCGGAAGTCATGGAATGAAATTACTTCTTTTGTGCGGGGGAACCTTTCTATGTCAGGATGACCCACCAAATTGTCGCAAGGGCACCCCTACAAGGCTAGCGCCCTAGCATGCTCATCACGTGATTCCCCCATGGGTGCCCAGGCGCGTTGCCTTTGTGTGAGCATGCCTAGGGTGGGGGAATTCACCCTGTTGTGCAAATGAGAGAACAAAAATCATTATCTCATTAATTAAAAAAGTATTATCATTTTTTGATATGTCCATGTTGCATAATCAATCAACTATAAACCCACTTTTAACACCTAAACATTAATTTTGCCAATTTTCCAAAAAACATTAAGAACCCCTTGTGGGAACATTTTTCATAGGAAGTCATGGGTTGACATTATTTCTTTTTTGTAGGCGCCCCTTACTAAGTCAAGTTGACATACCAACTCGTCACATGGGAATCCCTGCCGGGAGGGCCCCCTGGTGTGCCCAACACACGACACCACCTGCATGGGTGCTTGCATGCCTCTCCTTTGAGTGAGTGTGCCCAGGGCACAAGCATTTTTCTTCTTGTAAAAATTAGTGAACAAAAATAATTAGATATTCAATGTTGACAAAAAAATATTTTCATCTTTTATTTCCATGTTGCATGATCAATCATTTATAAATTTACTTTTAACACTGAAAAATTAATTTAGTCAATTTTATAAAAATCATTATGAGACCCCCTAGCGGAAAAAAATTTCACGCGAAGTCATGGCATGACATTAATTATTTTGTGTGGGCACCTTTTTCCAATTCGGGTCAACCCACCAACTCATTGCATGGGTGCCCCTATCGAGTGGGCGCCCTGTCGTGCCCAACACATAACGCCCCATGCATAGGCACACGTGTGCCCCGCCTTCATGCGGGCACACCCAGTGCACAGGAATTTACCCTTCTATGAAAATTAATGAAGACAAATCATTAGCTCATCAATGCAGAGAAAAAATATTATCATTTTTTATTTCCATGCTGCATGATCAATCAATTATAAATTGAATTTTAACATCGAAACATTAATTTAGTCAATTAATTTCTAAATTCATTATGAGACCCTCTTGTGGGAACTCTATTCATTGGCATTTAGGGTTTGACATTAGCTACCCAATGATCACAAAAAAATATTATAATTTGTTAGTACCATGTTGCATAATCAATCAATTATAAACTGACTTTTAACACCTAAACATTAATTTCTTTAATTTTATAAAAATAATTATGATATCCCCTTGTGGTAACTCAGTTCATGGGAAGTCATTGGCCAAAAATAATTCTTTTTTTTTGGTGCCACTTTCCAATTCGGGTCGATTTGCTAACTCGTTTCATGGGTGACCCCACTGGGCGAGTGCCCCACCCTGGTGTGGGAGGGTTACGGCGCAAGCATTCACCCTATTGTGCAAAAAAAATGTAGACAAAGCATTAGTTCATCAATGAAAAAAATATATTATATTTTTTTAGGGCATCCACACTAAATAATCAATCAATTATAAACCAAATTTTAACACCTAAACATGGATTTAGTCAATTTTCTAGAAATAATTATGATACCCCTCTTGTGGGAACTTTATTCATGGGAAGTCATGGGTGAAAATTACTTATTCTTTATGGGTGCCCCTTGACAATTCAGGTCGATCAACCAATTTTTCACATGGGTGCACCTTTTGGGCGAGCGCCCTAGCGTGTCTGGCATGCGATGCCCACATGGGCGCGCAGGTGCCTAACCTTCATGCGGACATGCCCGAGGCACGCTCATTTTCCCTGCTATGAAAATCAATGAAAAAAAAACATTAGCTTGTCAATGGAAACAATAAAATATTATCATTTTTTATTTCCATGTTACGTGATCAATCAAGTACAAACTGAATTTTAAAACCAAAACATTAATCTAGTCATTTTTCTAAAATGATTATGAGACCCCCTTATGGGAACTCTTTTCATCGGTAGTCATGAGACGACATTATTTCTTTTGTGTGAGCACCAATTTCTAAGTTGGGATGACCCACCAACTAATCGCACAGGCACCCCTATCGGGCATGTTTCCTAGCATGACTAGCACGTGATGCCCCCTACATGGGCAACCGTGTGCCTCACCTTCGTGCAGACATGCCCAGGGCATAGACATTCTTCCTTATGTGCAAATCAGTGAACACAAATCATTAGGTCATTAATGAAAATGAAATATTATCCTTTTTTATTTCCATATTGCATGATTAATCAATTATAAACCTAATTTTAACACCCAAACATTAATTTAGTCAATTTTATAAAAACTCATTCTAAGACGCCCTTGTGGGAATTATGTTCATGGGAAGTCACGGGATGACATTTCCTCTTTTGTGCAAGTTCCAGTTGCGATTTTGGGCTGAACCACAAAGTTGTCACATGGGCCCCCTATCGGGCGAGTGCCTTGGTGTGGCCAACACGTGGCACCCCCATGGGTACCTGTGTGCCCCACCTTCATGCAGGCACGCCAAGGGCACATTCTTCCTATTGCAAAAATAAATAAACAAAAATAATTAGACTGGTACATCTCCTTAATGAACCAAATTCAAATTGTAATAAAGGTATAAACATAAATGAGCTTCCCTTCGTTTCGAGAATAATATATTCTCTACTTAACAAGGCCAAACATGTGAAGGTGGAAGCTCATATATCCCCTCCCCCCTCCTCACGGCATTCTCAATTCTTCAATACCAATCTATCTACTATAATATATTTTAAAGAAACACAGTAATATTCAAATACAAAAACTAGGAAAATAAAAATTTAAGGTGAATGAAAGAGAACAAACCAACTAAAAACATATAAATACACACCTCATGCTATTGAACATTTTGATATCATTAATCTTCTTCCTCATCCAACTCATCATCTGTATCATTGAGCCAAGAGGCTCATTGAGCTGAGAGGCTCACTCTACGATCCAATATGACGGAAATGTGTAAGTATGTCACGTCTTCAAAAAAATAATAAAAATAATTCTCTCATATCGGCCAAACAAAAATTAAATAACCATATAAATAAACAATTAAAACTCTATTAACACAACAATTAGTTCAATTGTTGATATTTCACTTTCACCCTTCAAGTAATAAATACAATATTTAGATGTCTATATTATATAATATAATTTTATATAGAGATAAAATAATTAAAAAAAATATATTATTTCTTTTATAAATATCTTAACATATCGAATATCCATATTAACTTATATATTTCAGTATGAACTTTCTCTTTCTCTCCAGAAAGTGTGTGTTTATATATATGTGTGCATGTATTAATGTTAACCTTAACTTGAAAGTAAAAAGTGATTGAAGGTAAAGTAGAATAGTTACTTTTTAATAAGAGGAAAATGTGTAACTTATTCAATTTTTAATATTAAATATTAATAATGATAAAATATACAATTTAAACAATGAAAAATTGCCACATAGATATATAGTAATCACATATTTACCAAGCACTAAAATGTATTAATTGACAAGTAAATATTCTTTCAAGCTTGAGATTTGATCCCTCTAGGCTCTTGGTACATTTGTGGTTAAAAGGCGTCTATACTAGTTCTACAATCCATGTGAAGACGATGGGTAAATATATTCGTCCCTCTTAAAATTTAAAAAAAAAATATTCTCTAAATAGAAAAGAAATGTCTGTTATAATAAAAGTGAAAAAAATTATATGCTATTCATTTTTAATTATTTTTCCATATGACCTAATATCATGTAAAGTAACTACAAGTAAAAAAAAATGTGAGTAAGATGTTTAAACCTTATGCTTTTCAAAAATATTTTAATACGTGATATCAACTTTATATAAAAAAAAATGTTAAAAGAAAATATTTGAATGTGTGATAGAATACAATATCCAATGTGAGTTATGAATAAAATAGTTTAATATGAATTAATGTAAAATATACACATGTTATGTAATCTCTATAACATTCAAAACTGCAATTTAAGCATTGTTTTTTGTATTCTAATAAGTTGGCAAAAAAATAAATTGATCCCTATCCGCTCATGTTAGATCCATGATTTAGATGGATCTATGCTGGTACAATTCAAAATTCATGTACAAAGGGTTCACCATATCAACATCATAACCATCATCTATATCATCATCTGGAACATGCTCTTCAACATTTGGTTCAACTTCTTCAACTTATTTGTCTAACACAATTTCAACATCATATAGTTCATCGAGATTAACATTGTCTCGATCAACAAATATTCATTGCACTTCTTCAACATATTTGTGTGACATTACATGAAACCCCTAGTCCTCTACATCTTCTTATTTTTAAATTTCATCTTCTTCCACTACATTATACATTACGGGCATTCCTCTGGGATCATATCTAACAACATATCATGAAGCCGCTTTACCTGTAATATTTACATAAAATACATGTTCACATTGGCTTTTAATAACATATCGCTCTAATCCTAGCTCAAGACTCCTTTTATCAACAATGGTAACTATTTTATCATGCTCAATAATATCTCTATTAGGGTCATGTTAATGGATTCATAGCTTAAACCATTTGAGATCGAAAAAAAACTATTTTGAAGGATTCAAATTCATAGTCAAGTATATCATGCAGATACCCATAATATTGATTGTTAGATATTTTTGGATATATGTCACCTCTAGAGGAAACATTGATAACTTGAAATATTGCAGTTATCCCAAGACAAGAATTTTTCATCTTTTCATCCAACCTTTTGATGCAAATTTTGGGGCCATTGCACCACATTTAGTTGTGGTGTTTTAACTGCAATACATAAAACACATAAAAAATTCATTGTCAATTGATAAGAATGAATATTTATACTTGCAAATTTTAAATTAAGAGAATAAATGCCATATGCATCAATATAATTGTAAAAAAACTAAGTAGTATGTGTGAATATGATTGCCTGATAATATTTTAAACCATATGCTAAATCAATTTCCCTCTACGTAAGATTGATATCTCCACTATGTTGAGCTTCTTTGACCAGTCTAGACACACCATACCATGATAACCTACCATTATTAGCTTGTTTGCATCATTCAATGAATACTTTCATCCAATATTCACTGTGAGAAATGTGCAAATGTATTGCATCCTACTCTCGACCGGTTGTGTTAAATAAAACAAGTCACACACACACACACACACACACATATATATATATATATAATTAGTTACCATGCTCTACCTTCATAATAATGGATTATGTAGGGAAACTAAAAATTGAATAAGTACGATATACATAAAAACAAAAATGTCAAATGTGCTACAAATATCCTCTATCTACTTACATATCACTTTGCCCATTATACCTTTCCCCAATAGGTGCTCCGCTTCAAAATCCTCCATGAATTTCACTTCACAAATGTGATCCAATACATTAATATTTTTTCCCATTCCATCATTATATTGACGAATATAAACCATGGATTGATATACCATATATCCCTCTACCACAGAACCCTCAAGCCGTGCTCTTTGTCTTACCAAAGACTTCGGTGATTTCAAGTGCCTCTCAACCATCCACATTGATCTTGTGTGTATAGGTCCACAAAAATTCTCAATTTATTGTTTCCTTGATTAAATTGAGAAATTTTGAATTTCCACATCAGCATACAAATTGGATGATATTAAATTGAGTGAAATTTCTTGTGTCACCTCATTTACTCAATAAATTTGAGTTGGAGGATTTAGAGTTTAATTTAGCATGTGTGATTGCTAATTTATAACAATAAAGGTTAGTTATGTAAGGTTTTTTTCAGTTAAACTAATTCTAATTGTTGGAAGAACTAGTGGGGAGTCAAGTTGTGGAGCGATACTTCAGTTGTACTCAATGATCATCTAGTTAACTGATCAAATGAACCAAAAATATATAATGCATGTAGAGAATTATAGTGAACGAGTCAAGAGGGGGATTCCAAGGTAGGGTAACATCATCTGTAGACTAGTTCTAGGTGTATAATTATTGCTTGCAGTGAGATGATCAGCCTAAAGGAATTTCACAATCAGTTTCAGGAATTTGATAAATAATAGGATCCCAATTCCTCAAGGAAAAATGCAAGGAAATAGGAGCTCAAGCCAAGGTAGAAATTTACTAAGTCTGAATCATAGGATGTTGGAACAGGGTCTCCTACAAAGCTGCGAAACTGGTCCATTTTGTATATTTCTGATTATATTTAGTATAGCATAGGGGTTTTGGGGTGGGTCAAAGCCCCTAAAGCATTGTAATTGGGTCAAGGGTAGACCAAGAGTCCGCAAACCATGGTTTGTGGACCATTGGATGCATAGGCTAGAATAGTATAAGTAGTTGAACCTTTTCTAGTTGTAGGACAAGCTAAGAATGATAAGAGATTGCTGCTAAGTAAAAATCAATAGATATAGTCAGGGTTTTCGGGTAAGGACTCCTGTTGCTTTGTGCGTGGAGGGCCTCTATCCTGGTGTGTGCAGAACCTGATGCTATGTGCGCAGGTTTGGTTTTTGGAGTTTTGTACGTAGATTTGAAAGATCAATGAATGTGGAAGTATTGTTGCCTATTTGAATACACTGGAATTGTTGTGATATGAATCTGTGACGTCTTGATTACTTAGTGTATGTTGTTGTTTTACTGGTTTAAGTTGCGAACATACTTGTGTAATTATTTATGTTGTGATCTGGGTTTGTTCTACTTGCTTCATACAAGGGTATCTGAAATAACTATGTATTTTTATATGAATTCTCGATCTGTTGATTTCTATGAGTAATATTGTTGTTTCGCACGTGGATGCCAAGGGAATCTAGGCTTGGTGATATCGGATCGGGTCATGATCAGGGTGAATGTAGCTCTGCTTGACTTACGTACCCTCTCCTATGGTGTGGAAACCTGGTTCCAGCACCCACCCATACTACTTCGGGTGAGACTTTGGCCTGCACAAGCAGGTCACTGCCGAAAGAGCTAGTAGTATAGGGGTTTTTTGGAAAACCTTGAACATCCAAACCAGGGTCAGGACCCCTCGAGCCAACAAATGCTTCCGTTGCCGAGACCTGGAGAATTTTGAGAGAGGGATCGGGTAATTCCAAGGCCGTACTGGAAGCCGGAGAGGAAGGAAATTGATGAACGGTTTGAACAGAAAGTTCAGGAATTTTCCATAAAAGAAAACCGCAGTAAGAGGTTGACCACCAAAGAGCAGAAGAATAAGTACATTTTCATAGATATTTACGAGATCTTCTTTGTAATGATTTCAATCAAGCTTCAGGAGTGGCTCGCAAGACTGGTCAAGTTTCAGAAGTATTGGAAGGTCGAGCAGATCACAGATTGGACACCCGAACTAATCCAACAACTAGAAAAGACTAATAACACCATCACTCGCATAGTGTACCATTGGGTAGACAACGTGTTAGGAGGATTTGTAACATAATTTTCCATTGATTAGTTTTTCTCCTACTCTGAAGTAGAGCGAAGATTCTTCACGGGGTTCCGAGGTAAGTTCCTAAATACTTTGCCATTATTGATAAAGATATTATTATGCGAAAAGAGTATTCTGTGTAGCCATACTGAGTGAATGACCTTTAATCTGGATGGGAGCACAACACGGAGTGGAAAGTACTATAGGGCCAACCTAGAAGGAGATCGATTGGTCTAGAATCCAGTAAGGGAAGAAGCTTCGCAAAGTCCTCCAGCCACACCACTTTCGAATCAGCCTAGAGGTAAGAGTTCATCGACCCCTCTGCCACTAGAAGATGACATGGTTGCGCACATGAAATTTCCAACCTTTAAGGGTGTGGGGGATGAAGATATGGATCAGTTTTGGTTTGTCACAAGATCGGTATGGACTACACAGAATGTGGCTAGTGATGCGGTGAAAAGGGCACAACTGTCCCTTGCCTTTGAAGGAAGAGCTTTGGACTAGTATATGGGATACATCGGCCAAAACGCAAATGCAAGCATTGAAGAAATTAAGAATGCCCTGAAACAATAGTTCAATAAACCTAAGTACTACTCCAAAATCATGGTTGATCAAGGACCTTTTGAATCTATGTGGGAGGCCAATCAGTGACTAAAGAAGGTGATCAGAGAAGGGGGATTCCAATAACAAACAACACATGGAATGGTTTATTTTCATGTTGCTACCTCACCTACATGTACCTATGGGGCACCAAAATTTCGAATCGTAGGAGAAGGCCTTAGAAGGTGCCATAAAGTTAGAAGCTACACCTCAGGATGAGACTCAGCTGGGCATCCAACTGATCCAGGGACAGCTATAAGCGATGCATGTAGAGATCCAGAACCTACGAAAGGAACAAGGACTAGAAGCCAGCCTTGAAATATGGTGCATATGATGCCGAGTGAATGGCCACACCAAGGATAATTGTCCTCTATTAGAAGATTATGTGCAGGCCAGGGGACTGAGCCCATTGTGCCCTAGCGAAGTTGTGGGACCTAGTCGGCTAGCGCTCTTGTGTGATGATTGTCATGTCGCACGGCTGCACAATGCTAACCATTGTCCCTGCCTTGCTGCATACGTTCCAGAGGTAAAGAAGCAATGGTGTAGGTTCTGTAGATCGGTGGGACATGATGAACAGAAATACCGAACATATTATTTGATGATTGATCGAGGAAACTTATACAGGGTACAATCAGACCCTGCATCTCCAATGACGCCCATAGGTATAGGCGGCTCCCCATCAAGGGCAGGGGAGGAGGACACGGCGAAAGTGCAGGATGAGGATGAGGTCAGCTAATCTTCTATAATTGTGGAGAAGCAGGACACTTTGCGAGAGACTTCATGAACCCAACTAGGAAATTCTGCAGATATTGCAGACAACTGGACCATGCAATTGAAGATTTCCCGATCTTGATAGAAAAAATGCAAGAAAAGCAGGCGACACCTACGTAGAATCTGCAAAGAGTTAAGGCTGAGCTGCGAATCAAGGATCTAAGTGTGAAGCTGGTGACGCGTAGCGGGATGGCCACCAGGGGACTTGAGGAGAAGGCTGCGATGGAACCTTTGATCTGTCAAGACGTTATCAAAGAAGAAGGTCTAGACCTAAAAAAGGGAAAAGAAACATTTATCACAGCTCGCAAAGACTCTGCTAAGATAGAAGCAACTAATGCTTGGCCACCTACGAACCTTAAGGCAGATGCGGAGGTTGAGCCCTTTTTGCAGACTTGTATTAAACTGATGCACAACCCAAAGGTTGTGGATAACTTTCAGGAATTAATAGATAGTTGTGCATCACAACCCAATACAACCCCGAAAGTCAAGCATGTTCACAAACTATACAGGTATAAGAAACGCACCGTAAGAGAAATGCGGTTGTCTGCGTAGGTCGATGACTACGAAATGAGCCAGGTTATTTTGGACCTAGGGTCGTATGCGAACGTGTTACTTAAGAAAACTTGGCAACGAATGGGAGAAACTAAGTTGGAATGGTCCACTATTCAGCTGCGCATGGAAAATCGGCAGAAAATCATCTCGCTAGGAAGGTTGCCTAAAGTTATAGTGGACATCACAGGAGTAAAGGCCTGCATTGATTTTGAAGTAATAGAAATTGTAGAAGATGTGGACCCCTACCCTACACTCTTGGGATTGGACTGGGCCATATATATGGGCGGTATCATCAACCTAAAAAAAGAAGCATGGTGTTTGAGAATAATGGCACAAGGGTGATAGTACCATTAGATCCTGCGGAAGGTGAATGATATATATAGCCAGTACGCGATGAAGAAGAGGTCGATGACCTTTACAAGTTGACTATGCGGGAAGAATATTGGATTAACCCCACAGCGGAAGGAGTACTCTTCTAGGAAAAGAGAAGTGAATGATTCTCTAACTTTGATGAGGAGATGAAAAATTGGCAAAACCAGTTGCATGATGTCTCAACATTGCGGTGCCTTCAAGACACATGGGAATTCTGCTGCATTTCCTCAGAGGTAAGAGACCTAGCCTACCTTGATGGTTCTTGTAGCATTAAGGAATTTTTGCAATCCTTTGAAGCAGAGGTTCCCAAGGGACGAAGGCTATGGGCCCTTAATCTAGCCACACGTGGAATACCTACGCGCTGGTGGGAGACATATGGGGAGGCATTCCAGGCTTGGGAGGAATGTCGGGATATGATGATCCTATGATTTGAAGCCCCAACCAATGTTTGAATCAAGACATTCCTTGGATCAGGAGATCCCCGTAAATGTCTGGTGGCCTGGAAGGACACATGTCAGAAAAATGTATATTTGGTCGAGAAGTACTTTAGTAACAACTCTGTATTGGGGAAGGATGCTCAAAAGACCCAAGTAGTTGACCCAAGTGTAGCAGGAATGTTGGGGACACGAGAAATGTGGAAACTAGCCATTGGCACCCTAAAAATTGATAAGGAGTAGAATTTACTGTTGAAGGGTCTGCCCCCCTTCCAATAAATGAGGTGAAATTTTGGGATTTTTTACCGTTTATCTGATGGTAACTTCCAGCTGAAGTGTACCCTAATGTTGAGTGACCACAAGCACTATAAGAAGGATGGGGTAGCACATATAAGAAATCTTCCTCCCTTGCATAGAATTTACTTCTCACCCTTGTTGCACACAAACCTGAGCTCTACAATTCTCCTAGTCTGACCTATCCCTTTCATGTCTGATTAGCCTACTCCTTCAGATAGTAGCCATCAAGAGCTCGGATTCCTTTTCTACACTAGGATGATGGCCACGAACCCTCCTGAACCTTCAGTACCAACAGAACTAGAAAGTGAGGACATAGTGGATACTGGGGGTAAGAACGAAGAAGTGCTCTCCACACCAGTCACCAAGAAGGGAAAATAAAAAACACAAGGCTCGGGGAAGCCCCTGAAAGCTGCAAAGTGGGTTTCAGGAAGACCCATGACTTCCCCAAGGAATACCAAATCCCCACGAAGACCACTTCCGAATCAAGATGCACAAGAGGAAGCCCTACCCGCCAATATGATCAATTGGTTGCCCCCCTTTATCCAGGCGCACTAGACTTCCATGCAGATACCCAAAAACTTGGATGGTTTGATCACCTACATGCAAATACCACTAACCCTAGACGAAGTCCCTGTCATTGTTGACCCTTGCAGATGGCTCCACAAAGTTAAATTCAATGACCAGGACTTGGAGAATTATGAAGCACTATACTTTGACACAACTTATATGAATTTTGGGGTCACCGTCATTCCTTAGCACTGGATATGTGGATTAGCCGAATCTGGGCTCTTGAATCTGCTATGAATGCCCCATTTTGGCCATTGCAATGTCACAGACCGGCTAGCTTGGTAGCTTCTCACCTTGATTCATGAGGGTTTCTTATGAATTCGGGACCAAGTCCCCATTGATGTTGGGCTAATTCACTAGATTACTGGCCTTTCCATGTAGGGGCCGCACCCTCTAGAACGGGTGGGCAAGAAATATGAAGGCGGAACTGCTGAAAATGTGTGCCAAAAGTACAAGGTGGAGCGAAATACTCGGGGCTTTATCATCAAATCCATCAGTGACCATGATACGCAGATGGGTACCATGCTATTAGAATCCAAGCTAATGCGGAAGTGCCAGGTCACAACTATCCCTGCCTATGTCATTCGATTTGTAGGCCAATGTACGAAGGGGGCCTGCCTTAATTGGGCTCAATATTTGTGTGATGAATTCCTGACCAATGTCCAGGAATCTCCTCATAGCACTGTTTGCATGGGAGGCCCTTAAGGAGTCAGTCCTCCCTGACCTCACTCCAGAAATGTGCAAAGGGGGTTGCTTCGCCCACCTATGGGACTCTAAGGATGCACAGTGCGTGGAAGATAACCAAGTTTTTTGGGTCCTATTCAATAGCAGCTTGGTCGTAGCCATCAACTCCCGACCATAGCTGTCCCCATCAGTGTACAACAGGTAAAAAATTATTGCAGCATTCCAAGTTACGAAGCACCACATACAAATCTACAGTCTCAAGGATAAAACCTAGACGTCCCTCCCGTATATGGTAGAAAATGAGGACATTGACCGAGCGGTCGAACTATGGCCTCCTACCTAGAATATAGGCTTCAAAACCCCCACCAAGGAGACTGTAGGACCAAGCAAGCAGGGTTCGGACATAGCCATGAAGAAGAACGCACCGTCGAAAACCACTAGGGTTGAAATCCAAGTAGATCTTCCACCAACGGTAAACCTTGGAGGAACCAAGCGAATGGCGGAGCCTGACAAGGGGCCCCGAAATAAGTAGTGCGCGCAATGAGGATAATATGATGTGATGGTCACTTTGACCGATAGGGACCTTGAAAAAATAGCGGATGCCATCACAATGGCCACAAAAGACAAATGGGTAACCCTGGAGGAACACCAAAAGGCTGCCATTGACACCCTCTAGGCCGAGCTCTGCATCCTACAATTAAAGGTTGACACACTACAGGCCAACATGACTCAGGTATAGCCTCCCTTTGTACCCAGCCATACAGTGCTCACCAAAAAGGAAAGCCATCTCTGTGTTATACCTAGCGGTGCCCTTGTGATCAATCCACCAATCCAACTCCAAACAGACGCAAGGGTGTAGCTGAATCCTACCACACTAACCCATGATGCATTACAGGGCCTCCACTCCACTGTATTCCAGGAGATTTTATATTGGGACTAGCAGGTACACCAACAACTAGGGGTAGCTGAGCAGACCATCGCGCACGAGAACACTGAAGTACTTCGTGCTGTCGCACAACACGAGGAGCTAGAAAAATTAATCCACCAACTCTGCATGGAGGTTACATAGGAGATCTCGGCTGCAGCCACCCGCCAGGCTAAAATTGAAAGGTTGGTTGCAGCATTGAAGGCATCTAGGACAGAGATGTAGGTTGTGAAGACACAGCTGGAGCAGCAAATCATCGACTTACAGGCCAAGCTGCAGCCCAAAACACCTCTGGAGGTACAAGCCCATCACACTGTGCTAGTAACTAAGGCTACTAGCACCATTATAGGTTAGATTTCTCAGGGTGCCTGGTTACTCGAAGATGTTATGTAGCTTTGGACCAGGATCTAGCATGATTTGTTCCTCCATAGAATCAATCAAGACTTGCGGTAGAAGGAAGAAGCTTTCGATCAGGTCAAAGCTACATTTCCCTCTTTAGTCCTTGCTTAGCGTTTGGCACGCAAAAAGACTTGCAACACTCTCCAGGATGAGATTGAGGAACTCCTGCGCAAGAAGCATGCCATTGTGGAATGATTGAATCCTTGGGCTGACACAACCCTCTAACTATCACAACATACCGATGTTGCAGTCAAGCGACTGAATCAGACACTGGAAAGTGTCACCGCGGTGACTAAAGGACCAACATCCCAGAAGTTCGTGGATATTATAGAGAGTGCTCCTGCTCAGAGACAAGAAGTACTACCCCTGTTGATCACCGCCATCAACACACTACACGCCCAGGTGGAGACCCCACCATCATAGTGACTCGGGATGAGTCACAAGATTGTGTTGGGGGACTGTTGGAATATGGTCTCCTACACAGCTACGAAACTAGTCCATTTTGTATATTTATGATTATATTTAGTATAGCACATGGGTTTTGGGGTCGGTTAAAGGCCCTAAAACATTGTACTTGGGTCAAGGGTAGACCAAGAGTCCGCAAACCATGGTTTGTGGACCATTGGATGCATAGGCTAGAATAGTATAAGTAGTTAAGCCTTTTTGAGTTGTAGGACAAGCTAAGAATGATAAGAGATTGTTACTAAGGGCAAATCGATAGATCTGGTCAGGGTTTTTCGGTAAGGACTCCTGCTGCTGTGTGCATGGAGGGCCTCTGTCTTGCTATGTGTGGACCCTATTATTGTGTGCAAGGTTGGGTTTTTGGGGTTTTGTACATATATATGAAATATTAATGAATGCGAAAGTATTGTTGCCTATCTGAATCCACTGGAATTGCTGTGATATGAATTTGTGACGTCTTGATTACTTAGTATATGTTGTTGTTTTATTTGTTTAAGTTGTGAACATACTTGTGTACTTATTTATGTTGTGATCTAGGTTTTTTCTATTTGCTTCATACAAGGATATCTGAAATAGCTATGTATTGTTATAGGAATTCTCAATTTGTTGATTTCTATTAGTAATATTGTTGTTGCGCATGTGGATGCGAAGGGAATCTAGGCTTGGTGATACTGGATTGGGTCACAATCAGGGTTAATGCAGCTCCACTTGGCTTTCCTACCCTCTCATAGGATGCAGAAACCTAGTTCCAGCACCCACCCCTACTACTTCGGGTGAGACTTTGGCCTGCGCAAGCAATTTACTGCCAAAAGGGCCAGTAGTATAGCGGTTTTTTGGAAAACCTTGAACATCCAAACCTGGGTCAGGACCCCTCGAGCCAACATAGGCCTTTAGTGAGCTATGAGATAGGTTATGCACTTGCATGGTGATATGAGTTGAGAAAATCAATTTTAACCCATCTCAATTTCATCCTGATTAATGCAAGAGGCATTAGGGTTTTTAGTGCATTTTCTTTCCCAGATAAAAGTACTTGTTTCATGTGTGTTATTTATTCATGCATGTCTGAAATTTTTGTTCTAAATTTTGAAATAATGTCCACAAAATATTAGAGTAGTTTTTTTGTCTTGTGATTTTGGTTAAAAATTCATAAGAATTTGCAAATATATAACATAATCTATACATGGTATTAGAGTTGGATTCACAATATAGCATAAATTTGAATTTTTTTCTCAGAGGTTCGAATTTGAAGATAAGTGTTGCAATTTTTCTTCAAAACCACGAATATGGATTTGAATGGACTAGGGCTAGAGTATGCATTTGAAGTAACCTCTAATTTTGTTGCATGGAAGGATCACGTGGAGGTGGTATTGGATGACAATGAATTCCTAGAATACATCAAGTTAGATGTTGCAAAACCATGAGCATCTGATGCCTAAAACCTTTCTCAGTGGAATAAGTATGTAGCCAAAGTGAGGAGAATCATATTGGAGGGAGTATAGGATCATATTGTCTCAAATATCCATGGAAATGTAACTGCAATGCGATGTGGAAATAACTGACGTAATTGTTCGAAAATAATAATGACTATAGAAATCTAGTGCTTAAGGATAAACTTTGATGTATAAATATGCACAAGAATAACACAATTTTTCAATATCTAAGCAGGTTGACATAATGTTGTGATGAACTTGGCGAGGTCAGTGTTAATATCCTTGAAGAAGAGTTGGTTAACCTAGCCCTTTCGGGCCTTCCCAAGAGTTTTCAAAACTATCAAGATTTGGTGAATGGGAGGGAGAAACTACTGAATTGTGAGCACTTATGATCTGATTTGTTGTAGGAGGTATAAGGTGGAATACCAGAGATGAGGCTTCATCCAAGGGTGAGGATGAAGAAAAAATTGCATTGGATGGAAAGGAAAAAAATGGAAAAGGAAAGAAATCCCAATCCAAATGATAATTCAATCAACGAGGCAAGAAGAAATATTTGTCAAAAATTGATGATTCCATTGTCATGAATTTGGGCACTATGCCACGAAGTGTCTACATAAGAATACAAGCAAGATGACCTCCAGAGGAGGAGTAGCTGAAGCTTTTAATTCAATTTTTTAGCTCAAATTTACCCTTATTGCAAGCATGGCCAACAGAGTGATGGAGAGTGCATGGTACTTGGAATTAAGTGCATTATTCCACATGACGGGGAATAGATATTTTTTCAGTGACCTAGAAGAAAAGGACTTGCAGATGCACATTGAGATGGGAGATGATGGAAGGTAGAACATAACCGGGTTTGGTCTAGTCACCTTTTAGAGGGATTCAAGCTACCCCCTCAGGCTCAAGGATGTCATGTTTGTTCTTGTACTAAAAAAAAATATCATCTCTATTGTGGTTTTAGAAGTCCATGGTAGTGATGTGATGTTCAATAAAGGAAGGCATTCCTAAGACACATAGACACAGGATGGGTGAATAATATCGAGGTTCAGGTGATGAACCTGTTAGCAACCTATAAATATAGGATTCATAATTTTGACTTGACTGATGATAATTGTGTAAATATGTACATACTTTGCTTTCTACAAGTTGTTTTCCCATATTTGTAAAAAATAAATAAAAAATAAAAAATAAAAAATACAGAAAAGCAAAAAGAGGGTAAAAGTCCTAAAATAAAAATCAAAGGACTTAGAAAAAATGATATACCCCAAAAGAAAAAAGATGAATAAAACATGAAAGTGTGCAAGTCTAAATGCCACTACTTTAATTTTTGCAGATGATTATGGCAGAGTGTCAATAAATGCCATAATACATGATGAGTTGAACAATTTAATCTTGACTTATCATGTTTCAATGTTACTTGTTTTAGATAGAGAATGAAGAATTGTCATACAGTTTAATCATGATAATTCAGTAGTTAGGTAGAGAATAAAAGAATACAACAGTTTAATCTTGATTCTTGAATGAAATAAGTTTTAGATAGTTTTACTGCTTTCAAAAGAATAAAATGTTTCAAGGTTGCTAGCTCAAATGCACCTGATCAAAATAGAAGAAAAAATTGTTAGAAGATATGATTGTGTACATATAATAAGGTGGGAAGTCCATTGTAAATATTTTTCACTAGGCTACAATAGCTAATTTTCCCTCCCCATAGCTATTTGACATTCTATACTATCATTCAAAGACGATCAGGTCATTTCCCTGACTTCTGTTGGGACCAGACCCAAGGTTCGATGACTGACTAGTTGAAAGTGTTAAGTTTCTATATTAATCCCAAAAATCACATCATTTTCCATTCATGCATTCATTACCATGAAATCATAAGTAAAGACCCCATTTTTTACTTAATGATTCTTAAAACCCATTTTATTAAATCCCTCCACTTTACAAAGCATATAACCCTCAAAAGACATGATTTACTAAGTAAAAGTGAGTGAGTTATGAAAATGAAACTTTACTCTAATTTTCACTTTCCTTAGTTTATTTATGAATTTTTGATTATTCATTGTCCCTTTTCATATTAAAACCTAACATATTTTATTAACTCCATATAGAAAATCCTAGTCCTATTAATATAACTCCTTTTTATTAATTAGCCCAAAAAACCCCGTATTATAAGCTTTTTATGTCAAAGTTATTATTCACATGTTTAAATTAAATCCTGGAACTATCCCTTTGACATAAAAACTATCCATAATGAAATATCTTGATCCCAAATATGAAAACACAGTTTTCATACATATCTTGCATGTTTGAAAAGAATTATCCCTCTTATTTCATTATATCATAAGTATTTTATAAAGGACTTAAGTCTTAAAACCTTTTTAAATACTCTTACCATTTTCCCGTCCATGCACAAGCTTTACCCGAGCTTAAAGTTTGACCTTACCCCTGTTTCCCATTATATGCACCTTCACAAAAGTCTAACCCTTTGTTAAAACCTGTATTAACCTGCCCCATACATTTTAAACCTATATATAAACTCCTTTTGTATATAAAAACTCATTATCCAATGCATAAACCCGACGCCCTCACATTCATCCATCACCCTTCGATCATATTTACATTTCTAATCCAATGGTCCACACTAAGCATGATGAACTGCCCTCACGCCCCATCGTTCTCCGTCACGTTAAACAATGAATGTTGATCATCTCCATCAAAGCAACGGCCCATCTTAAAAGACCAGTCCCATGTTACTTTTCCCTACAACTCCCCAAGACATCCTCACCATTTGCATCGTCAAACTTAAATCCAAAGGTGCGCATTCCTTATCATGCACCAAAAGAGATCGGATGAAATTTATCAAAATCTACACGATAAAAGATGTTCCATTAAACCACTCATTGCTATGTGTCCAATTTTGATTGGATTGCGTTCCAAAAGTTAAAAACAGCTTATGGCTCAAAAGTGATGCGATAACCACTGATGGTTTTCGCATTCAAAGCAAAACCACCTCCCGCCATTGACTGTGACCTGCAATAAATGATAGATATTACGACAAATATCTAAGGTTTTACCTTAACTCCTCATCGTTTTATGTATTTTTTACCCCCCCCCCCCCCGGTTATGAAAAATGCGCCCAGACCCTGTGAATGAAGTTTAAGCCTTTGATAGTCGATTTTTCTCCTCGAAGCAAAGTTTTACCATAGTGACTGCCTTTAAAAGAATTTAAAGTTTTTCACTCAGTCACAGCATCCAGTTTGAAGCTGATACGACCAGAAAACCCTTCTCGACCGCCACAGTACCTGCAAGAGGTATTTCTCAATATTCCAAACCTGCAAATTCATAAATTCAAAATAAAATTAAAATCAGTTGAGCTGTAGAAATAGAAAGTATACAAATCCGAGAATGCCCAAACCTTGAAAAAACACGGTAAACACATTCAAATTTTCCTCAGAATTTTCCATTTCCATAAAATCTCAGTTTTAAAGCATTTTCCATCCATCAAAAGGCAATTTCAACAATTCAAAAGTTTTAAAAACACACTAAGAGCTATTGAATCCCTTTTTTAGTCCTCTACATCTAGAAAGCCTGTGTTTTATATCCCAGACCCTTGCCCAGTTTTCCAAAATATGCTCAATCAGCATCTGTTTTCAAAATAACTAAGAAAACAGTTTAATCTTGCTTATTTTTCACCAAAATGACAAAAAAAAAGATAACCCTTAAAATTGAAGGTCCAAAAGCCCAAAATATGCCTCAAGCAAGCTTCCACTTCCTCAACCTTCAAAGATAAATAAGCCTACTCTAGCTTTAACAGTAGATTCAACCAAAGTAGTTAGACCTCTACAACCACCTGTTACTACAGAAGAAAGAAGTTCCCTAATTGATCTAGATTGCAGGATTAATGATACAACATTAGAATTCAATATGCTTGAAGTCCATAATTGTTTTTATGAGAAATTTGTGAATAAAATTAGAAATGACATACCCCTATGGGATTCAAATTTGCCTAAGTATGCGGTCCCAATCACTCATCCAGCTCAAGACCTGAATAGACTATGCCAATCACATTATTTCCTTGACCAGAGATGTATTGTAAACAGGGATAGGGAATTTTTGTTTTCTATAACAATAGAATCCATTAATGAGGTACTAAAGCTTGAACATGATCCAAGACTAGTGCCCCTATCCATTGAATATTTGACTCAGTCCTACCTATATTTGGATTACCCTAAGAGGTTTTTAATTCTTGAAAACTTCATGTCTACTCATGTTGATTTCCCAACAGTGAATCCACCCTATTCTACCTCTGATTTCCCTGAAACTTCTAGGAAAATAATCTCTATGCTTTCCTTCATTCTAGGTTATTCTTATGATGAGTTCACTGATGCATCAATTCTAGGTTTCCTTTCTACTTTATCCCCAGGCGAACCTCCTGCAATGATATTTAATTTTGCTAGATTCATTGCTGACAATATACACTATCAATTGACCAAGTTGCTTGAAGAAAGAGTGTTTATATATTCATCATATCTATTTCATCCCTTCATATTTTTCCAAGAAAAAAAATTTCCAGTTGCATTACAAAAAATGGATGTTGAAGGCAATCCTCTCTCAATAGTATTTTGGACTTCATTACTCAGAAAATATGGAAGTGAATTCAACTATAAAGACTTCACTGATTTGTTTGTCATACCAGCCATGAGTTTATTGTGCAAAGCAAAACAACCAAGAATCAGTGAGGAAATAAAAAGGATTCTACAATTATCTGAACACTGTAAAGTAGGTGACTGGTACCTTTATGAAAATTATACAGAACTAAGGATATTTGGAGCAACCCTGGCCCATTATAAGCTTCCCAAATTTCTAACCATCAAGGTTTTTTCTTTGGAATACTTGAGGAAAGTCCTAAATGCATATGCAATAAGATTTATGGCTCCCAAGAAAAAGACACAATTTAAGCTGAAGAAACAAATAGGTCCCTTCATAGTAAACAACTAGGATGCCTTAAAAGAAATAGTCATGAAATTGTCAGAGTTAAAGTTCCGACAAAATTTTTATTGAAACTATGATCCACAAGGAATTCTAAGTAACATAAGGAACAAGTGCAAATTAACACCATTCATACATGAGTCTAAACTAGAAATTGAGAAATTTTCAAATCAAATGGAATGGATAGAAAATACATTGATTGATCCTACTGACAATACAGAGAAGGGGAGATAGAGATATAATTCACAGGCAATAACAGTCAATGAGCAGACAAAATATTCAAAGAAAAGGACCAGGAATGAAGAAGGCTATACAGCAGAGACCATTGCAGAAAATAAATTCAAAATTATTTACAACAAAAGGTCAAAAATGACTGATGTTAAGAAAGACAATGCTATTGAAATCAATGATATAGATGATCAGCTGTTAGATAATGATGAAGCCACTATAATTGTAAATGAGACTCTAGCAGAAATTCAGAAACAACAGGTGATAACACAGGAACAAGGCAGAGAAATGGTTGAAAAGAAGGTGAATTCAGAAGCTCCCTCCTCTTCCAAAGAAACAGAGGGGACAGACTCAGACATTCAGAAAAAATACAAATAGATCAAAGAGAAAAATGAGGAGATTAAAAATGAGTTTTATTCCCAATTTCTCAAAAAAAAGCCAGGAATAAAGATAGGATGTTGACAGCTTTTTACTACTCAAAAAATAATATGATCATGTCATTCCTTAAACCAACAGTTGCAGATCCAAAATCAGTTTCAGCTTACACCAAGACGGATGTAGAAATGGATGCATATTCAATACATGAATTGGATCAAATAGAATTTCATATAAGCACCACATAAATGATTTATTCTAAAGTAGTAACCAAAACTATGAGTGCAACTATGCTGCAAAGAAATGTGTCTAACATGCAAAATCAGATGAGTCTAGACAAAGCCTCCTTACATGCTAAGGACCTCAGGATCAAGTCCTTAGAAAAATTGGTTATACAAACTGGAGTTGATCCTTCAAGTATTCAGGTTTCTCAAGTACTCATAAAGAAAAAGAATGAAGACATTGCAGCCTTAAGAAAGCAATTGAAACTTTCACAGAATGAACATCTACAAGCCAATGAAATCCTAAAACAACAAAAAGAAAAGGATGAGATGATGCAGTTAGTACTGAAAATGACTGCTCAAATCAAAGATATGGAGAATCAGATAGAGACCCTCATAAAAGAAAAAGAATCATTGAAAGAAACAAATATTTCTCCTATTCCTACAGTCATTCCAATGGTGAGTACAGTTGTTCTTTCTACACTGGCAGATCACTTGGCACCAAAAAGAGTACTGGCAACCGGAGTGTCAGTACAATCTATAGATACCTCAGCCACAGAATCATCAACAACACAGCTACAACAAGCAAGAGTTACAACAGACATAGTTAAATCTATGGAAGAAATGTCCCTTAAGAACACTGAGATCAATAATTTAAAGAAAGCAAATAAAGATCTTGAATCCTCATACAAGAATGATTTAATCACATCTAAGGGACATGAACAGAGAGCAAAGGCATTAGAAGAACAAGTGAAGAGTTTACAGAAAGAAGTAAACTTCAGTGAATAGGTCAAATATATCAAAAAATACCTATGGGATAATACTATTCAAGCTATTCATTTACAGTGGCCCTCAATACAGATTATCTATGAGAAAAGAGATTTATTGCAAGTAGCACTGGAAAAAATTCAGAAAAATCAAATAGAGCTTGCAGATAAACCATCACAAGTTATAAGGCTTATTGGTTTCTTGAACAAGGAGAATAGAGTTGAATTGGAGGCATTAAACATTCATGATAGGACTGAAACAGTTCTGCAAATCAGGAAAGTCCTAACCAAAAGAAGTATCATGAACAACTTAGAAGAAAAATGTGAATCCATGAACTTATCAATCACAAAATTCATGACCAAGTAGACAATGCTAAGCCAAGTAGGTCTTCCAGATATACATGGTTTCCATGAAAATTTAATGATCCAGACTGATTATGACAAAAATATCAGAGCACATGCTAAAGAACAAGTGAATAAACCTTTACCACAAGGTTCCCAAACTGGTAAGGTGGTATTACAATATTTTGAAGATTTGTTATTTTTACAGAATGAGATCAAACACGTGTTCGTTATAAACCAAACTTTGCAAAATACATTGATGTTGATGAGATTTACAAGAAGTTGAAAGGTATGAAAACACCCAGCATAGAGCAGTGGCGGGAATTTACTGATTGGATATAACAGTATGCAAACAGAGAAAAAAAGGTGCAATCAATTTCTTCATTTTTACAGTTATCAAAGAGTAAATATTGCAGTGAAAGTGTATCAAGTGAATAAGAAAAGTCAAAGAGTATCCGAGAATAAAAAAGTCAACTCAATTTTTTACTGTTGTAATTCTTCATTTTACAGAAGTAGAGTAATAAATGGACAACATAGAAGAGTATCAGAAGTGAAGCACAGGTTGAAGAGTGTAATTTAAAAGTTTGTCTTCCAAGCTATCTTCCAAAAATATATTTTTTCAATTGACATCAAGCATATACAACAACGCAACAATCAATTTTGATTAAGATAGATTAGTTCTATTTTTTCTAGATAAGAGGACAACTTTCTAAGTTGTTAAGCAGCTGTCCCTCTTAGTGTGTCAAGATATTTTATTTTCCTAGAGTTATTCCTAGATTTTCCTAGGATATCTTGTACTAAACAATTTCTATAAATACCTCACTCTTTGAAGTATTAAGTGTGGAATAAAATTTTCCAAGACTATTATAGAAATTTTTGCTAAATACATTGGGAGTTTGTGTAAGTTGATTTGTAAAGCAGTAGACTAGGACTAAGTCAAATAGAAATCATAACTCAGGATTTTTGTGCTGATCAGATAAGTCAAACATTTTCCTATTTTCACTGTTTATCTCTCTAAAGTTCCATACATACATTTACATGTTTTCTGTCTTAAATGTTTGACTACGAAATTTTATACAGGATTAGTGTCAAAAGCTCCCTTTTTTTTACTAGTTATTCATTGATATGTTTTTGCTGATATCCGGACTTAAGAATCCTTAACTACTCTTAGTCCCTTTTGACCTCTTTCTTTCATCTTATTTTCTGTAACTTAAGGATTCTTCATTTCCCTTTTGTTCAGATCTTTCCATTTCATCAAAAAGACTATTTCCAAACCCTTTGAAGGTCATCTACCCTACCCTTACTACATTTTCTCTTTTGACCTTATTTCTTAGCTCTGCTTGCCAAGAAATTTGACTCCATAGCCCAATTGTCTTATAGATCTCTCTGTGGTTTACCTTGAAGTACCTTTTATTCCCACCAAACATTCAAACCAAACAATTTTCCAATCATACCTAGTCTAAAATTTAATTGAAAACAAAGTTAAATCATAAGGAGAGATCCCTCTTCGGAATTTAGGAAGGCTAGATCCTGAAATCCAAAAGAGGTTCTTGGTTACCCCTAGTTTTCTTTAACTGTAAATCAAAATACCACGACCTAAGAAATTACTAGGGTGATAACATACTGGCGACCATACTGGGGAACTAACCACTCTCCAGTTTTAAATTTAATCTTGAAGGAAGATTTTTAAATCAAACTTTTATACTTTAAGATTAAGTTTAAAGGTTGTGGGTATTAATAAATAGACATTTTGGCTTCTAGGAAAACCTATTATACCGGGTCCATCCCGGATCCTAAGCCTGCTGTAATAGTAGATAACCCAGAACAGATTGGTAAAAATAAAGAGAAAAAACAAAGTGATGGTTTAGAAGCTGAAGTGCCCTTGAGAAAATATAATTACTTACCCAAAGAATTAGTGAGTTTAACCAATATTGAATTTTATTTCAAGTTTGAAAATTCATTATTTAGAAATAAATCTGAAACTGATTTAAAGGAAACTGTTATAGATCCTATTTTTACTTCTTTTGTGAATGAGAAACAGAAAATTATTTCAGCATCAATAAAATCAGACAAATATGAAATTCAAATTCTAGTAGAAGGAGTTAATGTTACATGAATTAAATACATTGATGAAGCTATTAAATTAACCAATTTTTTTGTCTCAATTTAAGCCTCCAGTTTTTGAATTATAGTCTACAGTTTTTCGAGCAGCAGATTCAACTTTGTATGTTGCCACTTCATTTATAGACTCCAATGTCAGTTGACCCACAAAACCTGTTAGTCCTGAGTTGCCTTTGTAGCCTAGGATCATATATTCATCAAACCCTCAAGCCACTGCAAGTTCATCCACAGAACAATTTATTCATGAGTTTCCTTTGCAGCCCAGGATATTTTTTCCATCATTCACTCAGCCCATTGCATCCACCAATTTTATAAGCACTACATTTTTTCCATCTATTTCCATAGATATATCAACATCTTTTCCAAGTTCTTCAAATATGAATTTCAGCACATCAGCTGTCATATCCAACACTGTTCCTATAGTCACTGTTATACCTCCTAGTTCAGGAAAACCTCAAATCATGGCTACAAGATATGCTCCTCTATTTTTACCCCAAAATCTCCATGATATGCCCCAAAATTACCAAAAGGACATCCCATTATTTGATAATTTTTCACAAATATCTGCACAATAACATATCACTAGAATGAATGATTTTGGTGAAATTTATGAGATAGATGAATCTGATGTCCGAATGAGGTTGTTTGCACAAAGCTTAACTGTAGAAGTAAAAACATGGTTTAGAAATTTAGGTGCTGGTAGTATAGCAGATTTAGCTGCATTTCATAGAGCTTTCCTAAATAAATGGGAAAAGAAAAAGAATCCCCTGCAAATTTTATCTAAGTTTGATGCTGTTAAAAGAGCTCCTAAGGAGTCGGTCCAGGATTATTGCACCAGATATAACAGTGTTTATAATTCCATCTCTGTTGATCTTAAACCTACCCCCTATTCAGTACTTCTAAATTTTCCTGATGGATTTGATCCAGACATGGCATATCAATTAAGAGAAAGAAATGTTGAAACTTTAAAACAGATGCAACTAGATTCTTTTGGTGTAGAAATCAATATCCTAGCCAAAGAATCCAGACTTAGAAATGAAAGGAGAGTCACCATAAAAGAAGAGAATTGAAGGTTAGATGGTAAATATGATCTTATTGCCAAAAATTTAGAAAGAGTAGTTGAGAGATTATACCACATTGAGAAAAAACCACAATGGGATAACGAATCCCAATTCAGAAATCCCAACTATAGAAAAAACAACAATTCGGGAAAAGATAAAGAACCTTCCCCAGATCAAAACATTAGGCCCCATTTTCAAGAGAACTACGCTGAAAGTTCTCAAACCAATGTTGAGGATGAGGAAGACATCAACATAGTTATGGGCATAGATGAGAGTAATACAATTTTCCTCACTTAGAAGGATCAAGAACTCTTGGAGCTTCAATGGTTCAAAGTAGAATCTGGGGAATCCTTTGACTATAAGCAAGGTTATGACTTTGCAATCAATGAAATTCACAACCAGTATAACCTTAGGAGTAATAAAACAAATGAGCTTTCTACTAAAAAAAATGCTCCAACTCAAAAAAATCAAACAGAAAGAATGTAGAGGCTCCCAAAACAAAAATTTTGCAAATTCTTCCAAGAGAGAACAAGAAAAATTCAAACCCACCTAGTCCTAAAAAATAGTCTAGTCCAAAGATTTTTGATATCACTAATGAGGTGGCCCAATCCTCCAAATATGCCCAAAATGCTAATATTACAAAGGCCACTAATTCAGAAAAAACAACAGTTATTGATCCATAAAAGAATCTAGCTGACTCTAGATCATAAAATCCTAAATCTTCTGCTGAAAATTATAGATCTAACAAAGTATCTTCTACCACTGAAACTGCTCCTCAAAAAATAATCAAAGACAGTGAAAATCAGGAAACTCAAACAGAAGATAAAAGAAAAACTCAAGCTAAAGGTAAAACTGCTGAAACTCAAGAAAAATCTACTCAGCTAACAATCACATAGGATGAACTTCTGCAGATTAGTAAATCTCAATCAGCATTCAACATTAAAGCTGAAATATCCAAGTTAAAAGTACCAATTCCTTTAACTGAATTAGTAAATAATGACTTGTATAAATCAAAAATCAATGAAAGTTTAAACATGAGTGGCTGTGAGGACTCAATTAATCTAAATGATGATCAGCCTGAACTAATTTTTGGTCCTGATGTGAATGGCACACATGCTGATGGAGAAATCCCTCATTTTTACATTAGTCTCACAATTTGCGATCAGATATTACACGATGCAATATTTGACTCAGGAGCTTCCCACAAATTAATGCCAAAAGCCATTATGGAAACTCTAAATCTAGAAATAACTAGGCCATATAAAGACTTGTTGTCATTTGATTCCTCTAAAGTTAAATGCATTGGATTAATAAAATATTTGTGTGTCAATTTAGTTCAATACCAAGGTAAAAATATGATCATGGATATTGTAGTAGCTGACATCCCACCTAAGTATGGCATGCTTCTTTCTCGCTCATGGGGACCTAAGTTGCAGGGATCTCTACAACTAGACATGAGTTTTGCTACTATCACAGTATTTGGATAGCCCATAAAACTTTACAGAGAAACTATGATGAAATACATGGTCAGTAATGGATAAAGGTCCATAAATTATCCCATCTATTTGACCCCAAATGACCTTGACTCTCTCATTCTATGCAACTCTGATAATGATGATATCCAAACTAAATTGATTAACATAAAACCTGAACCAAACAATGACAATATCTTTCATGAAGCCATTTGGCATTTAGATTTTGATGGCTAATTGAAAAAGATAGGGGCAGGAGCTGGAGTATGGATCACCAAAATGGAAATCAGTCATTCAGAAGGACATGCCTTCAGACTAAATTTCAAATGCACAAACAACATGGCAGAATATGAAGCATTGATCTTCAGCCTCCAAATCATCAGAAAGTTAGGAGGTAAAAGAATTTTAATCATGGGTGATTTAGAATTATTCATTAAGAAAATAAATGGTGAATACTCTGTTCATAATCCAAGATTAGCCAGGTATACAAATGCAGTAATTGACTTGGTTGATGATTTACTGGAAACTAATTTTGCTATCATTCCCAGAAATCGAAATGTGCAAGCACATTGTTTAGCAATTTTTGCTAGTAGCTATAATTTGCCTTTTCAACCCACTCATAGATATACTTCTGAAGTAAAATACAAACCCATTATTCCTGACAATGTTAAATACTGGCAGATTTTCTCCGAAGATGAACATATTTTCAATTTTTGTAACAACAAGGAAGAATTTCAAAACTATAAGATAGACACTGATGATATTCTAGATTTAGAATTTAATGTAGATGATGATTTTAACTGTGAGATCAATAGTGTAGATGTACTTAAATATAAAAATCCAACTATATTTATTCAATTACATATAGATGACTTGGAAAAAATAGACATAGAGGAAATGATGGAAGATGAACCAGATTTGATAGATTTAAAACATAACATTTTACCCAGAGGTTTGACTCCCTTAGAAGACTTGTTTGATTCCAATGATGTGCCCAAAAGGTCAAAAATGGAACCAATCAAGTATGATATTGAATAATTTAACATAGGAACAAATGAAAAACCAAAAATGATTAAATTGACAAAATCATTACCATCAGAAGAAAAGGTTAAATATATAGAACTTATGAAAGAATACCAGGATGTTTTTGCGTGGGGTTATGAAGATATAAAAACTTACAACAAACACATAATTCAACATAAGATTCCTTTGAAAGAAAATCAAAAACCTTTTCAGAAAAAATTAAGAAGGATTAATCCAATTTTGTTACCTTTAATCGAAAAAGAGGTTAAAAGAATGTTTGATGGACAAATAATTGCACCAGTCAGGTATTCTGATTGGATTTCTAATTTAGTGCCCACCAGAAAGAAAACAAGAGAAATTTGACTGTGTATAGAATTTAGAAATATCAATAAAGTGTCTTTGAAAGACAATTCCCCTTGCCTAAAATGGACCATATTTTGCAGAGGGTTGCAGGTTCTTTAAGGATTTCTTTATTAGATGGTTTCTCTAGTTATAACCAAATTCTAGTTCATAAAGATGATCAAAATAAAAATTCCTTTACTACCCCTTGAGGCACTTTCATGTATGTGAAAATTCCTTTTGGATTGAAAAGTACAGGAGCTACCTTTCAGAGGGCCATGGATATTGCCTTTTCCAAGGAAATCCATGAATTTTTAGTTATCTATCTTGATGATGTTATTGTCTTTTCAAAAACAAATGATGAACACCTAGATCACCTCAGACAAGTCTTTATCAAGTGTAGAAAATATGGTATATCCTTAAATCCTAAAAAGACTCTTTTCGGACTAGAAGAAGGAAAATTGTTAGGACACATAATCTTCAAGGAAGGCATTACGATAGAACCTACAAGAATTGAAGCTATTTTGAACTTTCAACCACCTAGAAACATTAAATAACTTCAAGCATTCTTGGGTAAAATCAATTTTTTGAGAAGATTCATCTCTAACTTGGCTGAAATCATAAAAGAACTCAACAATATTCTTAAAAAGGACTCTGCAATAAAATGGACTATTAGAGCCAAACAATCTTTTGAATCCATAAAACAAGCCTTGACTAAAGAATCAATATTTATCGGTCCAGATTATACAAAGGATTTCATAATATTTTCATTTGCCTCAGAACATACCATAGCTGCAGTTCTACTGCACAAAAAAAATCAAGGTTTTAAACAGCCAATTGCATTTTTCAGTAAATCCCTTAGAGATGCACCTCTGAAGTACAATATAATGGAAAATCAAGCTTTAGCCTTGGTTAAAGCCCTAAAATATTTGAGAGTTTACATACTCCATTCCCATATCATTGCATATGTCCCCAATGTTATAGTTAAAGATATTTTAACACAAGAAGGATTTGATGGTAGGAGAGGAAAGTGGATTGCCACTATCCTTGAGTATGATATGGAAATTAAACCAACAAAACTCATTAAAGGACAGGGTTTGGCCATATTGATGGCTAAATCTAATTGTAATTCTTTAGACATAAATTTCATTGCACAAATAGATGACCAGGAAGAGATGGCGACTCCATTGATCAGTGAGGCCTATCTAGACTCACCATGGTGTTGGGTCGTAAAAAGGTATATTTTGAACACCTAATTAGCCTACATTAATCATCAATCCGGGAGCGACTTTTTATTTCAAGAGTGTACTCTGTCTGAGGCTGCAATTATCTAAGAGCAATGTTATGAAGATGTAGTACAGAACGTTAAATGCAAAAGTAACAAATGCTCGTAAAGAAATCTAATTACAGTGACATGAATATAAATTCTCTAAAAATGAAACTACATCAATCTGAAAAACATCGATCAAGGATACAGTAGCAATAAATCCTTCCCTTAGAAATCGATGCAAGATAACCATTCTGGGGACTTGGAAGCAATAACTAGTGTCGTCTACAGTTGGCGATCTTTAAAGAAATCGAAATAAAAGCAAACTCAATATTTGTATTAATGAAAATAACTGAAAGGAACAAAATCTGGAAAGGAACAGCAGCATATAACTATAACTCATGGATTTGCTAATCGAAAGCTATGAATAAAAAATGAACAGAAATGGAACAACAATATGAAATGAACAGCAATTACAGTTCTGACGTGATCAAACAACTAGATTTCCACACTTCAATCCTATCGACAGCCAATCAATACACAACAATCAATTATAACAAATTATAACTTAATGGAACAGCAACTCGAATCAGATACAGAATAGCAAAGCTTTATAATGATAACAAGATAGCTGACCAACAAATGTGCTTCTCATAAAGGATGAAATAGCAATGAATCTTTATTTGATCTAACAACGATAAATCAATTCTGAAATAAACATTAAACACACTTCACACAACAGTAAGCAAGGATTAAAAATACAAACAGCAAAGTGATTCCACCAGAGCCGGGCCCTTAGCGCCAGTGAAATACTGCTGGGCTAATTCAGAACTTGGAAGATGAAACGAAACACGTGTCTTATATTAAACAAACATAAAGCATTATGGAGAAGGTTCTCTCTAAGCCGAGAGTCAATAAAACATTATATTATAGAGGAAATGTTAAATTGTAAAGCTTTTCGACCAGCTCACTCTCTCCACAACACGGTCCCTTTGTCACTAAATGACATTGCTTTATATATCAAATCTCAACGGACAAATCAAGGAATAAGATGAGTTTGAACAGCGATCCCTCAGGATCGAAGGATCCTGAGGGATTAGCTCCTCTTTGTTTAGTCATAATCCTGTTTACTCTGACCGAGGTCGAGCTGTCCCCTGCCCTTTCTTGGAAATTCGTTCATATCTCCTTGCCTTTGGCTGGATATGGTTCAACGCTGATGGAGTAGAAGTTACATTCATTTTAGCCCCACCTTTGGTACATCTGTTCACCTCTTCGAATTCTTGTTTTGTGAACAAAAGGTAACCTTTAGCCATATTTTTACAATAAACATAAACCTTTTCAATTCTATTATAATTCTTACAATAAATTACCTTTCCAAGGCAAAAAGGAGTATGTCTATGGTAAAAGAATGAGAAGATACATAGTAATTTCATACCTTTTTCACTGCCCAGCATACCCCCCTGCTTAATCTTTTTCATGTCCTCATGAAAACTATAGTTCACATGGAGAGCAGTCAAAGAATAAGCCAGATAAGGTTTGTCATCTACAGGCCTAAAACCATGTAGTGCAGCTAATTCCTCAAAAACATGTTTTGTCTGTCCTTCAGGGAGTTCATAAATAGCTTTGTATTCCGAAGCAAGGTACCATGCAATAGGGCTGTGGAACCTACATCCTAACCAGAATGGTCATTCTTTTAAAACGAGATGACTATAGGAAATCAAGCGGTTTGCAACTAGCCCAAAATTTCTATAATTAAATGGTTCCCTATTTTGCACATTTTGATTGGAGGTTCTCCACCGGACCTTAGCTACTATATAAGTTTGGTTTCTAATGGATGAGAAATAATCTGTTCCATTCAAAATAATTGATTTGTGGATAGGACCCAAGGCTTGGGTAACGCCTTCCTTAGTCATCAATCTTTTCTGCCTAGCCCAAAATTGAAGTGGGTTCTGAGGTTCACTCCTGACCCACAGATCTAATTCATTTTCCTACCTTTGAAAGGCGTTATAGGCTTTAATCCGTTTTAATTGATTTACAACAAAGGAAATGAATGCCTGAAATTCAAAATCTCCAAAAAAAGGGCTAGGGTTTGATTCACAGTCATTTTCAAGTATTAGATTATGCAAGTAAAATTCACACAAAATGCGTTGTACTTTGATCCCATAAATTTTGAAGCATGATACAAAGTCGTCTATAGTTTTTAGCTCTATGGATTTCACTGCCCTAACTGCCTTGATCTTTAGTTGTAAATATCTTTCTAGTAAAAACAAAGCATAGTTTTTGGCGGGGCATCTACAGGCTAAGACATCAATATACAATGAGCATAGAGTGTCCATTCAATTGTAGGCTAGATTTAGTTGGTTCATTACCTTATCTGCCTTTTCCTATGCTTTCCAACATTTTTCATGAGCTTCAGCTTCTGCTTCATGAATAATTCTCATTTTTTGCTGCAATTCCTGATATCTCTTTCTTCGGACAGTGTCTTCCTCCAATCTTTGCCTTTCTATTCGGGCCTATGCCAACTCTTCTTGGAGTCTGGCTAGTGTCAGATCACTAAAAGTGTGCTGACTACTAGATTGCATATTTCCACTTGAAATAGGTTCCTCTGGAACAGCTTGTGTTGGAACAGCCGTTTTCTGCTCCACATCCTCATAATTAGGCTCAGGTATGGTTTCTTCTGCAACTTGGGGGTTCCTATTAGCGGTCACCTTTCTCTTTTTCGAAATTATTTTGATAGCTATGCTTCTTCTCTTAAGGGTTCGCTTAGGCATTTGTTTCATTCTTAGAACCCTAATAGTTTTCCTGACCTATTCTACTAGTTTATGAAGATTTATTTGTTCCCTGCGAAGCTTCTCAATCTCAGTTGTTTTCCTCCTCTTTCTTAATGGATCAGTGGCTCCTTTATCTGAACCCATTTGCTCAATAGGGTTTTGATCTATATCAGTCACGCCTTCAGTTAAATTTTCTTCTTGACCTTCATCTTGGGGTTCTTCTTCCACATTCATATGCCCTTGGCTAGATTCCTCAGGAATCATATTCTCAGCTGACTCTGTAATCTCCTGGGGGCTTCCAGGTTGAGATATTGGTTCGGTGTTCTCTTTCTCCTGTTCACGCCTCTCAGGAGAAGCAACCCTAGCTTCGCTAGGGTTTGCTGTTTCATTTAGCATTTCTCCAGTTGTTTCTTTATCAATAGAAAAGTACTCTAGTATTTGATTAATATCAATATTAAGGTCCAAAGGGCTATGAGGCTGTGCATAATCACTCATATTGGCCAAAATCTAGGCCAATTGGTCTTCCTGTAAAGGGCTTCCGATAGCATTTTCGGGAGGCTCTGTTCCTTCCTTATCACTGCTATGATTGTCGTCATCCTCCTCACAGGTATGATAAATTCCTTCCTCCTCATCCGAATACCGAATTTCTCCTTCAATTTCTTCTTCCTCAGTATTTCCTTTGATTTCTTCTTCCTCATTATTTGCATCCTCTACACTAGATTGTCTTTCACTACCGGTGTGGCGACTTATTTCTTCTTCGTCTGCATAGCGAATGTTTCCTTCCAATTCCTGTTCTTCATCAGTACGGGGGCTTGCTCCCTCCAATTGTGGAGGTTGTTGATCCTCTGAGCTGTGCAATTCCAGGGGCTGGCTGTTGCTACCCGGAAGGACCATCCTCCTACTTCATTTTGATCGGAGGGACTGTCTGTGAGTAGATGGCTCAGCTATTGAGCCATCCATCCTCTTCCGTTTTGGGGAAGGTAAAGCTAACCCTCCGTCAATGGATAATATCAACTCTTCCCAGCTAGTTTGTTGCTGGGTGAGACTACGACTCACTATTAATCGAATTAGACAATGTTGGCTGACCACCATATCTGCATGTTGAGCTTTTCTTATACCACGAGCAGTATCATGAAACAAATAATTTAAAAATGCAGGAAAACTAAGGGTGCACTTCTGTTTTAATACAGCCAGTAGCTTAAGGCAGCGAGGTCTTACCACATCTTTTCTTCCATCACACATTATATAAGCCTACACAATCTTGGCCAACTCTGTCCATGGTTCTCCTAATGAGGCTAGCTGAACTCCTTTTCCTTTAATAACTAATGTCTGTCCTTCATCTTGAAAAATATTCATGGCTTCTCGAATCCTAATCTTTTTCTGAGTCCAAATAGTCCCTTGCACTGGGATGCTAGACACCTCTGTGATTATTTCGTCAGATACAGCTATTTGTCTTCCTCTAACCATGGAGGATCCTTCCTGCAAGTTCTGTAAAAATTCGATGGCCACTGCTTCATAGGGTTGCTGCCTCCTCATAAAATATGTAATCCACCCCAGTCTTTCTAAAATTTCTTGTGACGCATTAGAAATGATCGGCACCTATGGTTCACTGCAAATTGGCCGTCCTCCCATCGTCTCTGCGCTCTGTTAGTTTTTCTCAACACACAGTAATCGGAATGGAACAACACAACACGGTGAATTGAAATAATGTCGTTGAAAATTTTTTATTTCCTAAAATGCAGGGATTTGGTTCACATACAGGTAAATAAATATTAGGATTTGATCATCATGCAGACATCCGCACCCCCCAAATGGATGATAGGTCATCCTCGACTATCAATTAAGAGAGGCAAGTGTGGCACAACATTAGTACATTAGTAAAGAAGGCGTAATTATCATACATTCAATCAAATTATAGAAATTACTGAAATCAATGCATGTGATGAATCGGTAATGGATAGAAAATCACTTTGTAATGATTCAAATATGAGGAGAAGCGACAGCATAAGATAAACATAAGTACAATTGCATTATTTACCATTTCAATCTAATATGATCAATTTGTAATGATTTTCATGTATAATAGGTTAGGAAGTAAAGGTAAGAGATTCATACTTTCATTTGATATTTAAATAGAGATATAGGAAAAGGGTTAAATATAACTATTGATATGTATAAATGTGACTCCAATACCATCCGCAGAGCTCTGTTGCCCACAGGTGTCCATAACCTTCACAGAGTTGCTTTGTTACCCATGGAACCATTGTCCTTTATTTATGTTGAGGAAGTGCTTTTTGTTGAATATTATGATGGAGGCCATTGTGCTGGCTTGGTGACCAGATAAACCACAATTCCATTCACCGGGAAGAAGTGAAAGGTGGGCAGGTCGGCTCATGATGAGACCTCCTGTTCCAAAGACTTCTTGATTTTTTCCAATTGTTTATTGGACCATATCCCTGGTTTGGTGACCATGATGGGAATTCCACTTCATTTCCTTCCTCATGATCACGGTAGGCTGGCTCTTGATGAGACCCCCTATCCTCCATCTGCAAAATCATAAAATTATTAACATTTTTTTTTCATATAGCACTTTTCCTTCGTTATTCATAAAGGATGGCTCAACACTCCTTAAGAGTAGGGATGGTGGAAGAATTCTGAACATCTCAATAGAAAAGAATATGCTCTTATTCCTATTCCATAAACAAAAATCAAAGAAAGTTATAGCATATGGGAAAGAACTAGTCATGATAAATATAATCGATGAGATTAATTCAATGGTAATAAAGTAGAAAAATTATGTTATTGATCATGCCCCTTTTCCTTTTTTTTCTTATCATTACTAGACAATTTCCTTAAAAATGACGATTTCTTTTGATTTGCTAATTACCGTAAGCTTTAATTTGTATGATTGTATATAAATGATATATTTTCCTTTAGAAGAGTGATCAAAAATTCTCAAAATGCTAGCTTAAAACAAAAACAATCCACTCAAAAAGGTGTTGTTCCTTTAAAAAGAACAATAAAAACAATCTACAGAAGTGTTGTTCCTTTCGAAAGGAACAACAAAAGCACTCTACAGAACTGATGTTCCTTTCAAAAGGAACAACAGAAGTGTTGTTCCTTTGGAAAGGAACAGAAAAACTCAAAATAAACAAAATAAACAGAGTTTTTCCTTTTTTTTTCAGAATTTCATAAAACAAACGATGATGGAATAAAGAAATGATATAAACAATTTTTTTTAGAAAAAACGAACAACAATCAAGAAAATGAAAAATGTTTTATGTACAAAATTTTAAAAAATGAATGATTTAACAAACTGGTGCCGAGGAGGAGTTCTCCCCTTCAACGAGAATGTCCATGGTAGAATCTTCCCATAACTGTTGGTAAAAGGATTCTCGGGTAAGCAGTTTATGATACAATCGTACTCGATGACCGTTTACCTTAAAGGAATGTCCATATCCGTCAATGGTAGCTAATGTAATAGTGCCATTATCATGCACTTTTTGTATTTCATAGGGTCCAAGCCACCGTGTCTGGAGTTTCCCTGGGAAATCCTGAAACCTATAATCATATAGGAGTTCCCAGTCTCCTTCGTGGAAGATATTTTGTTTGATATGGGCGTCATGCCATTTGGCTCTCTGTTGCTGAATTAATGCTGTGTGTTGAAGAGCAGAGAGCCTAATTTCGTCTAACTCATTAATTTGCTGCAGTCTTTTAGCCTGGGCTTCATTCAGATTTAAACGCACCTTTTGAGCTATTCTTAATGTTTGAATTTCAAATTCTATAGGAAATATGGGTTCTTTTCCAAATACCAATTGATATGGTGAATATCCTGTAGTAGGTCTCCACATAGTTCGATATGCCCACAATGCTTCTAGCAATCTGTAGGCCCAATCTCGTCTGTGTGAGGCAACGGTTTTTGTTAATATAGATTCAATTACTATGTTCGTGGTCTCTACTTGGTCATTGGCCTGTGGGTGATATGGGGTTGTAATATTGTGCTGAATGTGGTAGTTTTTCAATGTTTCAGCTAATTTATTACCTACAAATTGTGGTCCCCCATCTGTGATTATGTCCCTTGGGAGATCATAGCACACAAAGATTTGGAAAATAAACTGTACTACAAAGTTCTCTGTAGCTTTTGAAAGTGCCTCTTCTTCGACCCACTTAGTGACATATTCGGTTGCAACTAAGATGTATGTTTTTTGGTTTGAGGGAGGACTAATAGGGCCAACAAAATCAAGTGCCTAACGTTCAAATGGTTCAATCACTAGGTGAGGGTTCAAAGGCATTTCATCAGACTGCCCAAGGCGACCTACCCTTTGGCAGTTATCACAGGCCTGCACGAATTTTTTGGCATCCTTAAATATGGTAGAGCAGTAATAGCCTGTTTGTAAAACCTTATGGGCAGTTCTACGATTTGCAAAATGTTCGCCACATGGGCCATCACGGCATGATTTCAAAATGTCAAAATCTTCGTCCTCCCAGACACATCTTCTTATTTGCATATCTCCCTCTGTGTGAAATAGATAGCCGCCAATCCAGGAGAATCGGGTACTACGTTGTATTATCTGTTTTCGTTCATTAAGGGATAAATGTTTAGGTAATTTACCTATTGCCAAATAGTTTGCTATATCAGCATACCATGGTGTTTTTGACAGTAACAGCGAAGAGATGTTCATCTGGAAAGTGGTCTTCAACTGCTTCTGTATCTGTTGGCTTTGGCATTCTTGACAGAAAGTCAACTACAGGGTTCTCTTTCCTAGGTCGATCTTTGATTGTGATGTCGAATTCCTGTAGTAAAATCAACCATCTCGTCACTCTTCGGTTTGTAACAGGTTTATTTGCTAAAAATTTAATGGCAAAGTGATATGTATATAGTACTACAGGACACCCAGTTATATAATGTCTAAACTTATTTATAGCATGAACTACAGCTAAAAATTCTTTCTCAGTCACAGTATAATTTAATTTAGCAAGGGATAGATTTTTGCTAATATAATAGATTGCATATGGCTTCTTGTCTTCCTCTTGCCCAAGTACTGCTCCAATTGCTGTGTCTGAGGCATCAGATGAAATTTGGAATGGGAAATTCCAATTTGGGCCCCTCAACACTAGGGCTATTGAAACAGGCTTTTTCAGATCATTAAAGGCATTGTCACATTTATCTGTCCAAATGAAATCAACATTTCCAGTCAGTGCATATAAAGGTGTAGCTATTCGAGAATAATGTTCTATAAATCTTTTATAGTAACCAGAAAATCCAAGAAAGCTACGTACCTCTATTTGTGTGGTGGGTGTGGGAATTAACAAGATTATTCGAATTTTAGCTGGGTCCACTTGAATTCCAGCTGCTGAAATATAATTCCCTAAGATAACTCCTTCGGTCATCATCATAAGACACTTTTCATGGCTTAAAAAAAGCCTAGTGTCAATACATCTTTGCAATACCTTTTCTAGGTTTTCCAATGTAGGCTCAAAATCATCCCCATAAGGTGTGAAATCCTGCATATATACTTCGAGACCTTCATTTATTAATTCTGCAAAGATGATGAGAATTTCCCTTTGAAATGTAGTAGGGGCATTTCATAGGCCAAAAGGTAAGACTCGGTAGGAAAATGTCCCCCATGGACAGGTAAAAGTAGTTTTGTCCTGGTCTTCAGGGGAAATCTGAATTTGATTGTACCCACTGAAGCCATCGAGGAAAGAAAAGAATTTGTTTCCTGCCAATGTGTCTAATACCTGGTCAATGAAAGGAAGGGGAAAGTGGTCTTTCTGTGTTGCCTTATTAAGTTCACGGTAATCTACACATATTCTCCACTTTCTATTCTTTTTTCGTACCGCTACTAATGGAGAGACCCACTTGCTATCAGATATTGGGTAGATGAAATTAACATCCAATAGTTTTTGTAATTCAGCTTTCACAATATCTTTGAGGTGAGGGTTTAGTCTTCTTTGAGGCTGGCGAATGGGTCTTGCATATTTCTCAATATAGATGTGGTGTGTACACAATTGAGGGTCAATTCCTTTCATATCGGGGTAATCCCATGCAAAGGCTACTTTGTATTTTCGTAATAATTGGAGAAATTTCTCTTCTTGTTCAGCAGTGAGAGTTTTGCTAATGTTTAGAGTTTTTCCCAGCTAAATTTCTACAATCTTTCTATTGTACACAGAAGTAGTAGGTATTGCTTGATCAGAAATATCTTTGAAAGGATCTTCTTCTTCTTTATTAAAAATGCTGCCTTGATCATGTGACATTGTAGATGAGATCTGGTTTGTGGTTTATTAATAAAACTATTAATGATATCATCCTCTGTTTGATCTTTAAAATCAAGAGAATTTCCTATAGTTAGAGTTGATCTCATATTTTCCATTAGATATGATGCAGGTTGTTTTTTTGTTTTGATTATTGATAGACTTGGCTGGGCTGGGGGATATAGGGCTAAATTCTTGACATAGTTTCCCCTTGTTATTGTCATATTGCCTTGTCGACATCCAATACAAGAATCGACAGTTGCCAACCAAGGTCTACCTAAGATCAACAGATGTCCTTCTAGCTGGTTCTTTGGATTAATAACCAAGAAGTCAGTAGGGTATTCTCAGGAATCTAAAGATACCATTACATCTTGTAATGTACCTTCTAGTTTGACTATCGATCGGTCAGCCAATTCCAATAAGGGTTTTGTTGGCTCTAGTGATGTAATGCCAAGTTTTTGACATGTGGTGGTTGTTAGAATATTGATTGCTACTCCCAAATCAACTAAGGAATTTGGAAACAACTGCCCATGGATTTGGACTGTCACTATAGGATTTCCTGGGTCTTCATGTTTTACAGGTGTTTCCATTCCTGATAATAAATCAGATAAGGTACCGACTATTTGGATAGTAGGATTAGTGGTTGTTCTCCTCTTTGGCTTCTTTATGCATAATTCCTTAATGGTTTTTGCATATATATGAATGTCTTGGATAGCTTGGAGGAGAGGGATTTTTATACACAAATTTTTTAATTCTCTGAGAAGATCAAAATTAGGTTGTTCTAATGGAAGAGGTATAATTAATTGTTCTGGGAATGGTGGAGAGGAATTTGTTACTTGTTGTTGACTTTGTTGTTGACTTTGTTGTTGAAATTCCTTCTCATTTTGTAATGTTCATTCTACAGGTAACGGATCTTCAATATGAGCATCATTTTTTCTCTATGTTTCTACTATGCGCCGAGATCTTAATTGAAGATCATTGCACTCCTTCAGTTCAGTTTATAATTTTGGGGGTTCTATTAGTTGGACAGACTAAACTAGCCTATTTTTTGGGTTTGGGTTGGGCTGCGTTGGGAGTTGCAGTCTTAAGTTGGTCTGGGGGTTTGTATAGGGATCTGGCAGTGTAGGTTGAGAGAGAGGAATTGATTCGGCTGGCTAATTTGTAGGTTTCTTCCAGTTTGACTGCCAAGCCTGACTCTTGGAAGTAGAGGGGGACCATTATGTAGGATAGTTATTTTGCCAAAATGGCAGGTAGAAAGGAAAGCTAGGCCAATTATTTTGGTTTGTTTGATTTGGCCAAGATGTGGGAGGAAATGGATGTTGTTACCAATTGGGGAAAGGTGGTTGATTTTGCCACATCCCACTATATTTTGGAGCATTATATTGAGGAGGCTGGAAAGAAAATGGATCATTTTGCATACCTGATTGTCGCGGCTGCCATTGTCGGCACTGATTAAGCAGACATACCACTTCTGATTCTTCTTCTACCTCCTTCTAAACTGCTTTTAGGCCAGGAAGCGAAGGGCATCCCTCTGTAGGGTGATCTTTCGTACAAATGGCACAGAATTTAATCATATCCAACAGGCATTCTTTGTGGCTGTGTTTCTTCCTACATCTAGGACAGAATATTGCCAAAATTTTCTCTGCTTCTGCTTGTTTCTGTTTGGCTTGCATAATATCGAACTGCGTTGCTAGAGTCCCCAATATGTCTGTCTTAAATTCTTCTAGAAAATTTCCAATCTCTGCATGAGTCACACCTTCATTAGAGGTCTTATTTTCCCTTGTAATTATATCACGTTCTACTGATTTTAACCTTGTATTGCCCCTCGAACTCCTGATATGCAAATCAATGATGTTAGGATAACTTTCTTGATATATATCACCTTTTCCCATAATATTCAATGTTTCAACCCATTGATCTTTCATTCCCCTAATTAATTTGGTTTTCAAAACATTATCAAGTAAGGGTAAAGATGCATAAGGGGATCTCTGAAGGTTGTATCGAAACCGTTCCACATATTCTTCCAAGGTTTCATTTGGTTTTTCTCGCATTTGGAATATTTCATCTTTTAATTCCCGAGATCTACAATAATCTTGATACTTCTTTAAAAATGCAGCTTTCATCTGATCCCAATCAGTTATGACACCCGCACCTAATCCCATAAACCATCATAAGGATGCCCCTTTTAATGTTTAAGGGAATAGTTTTAATTTTTGGGGATCGGTGGTATAATCATATCCCCTACATAGCACATCAAATTCAAACAAAAACGCGTATGGATCCTCTAATGTTCAGCCATGAAATGTGGGAATATGTTGAAGGGGTATAACTTTCATAGGTGCATTGACTGCAGTATCTACTATAGGATATTGCAGCGTAGAGGTCTGTTGGGGTGTCTGCTGGTTCTGATTTTGGTTCTGGGCCATTTGATCGAAGATATGCCAATATCCCTCTGGGATTTCTAAATAATTTCTAGGTTGACGAGCAGGGGCAGGAATGGCTTTGAAAACACTCCCTTTATCTGGAATAATAAGTATTACCTGTTGAATTACTGTTTGAGGTGATTGAGGACCTTGGTTTCGAATAAGTTGAACAAAAATTCCCTTATCTTGGCTGCTTATTGTTTGGGCAACTTTAATAGGAGATTTTGAGTCTTTGGTTTCTCCTGTTGCCCCTTCTCCTTCTCGGAGATTGCTAGAGTTCCCTTCTTGGGGGAAACTTATGCAAGGATTCTCAATTTCTTGGGAATCTTGCTCAATTCCCCCTGTTTTACTGTGTATCTCAACAAAGGCTTCAGATGGTGATTCTGTAGCTTGAAGAGAACTATTAGGCTGTCTAGAAATAACTTTTCTAAATCCTACTAATGGCTGAGATTCGGTTTTCCTTAGGATTTCGACAATAAAAGTTGTTCGCCAAAGGGTCACCGGTCCCTTAGGTTTTTCAGTTTTAGGAGAAATTTTGTTTTTCTTAGTTGGTGTATTCATTCAAGAAAATAAACCTTCATTCCTACCTAAAAAAAGAAGCTTACCTGCTTCTACTGTGAAGCGGGCCGAGAGCAAGTTTGTTTCTTGCCCAGTGCGTAGGTTCTTACCTTCTATCTTTAATACCCAATTCTTTGCAAGCAGAAGAAAATTAGCTATGCATCACTCCTTTGAAATGGCATACACTCTCCCCGACAACGGCGGCAAAATGTTGGGTCGTAAAATGGTATATTTTGAACACCTAATTAGCATACATTAATCATCAATCCGGGAGTGAATTTTTATTTCAAGAGTGTACTCTGTCTGAGGCTGCAATTATCTAAGAGAAATGATATGAAGATGTAGTACAGAATGTTAAATGCAAAAGTAACAAATGCTCATAAAGAAATCTAATTACAGTGACATGAATAGAAATGCTCTAAAAATGAAACTACATCAATCTACAAAACATCGATCAGGGATACAGTAGCAATAACTTCTTCCCTTAGAAATCGATGCAAGATAATCAATCTGGGGACTTGGAAGCAATAACTAGTGTCATGTACAGTTGGTGATATTTAAAGCCATTGAAATAAAAGAAAACTCAATCTTCGTATTAATGAAAATAACTAAAAGGAACAAAATATGGAAAGGAACAACAACATATAACTATAACTCATCTATTTGCTAATCGAAAGCTATGAATAAACAATAAACAAAAATGGAACAAAAATTACAGTTCTGACGTGATCAAACAAATAGATTTACACACTTCAATCCCGTTGACAGCCAATCACTACGCAACAATCAATTATAACAAATCATAACTTAATGGAACAGCAACTCGAATCAGATACAGAACAACAAAGATTTATAATGATAACAAGATAACTGAATAACAAATGTTCTTCTCGTAAAGGATGAAATAGCAATGAATCTTTATTTGATCTAAAAACGATAAATCAATTCTGAAATAAACATTAAACACACTTCATAGAACAGTAATCAAGGATTAAAAATACAAACAACAAAGTGATTCCACCAGAGCCGGGCCCTTAGCGCCAGTGAAATACTGCTGGGCTAATTTATAACTTGGAAGATGAAATGAAACGTGTCTTATATTAAACAAACATAAAGCATTACGGAGAAGTTTCTATCGAAGCCAAGAGTCAATAAAACATTATATTATAGAGGAAATGTTTAATCGTAAAGCTTTTCGACCAGCTCACTCTCTTAACAACACGGTCCCTTTCTCACTAAAGGACATTTATTTATATATCAAATATCAACGGACAAATCAAGGAATAAGATGAGTTTGAACATCGATCCCTCAGGAGCGAAGGATCCTGAGGGATTCACTCCTCTTTGTTTAGTCATCATCTTGTTTACTCCGACCGAGGCTGAGCTGTCCCCTGTCTTTTCTTGGAAATTCGTTCGGATCTCCTTGCCTTTGGCTAGATATGGTTCAACGCTGATGGAGCAGGAGTTACATTCATTTCAGCCCCGCCTTTGGTACAACTATTCATCTCGTCGAATTCCTGTTTTGTCAACAAAAATAACCTTTAGCCATATTTTTACAATAAACATAAACCTTTCCAATTCTATTATAATTCTTACAATAAATTACCTTTCCAAGGCAAAAAGGAGTATGTCTATGGTAAAAGAATGAGAAGATACATAGTAATTTCATACCTTTTTCACTGCCCAACACATGGTATTCTGATATTATCTTTGTACTCATCAATTTACAAGCTCCTCCTGGATTAACTAAAACCAAAGCCAGATTTATCAAACAAAAAGAAATGAGGTTTTGTATATTAAATAATGCACTTTATTGGAAAGAAAGTAGTGGGATTTTACTAACTTGTTTATTAAAATTAGAGGCTGACAAAATTCTCGAGGAATTTCGTGCAAGTGACTGTGGAGGCCACTTATACTAGAAGTGTGCAACAGAAAAAATACTGAGAGATGGTTTTTATTGGCCAACTTTATTTTCAGATGTCAAGAAATTTGTGACCTTTTGTCACAAATGTAATATTTTTGAAGGGAAAAAGAAACTATTGCCCTTACCTCTTAAGCCTATATCTACTAAAAATTTAGTTCAACAATGGGGGTTAGACTTCAGTGGTGAAATCCACCCTCCATCCTCAGGCCAACATAAATGGATTTTAACTGCTACAAATTATTTTACCAAGTGGATAGAAGCTGTTCCCACTAGGAAAGCCACTGATTCAGTTATAATCTCATTTATAGAAAGTAATATTTAGTCAAGATTTGGATTCCCACATAAGATTATTACTGACAATGTAGCTGCATTCAAATCCAAGAAAATTATTTCTTTCTGTCACAGGGTAATGGTTTAGCCGAATCTTCAAACAAAAGCTTAGTCAATATCGTTAAAAAATTACTTCAACATAACCAAAAGACCTAGAAAATAAAGCTAGTCTATGCCTTATGGGTTGATAGACTTACCACTAAGAATTCTATTGAAACTTCACCTTACCATATTGTTTATGGAATGGATGCAATTTTCCCCTCTTCCTTGGGTGTACCAGACATGAAGATCATTCAGGAATCACAGGTGGAAACAAATGATATTCAACAAAGAATTAATGAAACCATACATCTCCAACAAACAATGTTAGGTCCCTATATGACTAGTATAGTCCCTTATTGTTGTTAGTGTAACCCCCTTATTGTTATTATTGTACCCTTGTAACCCCCATTTTGTTATTATTGTGCCCTTAAATTATTATCGTTAGGTCGGCTAGGATTACATTGTGGCCCACTAGGATTACATTATGGCCCCATGGACTCCTATATATAGAAAGGAGGTTTTGTAAATTGTATCATCCAAGAATTGTTCATTTATGTAATGTATTGGAGGTTTCCCCCTTGAAGTGGCTCATTTATAAGGCGTTGATATCTCTTTTCTTCTATTTTTGGAGCTGGTTACACAACATTTGGTATCGGAGCTTTGGATTCTAGGGTTTCGCTGCTCCAAACAGGTCATCGTGGAATTTGCGCTATAACTTTTTTTCTACGAAGTTTCAGAAGCTGAAATTTTTAGGGTGCGAAGCCGAAATCTTGAGGAAGCTTGTCTAAAAATTTCAGACCTTGGTTCGCAATATTTGCGGAGATATCATCTGTGGAAGTCAGGTCTTTTTTCAAGCTCCTAAACAGGTCATCGTGGCATTTTCGCTATAAATATGTTTCTACGAAGGTTCAGAATCTGAAATTCATATGGTGCGAAGCTGACATCCTGAGGAAATTCGTCAAAAAATTTCAGAGCTTGGTTCGCAATATTTTTGGAGATATGATCTGTGGAAGGTAGTGCTTTTTCAGGCTCCTGAATTTCATCTCAAAGAGGTGATTGTGGGAAAATTTCAATAACTCTCTCTATGGGCATCGGATTGGAGTGCCGTAAAAAGTGGTTGCAAGTACACAGAATTTAGTTTCTTGGCCATCAATTTCAGAGACAAAAGACGAAACAGTGACACGTGGAAAGCCGTACAATTTCACTCTACTGAACAAGTCCATAATTAGGTCGTTGTGGGAGATTGGACACAACTTTGTCTTGGAGAATCCAAATCAGGTCAGACCTGTGGCATTCAAAAGATAATTAAGAGGGGTATTTCATTGCTAAATTTCAGATATTTGAAAAATAAATCAAAATATAATTCAATTTCAATATCGAGCTCCTCAAAAGAAAGTAAAAGGTGTGTATTTTTTTTTCCGAATTGCATAAGTCTTGTTTTAAGAATCAACTTGAATTGATTCCAAGGGCATATTGTAGAATAGATATCAATATTGGATTCTAAAATGGCTCCTAAAAATAATTCAACACCCATTAAGCCTCTGGAAAGCTCTACTATGACTCATGAAGACGAAGAATGGCAACATGACATATCAAAATTACAAGAGCAAGTGCAACAAATTTCGCTCTCGCAAAGAGCAACAAAAAATGACATGGAAGTTTTGAAGAAAGGCGTGGAAACTAAGATGGATGGCGTGAACGGGTATGATGGCATGGAAGTCAAGGTGGAAGCTAAGATGGATGGCATGGAAGCTAAGATGGATGACATGAAATACAAACATGGAAAACATGAAGAATGATCTAAAAGTAATATATCAGGGCTGAAAAAGTTGATACAAGAAATGTTTCCTAATGGTGAAAATATAGTAGAAGAACCTCATGATGAGAACAAAATCAATGTTAATCGTGATTTCATAAACTCTAATGTTGGCGGGAAGAACCACCATATTCCAAAAATGGATTTGAGGAAGTTTGATGGAAAGGATCCTCTAACATGGATACTACAGATGGAGCAATATTTTGATCTCCATAACATGCAAAACACACAAAGGTACGCATTGCAACTTTACATTTAGAACAAAATACATTTTTATGGTATCGATGGCTTTGCTCCCGTAAAAAAATTGTCACTTGTTCTATTTTTACGGAAGAAATGATAGCACAATATGAGGATACAAAGAGCAACACCTTTTTTAGCCAATTGATAAATCTCAAAAAAAATGGTTTAGTGGGGCAACACATTGAGGAATTCCAAAAATTGAATATAAGGGTAACTGATATTCTAGAGGAACACAGGATCGATCTCTTCATAGGCACTTTAAAGGATAATATCCAACATGAAGTTCATGTTTTGGAACCAGATTCATTGGAGAAGGCATTCAGGTTGGCAAGAAAATTTGAATGTAAAATAATGGCGAAAAGGAAGCCTACCACTCAATTCTATAAAGAAGGAAGTGTTGTTACGCCTAGATTTCCACAACCTACAAGGTTGACACCACAACAATTGGAAGAAAAAAGAGAAAAAGGGCTTTGCTATAGTTGTGATAGCAAATACACTAAAGGTCATAAGTGTGCTGAGAAGAAATTATTTTACATAGATTGTGAAGAGGAAGAAGAAAATGAACAAGAACAGGATATACACCAGGAACCAACCGTAGAAGAGGAAGAAATGAATCCGACCATATCGTGTAATGTACTGGCAGGAATTACCACTCCTCAAACTCTCAAGATAAAAGGAAAAATCAAGAAGAAAAAGGTAATAGTGTTGATTGATTCAGGTAGCACCCATAATTTTATTCATTTTAAGGTAGCCAGGAATTAAATTGTTTCCTATACCAAACACGAATGTCAAGTGATGGTTACAAATGGGAACTATAAATTGCTGCGGAAAATGCCATAAAATATCAAGCTAACCATGGGGAAATATGTATTGTTGTTCAATGCTTTCCATTCCTATGGGAGATGCTGATGTTGTAGTAGGAGTACACTGGTTACAATATTTGGGGATGGTACCTTTTAATTTTCAAGAAGTTTTCTTGAAATTTTTTTCATAAGGAAAGGAAGTCGAATTACGGGGTATTGAAGGGAAGCCAGGAAGGATAATAAGCTCTAATGTCATGAAAAATCTTCTAAAGAAAGAAGAACGAGGCGTAATTGCACAATTATGCTCACTAGAAGTTCCGACATCAAAATCATCTATTTCTGCAGTTCTCTAACAAGTCTTGGACAATCATTCCAAGGTGTTTGAAACTCCCAAAGGACTCCCACCTTTTCGTGATCATGATCATGCTGTTCGTTTGATTCCGAGGAAGTGTTCCTCCAAGAATCAGGCCTTATAGATATCCCTTGCCCCTTGCTTCCAAGAAGTGAAAATGAACGTATGATTGCGAAAATGTTAGGCGGGTATGATTCAACCTCGTCAAGTTCTTTCTCTACTCTTATAGTATTGGTACACAAAAAGGATGGATCATGGTGCATGTGTCTAGATTATAGGGCGCTCAATAAGCTCACCATTAAAGATAAATTTCCCATTCCTGTGATTGATGAATTATTGGCCGAATTACATGGTGAAATTTATTTTACCAAGTTGGATCTTCGTTCAGGATATCATCAAATTAGAATGAAGAATAAAGATATTTCAAAAACAACATTTTGAACTCATTAGGGTCATTATGAATTTTTGGTCATGCCTTTTGGCCTTAGCAATGCACCTTATACATTTCAAGGGTTGATGAATTACATTTTCAAACCCTTCCTTAGAAAATTTGTGGTAGTATTTTTTGATGACATACTAATCTACAATAGGTCTTGGAAGGATCATGTTCAATATGTTGACAGGGTGCTCAAACTATTGTAGGAGAAACAATTATATGCAAAAACATCCAAATGTTTCTTTGGAGTACAAGAGGAGGAATATCTAGGTCATATTGTATCTCACGAGGGTGTTAAGGTAGACCCTAACAAAATTAAAGCCATTAAGGAATGGAAGGTCCCCACAACCATAAAGAAGTTGCGAGGATTTCTCAGGTTAACAGGGTATTATCGCATGTTTGTTAATAATTGCGGGAGAATAACAACACCTCTAACAAAATTATTGAAGAAAGATGTATTTTCATGGACTCTTGAAGCAATTAAGGCCTTTGAACATCTTAAAGAGGCAATGTGCCTAGCACTGGTCTTAGCTACACCAAACTTCACAAAAACCTTTATTGTGGAATGTGATGCCTCGAGAAATGGAATTGGTGTTTTTTTAATGCAAGAAGGAAGACCCATTGCTTTTGAAAGCCGTCCAATCAAAGGAAAGTATTTACAGAAATCTATTTATGAGAAGGAAATGTTAGCAATACTGCATGCACTAAAGAAATGGCGACCTTATGTAATGGGAAGACACTTCAAGGTAAAAACTGATCATGATAGTCTTAAATACTTTTTGGAACAAAGACTATCTTAAGAAGAGCAGCAAAAATGGGTCAAAAAGATGTTGGGTTATGACTTTGAAATAATCTAAAAAAAAGGGAAGCTAAATGTTTTTGCAAATGCACTCTCAAGAAAGAATGAAGAGGTGGAAGCATTTCTTTGTGTCGTTTCTATTATCCAACCAGATTGGATAAGCTGACAAAGATGAATGGAAGAAGGATGAAGAAGTGTGGACACTCATTCAAAAGTCGCAGCAAGATCCTAGTACGTCTGATACATTTATTTGGAAAAATGATTCCTTATGGTACAAACATTGCTTATATCTTTGTAAGAATTCCCAACTAAAACAAAATATTCTTTTTGAATTGCACACTTCTCCTTTAGGAGGACACTCAGGATTTTTAAAAACTTACCACAGGGTGAAGAAATAATTTTCTTGGGATGGCCTTAAATCTGATATTCAAAATTTTGTGGCGGAATGTTTGGTTTGCGGTGAGATAAAGTGGAGACAATTAAGACCCAAGACTTCTACAACCTTTATCCATTCCAAGTCAACGTTGGGAGGAGGTTTCAATGGATTTCATCATAGGTTTACTCAAGTTCGAAGGAAAGAGTGTCATCATGGTGGTGGTTGATAGACTTACTAAGTATGCACACTTTTGTGCATTATCTCAAAAATTTTAAGCCAATACAGTTGTTACTGCATTTATGGAAACAATTCAAAAGCTACATGGAAGCCCAAGGGTTATTGTGAGCGACAGAGATCCCATTTTTACGAGAAAATTTTGGACGGAGTTATTTTCTTGTTTGGGTACTCAATTAGCTCATAGCTCATCTTATCATCCTCAATCTGATGGTCAAACAGAGATAGTAAATAAATGTTTGGAATGATATCTTCGTTGTTTTGTATCTGATAAACAAAACACAATAGGTCGAGTTTGTTACCTCTCATTGAATGGTGATATAACACTTCCTTCCATACTACAGCAAAAATGACCCCATTTATGGCACTTTATGGATATCATCCACCATCGATCACATCATCTTTAAGGGAAAAATCGAAGGTTCAAGCAGTGGAAGATCACATTGAGCATCAGCAAGAAGTTCTCCAACTCTGAAAGGATAACCTGAATTTGGCACAAAATAGAATGAAACAATAGGCAGATCAACATCGCAGCGAGAGAATTTTTGATGTAGGAGATTAGGTATTTGTACGGCTACAACCATACAAACAAATTTCCCTCAATCAAGCTAAGAAGTATAATAAATTATCGCCAAAGTACTATGGTCCTTACAAGGTGTTGCAAAAGATTGGTACTATGGCATACAAATTGGAGCTTCCTACTTCTTCACGAGTACATCCAGTTTTCCATGTTTCATGCTTAAAGAAGGTTATAGTTGAAAATCTTGATTCAAACAATATTGCGAACTTGATAGCCAGAAGGAAAAATCATATTGGAACACAGGCAGTCCACGAAGCAAAGAACTCGACAACTACGAAATCGATCAATTTGAGTATCTCATCAAGTGGAAGAACTTACCTTTGAAGATTCTACATGGGAGGATGAGAATTATATACGAAGCACCCGAGGCTACTCAAGCATTGAGGACAACACTTTTTTGAAGGAGAGGGCATGTTAGGTCCCTATATTACTAGTATAGTCCCTTATTGTTGTTAGTGTAACCCCCTTATTGTTATTATTGTACCTTGTAACCCCCATTTTTTTTATTATTGTGCCCTTAAGTTATTATTGTTAGGTTGGCTAGGATTGCATTATGGCCCACTAGGATTACATTATGGCCCCATGGACTCCTATATATAGAAAGGAGGTTTTGTAAATTGTATCATCCAAGAATTTTTCATTTATGTAATGTATTGGAGGTTTCCCCCTCAAAGTGGCTCATTTCTAAGGCGTTGATATCTCTTTATTCTATTTTTGGAGCTGGTTACACAAAAAAAAGGGAAGAAGTTTATGAAAGATCACGAGTTTTCCATGATAAATTAAAAAGATTTTTGAAAAAAGGATTAAAGAAGATGATTTTTTCATTGGAGATCAAGTTTTGAGATGGGATTCAAGAAGAGAGGACAAAGGTAAACATGGAAAGTTTGACTTTCTATGGCAAGGACCTTATGTGATATGTAGTTCTGAGAGAGTAACAATTGTTTTTTTCATCAAACATTTGAATGGAGCAGACGAATGCAGACTCAGTCGTAGGATTCTGAAACACTACTATTCTTCTGAATCAATCACCAGTTAAATTCATTGACTTTTATCAACGTAAATATTCATTGCAAGTGTGTAGATTGGATTGGAAATTTTATCTACAAATTTGAAGCTCGAAGAGAAGGCCCTAAGCTCTACAGTATAAAATATCATAAGTATAAATTGTTGCAGAAATCAGAGGACAATTACAGGATCATCAAGGTTAAAGTTGAAGGCTATTGATCTCAAAGTTCTTGACATTTCACCAGGAAATGCCATCCCCAAGTGAAGCCGATGTTAGCAACCTATAAATATAGGATTCATAATTTTGACTTGAATGATGATAATTGTGTAAATATGTACATACTTTGTTTTCTGCAAGTTGTTTTCCCATATTTGTAAAAAATTAAAAAATTAAAAAAATATAGAAAAGCAAAAAAGAGGGTAAAAGTCCTAAAAGAAAAATCAAAGGACTTAGAAAAAATGATATACCCAAAAAGAAAAAAGATGAATGAAACATGAAAGTGTGCAAGTATAAATGCCACTACTTTACTTTTTGCAGATGATTATGGCAGAGTGTCAATAAATGCCATAATCCATGATGAGTTGAACAATTTAATCTTGACTTATCATGTTTCAATTTTACTTGTTTAGATAGAGAATGAAGAATTGTCATACAATTTAATCATTACAATTCAGTAGTTAGGTAGAGAATAAAAGAATCCAACAGTTTAATCTGGATTCTTGAATGAAATAATCTTCAGATAGTTTTACTGCTTTCAAAAGAATAAAATGTTGCAAGGTTGCTCGCTCAAATGCACCTAATCAAAATAGAAGAAAAAATGTTAGAAGATATGATTGGGTAGGTAGAAGAAGGCGGGAAGTCCATTGTAAATATTTTTCACTAGGCTACAATAGCTAATTTCCCCTCCCCATAGCTATTTGACATTCTATACTATCAGTCAAAGAGGCTCCGGGAATTTCCCTGACTTCTGTTGGGACCAGACCCAAGGCTCAGTGACTGACTAGTTCAAAGTGTTAAGTTTCTATATTAATACCAAAAATCAAATCATTTTCCATTCATGCATTCATTACCATGAAATCATAAGTAAAGACCCCATTTTTACTTAATGATGCTTAAAACCCTTGATTAACTCCCTCCAATTTACAAAGAATAAAACCCTCAAAAGACATGATTTCCTAAGTAAAAGTGAGTGAGTTATGAAAATGAAACTTTACTCTAATTTTCACTTTCCTTATTTTATTTATGAATTTTTGAGTATTCGTTGCCCCTTTTCATATTAACACCTAACTTGTTTTATTAACTCGCTATAGAAAATCCTAGTCCTATTAATATAACTCCTTTTTATCAATTAGCCCAAAAAAACCCTTATTATAAGCTTTTTATGTCAAAGTTATTATTCACATGTTTAAATTCAATCCTGAAACAATCCCTTTGACATAAAAACTATCCATAATGAAATATCCCGATCCCAAATATGAAAAAACAGTTTTGATACATATCTTGCATGTTTGAAAAGCATTATCCCACTTATTTCATTATATCCCAAGTATTTTATAAAGGATTTAGGTCTTAAAATCTTTGTAAATATTCTTACCATTTTCTTGTCCATGCAAAAGCTTTACCTGAGCTTAAAGTTTGACCTTACCCCTCTTTCCCGTTATATGCACCTTCACAAAAGTCTGACCCTTGGTTAAAACTTGCGTTAACCCACCCCATACATTTTAAACCTATATATGAACTCCTTTTATATATAAAAACTCATTATCCAATGCATAAACCCGATGCCCTCACATTCATCCATCACCCTTCGATCATATTTACATTTCTAATCTAACGGTCCACACTAAGCGCGATCAACTGGCCTCATGCCCCATCATTCTCCGTCGCGTTAAACCATGACCATTGATCATCTCCATCAAATCAACGACCCATCTTGAAAAACCAGTCCCACCTTACTTTTCCCTACAACTCCCCAAGACATCCTGATCGTTCGGATCGTCAATCTTGAATCCGACGGTGCACATTCCTTATCATGCACCAAAAGTGATTGGACGAAATTTATCAAAATCTACGCAATAAAAGCTATTTCATTAAACCACCCATTGCTACATTCTAATTTCGATTGGATCGCCTTCCAAAAGTTAAAAATAGATTATGGATCAAAAGTAACGCGATAACCTTCAATATTTTTCGCATTCAAAGAAAAACTGCCTCCCGTCATTGATTGTGACCTGCAATAAATGATATGTATTACGACAAATATCTAAGGTTTTACCTTAATTCCTCATCGTCTTATGTATTGTTTACCCCCCTTCCTGTTATGAAAAATGCGCCCAGACCTTGTGAATGAAGTTTAAACCTTTGATAGTTGATTTTCCTCCTCGATTCGAAGTTTTACCAGAGTTACTGCCTTTAAAAGACTTTGAAGTTTTCCACTCGGTCACAGCATCCAGTTTGAAGTTGATACAACCAAAAAACCCTTCTCGACCGCCAGAATACCTGCAAGAGGTATTTCTGAATATTCCAAACCTGCAAATTCATAAATTCAAAATCAAATTAAAATCAATTGAGCTGTAGAAAAAGAAAGTATAAAAATTTCGGAATGCCGAAATCTTGAAAAAACAGGGTAAACCCTGTCAAATTTTCCTCAGAATTTTCCATTTCCATCAAATCTCAGTTTTAAAGCACTTTTTGTCCATAAAAAGGCAATTTCCACAATTCAAAAGTTTTAAAAACACACTGAGAGCCATTTAATCCCTTTTTTAGTCCTCTTCATCTTGAAAACCTGTGTTTTTTATCCCAAAAACCTTGCCCAGTTTTCCAAAATCTGCTAAATTAGCCTCTGTTTTCAAAATAACTAAGAAAAGTATTTAATCTTGTTTAGTTTTCACCAAAGTGACAAAAAAAAAAGATAACCCCTAAAACTGGAGGTCCAAAAACCCAAAAATCTACCTCAAGCAAGCTTCCACTTCCTCAACCTTGAAAGATAAATAAGCCTACTCCAGATTTAATAGTAGATTCAACCGAAGTAGTTAGACCTCTACAACCACCTGTTACTACTGAAGAAAGAAGTTCCCTAATTGATCTAGATTGCAGGATTTATGATGCAGCATTAGAATTCAATATGACTGAAGTCCATAACTTTTTTTATGAGAAATTTGTGAAGAAAATTGGAAATGACATACCTATATGGGAGTCAAATTTTCCTAAGTATGTGGTCTCAATCACTCATCTAGCTCAAGACCTGAATAGACTATGCCAATTACATTATGTCCCTGACCGGAGATGTATTGTAAAAAAGGATAGGGAAGTTTTGTTTTCTATAATAGTAGAATCCATTAATGAGTTACTCCAGCTTGAACATAATGCAAGAGTAGTGCCCCTATCCATTGAAGATTTGACTCAGTCCTACCTAGATTTGGATTACCCTAAGAGGTTTTTAATTCTTCAAAAATTCATGCATACTCATGTTGATTTCCCAAAAGTGAATACACCCTATTCTACCTCTGATTTCCTTGAAACTTCTAGGAAAATCATCTCTATGCTTTCCTTCATTCCAGGTTATTCTGATGATGAGTTCACCGATGCATCAATTCTAGGTTTCCTTTCTAATTTATCCCTAGGGAAACCTCCTGCAATGATATTTAATTTTGCTAGATTCATTGCTGACAATATACACTATCAATTTACCAAGTTTCCTAAAGAAGGAGTGTTTAGATATTCATCATATCTATTTCACCTCTTCTTATTTTTTCAAACAGAAAATTTTGCAGTTGCATTACATAAAATGGGTGTTGAAGGCAATCCTCTCTTAGTAATATTTTGGACTTCATTACTCAGAAAATATGGAAGTGAATTCAACTATAAAGACTTCACTGATTTGTTTGTCAGACTAGCCATGAGTTTATTGTGCAAAGAATAATAGCCAAGAATCAGTGAGGAAATAAAAATGATTCTACAGTTATCTGAACACTGTAAAGTAGGTGACTAGTACCTTTATGAAAATTATACAGAACTAAGGATATTTGGAGCAACCCTGGCCCCTTATAAGCTGCCCAAATTTCTAACCATCAGGGTTTTTGCTTTGGAATACTTGAGGCAAGTCCTAAATGCAGATGCAATAAAATTTATGGCCACCAAGAAAAAGAAACAATTTAAACTGAAGAATCAAATAGGTCCCTTCATAGCAAACAACATGGATGTCTTATAAGAAATAGTCATGAAATTGTCAGAGTCAAAGTTCCAACAAAGTTTTTATTGGAACTATGATCCACAAGGAATTCTAAGTAACATAATGATCAAGTGAAAATTAACACCATTCATACATGAGTCTAAACCAGAAATTGAGAAATTTTCAAATCAAATGGAATGGGTAGAAAATACATTGATTGATCCTACTGAAAATACAGAGAAGGAGAGACAGACAGATAATTCACAGGCAATAACAGTCACTGAGTAGACAGAAGGTTCAAACAAAAGGACCAAGAATGAAGAAGGCTATACAGCAGAGACCATTGCAGAAAAAAAATTCAAAATTATTTACAACAAAAAGGAAAAAATGACTGATGCTGAGAAAGACAAGGCTATTGAAATCAATGATATAGATTATAAGTGGTTAGATAATGATGAAGCCACTATATTTGTAAATGAGACTCTAGCAGAAATTCAGAAAGAGCAGGTGCTAACATAGGAACAAGGAAGAGAAATGGTTGAAAAGCAGGTGAATTTAGAAGCTCCCTCCTCTTCCAAAGCAACAGAGGGGACAGACTTAGAAATTCAGAAAAAATACAAATAGATCAAAGAGAAAAATGAGGGGATTAAAAGTGAGGTTTATTCCCAATTTCTCAAAGAAAAGCCAAGGAATAAAGACATGTTGTTGACATATTTTGACTACTCCAAAAATAAGATGATCATGTCATTCCTTAAACCAAAAGTTGCAGATCCAAAATCGGTTTCAAATTACACCAAAATGGATGTAGAAATGGATGCAGATTCAATATATGAATTGGATCAAATAGAATTTCATAGAAGCACCACAAAAGTTATTTATTCTAAAGTAGAACCAAAACTATGAGTGCAACTATGCTGCAAAGAACTGTGTCTAACTTGAAAAATCAGATGAGTCTAGACAAAGCCTTCTTACATGCTAAGGACCTAAGGATCAAGTCCTTGGAAAACTTGGTTATACAGACTACAGTTGATCCTTCAAATATTCAGGTTGCTCAAGCACTCATAAAGCAAAAGAATGAAGACATTTTAGCTTTAAGAAAGAAATTGAAACTTCCATAGAATGAACATCCATAAGCCAAGGAAATCCTACAACAACAAAAAGAAAAGGATGAGATGATGCAGTTAGTATTGAAAATGACTTCTCAAATCAAAGATATGGAGAATCAGATAGAGACCCTCATAAAAGAAAAAGAAACATTGAAAGAAACAAATATTTTTCCAATTCCTACATTCATTCCAATGTTGAGTACAATTTTTCCTTCTACACTGGCAGAGCACTTGGCACCAAAAAGAGTACTGGCAACTGCAATATCTATAGATACCTCATCCACAGAATCATCAACAACAGAGGTACAACAAGCAACATGTATAGCAGACATAGTTAAATCTATGGAAGAAATGTCCCTGAAGAACACTGAGATCAATAATTTAAAGAAAGCAAATAAAGATCTTGAATCCTCATACAAGAATGCTTTAATCACATCTAAGGGACATGAACAGAGAGCAAAGGCCTTAGAATAACAAGTGAAGAGTTTACAAAAAGAAGTAAACTTCAGTGAACATGTAAAATATATCAAAAACTACCTATGGGATAATATAATTCAAGCTATTCATTTATAGTGACCCTCAATATAGATTATTTATGAGCAAGGAGACTTCTTGCAAGCAGCACTGGCAGAAATTCAAAAAACTCAAATAGAGATTGCAGATAAACTGTCACAAGCTATAAGGCTTATTGGATTCTTGAACAACAAGAATAGAGTTGAATTGGAGGCATTAAACATTCATGACAGGACTGAAACAATTCTGCAAATCAGGAAATTCCTAACCAAAAGAAATATCATGAACTACTTAAAAAAAAAATGTGAAGCCATGAACTTATCAATCACAAAATTCATGACCAAGTACACAATGTTAATCCAAGCAGGTCTTCCAGATATACATCATTTCCATGAAAAGTTAATGATCTAGACTGATTATGACAAAAAGATCAGAGAACATGCTAAAGAACAGGTGAATAAACCTTTACCACAAGGTTCCCCAACTGGTAAGGTGGTCTTACAATATTTTGAAGATTTGTTATTTTTACGGAATGAGATCAAACACATGCTTGTTATAAAACCAAACTTTGTAAAATACACTGATGCTGATGAGAGTTACAAGAAGTTGAGAGGTATGAAAATACCTAGTGCAGAGCAGTGGCAGGAATTTACTGATTGGATATAAAAATATGCAAATAGAGCAGAAAACGTGCAGTCAATTTCATCATTTTTACAGTTATCAAAGAGTAAATATTATAGTGAAAGTGTACTAGGTGAATAACCAGAGTCAAATAGTATCCGAGAATAAAAAAATCAACTCAATTTTTACTATTGTAACTCTTCATTTTACAACAGTAGAGTAATAAATGGACAACATAAAAGAGTATCAGAAGTGAAGCATAGGTTAAAGAGTGTAATTTGAAAGATTGTCTTCCAAAGTATCTTCTAAAAAGATATTTTTTCAAGTGCCAACAAGCATCTACAACAATGCAACAATCAGTTTTGATTAAGATAGATTAGTTCTATTTTTTCTAGATAAGAGGACGGCTTGCTAAGTTGTTAAGCAGTGTCCCTCTTAGTGTGTAAGGATATTTTATTTTCCTAGAGTTATTCCTAGATTTTCCTAGGATATTTTGTACTAAACAATTTGTATAAATACTTCACTCTTTGAAGTATTAAGTGTGGAATAAAATTTGTCAAGACTATGATAGACATTTTTTCTGAATACATTGGGAGTTTGTGTGAGTCAATTTGTAAAGCAGAAGACTGGAACTAACTCAACTTGACATCATAACTCAGGATTATTGTGCTGATCATATAATTCAAGTATTTTCCTGTTTTCACTCTTTATCTTTCTAAAGTTCCATACATACATTTACATGTTTTTTGTCTTAAATGATTGACTAGGAAAGTTTATACAGGATTAGTGTCAAAAGCTCCCTATTTTTTACTAGTTATTCATTGATATGTTTTCTGCTGATATCCAGACATAAGAATCCTTAACTGCTCTTAGTCCCTTTTGACCTCTTTCTTTCATCTTATTTTCTATAACTTAAGGATTCTTCATTTCCCTTTTGTTAAGATCTTTCCATTTCATCAAAAAGACTATTTCCAAACCCTTTGAAGGTCATCTACCATGCCCTTAGTACATTTTCTCTTTTGACCTTATTTCCTAGCTCTACTTGCCAAGAAATTTGACTCCATAGCCCAATGGTCTAGTAGATCTCCCTGTGGTTTACCTTGAAGTAACTTTTATTCCCACCAAACATTCAAACCAAAACAATTTTCCAATCGTACCTAGCCTAAAATTTAATCCAAAACAAAGTTGAATCAGAAGGATAGATCCCTCTCCGGAATTTAGGAAGGCTAGATCCTGAAATCCAAAAGATGTTCTTGGTTACCCCTAGTTTTCTTTAACTATAAACCAAAATCCCACGACCTAAGAAATTACTATGGTGATAACAGAACCTATACAAGCTATATGTGGAGGATTTTGTGGCATTGTGCATAAAAGAAGAGAAGGTGTAGAGCCTCGATGTCAATTAAATTTTTCATAGAATACTTGGCCATTTGCATCATGGAGCTTTGAATATCATGTAATAGATAACCGAAGGCCTCCCCAAAGGAGCACTTGAGCACCAGGATGTATGCAAAGGCTGTACTTTGGGGAAGCACACAAAATACACTCTGCATGATTGGGACAAAAAAACACATGAAATCCTCAAAGGGATCCACACTTATGTCTATGGACCTTTCTCAAAAGAATCTACTTCCAGACACACATATTTTGTCATTTTTATTTATGAATTATCAAGGAAGTGTTGGATCTTCTTCAAGGAGAAGAAGGATGATACATTCTCCAAGTTTGTAGAATTGAAATAATTGGTGGAGAAAGAAGTAGGAAAGAAGGTCAAGGCTCTGAGGGGTGATAATGGAAGTGAACTCATGTCAAATTAGTTTAAAATTTTTTGAGTAAAAGAAGGAATTTGAAGAGATTTGAAAACACCCCACAACCCACAGTAGAATGGGGTGGCTGAGATAAATAACTATAGAATTGTAGGTGAAATGAGGGTGACGTTGCATAACAAAAGCCTACCTTTACAATTGTGGGTCAAAGCATGCAACACAATAGTACTTTTTTAGAACCAAAGTACTCATCGGATTTTGGGCATGCCATACACCAAAGGAGGATTTCTTAGGGAGGAATCTGAATGTGTCGCACTTTAGGATTTTTGGAGCCTATGTCTACTACCATGTCTCCAAATATTCCAGGAAGAAGCTAAAACTGAAAACAGAGTTGGGGATATTTTTGGGATACACAAAACTCATCCCCACAACTATCATGTGTACCTTTCATCCTTCAAAAAGACAGTTATGCAAAGAGATGTTAAATTTGATGAGGAGAAAGACATGCGATGTTCTCTTGAGAGGGAGCTCTAGATACCACCAAAAGAGGAGATTTTAGCTTCAAAGGAGGAACCTCAAGAAGTTTTGGAGCTACCATAGATTGAGGAGCAGAGAGTGGGGACCACCACTCAAGTAGAACCATTTAGAGAAGGCAGGAAGATGACCCGAAAATCTTAGCTAATTTTGTAGAATGAGAGGAAGAATGTGGGTGCTCCTTCAAATCAACACAGGCAGAGAAGGTCACCAAATCGGTACACTGGCTACATGACTCCGATAATTGAGCTTATAGAGACTCAATGATCCTATTTCGAGGAAGAAATAGAGAGACCTATATAGGTTGATGCAATGGTGGATGAGTATGAATCCATTGTAAGAAACAATGTTTGGGAAGTGGTCCCAAGACCAGTAGATAAATAAATTTTTGTTTCAAGATGGATCTTCAAGTTAAATCATGCAACAGACGTAAGCGTAGAAAAGTACAAGGATAATTTTCTTGCTAAGGCATACTCTTAGGTTGAACGGATTGACTATGAGGAGACATTTTATCCTATAGAAAGGTACTCATCCATCAGATCAATTCATGCCTTAGAGAGTCTGGCTACACAGATGGGGTGGGAGATCCACGAGATGAATGTGAAAATAACATTCCTCAATGTATTTATTGAGCAAGAGGTCTATATCACGCAACCAAAAGGTTTCAAGACTTTTAATCAAGACTCTCATTTGTGAAAACTCAAGCGAACGCTTTATGGTCTAAAGCAAGCACCTTGTGGTTGGCACACTAGGACCTTTAGCTATCTCACTGCTTTGTGCCTGTTGAAAACTATACCATATTTTGGTATAAGGTAAATTGTTTATTTTTTTCTTATATGTTGATGACTTAATTTTAACTAGTGATGAACAACTGATTAGATCTTGCAAGGAGGACCTTGCAAGAGAGATTCAAATTAAGGACATGGATATCATGCACTACTTCCTTAGATTGGAAGTATGGAAAGGAGGTGACGAACAGGTTTTTTCTCATGGAAAATATGCCAACGAGATACTTCAGAGGTTCTACATGGATAGATGAAAAATCCATGGAGACTCCTCTAGTGAACAACTAGAGGAAAGACGATGCCACTTCAAGTGAGGAAGTGGATGCTACTCTTTACCAGTAGTTGGTGGGTTCACTCATGTATCTTGGGATCACATGACCAGATATGTGCTATGTTGTCAATCAGTTTATCCAAGCTATGGTTCGACCAACGAAATTATTTTGTAGGGCATCTAAGGATGTTCTACGGTACCTTACGGGCACTATCAAATTTGGACTATGGTACAAATGGATAGAGGGAGTGAAGCTGCATGTCTTCACAGATGCAGATTGGGTGGGGTAGTCCATCAGAGAAAAAGACAACATTAGGTGGAATTTTTAGTGTTTAGTCTACATCTATTTCTTGGTAGAACAAGAAGAAAATATATGTGGCACTCAACTCGAGAGAGGAAAAATGCATCGTTGCTAGTCAAGCAGCTTGTGAGGCTATCTGGATGAGAATGTTACTTGTTGGATTATTTGTTCAGATGATGGATCCAAATGTAATCTACTATGATAGTTAGAATGCATAAAGATCTTTGAAAATCCTATTTTTCATGATCGATCCACGCATTTAGATATATGTTATCACCATCTACAAGATTGAATCCAGAGGTGAATCATGTTGTTGCAATACATTTCGATAGGGGAACAAGATGCAAATATTTTGACAAACTCCTTCTCAATAGGGAAGTGTGAGTTCCATAGGTGCGGGACAGGGGTGGTTGATAATCCCTTTCTTTTTGAGAGGGAGTGTTTGAAAAAGTAGCAAGAAATTCTCAATTTGATTTTTCCTTATTTAAATTGATAAAATTTGAATTTCCACATCAACATACAACTTGGATGTTGTTAACTTGAGAGATATTGATTATGTCACCTATTTTACTCGATCAATTCAATTTGGAGACGCTAGAGTTTAGTTTATCATGTGTGATTTCTAATTTGTGGAAATCAAGGTGAGTTATCTAAGGTTGTTTTTAGTTAAAATAGTTGCAACCATTGGAATAACTAGTGGAGGGTCAAGTGTTGCAATGGGACTTCACTCAAACTCAATGATCATCCATTTAACTAATAAAATCAACCAAAAATATCTAGGGCATGGGGAAAATTTGCGTCACCTAGTTGAGATGGATATTCCAAGGCAATATAACATCGGTTGTAGAATAGTTTTGTTTGTACATGTGTTGCATGAAGTCAAATGATCAGCCTAAAGGAATTCTAGAATTAGTTAGAGGAATTTCATAAATAATAGGAGCCTCATTCCTCAAGTAAAAATGCAAGGAAATAGGATCTCAAGCCTAGGAATAATTTGAATAAGTCTTGGTCAGAGGCCTTCAGTGAACAATGAGATAGATTGTGCACTTACAATGTGAGCTAAGGTGAGAAAATAAATTTTAATCCATATCCATTTCAACTGATTAATTCTATAGACATTTGGGTTTTTAGTAGATTATTTTCCACAGATAAAAATACTTCTTTAATGTGTGTTATTCCTTCGTGTATGTCTGAAATTTTTGTTCTAAATTGTGAAATAATGTTTGCAGAATACTAGAGTAGGTCTGTGTCTTGTGATTTTGGCTAAACATTCATGAGTAATTGCAAATATAAAACATAATTTCTACATTTCAATCTCCTCAACTTGGTGTATGAGGTAGTGTTCTTATGCATTGAAAAGTATCGGAAGTGGATACTTTTGTGTTGCACACGTTAAATGAGGAATTTGTTTTCTCCAAAACTTTATATCTTATTTATTGATTTCTTTATATGACAACCATCTACATATATATGAAGCAATCAAATCATTGGTTTCAACAATAAAATATACAACACAACATCTTATTGGACAAATTACACTTTGCACAGAAATATCCACTTACCTCATGTGTTTGCCAAGATATTATATTACGTGTTTGACATTTTTGTCAAGACTCAAATTTTCCTGGGAGAGATAAAGGTAGAACATCTTATAAAAAAATTAATGATCGGTCATTATTTTTTCCCAAATTAGTAGGAAAAAAAACTAATTAACAAGATGTTTAATCAATCTATAAAATATATATACACCAGAATAATTACCTTATTAAATGAACATATGCAAATCAAGATTTTTTACCACACCTAATTCACCTTTATTTGTTACGATATTCTTTATGTTTGAAGAAAATCTAGTTGGAAATTTAGTTTTCTCAATAACCTCTTTAACATGATTTATTTGTTTCTCTATCAATATCCATGAAAGGTGTTATACCAATTTTTGGTCATCTAACCTGTTACTATTAGATGGAAAAAGTACACCATGTAAGACCAATTTTACCCTAGTAAAATTTCTTGCACTATGAAAAATAACTTAGTAATCCATAATTTATAAAGTAGCTTATGGTCTAAACAAGAAACCCCATGAGGAATAATTGAATAAATCCTTATTTGTTTTATTTTTCTCGAGGGATAGTTAATTAAAAAATAGTTTAATTAATATTCTTAGTCATATTTAACCCCAAACAAGAAAATTAATTAGATAAATCACTACTTATCTTATTATTTTCTAGGAATAATTATTTAAAACATTGTTTAAATAATATTCCTTGTTAAATTTGGATAAATCATTTATAGATAATTGAATAAATCATTATTTATTTCATTATCACTCAACCATATTCTTAAAATAATAAATTAATCATTTATTTATCTACTATTTACAAATAAAGGGATTTGACCAAATTAAAATTCTTTTTTCCTCCAACAAAAATAATAAAATATTCTAGAAAAGTTGGATCTAGATTGGTTAATAATATTTTAATTATGCACCAATACCTAGACTAACTCAATATTTTGTTATAAATAGAAGGGGTTTTCCATTCTTTCACTACATTTTGTTGCCTAAATATCGCTCTGGATCTATAATTTTGGTCTGACTTTGATCCTCCATCATCGTCATATTTTTCTTCCTTTTTTTCTTGTGAGATCCCTTTGAGTTCCATTTTTGTCTGGGTTTTCTACACCATCAAGACAGAGAGATCTTAGATATGAAGCGCTGAGGAAATACAGGAACCCATCCCATTAAGGGGGACTGGTAACATATTTCTATGTTCCCTTCCCAGGTGTCATAAATACCAAATTATTTAAAAATATCCTTGTATTGTCTATCGGATGCATGAAGCAACTCTTGCTTTTATTTTCTGTTTAATGACTTTAACTGCATAGATCTGGATTTCTGTAGCATTTATTCTGATCACTTACTACATATCTATGGAATTTGACAACCATCTTTGATGTTAAGGATGTTTGTTATGGAAAGCTAAAGTGATTTTTTTCGTATGCTTGTGATTAGAATTCACACTAAAAATCGGTGACTCCACAAGGGTTTATAACTACGACCGCTATAATTTTCAGATCCCTACAAGACTAGCTGCTTCAACACCTAGGGTTTTTCTTCAACTTATTGTTTTTATTTTCTTGATGTTTTTTTTAACCTTTAAAACCCTAAAAAATAAAAATTTGAACTTCCATGTGTTTCTGGGCCTATTGCACATGTGACAGGTATCAGCCGCAGCTGAGATGAATTTTTTTTTTGAAACCTGCTCCCTGGATGTCCAGAAGTTACGGTCACACTTTTTGGGCCAAAACCCATGACCTAAATGTTCAAAGCATAGAATACAACCTCAAACCTAGAACCTTTGCTAAAAACAAGTCAGAATCTGCGACCTGTACTTTTTGCGGGAATTTTTCTGTGATTTTTCTGGGTTTTCCTGGGCTACTATTCTGGGTTTTCTGACCTCCCTCTCCACCCATATTGGACCTACACTTGCTCTATTTTACTCGTAAAGATAGGAACCAAAATCCTTAAGGCTTCAGTATGCTTCCACCTTTTTACAAGGAGTTTAGTTGAAGCAGGTCGTCTAAGATTACAGTGTGTTCAACCATTTTTTAGATCTAATCCTGTACTTTCAGATCCATTTCAAATTGGTTATTCATCCATCCAAAACACCTATTTTTAGTTTTTTTTGGTCCTTCTTTAGGGCCCCTTCCATTTCCCTTCAGGTTGTAGCCTTTTTCCACCTTTTTTGCAGCACTTTTCCCTCTGGTTTTTTGTTGTTTTCTGCACCTATTTCTAGCAAACATGACCTTTAGATCCCTTTCCCTCTTGAATTTAGATACATTGATCATTTTTTTTGTTTTTATTAGATTTCGCCCACCCATAGACTAGTTGTTCACAAGCCCTTGTCCTTCGGTTTAAATTAATGCATCTTTAGCCGTTTATTTTCTGTCCTATTTAGATTACTTTACTGTGATTTTTAGATTTATTTATAGTTATACATAATATTTTTTCTTTTTTTCTCTACACACGTGTGGGATTAATTAAAATTAACACACTTATCACATACATGCACACCTTAAGTGAAGCGCGCCTGGTTTACACCACCAGGCCAAGACTATAACATTGTAATCAATTGATCCTGCACTTCCCTGCCCTTGTTTTGACATTGTAATCATTTGATCATGCACCTCCTTGCCCTTTTTGGTCTCTCATCCTTCTGTTATCCATGTCTGTTTTCCATAATTGTGCCCCAAGGTGTTTATCTCGGAGACTCCTAGGCCTTCATCCTCAATTTTCTGTAGGAAGACCTACTCCTCCACATAGGGTTCAAGTTCATCCTCCACTGGGTCCCCATTCTGACTACGCTTCTAGTTTATCAGGTTCCCCTTCTGGTTCTATCCCTGGCTCTCTTCCTGTGACCTTCACCATGTCTGTTTCATGACCTAATTCTAGTGGTAGCCCCAACCCTAATATTGGGAATACCACTAGTGGGGCCCCAACAGGAACTATTCTGGTTTCTCCCTTGCTCCCTTATATGGTAGGCCTTTGTCTTCTCGATTTTAGCCAGTTGATTAATGACCCCATACACCATGATCCTGATTGTCCTGCTATGAAAACCAAGCTCTCTTCAGACATCCCCAAGTTTGAACGTCTCGCTAGAGAGGATCCTACCAACCATGTTCATTCTTTCCACACATGTTGTTCATCTAAATCCATCACCGATGACTTTGTTCGTCTTCGATTGTTCTAGCGTATGCTTACTGGAGAAGCTTCCAAGTGGTATGTTAACCAGGCCTCCGCCTCTCATACTAATTTTGTGACTCTTGCCCGGGCTTTTATGTCTTTCTTCCAACTTCCCCTTTGTTATGAAACTAGTACAGAACTCTTGACTTGTTTTCGTCAATCGTCAGTGACGTGCCTATTTGATCATGTCCAAGAATGGCAGTGAAGAAAGAGCCTATGTCGAGCCCCTACCTTCGAAGAACGTGTCTACATGGACTAGTTTCTCAGATCCCTTTTGCCTACCATTGGAAAATATGTCGCATCTCACTTCCTTTAGACCGAGGAAGATGCCCTCCAGATTGCATTGAAATACGACCTGATCTACACACAGTATGTTTATGTTTATACGGTGTTAATTGATCTCCCTAGACCTAGTGGTGTCAACGCATCGGGGGCATCCCATGCCACTGACAGTATTTTTGGAGCCCTTTCTCATCTGTACACTCATCCTCCCATGGGTTATGGTTTCCCTCAAGGAGGGGCCAGCTACTCCAGCATTTCCCCCCCTCTCAGTAGCATGTATCCAAGATATGGCATGCCTCCTCCTTTTTCCCAACATGTTTACTCAAATGTTTCTAAACCTCCTTATTACCTATATCCGTAGCATGGTGCTCTAGCTACTCCAGCATTAACACCACAGCCTCCCTTTCCTTCTCAACCACCACAACAATAGCCACCACCCCCCAGGGTCAAGTGTATGCACAGCAGGGCATGACTAATCCTCCTACTTCCAAAAAGAAGGGGAAAGACAACTAAAATCAATATTCCCCAGGTAATCCAAGAGAAAATCCCCAAGGGGATGCCCCTAACATAGAAACCCAGCAATAGGGCAATCATCCCATGAAGGACAAGCTTGTTCGCACTAAAAAACCTTGTTCTTATTGCAGTTTCTATGGTCTCTACAGCCATGATTGTCCTATTTTACCTCAGATGCATCAAATGTGGGAAGCTAAAGTAGCATCCCAAGGAAAGAAAGCCTCCCATTCATTTCCTCCCAATGTTGCCCCTATCCAATCGGTTGTGCTTACTAATTCTTTTCACCAAGAAGGATTTATAGCTACCCAAACCCCTAAAATTTAGGTGGCCACTCAACCTCCTCCATCTGGTACCTACGATTACTAGATTCACATCATGAACTCTGACCAACCCATTACCGTTCACCTCAACCTTCAGACTCGGTCCCATCAGTACAACAAGCCCCTCGCTATGTCTACTCCCGAGCCCCCTTATTCAAGTCCCACTGAGCCTCTTTCAACACCCAATGGTCCTTTATTGATCTTTCTACCTAAGTCAAAGGTTCATAACAAGGTCTAGAAGGAATCGTTACACTGAAAAATTTCTTCTGGTAAAGTTGCCCATTCGTATAGTATAGTAGATAACTTGGCACAATTCCCTCCTCCCATGTCAATGCTGGAAGTCCTCCAATTCTTCCCTTCACAATGAAAAGATCTACTAACTTCCATGGGCATTGTGGATCCTTCATATGATCATTTGCATTTCTTCGATGTTGACCGATCATAACAACCCCCCCTTCCTGCTTCGATCACCTTCCAAATCCCTGTCAAGATATCTAGAATGCCAACATCTCCCATTGTATCATTGACAAGGGGGCATCCAACTATGTGATGTCTGCTTTGGTTTGGAAGAAAATCAGATCTCCTAAGTTAGCCCCTTGCATTATCACCCTCCTTGTATGGGATGGCCACTCTTCCTAGCCCCTTGGCATGTTCCACAATTGTCCCATTACTCTTGCAGGCAAGACTATTTGTGTTGATGTAGAAGTCATTGATTCCCCCTTAGACTATAACATTCTATTTGGTCATAGCTACCCTTATGCGATGTTTTTTGTCCTCTATGCGGTTCATCGTAAGATTAAATTTCCTGGAAACGAAAATATTCTCACCATCGACCAGTTAACACATTATAAACTGAAGTCTGAGACCTCCCTTGAGTCCATCATCTCTTCGATGGCCAATAAAAAAATAGTCGAACCTCCAACCAGCGTCTCACCCGAGGTCTACAAAGACTCCGCTTTGCTTGGTTCATTCCCTCATATCTCTCCTCCAATCTCTGCTCCCATCTCGTCGAATGTTTGCATGATGCAATCATCTCGATCTGACCTTAAATAGACTAGTTCAAATAGGAAGTGGCCCCACCCTTCACAACCTGCTCCTAACACCTCGACTTAGCCTTCATGACCCCCTCCTCAAGGCCCCTCATCTATAGCTGGTAACCATGAGCCCATATAACCTCCTGGAATGGTTCCTCCTAGCCTTAACGATGTTGGAGCTGTCTCGCCTGGCCATTACCCCTCCAGTCAGATAATGTTTCTATCTCCCCCTCCTGGAGTATTTTCGGTACCTGTTATGGCTACCTTGTCTCTTCCTAATATGACCTTGGGGATCCCAGTCTGGTACATCGATACCCGAGCCTCTATCTCGCCCTGTCATCCCAAAACTTATACTCTTTAACCCCAGTCAAACCAGTCGCCATGATCCCTCCCTTTGCTTCTGTGCCTTAGCCACCTCAACAGGAACCTACTCTTCTTGTGAAAGCTTTGGGTGAGGGGAAAAAAGCTCAAAAGAAGGAACCTAAGGAAAAGGCTGCCCAAACAACCCCTTCTCTTCCTCAACCTCCAAATTGTACCTCCTCTTGTGATTTGTGTGATGTTTTCAGTCATGCCACCCATCATTTTCCTTAATTTCCTCGCATTAAACCCATGGTTAATGTCGCATTTCCGGAGTCTAAGGTCCCTGAAACCTCTGTTTCTTCCTCGATTGCACCCAAGAACCCCAATGCTATTCACACCAACTACCCCTATGATTTGTGTGATCTCCATATCCATTATACCCACCTTTTTCCCCGCCTCAAGCATTACTGTGCCCCTTTGGAGGTAGTTCGGGAGTACAATATTGAACAAAACTAGTCTGCCTCTCCCGTCCTCTTGTAGTATGCTTCATGCCAACCTAGGGATACCTCTGATCCCATTCACATTCCCCCTCTTGATGTCAAGATGATGGAATCTTTGGCCAATATCCTCTACCTGTCATCATATATGAGATCCTTAGTGGAAGACCCCCCTAGGACATCCCCTTCTATTTCACCTGACCTCCCTTCAGCAATCACCTTAGGCTCAATATCGATAGATCCTTCATCTACTTTTTTTTTATTCACCCTCCATGACGATGCACATGTGAGCCTCAATTTTCATGGTGATCAGTCAGGTAGCTTCACCGCGCCATATGGTGTTCCTTCCACCAGTCACCCCATCTTCTACTATGATGATGACATTATGGAAGCAATTACCACCCCTAAATTTATCTATGCCCCCTTACGTCGAAACCATACATTCAATCCACATACACTTTGTGGTCATTACATTGACACCCAATGTTCTAGTAAGGGGGCACCCATATTTGAGAGTCCAGGAGAAGGAATTCTCCATAAGCCTCCTAATGCATCTTGTAGTGTCAACACTAGTACCATTATTCTTCCCCATTTAGAAGAACCTCTAGAGTTCCATATCACTTCATATCACTCTAGGGATGATCCCCCTCATCATTCCTTCATCTTACATCAACGACCCACTCCCCTAGACATTTTTGTTGACCAACCTATGCGTTTTCTAGGTGAGCACCAATTCATTATCCAAATCCACACTTTTGTATAATGATAACATGTATGAGAACCTAGAAATATAGTCCATTTGATTCATGTATGTAGTACCAAAAGATATTGGTAATATTCGATTCCCTTTCTCAAACTGCATCTATCCATTATTCCCTCAAAATATAACCATAACATAAACAAATGGTAGACCACATCATAAAAATATGTTTAGATTCCACTTTCCTAAGTACATTTGGCATGACCATAACATGCTTGGGGGAATTTATGCCCCTAAACCATAAAAATCCCATCTCTCAGCAAAAAAAAACACTGAAACCCCCTCTCTCTCAAAGGTCACACTTTTCAGGTCATTTCCTAGGATAGGTCACAGTTTTCTTCCTTGTACCTACTACCCAAGTCATAGAACACACCCCAAAAAGTGTGATCTGGTATGTTCCTGAGCTATCAATGCTTAAACTAAAATTCTAATCAATTGAATTGAAAGAGTATGGTTAGGCCTATTACGTGCAACTGAGAGATCTTGATTCGAACAGTCAGTTTGTCTGCTACGCTCGCCGTAAGATTTAGGGCCTTTTATCCTCTCTACATTCACCACAGCTACACTTGAAAATGAATTAAATTGGAGGGAAATTGCCTTATTAAAAGAGAAACCCCAGATTTTTCTTTCGCCAGTTGTTTCAAAACCATAGCTCAGTTTGAAAAATCATCATCACTATTAGAAAGCTCTCACAAAGCTCTAAAATGGGTATCTTTTAGTATTTTGGGATTTGATACTTCACCCTAACATATTTTTTCCAAGAAGGGTCACTTTAGCACTCCCCAAAATCAAATTTCTTCACTTGCAACACTTGTACTTGGGGCAACACTTTGCCTTCACACTTATTCATGCTCGTGTCTATTTTTCATCATGAGTAAGCATCTTGTACTCATGTATTTGTGGTCCCCATCGGGCTTGTTTGGTGTGGAAACATCATCGAGTCGCCCTTGTTTAGAGCATCCGAGTTGAGTCATCATCACATCCATGGAGTCTGTCCTGAGTCACTTTGTATCCCACCACAGTCCTCCATCCTTCATTTCTTTGTCCCTCTCCCATGTTGCACATTTTGTCCTTTAGTCATACTGTCCCCTATCCCCTTTGGTGTCGAGTCAATAGCTGCTAGGTCATCCATGCCCTTTATGGTTTAACAAGGGCAGTTGCTAGCCTGCTACTCAAGTACCCCCCATTCTACCATCATCCCCGGTGTTAGTCTATCAGTCACTCTACTATTTTCTCTCGTGCCTTAGTTCAGGATCCCTTATTTCCTCACCTATGGCAAACCTCATTTTTTTGACATTAACTTATTCATTCCAGAAGACAGGTCTAGAGGTTGGTGTACCTTGGTTTGAGCTTCCAGACATGTTCGATGCCTCAGGTCAGGAAAAGGGACTCTTTATTGCCTTTTTACTTGATTGTTTCTCAGCTCCAACTCCTTATGGGATGATAGAGATATACTTGATGGTTCAGTGATGCAACAGATTATACTGGTAATTCCCAGATGTGTGTGAGATCTTTCATACCTCAAGAGGGGGTGCCCCTTCAGGTATTCCCCCACATACCCCGATGAATTCTCTACTATAGCCTTGGATGCAGCTCTGTTAGTATGAATCCTTTGTCGAAGTGTACGAAAAAGGACCTCTTTAGCTATGCATAACTAATAGCCCTAACAACAAAATTGGTTGCTAATATCTTCAGATCTGCAGTTAGTTGAACAAGAAAAGAGCTGCAAAAAACCAGATCTATGCATGGAAAGACATTAAGCAGTAAAAATAAGGGTTTGCTCCATATACCAATAGACAAGACAAGAACAATTTTTGAAAGAATTTTTGTATTAATCGGGCACCTGGGAGGAAAAGAAGAAGGCGTATCCAATTCTCCTCAGTGGGATGGGTTCTTGGAAGTCCTCAGCACTTCAGATCTAAAATCTCTCTCTCTTGTTGGTGTAGAAAACCCACACAAAGAATGGAACTCAAAGGGAGCTCACACAGCAAATGGAAGAAAATGGTGACCAAGTGTATAGATCCAGAGTGATCTAATAGGCAACAAAAGGTGAGGAATGGTAGGAAAAAACCTCCTATTTATAACAAAATATTGGGTCATTCTAGATCTTGGTGCATGATTACAATAATGTTAACCAAATCTAGATCCACCTTTTATGGAATATTTTATTATATTTGTTGGAGGGAAAAGGTATTTGACTTGGGTCAAATCCCTTGATTAGTCAAAAATAAATAAATAAATGATTTATTTATCTTCTTAAGGAAGTGGTTGAAGATAATCAAATAAATAATGATTTATTTAATTATTTAAGGAAGTGGTTGAGAGATAATTAAATAAATAGTGATTTATTTAATTATTTAAGGAAGTGGTTGAAAGATAATCAAATAAATAATGATTTATTTAATTATTTGTGGGTGATTTGGTCATATTTTACAAGGAATATTATCTAAATAAGATTTAAATAATTATTCCTAGAAAATACTAAGATAAATAAAGGTTTATCTAATTAATTTCTTTGTTTTTGGGTTAAACATGACTGGGAATAATAATTAAATTATGGTTTAATTAATTATTCCATCAGGAAAATCAAACAAATATAGGTTTGTTTAATATTTCCTTTTGGGGTTTCTTGTTTGGACCATAAACAACCTAATAAATGTGGTTTATTAAGTTATTTAACATAGTGAAGGCAATTTTACTTAGGGTAAAATTGGTCTTACATGGTGTACTTGGGTCCATCTAATGATAATAGGTTAGATGACCAAAAAATGGTGTAAAATATTGCCCCCCAGCGTGCGAGTGTCAGGAGCAAATCGTATTTAATCGAAGTACATTGTAAGAACTCAATCACAAGACAAACAAAGGAAGCTTTGAAGCTTTTCGTGAGAGAAATTGAAGGTAGATAGATATGTGCTAACTAGACTGGCGAGACGAGACTCGCAGGTTCAACAAGTCTCTTTTTATGAGAGGGTACTTGTGCTGAAGGCGGCGGGGGGGGCATACCTATGCCCGCCGAGAAAAAGTACAGAAGAATAGTGTGTCCAGTAAACAAGGGACCGAATCATAGAGTACAGCTGGCATAATCATGAGCCAGATAAAAATACAATGAGGAATACCACATACATATTGTGCCTGGGATAACAGCCAGGACTGGTACAATAATATCTGAGTACATGAGATAAATACAACCCAAATGCCCCCTGTGAATGGGGAAGGGCTCACAAAATCTGACTGATACATGCAAATCAAAGAGGCGCTGCAAGTGGCTAAGGCCAACATCATCAAATATTTGGAGCTGCATCGAAGGCTGCAAGGAAGAGGTCATCCGGGCATGTGGGGGGCTACCTGCAGGGCCACCCCCTCATGAGGGTTGAGACATCTCACACACACCCGGGAATCATCAAGAGCTGTTGCTGGATCACTGGACCATCAAGTATGCATCTCAAATATGGGCCAAAGAGCAGAAAAGAAGTGAAAGGGAAATAGAGATCCCTTTGCCCCATCCGAGAAAATCTAATGGCGAGAGTGGAAGCCTGAACCAAGGCACACCACCCCTTAAGAACTAAGCCTCGAATGAATGAGCTGATGTCGACAGAAGGAGGTCCTGCCACAGGTGAGGCAATGAGAAATCCTCAACTAAGGCGCGAGAGAAAATAGTAGAGCGACGGACAGACTGACACTAATGATGATAGGGAAATGGAAAGGACTGAGTAGCGAATGGACGACTTCCCTTATTAGAGCATAAAGGGCATGAATGATATGGCAGCTACTGACACAATATCATAAGGGATAGGGGACAGTGGGACTGAAGGTCATAATGTGCGACACAAGAGAGAGACCAAGCAATGAAGGATGGAGGGCTAGGGCGGGGTACAAAGGGACTCCGGATAGACTCCATGAATGCAATGATGACTCAACTTGGATGCGCTAAACAAGGGCAACTCGATGGTGCTGCCACACAGTAAAGGCCCAATGGGGGACCATGGAAACATGAGTACAAGGTGGGAACTCATGACGAAAATCGACACGAACATGGACAAGTATGGAGGCAAAGTGGTGCTCCAAGTACAAGTGTCGTAAGTGAGGAAATTCGATTTAAAGTGGAGGTGAAGTGGCCCTTCTTGGAAAAAATTGGTCCTGGCGAAGGATGAAAGTACAAAAAATATGCTGGCTATCTAACAGAAAATAAAACACGCATCTCAGAAGGGAAATGCTAAGGGTAATATATCTTAAGATAGAGTGCATTGTGAGGATTAGGAAGAGGATTACCTTCGAAGTCCTCTAAAAAGTATGCCCCCTTACCAAGATCCTTACTGATGACGTAAGGGCCTAGACATAATTAGTCGAACATCCCGTGACCAAGGACATCATGGGCCTGGTCATATACTAGAACAAGGTCGCCTTCGTGAAAAGGACGAGGCTGGAATTTTCGGTCATATTGAGCTTTGGTGCATTTCTTGGCCGCTTCTATGGTTTGCAATGCAACACGGCGGTCTTCAGAGGCACGCTCAAGCAAGATAAGTCGTTGTTCTAGAGGTTGGGTTCAGGGAGAAGTTCAACAGCCAGATGAAGGGAAGGGATTTCACACTCAATCGGTAAGACAGCCTCCTCTCCAAAAACGAGGTGAGGAGGGTTATGGTTGTGGGGCATGGATGCCCCCGAGCATGGTGTGGTCATGCCAAAATGTATTTAGAAAAAGGGGAATCTAAACACATTTTAATGATGTGGTGTGCCATTTGTTCTTGTTATGGTTATGCAGTTTGAGAAAGGAAATGGAGGATTATCAATCTCTTTTGGTACTGCATATAGGGATCAAATGGACTTTAAGTTTCCAAGTTGGCATACCTGGTGTCACTATCCCAAAAAGAGGATTTGGAGATAATGAACTGATGCTCTCGTAGAAAAGCTATAGGTTGGTCAACAATAATGTCTAAGAGACTGGGTTGCTGATGTAAGATGAGGAAACGATAAGGGGTATCATCCCTAGAGTGATCTGAAGTGATATGGGACTCTAGAGGTTCTTCTAAATGTGGAAGAATACTGGGACTAAAGTCAACACGACCAGATACACTAGGAGAGTGGTGGAGAATTGCTTCTCTTGGTCTCTCAAATGTGGGTACCCCCTTACCCAAACATTGGGTTTCAATGTAATGGCCACAAGGTGGATGTGGTGTGAACACCTGGGTTCGATGTAAGGGGGAATAGATAACGTCAGGGGTGGGGATTTTTTCCATAATGTCGTCATCGCGATAGAAGATGGGGTGACTGGTGGAAGAAAGACCACCTGACGTGGTGAAGTGACCGGAATCATCATCATGAGAAGAGAGGTTCACATGCGTATCGTCACAAGGGGTGACCGAAGAGTAAGTAGATAAAGGATCTACCGATGTTGAGCCCAAGATGATCGCTGAAGGAAGGTCAAGCGAAACAACAGGGGAGGATTCAGATGGAATTTTCCCCGAGGGTCTCATGGATGATGATAGGTAAAAAATGCTGGACGAAGGCTCCGTCATCTCGACATCAGGAGGGGGAATGTCAATGGGAGCAGTCATATCTTGTAGTTCTGCTGAAGCAGAATGCACAAATAGGGGAGAGGTGGACTCATTGCGCTTGGCCTCGAATTGGTGGACCGCGACGATAGAGGTGCGGAAGTCCTCGAGGCGGGGACAAAGATGGGTGTAATGGCCATGAAGATCACACAAAGCACAGGGGTGGTTGGTGTGAATAGTCTTGGGGTTCTTGGCCGCGGTCGCGGAAGGAACAAAGGCTTCTGGGACCGCGGACTCAGGGAACATGACATTAACCATGGGCTTGAGATGAAGCAATGTAGGACAGGTATGGAAGGCGTGACCGACAACATCACACAAAGCACACTAGATGGTATGCTTTGGAGGCTGAGGAGGAGCAGGGTTTGTCTAGGCAGCCTTGTCCTTTGATGCCCCCTTGCGAGCTTTGCCCTTCTTACCCAAAGCGATCGCAACAGGAGGTGGTTCCTGTTGAGGTGACTGAGGCACTGATGCAGCGGGAGAAGGCATGGGGGCCGGTTGAACTGGGGTCAAAGAAATATAAGGTTTGGGTTGACCAGGCAAGGTGGGGGCTGGAGGATCAAGGTACCAAATGGGAATCCCAAGGGTCAAGTTAGGAAGAGAGAGGGTGGCCATGACCGGTACCATGTACACTCCTGGTGGGGGAGCTAGGAACGGTATCTGACCAGAGGGGTAATGGCTAGGTGGGATGGCTCCTAAATGGCTAAGGCTTGGAGGAACCATGCCAGGAGGATAAAGAGGCTCATGACTACCAACTACAGGTGAAGGGCTAGGAGCAGGTTGCGGAGGGCAAGGTTGCTGACTAGCCGAAGCAGGTTGCTTGAGAGCAGCCCGAGACGATTGCATCATGCAAACATTCGATGAGTTGGGGTCAGAGATAGGAGGAGGAGGAAGACCAGGGAAGGTTCCGAGCAAAGAGGAGTCTTTGTAGACGCCAGGAGAGACACTGGTCAAGGAATCGATGGTTTTCTTGTTGGCTACAGAAGAGATGGTCGTCTCAGGTGAGGTCTGATATTTTGGCTCATGATATGTCAACTGGTCAATGGTGACTATCTTTCCATTATGAAGGAAAGACATCTTGCGAAAAACCGCGGATGGGACATCAGACATAGCATAGGTGTAGCTTCGCCCCAATAGAATATTGTAGTCTAGCGGGGCGTCGATGACTTCGACGTCAACGCAAACAGTCTTACCGGCAAGGGTGATAGGACAATTACGGAACAGGCCAATGGGCTGGGAGGCATGACCGTCCCACACTCGAAGGGTGATCGTGGAAGGGGCCAGCTCAGGGGATCCGAGTTGCTTCCAAACTGAAGCGGACATCACGCAGGCGGATGCCCCCTCATCAATTATACACCGGGAAACGTTGGCGTTCCGGATTTTGACTGGGATTTGGAAGGCGACGGAAGGAGGAAGAGGAGGATGGTCCGATTGAGTGGCGTCGAAAACAATCATTTGGTCATCAACAGGATCAACAGCGCCCACGGCAGATAGTAGAGCCTTCCTTTGGGAAGGGCACGACTGGAGGAGTTCCAGGGTGGAAATGGCGGCAGGGGATTGCGCCAAATCATCTACTATGCTATACGACTGAGCGGCTCGACCGGAAGCAGCATTTCGGCGTAATGGTCCCTTTGGAATCTTTGGATGAACCTCAACTTTGGGTTGAGGGATGTGTAAGGGGCCATTGGATGTTGAAAGAGGCTCTGCAGAACCTGAAGAGGGGGGCTCGGGAGCAGACTGAGCAGGAGGCTTGGGGTACTGGCGAGACCGAGTTTGAAGGTTAAGGTCGACGGTGAGAGGTGGATCAGAGTTCATCATGAGGATCTGGTAATTGGAGGAACCAGAAGGGGAAGGTGGAGTGGCCACCTGTCCGTCAGGTGGTTGGGTAGCCATGAATCCCTGCTGTGCATCCACTGGCTCTTGAGGGGGCGGTGACTGCTGTTGCAGGGGTTGAGAAGGCAAGGGAGGTGAAAGCGCATATGCTGGAGGAGCTAGCGCACCAGGCTGCGGATAAGGGTAATGGTTAGGTTGGGAAACTTTGAGGTAAGCAGGAGGTTGGGCAAAAGGATGAGGCATGCCGTATCCTGGATGCATGTTACCGGGAGGGGGAGAAGTGCAGGGAGTGGTGCCCCCTCCCCCAGGAAAACCATAGCTCATGAGAGGTTGAGCGGATGGATGAGAGATAGATCCAACGATACTGTCGGCGGCATGAGGTGCCCCCGGTGTATGGGCATCACCGGGTCTGGGGAGATCAGGTAGGACAGTATGATCATAACCTGTCTGAGCGTAGATCAGGTCATACTTTAACGCCATTTGGAGGGCATCTTCTTCGGTTTGAGGAAAATGTGATGCGACATCTTTCCCGATAGGGGACAAGAGAGATCTAAGGAACCAGTCCATGTAGACACGGTCTTTGAAGGTAGGAGATTGACATAGGCTCTTTCTTCTCCGCCATTCCTAGACATGATCGGATAGGCGGGTCGTAGATGATTGACGGAAAGAGGTCAAAAGTTTGATACCAGTGTCATAACGAAGGGGAAGCTGGAAGTACGATAAAAAAGCACGGGCAAGAGTTGCAAAGGTGGTATGGGAGGAAGTGGGCTGATCAACATACCACTTAGAAGCTTCGCCTGTAAGCGTGCGTTGGAAAAATCTAAGACAAATAGAGTCATTGGTAATGGAGGTAGATGAACACCACATGTGGAAAGATCTAACATGATTTGAAGGATCTTCTCCAACACGGCCTTCAAACTTTGGGATGTCAGAAGGGAGCTTTGTCGGAATAGCAGGCCAACTAGCGTCATGGTGTATAGGGTCGTTTATTAACCGGTCCAAATCGGGGAGGCTGAGGCCTGCCAAGAAGGCGAGCAAGGGTGCAGCCGAGGTAGTTCCTGTGGTGGTTCCGCTAGTAGTATTGCTGGCATTAGGGCCGGGAGCACCGCTAGCATTAGGCCCTGGACCAGACATAGTGAAGGTGACAGGGGGAGAACCAGGAGGAGAAGGAGAACCCAATGAATCAGGAGAGGATTCGGAGTGCGGACTCGGAGGAGGACTGGCTCGATGACGGCGGGGCGGAGCAGGGTGATCAACCGGAAACTGAGGGTGAAGGCCAAGAAATCTCTGGGAAAGGCGCCGTGGGGGCGCAATGATGACAGGAAGAAGGAAACCGACAAGGGAAGAAAGGGACAGAATCAAGTGAGGTCAAGGGCAAACAAACTGTAGTGACAATTGATTTTAGAGTCTTTGCTAGGCGGTGTTAACCAGGCGCTTCTTCACTTAGGGTCAGTGTGTGGTGTGCGTTAATTTTAATTTTTAAACCCTTTTCGTTTTGAGAGCAAGAAAAAGTGTGCTGCGTAACTGAAAAGAAATCTGCAGAGAATAATATATAACGCTGAAATAACAAAACATTTAACAGCTAACCATGCATCAATCTAACCCAAAAAGGCGGGTCTCTCAAAACTACTCCAAAAGAGGGAAAAAATCTAGTCAAAACACACATAAAAAGAGGCCAATAGATCTAGGGTCAAAAGGGAAAGGGATCTAGAGGATAAATCTGCTGAAAAGAGGTGCAGATCACAGCCAAGAGACAGAGGCAAGGTGGCTGGAAAAAGGAAGGAAATCAGCAAAAAACGGAGGGGGCAAGGAGGAGGCCCTAAAAGTAGATCCAAACAAATCTTCAGGAGGTGATTTGAGAGGTAGAAGAGCTGATTACAATGGATCTGAAAGGGAGGTAACAGATCTGGAAAAAAGGAGGCTGAAGCTCTGAAAAACAGACGGCTGAAACAGCTAAAACTCTTCCACAAAAAGTGGAGGGTACTAAATCCCTAGGGGGCTAGGTTCCCACTTAGATGAGTAAAAACAGATCAGAACTTGGTCAAGGCGGGCTGAGACAGAGGCTGGAAGACCCTGACAGAAGCTGCAGCAAAACCCAGAAAAATTGCAGAAAAATCACTGAAAAAATGGCAGGTCGCAGTTTTTGACCTGATTTCAGTGCAGGTCACAAGAAACAGGCTGAAAAGTGCGACCTAGAGGTCCAGGTCGTAGGGTTAGGGCCAAAAAGTGTGACCTCCCGTTCCGGTTGTCTCGGCGGCAGATTTTCAGAAAAGTTGCCGTCTTAGTTGCCACTGGTGTCGCTTACCTACGCAATAGGGCCAAAAACACACGGAAGTTAGAAATTTTGATGTTTTAGGGTTTTATGTGAGAAAAACAACATGAAAATAGGAAAAATAAACGGCTGAAAAGAAACCCTAGGGTCTGAAGTAGCTGGATATGCAGGAATATGAAAAACGACAGCGGTCGTAATTTAAAACCCGTGTGGAGTTTCCATTTGTTAGTATGAATCCTTTGTCGAAGTGTACGAAAAAGGACCACTTTAGCTATGCATAACTAATAGCCCTAACAATGAAAGGGTCGCTGAATATCTTCGCATCCGAGATTAGTTGATCAAGACAAGAGCTGCAAAAAACCAGATCTATGCATAGAAAGACATTAAGCAGTAAAAAGAAGGGTTTGCTCCATATATCCAATAGACAAGACAAGAACAATTTTTGAAAGAATTTTTGTATTAACGGCACCTGGGAGGAAAACAAGAATATGTTTCCAATTCTCCTCAATGGGATGGGTTCTTGGAATTCCTCAGCACTTCAGATCTAGAATCTCTCTCTTGTTGGTGTAGAAAACCCAAACAAAGATAGAACTCAAAGGGAGCTCACACAGCAAATAATGTAGAAAAAGGTGACCAAGTGTATAGATCCAGAGTGATCTAATAGGCAACAAAAGGTGAAGAATGGTAGGAAAACCCTCCTATTTATAACAAAATATTGGGTCATTCTAGATCTTGGTGCATGATTAAAAATAATGTTAACCAAATCTAGATCCACCTTTTATGGAATATTTTATTATATTTGTTGAGGGAAAAGGTATTTGACTTGGGTCAAATCCCCCTTGATTAGTCAAAAATAAATAAATAAATGATTTATTTATCTTTTTAAGGAAGTGGTTGGAAGATAATCAAATAAATAATGATTTATTTAATTATTTAAGGAAGTGGTTGAAAGATAATCAAATAAATAATGATTTATTTAATTATTTAAGGAAGTGGTTGAAAGATAATCAAATAAATAATGATTTATTTAATTATTTGTGGGTGATTTGGTCATATTTAACAAGGAATATTATCTGAATAAGATTTAAATAATTATTCCTAGAAATAATAAGATAAATAAAGGTTTATCTAATTAATTTATTTGTTTTGGGTTAAACATGATTAGGAATAATAATTAAATTATGGTTTAATTAATTATTCCATGAGGAAAATCAAACAAATATAGGTTTGTTTAATATTTCCTTTTGGGGTTTCCTGTTGGACCATAAACAACCTAATAAATGTGGTTTATTAAGTTATTTAACATAGTGAAGGCAATTTTACTTAGGGTAAAATTGGTCTTACATGGTGTACTTGGGTCCATCTAATGATAATAGGTTAGATGACCAAAAAATGGTGTAACAAGCTCCATATATTTTATGGTTATGGCCTCAACCGCTTGCAACACCTCTCTATTTTGCATGTATCGTTCATATTTTTAGAGCCCTTTCCTATTTTATAGCACCTCTTTGGTTGTACTTATATCTCATGTACTCAGATATTATTTTATAATTCTTGGCTATTGTCCCAGGCAAAGTATGCATGTGGGCTCCATTATCATGTTTTTAACTTTCCCATGTTTATGCTAGCATGTACTATATAGTTCATTCCTTGTCTATTGGACACATTATTATTTGTACTTTTTTATCTTTGTGGGCATATGTATGCCTCCCCCACCTCATGTAGAATAGGTACTTACTCATAAAAGATACTTTTCACACCTGTAAGTCTCGCCTCCTCAGGGTCTTGTCCTCTCACACTTTAGTCTACCTTATATCTCTCTCTCTATGACTCCCCCTTTGGTGTCTAGTGATTGAGTTCTTACAACATACTTCAGTCATACAATTATCTCCTAACGCTCACACATTGGGAGGCAATATGTTGCACCAATTTTTTGTCATCTAAATTGTTACTATTAGATGGACCAAATTACACCATGTAAGACAAATTTTCCTTAGTAAAATTTCTTTCACTTTGAAAAATAACTTAGTAATCCATAACTTATTAAGTTTTTTAGATTTTAAACAGGAAACCCCATGAGGAATAATTGAATAAACCCTTATTTGTTTGAGTTTCCTCAAGGGATAACTAATTAAACAATAGTTTAATTAATATTCCTGGTCATACTTAACCCAAAATTGGAAAATTAATTAGATAAATTACTATTTATCTTATAATTCTCTAGGAATATTTATTTAAAACATTGTTTAAATAATATTCCTTGTTAAATTTCACTAAATCATTTACAAAAAATTGAATAAAGCATTATTTATTTAATTATCACTCAACCACATTCTTATTCTCAACCACATTCTTATAATAATAAATAAATCATTTATTTGTTTATTATTTACAAATAAAGGGATTTGATGAAATTCAAATTATTTTTGCCGCCAACAAAAATAATAAAATATTCCATAAAATTTGGATCAGGATTTGGTTAATAATATTTTAACTATGCACCAATACCTAGACTAACTCAATATTTTGTTATAAATAGAAGGGTTTCTCCATTCTTTCACTACCATTTGTTGCCTAAAGATGACTGTGGATCTATACTTTTAGTCTGCCTTTGATCCTCCATCATTGTCATTTTTTTCTACCTTTTTTTCTTGTGAGCTCCCTTTGAGTTCCATTTTTGTTTGGGCTTTCTACACAATGAAGAGATAGATATCTTAGATCTGAAGAGTTGAGGACATATAAGAACCCATCACATTGAGGGGGACTGGTAATGTCTTTCTATGTTCCCTTTAGAGGTGTCATAAATACAAAATTCTTTAAAAATATTCTTGTCTTGTCTGTTGGATGCATGGAGCAACTCTTGCTTGTATTTGTTGTTTAATTTCTTTAACTACATAGATCTGGAATTTTGTAGTATTTATTCTGATCACTAACTGTAGATCTAAGGAAATTCACAGCCATCTTTGATGTTAGGGATGTTTGTTATGCACAACTAAAGTGATCTTTTTTCATACGCTTGTGATTATAATTCACACTAACAAAAGGGTGCTTAAATTTTGGTTGTATCAATCACTATTTGAATGAATCACACTTTTCAATGCATGGTTGGCCTCAATGTCAAAGAAAATATTGAAATTTTTTCTTTATCTCTACTTCCATGTAAGATTCACCATAAGGTCTATGTTATATTCTTCTTGATGTGTAGTGCATCAAAAAAATTATTAATCTATAGGTTCTCATAATAGGGGAGTCTATTGAACTGCTCAGGATAAATTTCCATTCCTCGTGTAACTTCCATGTTACTAATTCCTTGATGACCTACAACGTGAATCATAATTAAATATATTATAACAACAATACAACCTTTCAATTAGTACACTGAAGAAAATTCCATAAAATGATAAAATAATCCAAACATATTGTTATAACCTAATTTTCACCTCCATTATAGTGAAATAACTCCAAGCTCAACTTACCTTAGTTTTTGTCTAAAATTAATCCTCTTTCCACCTTTTCTTTTACTTATGTCAAATTTATCCCATGTTAAAAGGGTGAAATTACATAATTGATAAATTTCTCATAATTATTTTGCCAAATTATTATAATTATGAGATAATAATTATTTCATAATTGAGAAAATTGAGAAATTTTTTATAATTGTGAAGTTTTTTTTTCTAGAGTTTGTCATTCCCAAGGAGATCAAACTGACCCACTTGCGTATGAGTTGGCTAGGGGTCCAATATTGTAAAATTTTCCTAACTTCTCAAGCCCCTTACATAAATAAAAAAAAAGGTGAAAAGGGATGCATTTCAGAGAAAAAACTAAGGTAAGTTGGCATTGGGTTTCTCTCACTATAATGGAGTGGAAAATAGGTTTATAACACATATCAAGTATATTTATACATAAAAAATTCGATCCATACTTTGAGATAATATTTTATTGCAACTTTCATGGATGAAGTGTCGTTCTCCATTGTCTTAATCTAATCTCTTATTTCCCATTGAAAATATGTTTTTTGGTAATTTGGTGCCTATGGTTCTTAGAAAGTAAGTGCCTATACTCATCAAACCCCTCCTTTCCTAAGCTTCATGAATTAAGAGATTTCATCTTTCGACCAAAAACATGACAAGCAACTTTACCCTTTGTTTGAAGACCTATAAGAAATTGAGTAATTTTTATATCAATTATTTTAAGTATGTATAATGAAGGTAGAAATTTTGAAAAAACTTGAAATGAACCTCATAAAATTGAAAATTATTAAAGTTCAATTATAACATTATAAGATAGCACAAAAATGTGTTAGCCCTCAGGCATCATGAATTATCCATATAAGCATTGCATGAAATTCAAATTTCCTTTCTGCAACTACTCATCTAGATACATCATACATAGTGACATCGTTCCAAAATTCCACTAACTCATCGATAAGGGACTCGACATATACATTCATGTCTTTAATCTGGTACTTACCTAATTGATTGAACATACAATACATAATTACTACATATATGAGTAAATAAAAAAGTTTATAAGACATAATTATAATTAGGCATAATTGAACACATATGAGTAAATTAACAAAAAAAATATAAGACATAATTATGAAACAAACAAGACATGTGAGATGTTATTGTGCTAAAAAAAAGTATTTTAAACAAATTATAAATACTTGGAAGAATCATTTTCAATATTATGTGCTCCCTCTTTACTGATTTCCATGAAGGAATTTTATTGTTGATAACAAAAATAGGCGAGAGTGAGTAAGTAAATCTGGGCTCTCTAAATGGATTCACATTGCCAGCTGCTGATGAAAGCCTAAGAATATGAGGTTCTATTTAAACTCTGACCACTTTTCTTCTATATTTATAAATCCAAATCCATCTAGAGGAATTCGAAGAACGTCCTCTTCACTTCCATTCCTTACATGGTAATCCATAAGTTCTGGTATGATTTTTCACCTAAACAATTGTCGCAAATGTGGAATTATGGGAATATAATGAAGAGCCTTGCAAGGCAAATTTTTTGTTACTTTATCGATTTTATATCTATTCTCATCACATTTTGGGCATTTTTATATCAACACATGTTCTTTATAATAGAAAAAATTATCATTAGGGCATCCATGAATAGATTCATACTCCATTCCAATATTTTTCATAATAACATGTAAATATCGATATATAGGAGGTAATTAATTTGACAATGGTAACATAAATTCACCTAATAATCTACAACATAAAAAAAATAGTATTGGTTAATGTACTTAACAATATCAATAATACATATTGCATCCAAACATTGCAAATTAGTGAAATGATATAGATAAACATAGTAACATCAAAAAAAAGGAAAAAATAAGTTTTTTTATCATGTGTATATATAGTATTAAATGTCACAAAATTTATTACATACCTTAGGAGTTTTGTCAGACACGTGTTTGAAAAACCATTCACCACCTTTAATTTGAACAACAGTAATACAACAGAGAGAAGAGATGTTTTTGAGCCTTCATAAAGAGGTTTAGTTTCCCTCTCAAGTACAAGTAAATCAAAAGCATGGTCATCATACTAGTTTTCATCATCATCCAATCAAACATTATTAAATGTCTCCTTGATTAATCTATTTATCCCATATTCTTCAACTACATTATTAGCATCATTATCTTCTTCCATAGGATCATTAGTTTGATCCTCAATATTAATCACTCCATGTTCTTGAATAGGAACTTGTACTGCAACCACCTCTTCCTCCTCAATAATTTCCCTAGGGGGGCGATACCATACAATTACAATCAATAAAGTAATATTAGTATATATAAGAAATATTGAAACACTGATATAACAACATTTTACAACTATGATATATAAGGAAAAATAAAATACAAAAAATAAAAAGTGAAAGACAACTTAGGTGGGACCAAGAAACAAATACAAAAAATAAATGATGATTCTTGTGCAATTTATAAAGATATTTAAGAATATGTTGAAAGAATATAAGAAAAATGTTACTTTTCTTAACATGTAGGAAGTAAGGAATTTCTAAGATATATAGTCACAATCATAATATAAAAAAAATATTGATCTTATTTTGCATTCTTCATATTGTAATTTCATATTCTTTCTTAATGTCATATTTTGCATAACATACTTTAAAAACTTCTAAATAATGCTCCATAAAATCCCATGATAAACCTATGAATTCTCCAGCTCCAAATTAACCCCCTAACATCTTAACCCCATTCCCCTAAGCCCGTAAACCCCTAATCTCTAAGCCCTAAACCATTAAACATGAATCCCTTATGCCTAAGCCCATAGATTAATTAACCCCTAACTCGACCTAACGTCTTAACCAACCCTAACGAAAATAATCAAATAATATCTTTAGTGAAGATCAAGATGACAACATAATTCAAACATCTCCCAAAAGAATATTATAAAATACATTTACAATAGAAAGATAATACAATTTACAATACAAAGACATACAATCTAAAATACAATATACATATAAACATTTAAAAAAACAATCTATAATAAAAAGATATATATATAATAAATAACTTACAAATGGATGATATTCATGTTCACCTTGAACATGTCCATAGTCTCTACAAAGATTTTTCACTGATTTTATTAGAATTCTCCTTGGCCTCAAGCCCTTGCAATTTCTACAAGGGAAATAACATTTTCTATCCTCAGAAGCCCTCGATGTTGATCCCATGTATCCTTGGTCTCCTTGAGGAATATTATGTGACATTTTTCGTCACCAAGCTTTTAGTGATGATTTTTTTCAAAACTTAACCTCAAAATAAGCTTAGAACCTTTCAAAACAATCACAACTAACATACATACATACATGCATACACACACACACACACACACACACACAGATATATATATATATATATATATATATATGCACACACACTATGTCAAAGTTATATGATGTTAAGGACCACACACACATTTATTATAATTATAATAATATATTTAATTAATTTATATAAATAATTTATATTATAATAATATAATATAATATTAATATTAATATATTATAGATATTAACTATATATTAGAAATATTATATTTAATTATAATATTAATGTTATATTTATTTTAATTAGTTAAACAAATCAACGTGTCCCGTATCAGACGTTGTTAATGAAAAAACGCCAATAATGGTGGAATTGAATATTATGCAATTGTTATTTTTCATTTGTTAGAAATTGGACAACACATTTTCATATTGGATATAGTGCCGGATATTTGAGGGTAAAAGAACTCCCGTCTATTATTCGACAAAAGGAGGGACTATAGGAAAGCATCAAATAATCGACTCGATAGGGCATTCCATCGAATCGAATTTAAAGAATTCTCATAAGATATTTTATGGTAATTGGGATTTTAGAAAAAAAAAATCATTTAACTCCCGACACTTTTTTCAAATTTGATCTATTCCGTCGGATTCCATCGTGCCCAAATGTAGTTGTGATATGGGGAATTTCTCCATAACATTGGGAACTAACAACCATTCTATATGACTTTCCACATCTCCATCCTAGAGGACAATACTTGTTTTCGAGGGTGAGCCTACTTGGGTATGTGAAGCTCCTAATCCCCTAAGCAAATGGATTACTAAATGTTTCTATGTATGGAGGAAATCACTTGTAAATAAGGGCTATGGAATGGTGTGAACACAATTATTATAAGAGGGATTACTAGAAGGTTTTTCCTACTAGAAATTTCTTTCTCTAGAACGTTACTGGATCATAGGAAATGCTATATAAAAATGTAGAGGAATTGTAAAAATGTCTTGGAAATCATTTGTAACCTAAGCTTTACTCTATTGGAAGTTTCTCCCTTGAAGAGGTAAGTTAACATTGCTTCCATATCAATAAAAGTATAATATTGTGATTCATATTGTCCATTGTATTAGAAATTCTCTTTCTTTTTATAATATATGTATGATTCTTACTCATAGAAATATTTTTATTTAAAACATCACATAAAACCAAACCTAAGCTAGTGTGTATTGTCCTAAAATCTTAAACCAATCTTAATGAAATTTTGTGTAAATATATTTAGAAAAAAAAAACATAAAATCCATTTTGAATATCACATTTAAGAATAATAATTAATATAAAATTGAAATTTACTAATAAACAATTATATACTTTAATGCTAGTCAAATTACGATAATAAATTAAACAATTATTTTTGATAATTTCAATTAACCCTATACGAATATTATACAAATAACATAAACATTGTTGACTAGGTGGCTGTACTATGTATCACCTAACTCTATAATTTCAAGGAATACAACCATCATAATGGTGTGTATAATAATTATCATTATGGATGAGATGGGTGTCACATTGTACAAATGAGATGTCTAACATATAAGTAGTTTGTCGAATTATTTTCGGATCCCTTTTATACTAATGGTTAAAAAATGATCATGTCACTCGAAAATCTAAACATTGCTATCTCATTATGAAAACTGAATGAAAGTGGTGCATTGAACCTCTCAACTAGAGCTTCAAAGATGTTGCATTTTTGTAATGGTACGGTGGCCATAAAAATAGTTTTGTACTCTAATGATTCCTAATAAGACTGGATGGTTGCAATACTTTCTTTTTCTAATTGGTTTTCTGACGTGTCAGTGTTCGATCCAAAGCCAAAATTCAGTAACTTTCGACCGCACATTGAAGTTGGTCTGATTGTTAGCAGTAAGGATGCAATTTGCTTTCGTTTTGTTGTGGATTCCACTTCAAGATTTCTGCACTGTGAAATATCTGCATCCAAATTTAGGGTTATGAAAATTCCCACAGGACTTCCTATATGTTGCTGTCGATGATCTTTGACCCAAAAAAATACCAGGATATAAGATATTCATAAGAGGAAAAAAAATAAATCATCTCTTTGAAGATTTTCACTTTTAATCTTAGTGTGAATAAATACAATCTTAGTGTGAAGAAATACAAGAATTCACTTCGTAATTTTCTTTAAACAATACAATATAGAATCTCGCCTCTTAATTTTCTTTTATGGAATCAAATTTGTCTCTTTTTCTCAGCATTGTTCTACCTTTTTCACTGTGCCTAATTCTGTTTCTTGTTTGTTAAGGGTAAGATTATGTAAAGATAAAATTATGTTCTAGTAAAAAAAAATTATAAGTTTGGGTGGGATTATATCATCATCTTTTTCAATATATCAACAAGTCTGAAATTGAACTAGAGATTTCACATCAAAGGAGAATAAAACTAAAGACTTCACATCAAAGGAAAATTGAATGAGAGACTTCACATCAAAAAGTATCTGAACAAAATACCAAATCACCATTTATCTATCCAATACCACGGCATGTTTTTAAAAATCCTAATTTTATTTTTATATAATTGCTTTTTTTAATCCTGATAAGTAAATCATTATTTTAATTTCCTCTACTTTGTAAAGAATTTTTTTTTTTCCCACATCTTTAAAACAACCACAACCTTATAAAAAGAAAATCTTATTTTTTCAGAACACCGATAATTATATTTCTTTAAATTATTAAACTCTTATTTAAAAAAAAATAAAAACTTGTAATAAAAAAAATTCTTTGGTTATTCATAAGCTGCTCTCCACCAAAGATACTCAGACATCGGTAGAAATATTGTTGATGTTCACAACTTTTATTTAGAAAAATATTTGTTGAACCACTTTCAACCTCCAAATGTGCTTCTTAGCCTTTATTTTTATAATTATATATTAAAAATGTAAAATTTTCATTTGAGGAATATTTTGTCATTTTGAGCTTATGACAACATATACTTTTGGATATTTGTTGCATTACTCTCAGCTTCCCGATGCCGTCTTTTTATTTTTTTATTATTATATATGAGATATTTGCATGGAAATATTTTTTATTGGATGAATTTTCAAATTCCTTTATATGATTTTTGTAATAATTTGTTTGAGGTTATAATTTTGTATAAGATGATGTAATAGTTGTAATTAAATTTGTGCATTTTGATTGCATATTTTATAATGTATACTGTATTTTATTATATATATATATATATATATATATATATATATATATATATATATATATATATATAATTTTTTTTATCTTTTTGTAAATTAGATAGTTTTATTAACTGTTTGAATGAGCAATTACATGGTGATGAGTAGGTGTATGCAACAGACAACTATGTTTTGACTCTGAAAATTGTTGTCTGTCATTACATAAGTAAAGGCACAAAATCCTTGGATGCTGAGAAATTGAAGTGCCAGGGTAACTGACAAGAGCCAAGTGGCTGATACGGGGCCTGAGAACCAAAACCATAGGTCATACGGTCGCTAAACCATTGAAACAAACATAAAGTGTGGAAAAACTGAGAAAGAGGCAGAGATGATCTACTGAATTTAGGAATTTACAAAATAAGTTCCTTAGATCAAACAACAAAGGTCACTGCTCACAAACAGATCAAAAATCAGTACAACAGTATATCACGTGGTTAAAACCTTCAAAGAGGGAAATAGTCCACGGCTTGAGCCAATGCGGTCACTTTAGATAGTTTATTAATATAAAAAGAAAGTTTACATATGTTTCTCTCATAAACAGTTACAGACAAATGACCTTGCATGCTCTTTAAATAGAGATCATGGACCAATCATGTGTTAAGCCATAGATCAAGTGTCGTTAATACTGAGGAGAGAGTGAACCGTCGGATCACTACAAATCGTGACCGTCAGATGTTACAAATGTATATAGTAAAGAAACACACTTTACCTAACTCTACACTAGACCAGGTTATACTTAACTATTTCCTATGTGTCAGAATATCCTAACAGCGCCCCTTAAGAACAACTTGGGATAGGATTGAAGAATTTACAAAGGTGACACAAAATGAGCATATTTCCTATGTGTCGAAATATCCTAACATCCCCCCTTAAGAACAACTTGGGATATGATTGAAGGATTTACAAAGGTGACACAATAGGAGAAGGAAGGAGGCATTAGAGCCTATCCCCCCTTAATAATAACTTTCCTGAACTCCAAGCATGGATCGAAGTTTGGTAAACTTCTCTTTTGTGAGTGCCTTTGTAAAGATATCGACAACTTGATCATTGGTTGAACAATATTGTACTTCAAGAACACGATCATGAATGAGCTTTCTAATGAAGTGTATCTGAAGCTCAATGTGTTTCATACACTGATGCCGAACTGGATCTTTGCATAGCTGAATGGCAATTTGATTATCACACCAAAGTGTAGTTGGATGTTGTTAATGAAGACCAAATTCAGATAGGATCTGACGAAGCCACATGGCTTCCTTGCTAGCTTCAACGACACCACGATACTCTGCTTCTACTGAAGAAAGGGAGATGGAAATTTGTTTCTTACAAGGCCAAGTAATAGGTCCCGAACCAAGAGTGAATACATATCCCGCAGTAGACTTTCTATCATCAAGATCATGAGCCCAATTAGAATCAATGAAACTAATCAACAATGGAGATGCTCCTAGACTGTAATGAATCCTGAACTGAAATGTACCTCAAATATATCGAAGTATTCTTTTAGATGCTTTCCGGTGAATTTCATGAGGCTGGTGCATAAACTAAGCGACAAGACCAATGACAAAGGAAAGGTCAGGACAAGTATGTGTTGGATACAGAATTTTACCAACAAGTTGACAGTATAAGGTAGCATCAACTTCATGGGTAGTAAAAGTGACTGAAATCTTGACTCCAGAGTGAAAGGGAGAAGGGGTTGGCTTACTGTCTTCCATGTGAAAGTGGCGTAGAAGATCCCAGGCATACCTGGACTGAGAAAGGGTAATACCTTATTTGGATTGCAAAACTTGAAGACCAAGGAAATAAATGCAAGTGTCCTAAGTCTGTCATTTCAAACTTCCTTTTGAGGCTAGACTTCAAATGGTTTATATGGTTGGGATCACTACTAGTAAGGATAATATCATCAACATAAAGAACAAGGATGGTGAAGGACTTACCCACTTTCTTGGTGTAGGCAGTGTTGTCAAAATGACACCTAGAAAATCCATTATCTAATAGATATCTATCCATTTCGGCATACCAAGCCTAACGAGCTTGTTTGAGACCATAGAGAGACTTCCTAAGGCAACAAAAAAGGTTAGAGTCATTTTGGATAAAACAAGGGGGTTGTTCCATGTAGATTTCTTCACACAAATCTCCATGTAATAAGGCATATTTAACATCCATTTGATGGACTTCCCATTTAAAGGAGGAAGCAAGGGAAAGAACAAGGTGGATGGAATTCATTTTGGCAACAGGGGAGAAGGTTTCAGTATAGTCAATTCCTTCAACTTGTGAAAATCCTTTAGCAACAAGACAAGATGTATGTCTATCCACTATTCTATCTAGTTAAAAATTTGTTTTTTAAACCCATCTACATCTGACAAGTTTTCTTCCTTTTGGAAGAGGAACAAGATCCCAAGTATCGTTTTCCAATAAGGAATGATATCCTTCATTCATAGGTTCATCCCAATATGGATGATAGGAAGCTTCTTTAAAGGTGTCTGGATCAAGATTTTCTGGAACTTGAGAAAATAAGGAAGAGGCTCTTTCGAACTGAGAATGTGTACGTCATCAATTTGCAGGGTCACCTGCAAGAGAACCTGTTGCATCCTGAGGAGAGCGGGCCCATATTGGAAGCTGAGGAGTGGAAGGAATATCTTCAAGAGGTGGAGGAGGATTTTCATCCCCACTGTCATCATTTGAGCTGGAAGGAATGCTATAAAAAATAGAAGAGATAGAGAAAGGTGGCACATATGTCGAATCAGGCTCGCAAGCCAAAGGTGGCACACCCATGGAACTAGGCTTGCAGGACGATATATTTTCATCAAATTTTACATCTCTTCTAATGATTATATTTTTGGATTTTGGTTGAAGAAGTATATATCATTTGACATCTTTAGAATATCCAATAAAAATGTATTTTTCACTCTTAGGTTCTAAGGCTTTATGTTTCGCATCTAGAATGTCGGCCCAAGCATCACTTCCAAAAACACGAAAGTGGCTTACATCTGGTTTGATTGAGCTTTGGGCTTCTTTTGGAGTTATATTCCTTAAAACCTTAGTAGGAGTATGATTTACTATGTAATTTTCACAGTTAATTTATTCTGCCCAAAAATTGAGACTAAGTCCTTTAGATTGAAGCATACAATTATCCATTTCTTTTAAGGTGTGATTCTTCCTTTCAGTTGCACCAATTTTTTGTGGAGTATATGGAACAATATGTTGCAATTGGATGCCATGCTCAGTGTAGAAGTTGATAAATTTGTTGTTAACATATTCTCCTCCATTTTCTGACCTTAACTTAAGAATTTAATGTCCAGATTGTTTCACAACAATGGCCTTAAAGTCCAAGAACATGTTAAAAAATTCACTCTTTAGTTTTAAGAAGTATATCCAAGTATGTCTGGAAAAAATAATCAATGAAAGTTAAGAAGTAATTGCAACCAAAGAAAGAAACAACAGAAAGTGGATCACATAAATCACTATGTGCAAGCTACAAAGGGGCTGAAGCATGCCAAGAGGCATGTTTGTCAAAACTATCCTGATGATGTTTTTTGAGTACACATCCGGAGAAAACACCATCTCGACAGGATACCATAGGAGCACCTGTCACCATATTTTATTTACATAGAGTTTGAAGAGAGTGATAATTTAAGTGACCAAATCGCTCATCCCAACGTTTTCTCAATTCATCATTATGAAACAAAAATGGAGGGAAGACATGATGACCCAAATTTGTCAAACTTATACAACCTTGTGGAAACATCAACAACGAGAGTAGCTAAAATATGTCTAGGATATTTGAGGTCATTGATTACAACATCATGAGGTGAGAATTCTACTATTTTCCCTTCACTTGAATGAGTTATCTGATAAATAGATAGAAGGTTGCATGACAAGGTAGGAACACATAATACATTCCTAAACTGACCATTACATAGATGAATGGTTCCATATCCTACAACACTAAGAGATCTATCATCACTAACATAAATATGTTTGGTCTTACAATCATTTAAAGAAGAAAACATGGCTTTATTTTCGTCCATGTGGTAAGAAGCTCCAGAATCAATGAGCCACTTATGAGAATGAGAAGAAGAAGATACATTTAATGCATAACTAGATGCTTGACAACCACAAGCTGAAAGTGTCATTCCTGAAGATGAAGTTGAAGAGGTCTCCAAATTGATGTGGTGCTTCTTCATTGCTGCTTCCATGGCTTCCATATTTTTAAAACATTTGGACTATACATGGCCATCACGATTACAAAAGTTGCAATGTCTATCTATTTTATTCATTTTGTTTTTCTTTTCCTTGTCAGTTTGGTGAATTTCTTTTTCAGTTTGTTGCTGAAATTTCTTAGGACTCTTGTTTGGTTTAGGACCATACTTTTTAGGATACTGCTTCTTGGGATTCTTTTGATATGGTTGTTGTTGGGTTGTTAAGAATTTCTTAGAAGCATTTCCAGAAGTGATAAGACCAAGGTGTAAGAGATTTTCTTGTTCTCTTATCAAAGAATATCAAAAGGCATCAAAAGAGGGGTTCTTATAGGCTCTTCCTTGAGAAATTATGGCTTCTCTAGTGGAATGGAAGGTGGAAACAAATACGGAGTATGCAGGGCCAAGCTTAGCAAGAATGGAATATATGAGGCTACCATCTTCCTTTTTGAACTTACAACCTTATAAAAGAAGTCTAAGGGTCTTGAATTTGGACAAAAAATCTTCAATAGAGGAGAAATTACTGGGGTCGAAAGTAAGAAACTCATTTTCAAGCTGGTGGGCCCTGATTTGATTTTGAATGCTAAAAACAGTAGTTATATTTTTCAGGGATTCATCAGGGGTGTCAATTTCAAGGATATGAAATCGAAGATCTTGAGCAATGGACATTCCTATCAACCCTTGTGCTTCATCTTGTTTTTTTTCCCATTTAGCGGCTTTATCTCGACCGGTAGGTTTAGTTTCTTGTCCTCTGGATATTATATAAATCCCTTTACTTCTAAGTAAATCTACCATGTGAGGTAGCCATTGGAAATAATTGATGCTGTTAAGAATAACAGGGCAAGAACTTTCCATTATTAAAACCTGAAGTTGGAAAGGGCTAAAACTAACTGATCTAATGGAAATATCTCGAAGAATTAGGCCGATTAAAAAAAAAACAACTCAAAAAATGGCTTCCACATGAAGAATTTGTGCCTTTTTGAGAAAACTGAGTTGTAGATGTCGAATAGTTACAGGAACGGTTGAAATTTGATGATGAAGTTCTACCTTTAAAAAAAATCCCGCCCATTTAACAAAAACATTTTTAGAAAAAGAAGCTTGAGAAAGAGACTTGAACCCAAGACCTCTATTCTCATAAACTATCATTATACCAGGCGAGCTAGTAAAAGGATTCATAATTGTTTGAAAGGAGGATGGGTTTTTTTTTTTTTACTCTTCGGTGTGCGTGCTTTTTCCTGAAAAAAAAACACAAAATCCTAGCACAAAAAAATGAAATACAACCCTTAAGACAGAACATTAGCCTTACCAGCAACTATCCCTTTTTGATATTTCTGATTTCCCAAGATCACACAAAGACGCGGGGAAAGAGCATACGTAGCAAAAAAATCTCGTCTTCCTAATTTTGATTTTCCAAGATCGCACATAGTGTAGAGCAAAGAGAATACATAGAGAAGAGGGTATAGATTCAACAATAGAGAAAATATAAACCGAAATAAACAGAGGGAACCAAAATAAACAAAATGATTAATAAATATAACTGCAAAACAAATACTTTATATCTCCAGATCTAAAATGATATAACTTGGGAAATTAGAAACATTTTCTCATGAAACAAAAGGGGTTCCTCACTGTAACAGACACTCCGGACACAACAGAGCTATTCTTCAAGTCCAAAAAGGTTTAGAAATTTATATCTAGAAAATGGCAGTCACATGTAGTCAAATCGGCTTCGGATTTGGATGAACAACGGATGCGGCCCTCAAAATAGCTCTGATACCATGTAGGAATTTACCTGGTAATTTCCTTAGATCAAACACCAAAGGTTGCCACTCACAAACAGATCACAAATTAGTACACCAGTATATCACGTGGCTAAGAACCTCAAAGAGGGAAATAGCCCACGGCCTAAGCCAACGCGACCACTTCAGGAAATTTATTAATATAAAAAGAATGTTTACATATGTTTATCTCATAAACGATTACGGGCAAATGACCCTCCATGCTCTTTAAATAGAGATCATGTACCAATCGTGTGTTAAGCCACGGATCAAGTGTCGTTAATACCGAGGAGAGAGTGAACCATCAGATCACTACAAATCGTGACCATGGGATTATAAGTTACAAATGTACATAGTAAAGAAACACACTTTACCTAACTCTAGACTAGACCAAGTTATAGTTAACTATTTCCTATGTGTCGAAATATCCTACATCCCCCCTTAAGAAAAACTTGGGATAGGATTGAAGGATTTACAGAGGTGACACAAAAGGAGCCTATTCCCTATGTCTCAAAATATCCTAACATTGAATATCCTTGTCGGCATTGAGACTGATCAGCCCATCGAGGGTTTTATCCTCATTGGAAACATTCTTGGAGTGGTTGCTAGTGGTGGCTCCATCTGCCTTCCTTTTGACAGTAGGAGGGGCTTTTGCATTATCCGTTCTCTTTTTTAATAGAGAATAATGAGGTGATTCTTGGGTGACAAAATGACGGTGGTGGACGACACTAACATACAGAGTGAATTACTGGGTGAGGTCATCCAAATTATTCTCTAGAATGGCATTGTGTTCCCTGTTAGCCTACATGGCTAGACCAACCCTTTTTTTGGTATGTGAGTGAAGCTCGATGGCTAGACTGAAGAGATTCTCCCTTGATCTTGTGAGTCCTGGGTCGGGGATCTAGTTGAAATCCCCATTCAATTCATGAGTGGAAATGCGTTGGTGATCCATGCAGGCTTGCTCCTCAAGCTCAGCCACACTTTGTCGGGCCTTAAGATTAACCACCCTCTCATAATTGATGGCCGCCTGTCAAGAAACAATCTCTGCTCTCGTTGTTGGCAACATACTCAGAGAGGCCCATTGAGAGGCACAGGCTCTTCTACCATGACCCCTACCTTGGTCGTTCCCTCTAGAGGCAGAAGATTTGTTACATTGGGTGGACCTAGCAGAGTGAAGGAAGGGAGAGTTGGGGAGATGGTGGCGCATAAGACAATGAGGAAGGAAGCAGATAAAGTGAAGAAAATGAGGAGCAGAGGGTCGGGTTATTTCCGAAATTAGACTGAAACAGGGGAAGGGGAGGCTGTTAGAAGCGAAATCTGGGATAAGGGAAAGATGATTCAAGGTCTGAAACATATAGGCGACAGGCTAAGTGGGCTGATGTGAAAGTAAGACAGGACTGATGATGGATTTTCTTGCTCAGGTCAAAAGGGAATGCAGATGAGAGGGGAGCAGGGAGGTGGATGGGCTCCTATGGAAACTAACAATTACTGCTGAGGTACTTCGCCTGTTGCAAAGGGAGGTGCCATTAAGGGGAATCGTGGGTTAAGCTCGTGGGGATTCTTCGATGGGTGGTTTTGGCCAAACATGTCCATCCTCATAATGATGGAACAATCATGCTTTGCATTGGGTTGTTGATAATCATCTCAGGCTTGGGAAAGGAGGTGAAGATTTCCATATGTCCCGTTATTTGCAAGTCTGTTTTCCATCTAGTTCGCCTTGCGCCGGACCGCCTGTAAGGAAACACCTTTGGAATGTTTGATATGTGTTTTTACTCCGCGAAAGATCCTGTTTAGCCACCAGATGTCCGATACCTGGTATGCTTTGTTCCCTTGTAGAAGTTTTCGATAGATATGCGTTTCCACCATTAACTCTCCTTCAACAATTAATGGCCAAAAGTTATGATCCTGAGCGATCGCTAAACCATGCTCCAATGCTTGAAGTTAAACAACATTTTTTTTTTAGTGTCATAGGTTTCCTTCATAAAGTAATAGGATTTTCCCAACATGATTTCTGAAACGTCCCCCGAAGCCAAAGTTACTGGGATTTCCCTTAGCAGCAACGTAATAATTCAACTTGATGAAGCCAGCCTCTAGGGGATGCCAACCTAGAGAAATAATATGAGGGGGGGGGGGGGGGGGATTGAGGAAGATCATGGGAGAGGGGGAGAGAGAGAGGCTTAGCAAATGGATTATCCAAAGATCCTCCTAGGAGGGGCTGGAGGGAGAGGAAGAGTGCAAAAGGCCTACTGATTCTCGGATGATTTTCTTGATGGAGGATATTTAATATTCTTCGGTTGTTGCAAATTTTTGAAAGTTATAGTGTTCCTTTCTGACAGCAAAAAAACTGAATTCAGCCCCTAAGGAGAGCTGGCCTCTAATATCGCTCTATCAGCATTTTCTCTCAATTAACTCAGTTCACCTCCACATGGTCTTCCACAACTTTCTTGTAATTTTATTTATCAATTTCAAAGAAATTGACAAATAAATATATTCAGCAAACTTTGGAATAATTTAGATATAGTTATAGATTTTAATTCCTCCGCCTTGTATTAATAACCCGACAATCCTTGCAAAGAAACACTTTAATATACTCCGGGCCCACACATACAATCGGCGGAATTCAATTAAATACATACACCATACCTTAGATTATCCTTCGTGCTACTTCCGAATGCACCACCGTTCGATGGGCTTCCCTCCAGATCGACGGCGATCGTCGATGTCGCACTACCTCATTAGTCGAACTTTAATGTGCGATGGCACGCAAAAAAGTGGTTTTGGGGGTCCTGCCTTAGGCCACGTGTGAGCTGCTCTATGGAATCGCTCCCAAATGGAAAATACTGCTTACTCCACAAAAGTGGTGCGATATGGCGGTTTGGTTTTGCAAACCCACTCTCGGATTTGGAACAGTGATTAACCAAATTTAATTCAGATTACACTAACCTTTTTATTCGTTCAGGTTCGCAGACTCAGGTCTAACCTCGGGACATAGACTCTCAGTTCATAGCAAAACAAACATACTTCTCTTTAGGCGGGATTTCACCACCATTAAACAGAGTTCGACGACCACGATTTTCTACACAAACCTCGTTTTTGGGTGGGATTTAATTCATAGAGATTGTTCAAAAAATTCAAGAGAAATAGTAAACAGAGGGATGCGGAGACTGTACAACAGTTCAATTCAAAAATTATATACGCATAGAGTTCAATCGCCTCACAATTAAACAAATTTCCTCACAAATATCAATTCAAGACAGTTTGATGGCCAACACGCATGAAAATTATTCAACCGGAAGAAATTGTTTGACACACAAATTTTATTGCAGAAATCTCCTTCCTTATGCATTCGGGGAATACAATTTATATACATCATTAGGTGCCTCTTCGGTTCCTCTGTGAGGACCGTTTTCAGTAAACCAAAAGCATAATTACAATTTATTCGCATAACAGAAACATGACAGATGGACTGAACCTAACTATTCGACTTCTACTAATCCTAACTGATCTAAATGCAACAGGCAGCTGAGGTATTGACACCTAGCTGTTACAATTCAAATGTTTTCAAACCCTTCTAGCCACAACATGTGGGAAAAACCTCCTACATTACTAGCTAGTGTCTAATGCCCCTGCATCAGACTCCCGAGGGCAATTTTCCTCATGGACTCCTGTCCATGAGCTCTTCCACTGATCTGCCTATCTTCTGCAACATTCCTTCAGTCATCCAAGTGGCATCTTCCTCTGGCTGGTCCTTCCATTTGATTAAGTACTGGAAGTACTCTTGTCCTCTAGTCTTCCTGAACACTCTTTTGTCCAATATCTTCTCTGGTTGCAATGGTTGTGTTGGAGGTAGCTGCTTTCCCCACTCAATTTGTTCCTTGTCTGCTGATATTTATTCTACACCATCATCTTCATACTTGTACAAATCTGCAGCATTAAAAATGGGAGATATTCCAACATCAGGAGGTAATCCAATCTCATAAGAATTAGCAGAAAACTTTCTAAGTATCTTGCATGGTCCAATCTTTTTGAACTTCAGTTTGTTATACTGCTTCCTTGGGAATCTCTCCTTTCTCGACTGTGCCAAAACCAGATCTCCTACTTCAAAATGAACTTTTTTTCTGCTCAAGTCTGCTCTACCCTTATATTTGATGTTGCTGCCTTGTAGCTTCTATTTCACTTGTTCATGTATGGCTTGGATCTCTGAAGCAAATTCCTCACCATCAACACTTCTCATCTCTGCCCTTCCCAGATTCCTTAACTCTGATATTCCTCTGGGGTGCATTCCATAAACAATATGGAATGGACTCTGTCCTGTTCTCCTATTTTGTGAGTCATTATATGCATATTCTGCCTGAGGAAAAATATGATCCCACTGCTTGGGATGCTCTCCTGCAAGACTCCTCAACAAATTTCCCAGACTCATTTTCACTACCTCAGTTTGTCCATCAGTCTGAGGATGGTAAGCTGAGCTGAAACTTAGTTTGGTACCAATTTTCTTTCACAACGTCCTCCAAAAATGGCCCACAAATCTGGTGTCTCTGTTTGAAACAATACCCTTGGGCAACCCATGCAATCTAACAACTTCTTTGAAACAAGTTAGCAACATGGGTGGCATCACTAGTTTTATAACATGGAATAAAATGCGCCATTTTGGAGAATCTGTCCACTACAAAAAAGACTGCATCATTCCCCCTCTGAGTCTTGGGAAATCCTAGAACAAAATCCATACTCACCATGTCCCAAGGCCTGTCTGGAATAGGCAAGGGAGTGTACAATCTTGCGTTCTGGCTCCTTCCTTTGGCATATTGACAGATTTTGAAATTTTTTACAAACTTGTCCACTTCTTCTCTCATCTTGGGCCAATATTAGAAGTGACTCAGCTGCTCATAAGTTTTGTCAGTACCAAAGTGTCCAGCAAGTCCACCTCTATGCTTCTCCTTGATCAAATTTTCTCTCATGGAACATTTTGGTACACACAGTTGGTTTCTTCTGAATAGTAAGTCCTCCTGCAAGAAATAATCCAGCCACTAGCTTCTATCTGTTAGAACAAGGTTACAACATGCCTCAAATGCTTCCTTAAAATCTGAATCTTTTTTATACAATTCTTTGAGAAAATCAAATCCTACAACTTCAAAATTGGTTTCTTGAACAAGCATGTGCCTCCTACTCAAAGCATCAGCGACTTTATTTTCTTGGCCACTTATATGCTTCAAAAAAAAGTTAAAACCTTGTAGATACTCAACCCATTTGGCATGCTTATGATTCAACTTGGGCTACTATACAATATACTATAAAGCATGATTATCAAAATATAATACAAATTCCTTGGACATCAAATAATGCCTCCAATTTTTCAGTGCCTGAACAACTGCGTAGAATTCCTTCTCATAAGAGGAATACTTCCTTCTGGTGTCATTTAGATTTCACTGAAGTAGGCTACAGACCTATCATCCGAACTCAGCATAGCTCCAATGGCCTCTCCACTGGCATCACACTTCACTTGAAACGGTTTAGCAAAATCAGGCAGAATCAAAACAACCTTCTCAGTTATATTTTGCTTCAAAATTTTGAAGCTTCTTTCTGCTTCCGAAGTCCATTTAAATGGTTTTTTTCTCTTATTTATTATCTCAATGATGGGTGCATTAATATTACTGAAGTTTCTTATAAATTTCCTGTAAAAACTGGCAATTCCATGGAAACTTCTTACCTCAAAAACATTTCTGGGAGAAGGCCACTCCACAATTGCCTTAACCTTTTCTGGGTCCATCTTCAATCCTTCTGCAAAAACAACAAAGCCCAAATACACCAAATTTTCCTTCATGAATGAGCATTTATTTAAGTTTATAAGCAGTTTCTCTTGGTCCAGCTTCTTCAAGACATAATTAAGCTGCCTTAAATGTTCTTCTTTGGTCTTGCTGAAAACTAATATATCATCCAGATAAACTATCGCAAACTTACCAATGAATTCCTTCAACACTTCATTCATAAGTCTCATAAAAGTGCTAGGTTCATTTTAAAACCCAAAGGGCATTACCATCCATTCATACAATCCTTCATTTGTTTTAAAGGCATTTTTCCACTCATCACCCTTTCTTATTCTAATCTGATGATATCCACTTTTTAAATCTATCTTTGAAAAATATTTAGCACCACTCAAACAATCCATTAAATCCTCTACTCTGGGCAAATGGAATCTGTACCTGATTGTTATCTTATTGATTTCTATGGAATCAGTACACATCCTCCAGCCTCCATCTTTTTTTGGGCTCAAGACTGTTGGTACTGCACATGGACTCAAACTTTCTCTGATCAGTCCCTTGTCCACCAATTCCTGTACTTGTCTCCTGATTTCCTCATTTTCTGTGGGATTCATTCTGTAGGCTACCTTATTTGGCAGATTTGAACCAGGGATAAAATCTATCTGATGGATGATCTTTCTCACAGGTGGCAGCTCATCAGGTAAATCATCCACAACAATGTCATAATAATTTTCTAACATCTCTTGGATTTCTATTGGAAAATCAGAAATCTTCGTAGAAGTAATAACTACCTTAGGTTTGCAAACTAAAGCAAAAATTACCTCTTCTTCTTCTATCTGCTGCAGATATTCCTTCCCGCTCATAAAAAAGGTCTTTGGATCAATCACTCTGCTTGATGGCCCTCCTTCTTCCATGGGTATCAATGTATGATATACCCCATCCTTGAAGAACTTGTAAGTGTTCTTCTTGCCATCATGTACCACTACTCTGTCAAACTACCAAGGTCTACCCAGTAGTATGTGACACACATCCATGGGCATCACATCACACAGGAATTTGCCTTTGTATTTGCCCATTTGGAGCTCTATCTCACACTGTTATTTTATAGCCAGCTGGTGCCCTTTATGCAGCAAGGACACCCTATAGGAAGTAGGATGCTCCCTTTTCTTCAGCTTCAACTTGTCTATCACCTCAGTGGAAACCAAATTTTCTGTGATGCCACTATCAATGAATAGCTGGAAGCATTTCCCCTGGACTTTGCATATGCTCCTAAACAAAGTATTCCTTTGTGCAGACTCAGTGACCTCTTTGGTTTGCTTCAATAGGACCTTATTAACCACCAAGGACTCTCCCCTCTTTGGTATAATTTCTTCTTCAATTTCTGCCTCTTCTCCAGCCTAGGAAACAAGAACATTTCTTGGACCAGTACCCACATTCTCTGGGCACTCATAGTTCTTATGTCCCACTTGCTGACATCTATAGCACCTCAATTCTCTGCCTCTGCCTCTGCCTCCTCTTCCTCTATAAGAACCCCTTCTGCCTCTTTCATCACCCTCCGTAGATGCGTTATGAGGTGAGCTACTGTTAGCTCCATCCCTGGGTGTAGTAGGCTTCCCTCTACCACCCTGACTTCCCTTTCCATGGAAAGTACCTCTATTCTTGGAAGACTACTTCCTTAGGAGTTTCTCCTCTGCTTTCAAGGCCATCTGATAGGCCTCTTCAACTGTCTTAGGAGACAAAAGACCAATCTCATCTTGGATCTCTAGCTTGAGACCATTCACATATCTGGCAGTCTTTTCTGGTGTGTCTTGAAATTGCCCAGCTCTTATGCTCACTCTATAGAATTCTTTTGTATATTCTTTTACTATCAGCAACCTCTGTCTCAGGTTCTGCATTTTCCTAAACAATGTTAGCTGATAATCACTAGGCAATAATTTACCTTTTAATTTAGCCATCATTCTGGTCCAGCTTTTGATAGGTTGCTTGCCAACTCTCCTCCTTTTTGCCTGCACTCCATCCCACCAAAGTGCAGCATGTCCCTTGACCTTCTTATCCTCGCTCATTTCTTCATATTCAAAGCACTTGTTCATTTCATTAATCCATTCCACCAGCTCCCCTGAATTAAGTCCTCCTGCAAAACTTGATACTTCAATCTTGGGCTTAACTGCAGACCCCAAAACAGTTCTGAGGAGCCTCATATCAGGACGAATCTCAGCCATTTCTCCAGCTTCTTCTAATTCAAGTTCACTGACGTCTTCAAGATATCTGGGATGTCTTCACTCTATGGCATCCATTCTGGCTTGGACCCTCTGCAAGGTCTCAAACACTTCTACATTGGCAACGGGTCTCCTTCTGCCAACACCTCTACCAACTCGGTTGCCATGTTAATTCTCTGCAAAAAAAACTTAAAAACTCTCTAATACCACAATTGACGACAAAAAAACTGAATTCGGCCCCTAAGGAGAGATAGCCTCTAATATCGCTCTGTCAAAATTTGCTCTCAATTAACTCAGTTCACCTCCACATGGTCTTCCACAACTTTCTTGTAATTTTATTTATCAATTTCATAGAAATTGAAAAATAAATATATTCAAGAAACTTTGGAAAAATTTAAATATAATTCTGGACTTTAATTCCTCCGCCTTGTATTAATAACCCGACAATCCTTGCAAAGAAACACTTTAATATACTCCGAGCCCACACATACAATCGGCGGAATTCAATTAAATACATACACCATACCTTAGATTATCCTTCGTGCTACTTCTGAATGCACCACCGTTCGATGGGCTTCCCTCCAGATCGACGGTGATCGTCGATATCGCATTGCCTCCTTAGCCGAACTTTAATGTGTGATGGCGCGCGAAAAGGTCGTTTTTTGGGTCCCGCCTTAGGCCACGTGTCATCTGCTCTATGGAATCTCTCCCAAATGGAAAATACCGCTTACTCCACAAAAGCGGTGCGATATGGCGGTCTGGTTTCGCAAACCCACTCTCGGCTTTGGAACAGTGATTAACCAAAGTTAATTCGGGTTATGCTAACCTTCTTATTCGTTCAGGTTCGCAGACTCAGGTCTAACCTTGGGACAAATACTTTCAGCTCACAGCAAAACAAACATACTTCTCTTTAGGCGGGATTTCACCACCATTAAGTAGAGTTCGACGACCATGATTTTCTACACATACCTCGTCTGTGGGTGGGATTTAATTCATAGATCTTGTTTGAAAAATTTGAGAGAAACTGTAGACAGAGGGATGCAGAGACTGTACAACAGTTCAGTTCAACAATTGTATACGCACAGAGTTCAATCGCCTCACAATTTTAAAAATTTCCTCACAAATATCAATTCAAGACAGCTTGATGGTCAACGCACATAAAATTTATTCAACCGGAAGCAATTGTTTGACACGCAGATTTTATTGCAGAACTATCCTTCCTTATGCATTCGGGGAATAAAATTTATATACATCATTACGTGCCTCTTCGGTTCCTCTGTGAGGACCGTTTTCAGTAAACCAAAACCCTAATTACAATTTATTCGCATAACAAAAACATGACAGATGGACTAAACCTAACTATTCAACTTCTACTAATCCTAACTGATCTAAATGCAACAGGAAGCTGAGGTATTGACACGTAGCTGTTACAATTCAAATGATATTGAACCCTTCTAGCCACAACATATGGACAAAACCTCCTACATTGCTAGCTAGGGTCTAATGCCCCTCCATCACTATCCTTCCAAAGGGACCAACAGATGATACCTAGTAAAAGGGTCCATGCACGATTAATATGTGGATGTTGGAAAAATACTGAGAGGAGGGGGGGGGGGGTGAATCAGTATTTAGAGTTGACTGACAATTTTTTTTAGTTTTCCTTTCTCTTAAAACCATATGTTACATTACTGCATCCAACTTGTATGTCCAAAGATCTTATTATGTCTTTACATAGATCATTGCATCATTTATTCATCAGATAAGCAGTAAGCATGAACATAAATAACAGAAAAAACCCTCAAACATAAGCAACACATATGAACACCAGGATTTAAGGTTGAAACCCAATTCGGAAGAAAACCACCACTGTTTTTATCTCAGTCTTCAATATTTATTATAAAGAAAACTTCTTACAATTTTATGCTAGTGCAGACTCATACCAGCATGCAGGCACCCACCTGCAGAAAGCTATAACCTTCTCTCATTTACCAGCCTTTCCTGGAAGGGAGCTACAACCCCCTTCTCTCGTTTACCAGCTACCACTTTAAGGGAGCTACAACCCCCTCAATGAAGGCTTCGACCCTCAGATCTACTACGGACCACGCTTCATCCAATTCCACAAAACATACCTTGCAGGCCACCAGATTTATTTATTTTCTTCAGAGGTGCATCCTTAATTCAACAATCTGTTACCCATTCCATACAGATATACTTCAGAGTGAAGTATTCATTCACAACCCTTATACGTACTTCATGATTTTGTCAGTCGATTGAACCAGGAATTAATCATCATCTGATCTAAAGATATTGATCAATCATCATATTTACAGGTGCGCCATAGATTCAGATATATCAAAGTTTATTCATACAGCTATCTCTAAAAGAGATTCGTTTATTATCGACCCTTTCACACGCACACCTCGTTCTCTATTTCTCTTCTCCTTATATAGTTTTTCCTTTAGTAAAACCATGAGTCAAAACCACGAACCGCTAATGGTATTCCTAGATGGGGTAAAAATAGATAATCCAGTGTATTAAAAATCGAGCAAATCCAAATTGAAATCCCAACATTCGTTCTTCCATGCACGAATCATCCCAAAGGTAGTCTTTTATCTCCGCCATATAATATTATTTCAATTCAGGGGCTTCCTTCACACTTCATAACAAAATGTTTGAATTTTATAAATATAACCCCAATGGTTAATAAATCCGCAAATCTTAAGCATGACCAATGCATTCTTATGCATGGGCCCCAGTGTTAATGGTCATATCCATCCGACGGTTGTTATCGCATCGCGCCACCTCATTTGATTGGACAGATATCGCTCGACGAAGGTGCACGAACAATAACGTGCGATGGCCTGCCGTACTTTGGTTAATCTTTGTGCATCTTCCTCATACGACCACCATCCGATGGCTTCCCTCCAGATCAACGACGCACAACAATATCGCTGGGCATCCTGGATCGAACAATAACGCGCGATGGTGCACAGTGACAAGCGATTTTCTGAATTCGTACAGGGACGCGTGTCGCCCATTCTATGGAATCAGAGCCAACCTCTTGAATACCGCTCAACCCGCAAAAGTGGTGCGATATGGGCAATTCGATTCCACAAATCCACTCATGGTTTTTAAATAGTGATCAACCGTCCAATCAAATTCCCGCTCTGTACTCCAGGTTCCGTCTGCAAATATATATGAACTCTGCCCTTCATGTGAAATAAATTAACAAATATCGCTTGGTTCCATATGAATTATATATAAACTTTGGACCTTTGTGAAATATGTAATGCGCTATATATTCTTTTATGTTCCAGCTTTAGAGTATCCTCCAGCGAGGTAGGCGATTCTCGGAATTTATTTATATATATATATATATATATATGATGCCCGACTGGGTAATGATTCCCGGAATAAGGTTTTATATATACATACATTGCCGCTATTTGTTTAAGTGATCTTTAAGAATAGCGTCAATTCCTTTGTAAATGATTCAGCACTACATTTCTTAAGTTCAACTCTTTTGTACCCAACCTTCGAAATATTATAATATACAATTGCCCTGTAGGACCCATATCCTTATATCATCACATCGCATCGCATATTCATTACTCTGCCTCTCTGTTTCTTCGCTGATTTTGATATGCGATCTCATCGCATCGCACATACAAATATCGCATCGCATCGCAGATCAATCGCATACTCTGCCTCTCTGTTTTTTTTTTCGCCGATTGCGATGTGCAATCTCATCGCATTGCACATACAAATATCGCATCACATCTTCATTACACTTCTTTGTCTGTTGACCTTTGTTCTCTGCCTTTCTTTTCTCTTTTCATAGTTACTGTTTCAGATGCTCCTTCTTTGTGAATTCCTTTGCCATCAATGACAAAATTTCCAACAATATCCCCCTTTGGCATTGATGGCAATATTCTTCCTTTGTTTCTTTATTTGTCTTTGAGAAGCCCCTCTTTTCCTCCCCCTTTGACATCAATGGCAAAGGGTTGATCAATATCCTTTGTACCGACAATACCATTCTCCCCCTGAGATCATGCTGCATATTCAAACATAATATTCAATGAAATATCAGAAATGACTTACTCAAGATCAAATATTCTCAAGCATGAGATCATATTACAACAAGTAATGCATCCTTGCCACATGACCAATGCTCCCCCTTAGCCTGTGCATCCTGACCACTTTCAACAGGAACGTATTTTTCAGTATTTAAGTAGATCTGATCTTCTGCATGGCAGAGACTACTCCTAGCTTCTGTCTGAGATATTCGAACGCTTCCCTGGGTAAAGGTTTGGTAAATATATCAGCAACTTGTTCTTTGGAGGGCACATACTCCAACTTCACCTTTTGTTCAAGCACTTGTTCACGTAAGAAGTGATATTTGATGGGAATTTTCTTGGTCTTGGAATGCATAACAGGATTCTTTGAGATACTAATGGCACTTGTGTTATCACACATAATGGCTATAGGAGATGAGCATTTGATTTGAAAGTCTTGTAATTTTTGCATCATCCAAATAAGTTGAGTGCAACATGATGCGGCAGCCACATATTCTGCTTATGCTGTAGATAAGGCAATAGAGCTTTGCTTCTTGGTGAACCAAGATACTAACCGGGGCCCCATGTAAAATTCACCACCACTAGTGCTTTTCTGATCATCAACATTTCCAGCCCAATCTGCATCAGTGTAATCCTGAAGAGTGAGATCAGCGTTATTTGGATACCATAGCCCAAAGTCTTGAGTTCCTTGTAGATATTTGAATATTCTTTTGACAGCCTGAAGGTGAGACTTTTTTGGATTAGCTTGGAATCATCCAACAATCCCATCTGCATGCATAATGTCTGGTCTAGTCCCAGCGAGATAAAGTAGACTTCCTATCATAGATCTGTATTCTGGTTGATTCACTATGGGAGAATCATCATGAGAACTGAGATTACATCCAGTTACCATTGGTGTACTTACAGGTTTGCACTCTTCCATACCATACTTCTTCAGAATTTGCTTAAGATATTTTGTTTGTGATAAGAATATGCCATCTGTTGCTTGTTGCACTTGCAAGCCAAGAAAGAATGTTAGTTCCCCAAGTAAAGACATTTCAAATTCTTGCTGCATAACAGAAGCAAATTTCTGACTCATATATTCTTCATTACTTCCAAAAATGATATCATCAACATATACAACCACAATCAATAGTTTATCATTTTCAGTTTTTGTGTATAAGTTGCTATCAGCAGACCCCTTTGAAAATCCTTGTTGGTGAAGATATTTGTCAAGACGATAATACCATGCCCTTGGAGCTTGTTTGAGACCATATAGAGCCTTTTAAAGTCTACAAACAAGATTTTCATCATTTCCCAAAATGAATCCTTCTGGTTGTTCTATATAAACTTCTTCTTCTAGATCACCATTGAGAAAAGTAGATTTAACATCCATTTGATAAACTTTGATTTGTTGGAAGCTTGAAAAAGCAAGAAACATTCTTATGGCTTCAAGTCTAGCTACAGGAACAAAAGTTTCTTCAAAGTCTATACCTTCTTGTTGAGCATACCCCTTGCAAACAAGTCTAGCTTTATTTCTTATAACATCCCCATTCTCATTTAACATGTTTTTGAATATCCATTTAGTTCCAATGACATTTTTGTCATGAGGTCTTGGTACTAATTCCCAAGTGTGATTCTTTTCAATTTGATCAAGCTCTTCATTCATGGCTTGAATCCAACATTCATCTTTGCTAGCTTGACCGACATTGTGTGGTTCAATAGTGGAAAAAAATGCTAGATTGCTAGAAGATCCCACAAGAGTCCTTCTTGTTTGTACACCTGATCCCTTTTCTCCCAAAATTTGAGATTCTGGATGATTCTTTTGAACATATCTGGATGGAGCTTTTTCAGATAACTCATCTTCGGGTTCTTCATTGGGTTCACTGCCTATATCATTCCTATTTGATGTAGGAGGATATATGTCATTAACATCCTCATCTGTTGTTTTTTTTCTTCTTTTGGAGTTGCAGGAGACTCATCAATAACAACATCAATACATTCAACAATCTTTCGAAGTCTTTTATTGTAACATTTATATGCTTTAATCCTAGAGGAGTAACCAAGAAATATTCCTTCATCTGCTTTAGGTTCAAAATTGCCAAGTTTTTCATCATTATTTTGATAAAGAATTTGCTTCCCAAAATTCTAAAATGCTTTATAGTGGGAGGATTACCATACCAGAGTTCATATGGAGTTTTATCACTATTTACACGAACATGTGCCTTGCTGAGAATGTTTACTGCTGTATGTGCTGCTTCTCCCCAAAATGTGTCAGGTGTTCCGGAATCATCAAGCATAACTCTAGCCATTTGTTGAACTATTCTATTCATTCTTTCTGCAACACCATTTTGTTTTGGAGTGCTAGCTACAGAAAACTGTCTTTTTATGCCTTGTTGTTCACAAAATTCAAGGAATTCATCTGATGTATATTCTCCTCCTCGATCAGATCTGAGACACTTTATTTTTAGACCTAATTCATTCTCAACTAGAGCTTTGAAGATCTGAAATTTCTCAAATGCTTCATCTTTGTGTTTAAGCAGCCCAATCCGACACATTCTAGAGAAATCATCAATGAATAAGATATAGTATTCTTCACCATGTGGTGACTTTTTCCTCATAGGTCCACATATGTCAGTATGAATGAGTTCAAGAGGCTTACTTGATGATCCTTCCTTGGCATTAAATTGTACTCTGGTTTTCTTACCAAATTGGCAAGATTTGCATATGATATTTTCAGGTAGAGTAATATTGGGAAGATCACGAACAGCTTTAAGTCTGCTTGATTTATTGATTTGGGAGAATCTCAGATGCCCCAAACTTCTATGCCATAGCCAATTTTCTGAAGATTTACTCAAGTAACATTGTTCTTTGCAGTTCTTCAATACATACAGGTTGCTTGGAGTTCTTTTTCCTTTTATAATTGCTTTACTTGTATCAAGATCACGTACCACACATTCTTTTGAACTAAAGACAACTTCAGTTCCTTGATCACACATTTGACTTAAAATTAACAAGTTATGATTTAATCCATCCACATACATGACTTCATTAGCTTTCACCTTTTCTTTTAGAAAAACAGACCCTTTTCCCTTAATGACCGCAGGAGTATCATTTCCAAATGTAACATTCTTTTCTTTTTCTAGAGCACTATATACAATAAGTTTGGCTTTGTCACCTGTCATGTGTCTTGAGAATCCACTATCAATGTACCATTGGTTTTCTTCATCTTCTGCAAATAACGCTATGCCACAATTTTAAACCTGTAATTCCTTCTTTTTCCACACATTGGAGCTTGAAGGAACATGTTCTTTTGGCTGAACTTTGCTCCTTCATTCAGATTCTTCATGGCCAAAATATTGCAATAAGCACATTCAAATTCATTTTGAAGAGGAGAAAAGTTGTTATAGGTATTCTTCTTTGTTACAATATCAATCCTTTTCTTTCTTGCTTCTCTTGTCATGATAGTTTTATATGCTACACATTGAACAAATTTATGACCAAAATTGTGACATGAGAAACATTTTCCATTGAAGAAGAAATTTCTACGATCATAAAATCTCCTTCTTGAATTTACCTGTTGATTGGTGTTTCTTTGAAAGAGATTCCTGTTAGTTTTCTTTGAATTGAGATGATCATTCTTTACCTACAAAGATTCTTTATTCTCTTGCTGAGTGGCAGCATGTTGTATACCAGCAATAGCTACTTTTAGATAATTTGGTGCTGAAGCCTGAGAAGATTCTTCGATATATCCAAGACCTGTCTTTATAAGGGGAGAACGTTGTACCTTGATAATCTCATCTAAGGTTTTAGCTCCTTTAGCAAATCTAAGATTCAGATTCTTTGCTTTCTCAATTTCTTTTCTTAGACTTAGTACTTCACACTCTAATTTCTCATTGTGTTTCTCTTTTCTTCAAGCTGATTTTTCAGAGTTTCTATGATTATTTTACTCTCTTCTAAAAAAATTTTGAGTTGATTGTTTTCATCAAGAAAATAATTATCTTCTAGAGCATCCACAAAAGTATCCTTTTCTTCTCTAGATTCCTTTTCAAATGCCATGAGAAGTCTAAGATCTTGTTCACATTCTTCCTCACTATCAAATAACCCATCACTGTCTTCATGAGTATAGTAAATTTTTCTTGTGCTATAAAGATTCTTATTCCCTCTTACTACTTCCTTCCCCTTTTTATGTGTTTCTTTATGAGGACACTTAGCAGCATAATGACCAACTCTTCCACAATCAAAACATTTGAAAGGGAGCTTACCTCTGAACTATCCTGTGCCTAGTTGAAGTTTCTTTACAAAGTTTATCTCATCTTCTTCTGAGATATATCCTTATCCTTCTATTTTTTGTACTTCCTTTTCTTTTGTAGAAGTTCTAAAGACTGCTTCTTTGACTTCAAATGATCCTCCTCTTCTCATTTCATATGCAGTTAGTATGCCATGAAGTTGCACCACAGTAAGATTTTGAAGATCCTGCTTTTCTTCAAGAGCATAAACTTTTGATTCAAATTTTGCAGTTAGTGATCTTAAAATTTTCTCAACCAGAGTAGATTCGGTTATTATTTCTCCCAAATTTTTCATACGATTTACAATATCATCAAGACGTAGAAAGAAACTTGCAATGCTCTCCTCATTATCCATTTTTATATTCTCATATTGAATTCTGAGAGTTTGGAGTTTAGCAATTTTTACCTTTGCATCACCTTCGTAACTTAGAATGATTTTGTCCCATATTTCCTTTACTGTATTCAGCTGCATGACTTTGAAAAATTCTGATTCAGTTAGACTTCCCAATAGTGCATTGACCGCCTTTGCATTGGCTTCATAATTCTTTCTTTTTGTCGAATCAGTTGGTACTGCAGCTGGATATTGATATCCTCCTTCAACAATTGCCCATACATCTGCTCCTAGAGACTGAAGATAGGATCTCATCCTTATTTTCCAGAAGATTAAATTGTTTCCGTTAAAGAGCAGAGGCCTGATAAATGCTGGTCCATCTTGATTGCTCATCTTGCTTGATCTTCCTTCTAGCGGCTAAGCTTTTTCAAAAGGACCTGCTCTGATACCAATTGTTGGAAAAATACTGAGAGGGGGGGGGGTGAATCAGTATTTAGAGCTGACTAACAATTTTTTTAAATTTTCCTTTCTCTTAAAACCATATGTTACATTACTACATCCAACTTGTATGTCCAGAGATATTATTATGTCTTTACATAGATCATTGCATCATTTATTCATCAGATAAGTAGTAAGCATGAACAGAAATAATAGAACAAACCATCAAACATAAGCAACACATATGAACACCAGGATTTAAGGTGGAAACCCAATTCGGGAGAAAACCATCGCTGCTGTTATCTCAGTATTCAATATTTATTATAAAGAGAACTTCTTACAATTTTATGCTAGTGCAGACTCATACTAGCATGCAGGCACCCACCTGCAGAAAGCTACAACCTTCTCTCGTTTACCAACCTTTCCTGGAGGGAGCTACAACCCCATGCTCTCGTTTACCAGCTACCACTGGAAGGGAGCTACAACCCCCTCACTGAAGGCTTCGACCCTCAGATCTACTGCAGACCGCGCTTCATCCACTTCCACACAACATACCTTGCAGGCCAGCAGATTTATTTATTTTCTTCAGAGGTGCATCCTTAATTCAGCAATATGTTACCCATTCCATACAGATATACTTCAGAGTGAAGTATTCATTCACAACCCTTATACGTTCTTCATGATTTCGTCAGTCGATTGAACCAGGAATTAATCATCATCTGATCTAAATAGCTTGATCAATCATCATATTCACAGGTGCGCCATAGATTCAGATATATCAGAGTTTATTCATACAGATATCTCTAAAAGAGATTCGTTTATTATCGACCCTCTCACACGCACACCTTGTTCTCTATTTCTCTTCTCCTTATATAGTTTTGCCTTTAGTAAAACCATGAGTCAAAACCACGAACCGATAATGGTATTCCTGGATGGGGTAAAAATAGATAATCCATCGTATTAAAAATCGAGCCAATCCAAATTGAAATCCCAACATTCATTATTCCATGCACGAATTGTCCCAAAGGTAGTCTTTTATCTCCACCATATAATATTATTTCAATTCGGGGGCTTCCTTCACACTTCATAACAAAATGTTCGAATTTTATAACTATAACCCCAATGGTTAATAAATCCGCAAATCTTAACCGTGACCAACGCATTCGTATGCATGGGCCCCAGTGTTAATGGTCATATCTATTTGACGGTTGTTATCGTGTCGCGCCACCTCATTTGATCGGACGGATATTGCTCGACGAAGGTGCGCGAACAATAACGCGCGATGGCTTGCCATACTTTGGTTAATCTTCGTGCATCTTACTCATATGACCACCGTTCGATGGCTTCCCTCCAGATCAACGGCGCACATCAATATCGCTGGGCATCCTGGATCGAAAAATAACGCGCGATGGCGCGTAGTGATAAGCAGTTTTCTGAAGTCCTACATGGACGCGTGTTGCCCGTTCTATGGAATCGGAGCCAACCTCTTGAATACCGCTCAACCCGCAAAAGTGGTGCGATATGGGCAATTCGCTTCCGCAAATCCACTCGCGGTTTTTAAACAGTGATCAACCGTCCAATCAAATTCCCACTCCGCACTCCAGGTTCCGTCTGCGAATATATATGAACTTTGCCCTTCATGTGCAATAAATTAATAAACATCGCTTGGTTCCATATGAATTATATGTAAACTTTGGAACTTTGTGAAATATTTAATGCGCTATATATGCTTTTATGTTCCAGCTTTAGAGTATCCTCCAGCGGGGTACGCGATTCTCATAATTTATTTATATATATATATGATGCCCGGCTGGGTAGTGATTCCCGGAATAAGGTTTTATATATACATACATTGCCGTTGTTTGTTTAACTGATCTTCAAGAATAACGTCAATTCCTTTGTAAATGATTCGGCACTACATTTCTTAAGTTCAACTCTTTTGTACCCAACCTTCGGAATATTATAATATACACTTGCCCTGTAGGACCCATATCCTTATATCATCGCATCGCATCGCATAGTCGTTACTCTGCCTCTCTGTTTCTTCGCTGATTGTGATATGCAATCTCATCGCATCGCACATACAAATATTGCATCGCATCGCAGATCAATTGCATACTCTGCCTCTCTTTTCTTTTTTTCGCCAATTGCGATGTGCGATCTCATCGCATCGCACATACAAATATCACATGGCATCTTCATTACACTTCTTTGTCTGCTGACCTTTGTTCTCTGCCTTGCTTTTCTCTTTTCATATTTACTGTTTTAGATGCTCCTTCTTTGCCATTTCCTTTTCCATCAATGACAACATTTCCAACAGTGGATGTGAGGAATAAGAGGAGCATCAATTCTCAAGGGTTAGAATATGGAGGAAGGGTCTCTATCAATGGTTTTGAAGATCAGGGTTGCCTAGTTCCAAATGTTGGAGGAAAAAGAGCACTCATTGAGAAAGTGGTTGGTAGTCTCCTTCTCAAGTCTGCAGAGAATGCATCTAGAGGGCCTGATGAAGCCCTTATCTTGGAGGTTGTCCCATGTGAGAATTTTCCTTTGCAAGATGAGCGAAGGAAAGATGAACATTTTTTGGCAGTGCTTTATAGCCCATAGGTCTTTCCAGTTACGCTCCCGGTGATGGGATTGGGGGAGATCGCATATTAGTAGGATTCCTTGAGGTAGAAGTGGCCTGTTGGGTTCTCCCCCAATATTATTTTTTTCTTCTCTTCCATCCTTTGAATCTATCTCTGAGTGAGCTCTTCAAAGATATTTTTCCATGCCATAGGATAGGTGTGTTGGTCCCATTCGGAAGAAACAAGCCACTCTCTCTGGCCTTTATTTTCACTATTTTCCTTCTAGTAGTGTTTCAACACGAATTTATTTTTGTTTTGCATGTGAATCTTTGTATGTTCATACTACTCTTGATTTAGCTTGGGGCTTTGTTTCCATTGATCCTCCAAGTATAAAGTAGGTTCTCCATTTCAAATTTCCCAAAAACAGTTATCTCAGATGATTTTCCTGTTTTCCAATCCTTGATTCCATGTTGCAGAGCCTTTGATGGTGTCCTTTAATTGGATGAGGTATTCTGGGCTGTGAGTGGGAGAATTTTTAGATTTCCATAGAGTGGCCCAGGAAGAGTGGTGATTGGTGATCCATCTCCACCAAATCTTAGCCCCCAAAGCTTTACCCATTTTTTCTGGGTCTCTAAGACCTAAGCCTCCTTCATGCTTTGCCTTGCAGACTTTGTCTGAGGCCACAAGAGCCCATTTCTTGCTGCCCTTTTTTCCTTTCCATAGGAAATTTATTTAGATGTTTTGAAGATGGAAAGAAATGGCTTTGGGGGTGTCCAAGGTTGAGTATTGGTAGATGGGAATGGATTGCAGGGTTGACTTGACAAGTACTAGTTGGCCAAAAAAATTAAGAGTTTTGAACGTCCAATTGCTTAGTTTTTTTTCCAAATTTGTTGTGAGATTATCCGAATTGGATTTAATGAGTGGTTTTTCCAAGAGGGTGACCCCCAGATATTTAGAAGGGAAGGAGCTAAGTTTAAAATCCATAATTGTGGCAATATTTTGCTAGATGGGAGGTGGGGTGTTGAGAAAGAACAATTTGGATTTATCCACATTGATGGTCGTTCCCCAGGCCTGTGGGAAATTAGATCAGATGTATTTGAATGCTAGGGATTATTTTACATTAGGAGTTCCCATGAGCAGGGTGTCGTCAAATTTTTTTTGATGAGTGGAGGGGGGAACGAATGGGTAGAGTTTGATGTCGGAGATGGAGTTTAGGGAGGAGTTGCTGAGATGGAACGGTTTAAGCCTTCATCCAGGTTGAAAAAGAGGAAGGGAGAAAGGGGTTCACCTTGCCTGATGCCTCGGGTGGGGGTGATGATTTGGGAGGGAGAATCATTGAGCATAATAGAGAAAAACACACATGTTACCATTTTTCCATGATCCAGGATTTTCCTTGTATATTCCAAACTAATTTTTTCAAAGGCTTTGGAAATGTTCAATTGTATTATCATACCTAGTTTCTTCTAAATTTTGTTAGAGTGAATTATCTCCTGAGAGAGGATGATACTATCCAGGATTTGTATGCCTCCTACATACCCTTTTTGGTGATGGGATATGAGGAGAGGGAGAATGGTTTTTATACGATTGGCTAGGACCCTAGATATGATCTTGTAGATGAAATTGCAAAGAGAAATAGGCTGGAACTTGTTGGGAGAGTATGCATCTTCAGATTTCAGAATCAAGGTGAGGAAGGTGGCATTCAGATATTTTAGGACTAATTTTTGAATGCGAGATTCTTCCATGAGATCATGGATCTCCAGTTTCATGAAAGGCCAGCATGCTTTGTAGAAGTTAGCATTGAAGCCATTTGGGCCTGGAGCCTTTCCAATAATCACCTCCTCAACCTCTGGCATGGAGAATTTTCTAAGCAACATTTGGTTGTGTTCCTGAGTTAGGATGGAGGGAATATGATCCGTTGTTTTTTTTATTCCTTCAAACCTATCTTGATTGGTTTCATCAAGGAGTGAAGCAAAGTATTGGTTGATTTCCTCTTCCATCTCAACACGAGTGTGTATGATGGCTCCCTGTTTGGTTTTTAGGCTCAAAATTCTTTTTTTTTTCCTCTGTTGGATCATAGATTGGTGGAAGAAGACAATATTTTTCTCCCCACAGTTTAACTAGCTGATGTGATATTTTTTTTTCCATAAATTCTCCTCTTGAACTTTCCTTTCCTCCCAACTATTCTATAGCACTATTTCCTCCATTTTCCTCTACTCGATGAGGCCATTTTTGATGATCTGTTGTTGTAGTGCTTCTTTCTTGAGCTCTATTAATTTTTTCTTCGTGATGATATTTACAATTTTTTTATTATTCCAAGTCCTTATCCCTGTTTTTATGTGCTCTAGTTTTTGCTAGAACTCGTAAACATTGTTTCCATGCTTGGATTGAGGGATCTCCCACCATTCTTTCATTTTCCCCATGAAATCACGGTGATCTAGCCAGAATGCTTCAAATATGAAGGGCTTTCTTTTGGGTCCATCCAAGATTTGGATTGACAGATCAATGGGCCAATGATCAGAGCCTCCTTGAGGAAGAATTCTAGCTTTCTTTTCCCAAGAGGTAAGGTATATTTCTTTCGAAAGGAGGAAGCGGTCCAGCTTTTATGCAATTTTCCTTTCTCCACCCAGCCTGTTATTCCAAGTGAAGGAGCCATTCTTGGTGGGGATATCTATAAGACTTAGATCATATATGGTTGACCTAAAGGCCTATTAGTCTTTGTCTAGATTTCTAAGACCTCCTCTTTTTTCCTTCAGATGGACCACCATGTTAAAATCCCCTGTGATGATTTTATAAGAATGGTGGTGAGAATTTTGTAATATGCTAAGAATTTTTAGTAGATCTATTCATTCAATGAGATATGGGGAGCATACACATAGGTCACGCAGAAACTGTATTTGAATCATATGATTTTCAGGACCATGGTAAGAGTGTGTCTGGTGGCTGTTGAGTCAGTGAATTGGAATAGGGAGTTTTTCCAGAGATTGGTTATGCCTCCTGCGGATCCTCTAGCTGAGATTATTGCATAACTGTAGTGTTTGAAGCAAGATTACTTTATCATTTCTATGTTTTCTAGGTCACTCTTTGTTTCTTGGAGGAACATGATGTCTAGTTTTTCCATTGCTATTCTATTTTTTAGGATCCTTTTTTTTGTCGAGACTATTGAGTCCTCTAATATTCTAGGTGATACAAATCATTAAGAAATTTTTGGGGTTAGGGTTAGTGTTGTTGAGGTAAATCCCCTCTGTGGACAGAGGTGATTCGTACTAGCCCAGACCGGGTCTAGCAACAATCGTTCACGCTATAGTGCAGGTTCCTAATTGCAAATAAACCAACTAGCAATGAAGGCTTACCTGGAATCCAACACTGTGGCTTGTAGAGAAAGTAGCGCTCCCATTCCTTAGCTCCGACAGATCACAATCCTCATGATCTCCGTGATCGGACACCTGCACACGCAAGAAAAAAAACGAACGCAAGCGTAAAATCTAGTATATGCAACTATATGTCAGTAAGAGAAGACATAAATCATCATCATAATCGACAACAAGAGTGGAACCATAACCAATAGTAGATTATCATTAATCAATCAAAGAAGAATACAACCATAGCCCTGACACTGAATTCTCCTTCGGAGGGTAGCCAGCGGAACACGTCTCTAAAAATCCTTTCGGGGATGGGACAAACCTCTCTCTTCGGATGTCTCAACAATAATCTCCTTGATTGGATTTGGCCTTAAGGGAATGAGTCAAGGCTCTTGCAGCATAAGGCTCTGATGGCTCTTGGGAACTTGGAGACTAGCTTGCAAAGGAGATGAGAAAGCTTTTATAGATGGAGGAAGGGGAGTTGGGATCCCTATAATGATGGGATTGGCCCTATCCTCAAGGAAGCTTCCATGAGAGGTGGCAAACCACTTCCTCTACATGGAGATCCGGAACCAAACCTCCCAACTCAAATTAGATAACAGTTTATGGATCAGTTAGGACGAAACTTCTGCCATTTATTTTTTAAAAACACTCCTTAAAATGAATGGCGTGAGTGTGACTCTGGGACAAAGCACCAATTGGCATGCCCTCTTTGAAGGATTTCCCCCATTGGCGCGGGTATTGAACTGGCTTCCCGTGCCAATGCAAAAAGGGGTGTTTTTATGGTTTTTTACAAGGAGTTGTCTTCAGGGCAATGAAAGTACATGTTTAGGGGAATGTCATGAAAGATTTTTCAAGTTATGTCACTGCTCACAGGTCACGGAATGAGCCCTCCAATGTTGCGGGATGGGGAATTGCAGGGACGGTGACAAATTTCTGTGTAATAGATGCCCCCTAAAACATGAGGCCCGAGAGAGAGAGGGGTGAAATGCTTTACAATAACGTGTCCAACTGAAAACACCGCCGTCGGAAAACCTGCTTAGAGAAGTAAAACTGATATCTCAAATACATGATAGATACGTGGTATGGGAGCAGCCAGCCATAACAGAGTATGTAATAATCCAGATCCGAGGCATGGACGCAGCCATCTAGTGAAGATCGGTAAATAGACTCAGGTATGGTCGCAGCCATCCAATCAGTGAGTCATGTAACTAATCATAATAATCCACAAAATCGCAGCCTGGACTATAACAGACAGGAATCCAGGGTCTTGCGCTCCATCTCGACCCGAACAAATTACAAGTTCAAGCATGCGAATAAGTGAGCTGAAGTCGAACATGCAAGAACATCGCCTGATTACCAGCCAATGATGAAAGCTGTTAACAGACGCGAGAGGTACCACCATTAATGCCAATGGTCCTCAAGGTACTACAGGTACAATCTACGGCATGTGAACAATGAGCTAACGTCGAACACTCGCAGAATCACTCGATCGGAGGCCAATGAAAACCTGGCGTCGAATGCAAAGAACCTGCCATTGAGGCATGCAGGCTCCAAGGTACCAGAAGGGAGTCTCTAGATCAGCTTCCTGGATAATGAGCTGAAGTCGACTGGAAGTGACCTTGATCGAAGGTGGGCCATAGTGTTTCCCACATCATCGATGCAAGACCGGGGAACATAATGTCTTTGTGAATCACGATCAGATGAGAATCAGAGGAAGTTGATACTTGCAGAGGTCAACTTCTCTTGAACATATGGCAGCACGACAGTGAGTTTGGCAGTATTTGACATCAACGGATCAGAGGTCATGGCGACGAGGCAAAGAGCATATGAGAGGTCAAAAGGGATGACCCAAACCCATGGAGGTAAGTGGAAAACGAGATGAGATGTCCCCAACCTGACACAAATGCAGAGAAGTGCCATGTTCAAGAGCGACATACTGCCGACACAATAATGATTGTGGTTCCATTTTCCCCCACCATTTCTAGCGAGTACCCCAATTATTTTGATAACAAGCTTGAAGGGGATAGCATATGCTTGTAATACAAGTTCGTCCTTAGGACGAATCCATCCTGGTACATTTAACGAGCCCTAGGAAGGAGCGACTCGAATAACGTCATTACGACTGAATCCAATGTCATCAGGGTTTAACGAGTCTGACAAAGGAAGAACTCGACGTCTTTTCATATTTAGAGAGTTTGAAAAGACAGCGGAAAAGTAAACTCCAACGGTCCCTTTTCATAAATAGTTCCTCAGATCCGAAAAGGTAGAAAACTATGTTTGAGAAAACCTCCTAGTCGTAATAGGCTAGGGTATTCCTTTTTCATAAATAATCTATCCCAGCCCGAAAAAGGGGTAAACGTATACTGGGTAGATGTCGTTTCGTGGCCAATTTAACGAGATCAAAATGACAAGGGCCTCAGCAATCTTTTCATGTTTAGAGAGTCAGAAAAGAGCTAAAAGATGACTCCGAAATGACTTTTTCGTGTATTTACCGAGTCTGAAAAAGTATAAAATACAACTCGTGCCACCGTTTAAGTTGCGTGAAAACCTGTTGCTGCACATAAAGAAAAGTGTAAAATCCATTTTTGACAGAATATATCAAAATATTAATAAAAAATAACTTTTTAAAACCTAATTAGTTTTCAAAAGTTATAAATAGGTCTCAAATGGTAAAAACAAAATTACTTTTACTATTTACCTCATTGGAGAGCAGCAGTGGTCCATTTGTGTGCAAAATTCTGACAGCGACTACGACTAATCCGAGATGTTATCCAATTCCGCGTTTGTTCCAGGTAATAGGCGTTTCCTTAAGCTCCATTCCAATCCATTTTTTATATGTTTTTATTATGTATTAGACTTCTGGGCAAACCATTTTGAATTTTTAGGGCTCGCTCCATTGGCGCGGGTATCAGGCACGAACCCATGCCAATGGACATTTCTTCACAAAGAGGTCGCACCAATGGTGCAACGCAATTTTCCACTCAAAATTTTGAAAATGTGAGCTATCTATGTGGATTTTCAAATGCTCCAGAGATCTAACAATGTATTTTTTATTGTGTTGATGCAGATATAAAGACAAAAATGGTTATCGAATGGAAGGAAAGGGAACATGGAGAGGAGGATGAAATGGCTATGGAGAATGAAGCCTGCATGACTACACTTAAGAATTGTGGACTTAAGAAATTCTTCCTCACACCTTGCTTACGAGCTCAGCTAGAGATACTACAATACTTGGTCAGTATATGGGACGAAAATGAGGAAGTTTTTAAACTTCGGGACCAAGTGCTGGAACTCAAGGTTTCCGACGTATATTTCATAACCGGATGGTCGCGCAGAGGTCCGGTGCCCATTCTGATAGGCAGCAGAGCATCTGGAGAGAAGATGGAGCAGGTAATGGCGAGGGTGTGCCCAGGGGCACGAATCGGATCAGGAAGCGGGAAGGTGAACATCCACACTGTCCAAGATCTAGCACTGAGAGTAGTGCTACACACCATCACACGAGCTGTGGGATCGCAAGCTCCAAACGAGGCAACCAAGGCCCAAATCCTGCTAGCCGCTAAGTGTATGAGTCCAACACTATTTGATTGGGCTACTGCAGTGACAACAAATATCAAGAGGCAACTCACAAAGTGCAAGCAAGTCAAACTGAAGTAGTTTGGCTACGGTTCCATTTTGGTATCATTCATCCTGGAACGACTACCTATCTTTTAGGGCCAAGGGGCCATATTTGCTGAGCCGATACCAAGAGAGCCAAGGATGGCTCGCTGGGCAGCACTTATGCACGAGTCAGGAGGAGGCCAACAGATGTCCTGGAGGCCGAATTTTTTTGGATGGTTACGGCGTCAGTTGATCGTGGTTGAGGATTGGCCCTATGCCGGGACCGATTTCACTGGAGACCCAAATATCCCACTTCCAGAGGGGGATGGCTGGGATGAGGAGTTGGGTATGACTTCTCTTTTTTATTTTTATGTTTTATGATTTTATGGTAATACATGTCCGTTCTGATAACAGTTTTATATGTATGCAGATGTCGGCCCAGAGAGACCTGTCGGTATGTGTCCCATTGCACGGAAAACTCAGCCCGCAGCTGACCCTCAAGCGGAGGGTGCCGAGGGAGGAGAGTTGATCCAGAACCTTGAGGGGATTTCCCGAGGGATTCCAAACTACGCCCGGCTGGCAGATGTCCCGATGGCGTATCAGAGACATACGGTGGGAGTGCCTAGTCACCTCTGCCAACTTTTGAGACACTCAGTGTGCGCGGTAGCATGTTACCATGAGCACCATGCGGATTAGACACCTAGGGCTTCTTTCATGCATATTTTTTGAGAGACATGTCGTCTCCGGATGTATTAAGATGAACATATATTTTTAATTTTATGTGATGCACACTATGTAAACATTTCGACACATATATATATACATACCTATTTCTGGATGGATATTTCTACATGTGATGATGTTTTGTTTATAAATTGCACAAATGTCTATCTAAAACCAAATTAGCTACTGCATCTGTTAATGTATTCATATGTCTGGGTATGTGTTGATATGTAATATAGTCAAAATTTCTCTCCAGCAGACGAATATGAAAATAAAGACATAAAATGGATGGATTTCTTACTGAATAATGCCCGTTAAGTTATAATACTACAATTTGTGAGTCTAGATACACAATTAATTTACGAATTCCGAGGTCCACAACCTCGGTTAATAATTCCAATACAACACTATATTCCGCGATATTATTTGTAGCAGGACCCAGACATACACCTTGCAGGTTAATCAACTCACCAGCAAGATCATAGATTACCCAGGCTGCCGAAGACAGATTCCTGGTACTGCGGGAGGCACCATCCGCGAAACCCACAAACGGAGTAATGGACATCTTCACAATTAGGAATACCCGATCATCAGAAAGTCACTTACATCGCACACCACACCACACATGCACACAAATGAATATACACACCTATGTACACACACCACACCAAAAATAACTTCAAGCATAGTATTTCTTAAGGTACAACCCATTTCTAGGTTGTGCCAACAGAACTCCTTCATAGTCAATGAGCTCATAAGCCCCATTCTTCAATACTTGTTTTTCTATGTAGGGCCCATGCCACATGGGCTGGAGTTTTCCTGCCTCGAGTTTATCATGCGCTTGGTCGTATAGGAGGACAAGGTCCCCTTCGACAAAGGAATGTGGAGAGACAGATTGATCAAAGTGTGCTTTGACCCGCTTTTTCTGTGCTTCAATGACAAAAGAAGCCAAGCAGCGGGTTTCATCCAACCATTCCAAATACAAGAGACGCTCTTCTTCAGGAGAAGTATCGGGCAAAAGTTCCACAGCCAACTTTAAGAAAGGAATTTCACACTCAACTGGAAGAGTTGCTTCCAGACCATACACCAATTGGAATGGTCTGAATCCAGTTGCACTCTTTGCTGACATCCAGTATGCCCATAGAGATGAGAACAATTGGAGGTGCCAATTGGACTTATGAATTCCAACTATTCGTTGAAGCATTGTAACCAAAACTTTGTTCATAGCCTCAACATGGCCATTTGCCTGGGGGTAATATGGCATTGAGCTATCATGTCGTAAGCCCAATCTTGATGTCAGCTCGACCATCATGTAATCTCGAAAGTGAGTACCATGATCGGTAACAATGGCCTGAGGGACCCCGAAACGTGCAATAATGTGGTTGAAGATAAATTGGGCAGTTGTCTTACCATCGGCAGCTAGTGTAGGCATCGCTTCGGCCCACTTAGTAAAGTAGTCAACAATGACGATTATATATGCATGCCCCTTGGCCGAATGAGGGTTACACGTCATGAAATCTACGCCCCATTTTGCGAAAGGGCTGACGATAATGACAGGATGCATAGGGAGGGGTGGCGCGCGCATCTTGCGATGAAAAACCTGGCACGTGTGACATTTGCGGACTGCAACAATACAATCTTTAAAGATTGACGGCCAGAAGTAACCCGCACGCAGAATCTTCTAGGCGGTGGCATATCCAGACATGTGACCGCCACAGGCACCACTGTGACAGTCATTTAAGACTCTTTCGGCCTCTTCCAAATTCAAACACCGACGGAGCACCGAATCTACTCCAACCCGGTATAATGTATCTCCTACAATGCGGTAGGGTTGAGACTGATGCCGAATCCGACGTCGGGCATCTTTGGTCAACTCAGAGCGGAATGTTGACGTCTGAATATGCACAATAATATTGCCATACCATGGGTCATGGGTACTGATAAGGAAGATGGTTTCATATGGAATATGCTCTTCAAAATGAGATGGGGGGGAGTCTGTCGGGAGGGAGAAAATAAGATCCGCGAAAACCAGTGATTTGGTCGACTTAGCAGTAGTAAACTATAGTTCTAACTCCTGAAGGATAACAATCCATTTGGATTATTTGCCCCCCAGTAATTGTCGAGAAAGAATATATGTCATGGGGTTGCAATCTGAAACCACGGTAACGGTACGCAGCAGGATGTAGTGGCGGAAACGTTGCACAGCTTGTACAACTACTAAATCTAGCTTCTCAACGTGAGCGTAACGTGTTTCCATGTGGAGAAGATTCTATGATAGATAGTAAACAAAGTGTTCATTGCCATTATCGTCATCCTGCACCAGAACCATAGCTATGGTGCTAAAGGCGGCGACCAATTATAGAGTGAAATCACGGTGATAGTTTGGAGGCCGAAGCAACAGAGCATTAACAAGTAATGTCTTAAGCTTCTCAAAGGATTGTTGAGCAGTGTCGTCACAATGAAAGGGAACGTTCTGCTTTAAAAGACGCGTGAATCCTTTGGCCACTTCTGCATAGTTCAGTATAAAGCATTGTAGGAAGTTAGCTTTTCCCTGCAGACTCTGCAATTGATATAATGAAGAGGGTGATGGGAGATTGACAATGGCCTCGACCTTTAGGGGATCAAGGTGAATCCCATCCTTGGAGACTATGAACCCCAAAAGACGGCCAGAATCCACGCAAAAGACGCATTTAAGAGGATTGAGCCACATATTATAGCATCGACAGCGAAGGAGAATCTGGCAAGGTGTTCTGGGTGGTCCTCTCGCCGAGCTGAGTGAGCTGGAAAATCGTCCAGATAAGGCTGAATGATATGTCGTATGTCATGGAATGCGTAAGACATCGCACGCTGGAAAGTGGCTCCAGCGTTCTTCAAGCCGAATGGGAGCTTTTTATAAGCAAAAGTACACCACGGATAGATAAATGCAGTATTGTGTTGATCAGCGGGTAGAATATTTATCTGATTATACCCGGAAAAGCCGTCCATCAGGGAATAAATCTCACTCCCGCCACATTCATCAATGATTTGATCTATGAAATGAGTGGGGTAATTGTCCTTTGGACAGGCCCGATTAATATCTCGGTAATCAACACAAACTCTTATAGTACCCTATTTCTTATCTACAGGGACAATGTTGGAGACCCATTCTATGAGGGGAATTGGGTAAATGAAGCCTGCGTTAAGAATTTTTTCAACTTCTGCTTTAATGGCAGCGGCTTTGCGAGGGTGCACCGGGCGTAGGTGTTGGCACACGGGTTTCGCACCAGGATAGGTAGGAATCTCATGCACTACTATGCTGGGATCAATCCCGGGCATTTCCTCATAGGACCAGGCGAACACATCTCTGAATTCTCGAAAACGATCAGTATAAACTCGTATCTCATTAGGAGAACAAGTTACTCCCACGTGAATGTTCTCAACTATCCCCGGTTTAACGGAGATGTCGATTGGAATGGTTTGAGTAATGTTTCTCAGGTTTCCCTCTGAAAGCACCTCATGTGTCAATATGGGCGTCTGGAGAGGTGGAGAGGGAACCTGAGATGCAAAACGCTCTAGACAATCTGACATTGCCCCCAAGCTAGGCATGAATGAGGAACGATGATGTCCATCGCTCCAAGGCAGCTCCTCAAGAGACATTGTTTCAACAATGGCTTCATCAGAAGGGAAAATCTCTTTAAGAGGATCAGGCGAGTCGGCCTCGCCGAGCCAGGCGGATTGAGAATAGATGTCTAAAGCCATGCTCGAAGGAGCATGCTGAGGAAGGGGAGGATCAGATGCGGTGAAAATTTCACAGTAGTTAATCTTTATCGGAGTTAAGGGCATCGATTCTCCAAACTCAGTCACCCACTCAGGCGAAGGGATGAGCCATGGGTCGTCAGACCTAGATATCATATTAACTTAAGCGGTGTGCGGTGGCGGTGCGGGAAAGATACCCATGAGGACGGGGTCCTTGAAGAGACCGGGTCCTACACTGTCAGGGGGATTTGGAATCTGATCCACGTAAGGAACGTTGTTCTCAGAGGTGGAGGTGAAGAAAGACAACTGATCCACAGTAACTATTTTTCCCTCGTGAGGGAAATTAATAAGTCGAAAGAGGGTGGACGGAATGCATAACATGGCGTGAGTCCAACTATTACTGAGAAGTATATTGTAGTTAAGCTTGTCGTCAACTACTTCTACTTCTACGTTGATTGTCTTCCCCTGTAAGGTAATCGCTAAACTCTCGAGAACACCCAGGGGTTTGGATTCCCTACCATCGAATGCCTCTAGGGCATTAGGAGATGATGAAAGAGCCAGAGAGCCAATGGCCTTCCACCAAGCAGACGAAATGACACAAGTAGAGGCACCTTCATCTACAACGGCCCTATGGATGTTAAGACCGTTGATCCCAACTTGAATAACAAGAGTGATCTGATGTGGAAGTCGGGGGGTAAAGTTCTCTAAGTCGAAGGTGAGAAGATTAGAATCAGTGGGATTGATTCCACCAATTGCAGACAACAAAGCTTTCCATTGTGACGGGAAACTTTAAAGAACTTCCAATGCAGACATGGCAGAAGGCGCCTATGCAAGATCCTCAACAATATTGTAGTGCTGAGCGGCATGGGCATTGGGGTTGTAGGAAGACCTTCGTAGAACACCTTTGGAAGGTGGCCTCACAACAAGTTTAGCAGTAGGCTTCTCAATTTCCAACGAACCGAAGACAGGTGGGGGAGGTGGACTGTCCATAACTGCCTTCCCAGCTTTCTGACGCGATTCGTTGTAATCCTTCGAATGCGCAGCAATAGAGATAGGTGCAGCACCATTCATCATAAAGACCTGGGACCGAAATGGTGCAGATGGTGAAGGTTGTTCAACCATCTGGGTCTGTTGAGACAGGAACGGTTCTTTAAGAACTGTCGGAGTCCCTTTGGAGCCTTTGAGAAGTTGGCTAACTTCGGATCGTCGGGGAAAATCCTTGGTATAGTGATCTCCTTCACAAATAAGGCAGGGGTACTTTGGTTTACGTTGAGAGCCGTCCTCGGTACGAGGTTTGGAAGATTCTGGCTTTGGAGCATCGGATTTGGATTTACCTTTTCCCTTCTTCTTTCCTTTGGAGGATTTTTCTGTAGGCTTAGCCTGAACAGCGTTAACCTCTGCAGTTTTTCCAGAATTGAGAGGGGTGGGAGGAGCAGAATTATTGGATGAGTTGGACTTCTGCTTCCCATTCGAAGATTTCTTCAAATTCTGAGACATGGAACCAATAACACCATCCACCGCCGGGGTAGGTGGAGCTTTAGAGGTTCCAGAACGTGGAGCATCAGGAAAAATGTCATAAAGCGTGTCGGACTGAGAGTATACCAGATCCATATATTGAGCACGTGCTATGGCTTTTTCTTCAGTCACACACACTCCCATAGAAATATCTTGGGCGATTTTGTTAATGAAGGAGGTGGTGAACTAATGAGTTAGTATCTGATCAGGTATATGGAACTTGATCAGTCTACGACAACGTCGCCACTCATGAATGTGATCAGAAATGTGGGTGGCTTTGTCCTGCTTCAAAGAAGTTAGGAGGTGTGTCCCGGCTTCGTAGCGAACCGGTAACTGAAAGTGAGTCAGAAAATCCATGGCTAACGTATTTAAATCTTGAAAGATGCCACGGGATAATTCAATATACCACTTAGCAGCAACACCAGTCAAAGTGCGCTGGAAGAGGCGTAGACGAATTGAATCATCCACCCAAGATTTGGACGAACACCAAAGATGGTAAGTCATCACATGAGCTTGGGGGTCCTCCCTAGCTTTACCCTCAAACTTGGGGCAATCACCGGGTACCTTGGTAGGAACCGGAGGCCAATTAGGATTGTGTAGAATTAGATCATTAGTTAATTTCGAAACATCTGGTAATTCCAAGGTAGCCAGGAACGGCAATGGCGGATTGGATGGCATGCATGGCCCTTGATAAGGACCAGTACCTGTACTCCACGCTGGTTGAGAATATACTTGCCCCCATGAGTTCTGTCCCGTAGGATTCTGACTGTAGGGGGTATAGGTCGTATAACCAGTCTGATTCGGTTGCTAGTAACCAGTGTACGGGGCTTGATAACCAGAGTATGGACCCTGATTGTAAGTCGGCCCCGTGTGAGCAGCATGTGGATTTGGCTGTTGAGTATAGGTATAGATGGGTTGTTGAAAGTAATAGTTAGAACCTTGGGGCTGGCTATAATTCGGTCGGTATTGACCATGAGAATAGTAACCGCCTTGAGGTCGAGTGGGCTGCTGATAGGTGGGACCCTGCTGAGCCTGATAATTAGGGCGCAGCGGTTGATTTGGTTGCGGCATTGAATAAGTTGGCTGTTGGGCAGGGTAGACAGGATGTTCAGGCTAGCCTGGTTGAACAGGCTTACCTGGCTGAGCGGGCTGCCGTGGTTGAACAGGTTGACCCGGATAAACAGGTTGTGCTGGTTGTGCAAGTTGTCCTGGTTGCTGAGGAGCACCAGGTTGTGTCGGATGGGCCGGTTGGCCTGGTGGAGGGACACCAGGTTGTGTCGGATTGGCCGGCTGGCCTAGTGGAGGGATACCAGGTTGTCCCGGATGGGCCAGTTGGCCTGGTATCAGAATGGAGCCAGGTGGTTGCTGATAACCGGTTTGACCCGCAACAGGACCATAAGATGGTCCTGGCTGATGTGCAACGTTGGGACCAAGAGGATATTGCGGTTGCAAAGGTTGATAAGGATGGACCTGCCCCCCAGGACCATATACCAGTCCTGGTTGGTACCCTGGTTGTCCTGTGAGTCCGTGAGGTTGCCTAGGTGGGACTCGAGGGAGAGGCTGCACAAGTTGACCGGAACGGTTGTAATACTGTCCTTGCGGACCGTACAATGGCCCTTGCTGGCCCGGGGAGTAGCCCTGTATGGGCTGTCCCTGCGAATCATAAGGATAGCCAGGCTGGCCCGAAGGTTTGCCTTGAAAAGGTTGTCCTTGCGGGTTGTAGGTCTTTCCAGCCTGGTTATACGGTAAACCCTGAGCATGAAGTTGAGCCTCAGGAGCAGGTAAACGTAAAGGGTTCCCATGCTCATCGTACTGATATGTAAAGACATACATGGGTGTACCATCTTGTGCATAATAAGAAAAATACGAGCGGTTGGGATCTTGAGAGGACTGTCCAACCTCGGGGTTCGATTGTTGCAGGGACAATTGATACTCCTCTGGAGAGATGTTCTCTGGCATAGCAGATGCTATATGGATGTCTTTGGGAAGCGATGTGGTCCTTACGGACTGGGTAGTAACAGCAGGTGCAAATGCGGCCACACAAACAATGGGCATGGAGGGTACATAAGTGACCTGAGGGGATGACGTAACGGGTGTCCGTGGAGACATCCCCAATGAAGGAACGACCGGCCTTGTAGAAGGAGCTGATACACCCATAGAGGCAGCAGCGGCAATAATCTGACCCAAGGATCTATACTTGGTTGGTAACGAGGGACCGGGTGATGACATAACAGATGGTTCAGGGTTGCCTTCTGGAAATAACTGTCGAGGGAATAGCTGGTAATCTTCACCAGACGTGGGGATTTCCTTGCTAGCAGAATCACTCATATTTGAACCTACCGCTAGATCTCGTAACAGACGGCGAGGACTAGGAGGAATAACAACAGCTATAAAAGGCGAACCCGATGTAAGAGGAGGGAAATATTCCCCTACTCCCAATCCAAACCAAGGGTCGGAAAAGGGCCAATTGAACTCAACTGGTCCTCCCAAGGGCTGATCAGACAGAACTGGTCCCCCGTCAGGAAACTCGGAAACGATGGGTTGTTGGGGTTCAACAGAGGACTGAGAAGCCTCTGATGAATCATCCGTATATGGACTACCAGTATACGAAACAAAAGGTTCTACCACTGTGACAACAATGAAAAAAGATCAAGCACAACACACACAGGCTGAAAAGGAGTCAAGACACACAATCAAACGGCCAACAAGAAAAATATAATAGGGCATGTAATCGCGGGTGATCTATTTTACCACATTGAAACTTAGAAACTTCACCGTTTCATGTTTTAAGAGTCGAGAAACGGATGAAAGGTGACTCTATCTCTTTCAGTTTTGAAGCAAGCGTGAAAGGACAAGTGCTTGGTGATCCTTTCAAATTTAAAGAGTTAGAAAAGATCAAATGACTACTCAGGAATACTAGGTAAAGGGTGTACCAAATAACCGTGAACTACAATACACACCTTGGTTTCAAAATGAAAGAGAAATCAACCAAGGACTTAACGTACGTGCAGGCAATCTCCCCGAATGTTGTGTCCGGTGTATCATGGGTATAGGGCGGCAGACTCGACTTCCTATGGATAAAGGATAGAAACCTAGTGGGGTCTCCCTTTATATACGCGACGGTACGGGGAGCACAAGTCCGTACTAGTGCGGTCTAAAGCCGAGAGGCAAACGATAGCTACTAGGTTTAAAGACGCCGGAACACATCTCCAGCCTAGACCTCTAAATGTTGCGTTAATGTTTCAATGCTGCCTTAGTGTAAATTGAATAAATTTTAATGTTTATCTTCAATTACGTTTTAGTTTTTAGGCCCTAGCGAGTGTGATGTCTCAAGATCTCCTAAATGCACACTATATGCCACAGTATATCATTTCATTCGATGAAAGATAATTATGAGAGAGTGAGAGCTTTTTCACACAAACAAAATGATCAGAAAACAACCAATATGGTCTCTAATGCAGCTAATGGAAACTAAAAAATTTTCTTTCAAAGTCACTAATCACTAATAACACTGAAAATATTTTAATTTTCCCTAACTAATCAAAAGAAAAAGAGAATTTTTATGTTTTCAATGTTTAATAGCAAAGTGTACTAAAAAAAATGAAAACTAATGAAAAGGGCAATTTGAGAAGTGATGAGGAAAGAGCAAAACACACAAATTTCACTCAACGCAAACACACAATCAGATCTCCAAATTGACAAAACAGTCCCTCAAAACCAAGAGAATCCTAAAGACTCAAATGGACCATGTAATCTAGGCCCAAAGCAAGACAAAGCGAAATTCGAATGAAGAAGAAATTAATCACTCAAACAATGCAATGAAACGATAGACAACCACCAAACGAATGTAAAGAAGCAACCACAAGGTCGACTGAACCGATAAAAACCAAAAACTCCCAAGGGAGGCTCGACACACAAGAGCACCTACATGCCCTAGGGCTAGAATGTGAAATCGATGGAAACGGGCAAACAACCAAAGGACAAAGGTCACAGCCAGTCAAACAAGGCTCCAGAACACTCAAGCAGTTGAAAAAACAAAACCAAACACACTGATCAAGCTCAGGAAGGTCAAAACAGGGAAAACCCTAGTACCTCACAGGATTGGTGCGACTATGAGGCTGAAACTAGTGCCAGAAAGGAATTGGCACAGGTAATATACTAGCAACCTGCGCCAATGGGCGCGACTGTCAAGCTGTAAAGCACGCCAGTCAAGTTTGCTATGGAAAAAACAAAAAAAAACACTCCAACAAGCAGATCAGTGGTGATCAAGCTGACCAAAAGTGAAAATCACAAAAAGAGCCAGCCAAAAGAGCCAATCAAGCAAGTAGAATCGAGAAACAACCGAAAAGACAAGACAATACTCCAAGTGTTCAGTTCATAAACTAAACCGAAGATTGACTGAAGCAACTTTGATCTACTTCGCTAATGCAGAGCAATAGCGTTTCGAAGGCTATCTGGATAACTTCAAGCTCCGTCCGTAGCTTATAAAGCAGAACGACAACAAGCTAAACGATCCCTAGTGGAGTCGCCAATTTGTTGTGGAGGTAAATCCCCTCTGCGGACAGAGACGATCCCTACTAGCCCAGACCGAGTCTAGCAACAATCGTTCATGCTATAGTGCAGGTTCCTAATTGCAAATAAACCAACTAGCAATGAAGGCTTACCTGGAATCCAACGCTGTGGCTTGTAGAGAAAGTAGCGCTCCCATTCCTTAGCTCCGACAGATCACAATCCTCACGATATTTGTGATCGGACACCTGCACACGCAAGAAAAAAACGAACGCAAGCGTAAAATCCAGTATATGCAACTATATGTCAGTCAGAGAAGATATAACTCATCATCATAATCGACAACAGGAGTGGAACCATAACCAATATTAGATTATCATTAATCAATCAAAGAAGAATACAACCATAGCCCTGACACTGAATTCTCCTTCGGAGGGTCGCCAGCGGAACACGTCTCTAAAAATCCTGTCGGGGATGGGACAAACCTCTCTCTTCGGATGTCTCGACAATAATCTCCTTGCTTGGATTTGGCCTTAAGGGAATGAATCAAGGCTCTTGCAGCATAAGGCTCTGATGGCTCTTGGGAACATGGAGACTAGCTTGCAAAGGAGATGAGCAAGCTTTTATAGATGGAGGAAGGGGAGTTGGGATCCCTATAATGATGGGATTGGCCCTATCCTCAAGGAAGCTTCCATGAGAGGTGGCAAACCACTTCCTCTACATGGAAATCTGGATCCAAACCTCCCCACTCAAATTAGATACCAGTTTATGGATCAGTTAGGACGAAACTTCCGCCATTTATTTAAAAAAAAAACTCCTTAAAATGGATGGCATGAGTGCGACTCTGAGACAGAGCGCTAATTAGCGCGCCCTCTTTGAAGGATTTCCTCCATTGGTGCGGGTATTGAACTAGCTTCCCGCGCCAATGCAAAAAGGGGTGTTTTTATGGTTTTTTACAAGGAGTTGTCTTCAGGGCAATGAAAGTACATGTTTAGGGGAATGTCATGAAAGTGTTTTCAAGTTATGTCACTACTCACAGGTCATGGAATGAGCCCTCCAATGGTGTGGGATGGGGAACTGCAGGGACGGTGACAAATTGCTATGTAACAGTTAGGGATTTTACCTTTCCTTCGCTGATGAGACGAGCGCCAAGTTCTCTCAGGAGTTTCCTTGTCTGTTTGCGGCCGTGCTTCCTGTTGGGACCTTTGAGTAAGTATTTTCTTGTACTTTTATTGGCTAGGATGCCATTTCTAGCTTCGGTGCCTGGTGGGTTTTGATCTGAGATTTGTATCATGCTTTATTGTAGTGAAGGCCTCTTCTATTTTTTGGATCTGATCTTTTGGAATGGCATCAATTCCATTTTCTTCCCATTCGTTTGCAATTTTTTGCAGATCGGCACCTTCTAGAACCTCTTCTATCGTTTATTCCTTTGGGGTTGGAGTTTCCTGTCCCTGCTCCATCTCTATGTCCTCCTGACCTTGCTCCTTTTCCGTCATGTTGTGTTCTCGGATTTTAATGTGTTGGGAGGTGTTTTATGTGGTGTGTTTTGGCTGTGTTTGTTGTTCTTCCCTGTTTCTATGATTGATTGGTTCTTCCTCTGTGAAGTTCACGACTTCGAAAATGTTGTATTGGGATACCTTGTTTTGATGTTTCTTTGTGTTTCCCTTTTCCTCTGTTTGTTTCTGTTTCCTATGTGGGTGAATCTCTGCTCGTCCTTCTTCTTTCTTATTTGTGCTTTAGTTTCTGTTGTCTTGTTTTGTGGGCTTTCTCGAAATAGGTGTCGATGCTCATGGCATTTCCGACATCGGAAGGGTATGTGCTCGTAGTCAATGCTTTGCATCGAGATGTTCTCTCTATAGTTGACTCTTATTGCTTTTGGTAGAGCCCCTGAAACATTGATGTAGACGCATATGCGAGAATAGGATATGTAGTGTCCATTTCTAATTTCCTTAAACATTTGAATATACTCTCCTAATTCATCTCCTATGGCTTTGAGGATGGAGGGTGCCCAGTAATCAATGGGTAGAGAGTATAATCGAACCCATACTGGAACCCTTGTGAAGTCCTCTTCCTTAGGTGTAAATTTCTCATTCCAGAAGCTCATGTAGAGACCAACAGAGTTGAAGAAATAAGGGCCACTTTCAAATATTCTATCTCGATCTTCCAAGAGGCCGAAAACAACTGTGAAAAATCCTTTGGATCCAAGTTGCAGGCTGATTTCTCCTTTTACTTTCCATTTCCCTTGGATCCAACCTTTAAGGGCTTTCTCCGTTGGCCAGATTCCCATAAATTTGCATATTATGGCACGTTGAGGCATGTAGTCTTTGTAGACTACAATATCTGGATCTTGAATGATTACTTCTAGTATTTTCCAGGACTTTGGATGGCATGCACTTACTTGCTTGGGTACCTGTGATGGACTGGTTTCAGTAGTTTCATCATCTTCGGCGGTGTTTTCATTTTTTAGGGCGGTAGTATTAGCATCTTGGTTCTTTGATGTGGCTGCACTCTTTTTTCCATTGTTTTGAGTTTTGTCTGGGATTGCAGTGGCTAGGCCACGCCTGGCAAAAGTGGAACTATGAGTGAGGCAGGTGAAGAAAGATGAGGCGTCAACCTTGGCCGAGCTTCCAGGCACCATATCTCTAAACGTGGAGCCCGAAGGCCTCACATGTGACACCATCAAGGGTCCACGAGGGGAGCCCATGTAGGGTTGGCAGTGCACAGGCCACAGGGTGCCGCAGGTTCTTTAGAGCATCAGATCAGTTGCAAAGCTGTCCAGAGCTAGCGTTTCCCAACACTTTGTAAATGTAAATGTTCGACTAAAATAATTAAAATTTATAAAATTGTATATACATCTAATTTATTAAATATTTAAACTTATAATTTTTTTTAAAAAGAAAACACATATTGGTTTAACACTTGTATTCACATCATCAACGTATAAACCAAATTCAAAAATAATATATAATATGGAATAAATATATGAGACTAAAGTTTTTTCACTACTTTAATTTATGAAAACTGAATGAAATCATACCATCGGTCCTATGCTCCAAACTTCAATATGTGGTGAAAAACCTGTTGCACAGATTTCTTAATTGCAGGGTGGCTCCTTAAATACGCCTGTACTCTAATGATTCCTAGGTTGGATGGTCGAAATGTTCTCTTTTTCTAATTGGTTTCTTACCAAATATTGATAACTCTGCACTCCACCTTGAAGTCGATCTGACTGTTAGCATAAGGCTGTGATGTACTTACGTTTTGTTGTGGATTTTACTGCAAAATTTCTGCAATGGGAAATGATTGCAATCGAATTTAGAGTTATGAGCATCCCTTATAGTTCGGCCTGATATATTGTTGTTGATCTTCCTCATGATAAAACTATTAACGAGATTCAACTTCCAAGAATTTACGTGAAGGAAATCTGTTTACTGCAGTTTCTATCTTTCTTCTTTCGGGACATTAAATTCCTGAACATTATGTGGGAAATCTTTGTCTTTATTGGTTGTTTTTCTAAGTTCTAATTTTTGATTTAAGAATTTGATTATGTAAGTTTTTCAAAATATTGCAACTTCTTATTATTTAAATTATATTTTGATTTAATGGAATTAATACTTAAACCCAAATGAAATTTACAATTTCAATAATTTTTTAAACAAAATTAATCTAAAAACTATATAGATATTATATTTTTTTTTCAAGTTTTAAAAATAAAATTACATTATAGGAAATTGAACTGACAACTTAACATTTAGGAATGTTTAACAACCCATCTGATCACGTCTATCCAACACCTGATAGACAGATTGCAATCTTCTCTAGTGACTCAAAAATATTGTCATTTTGATTGCTAGGAGTATTGTCATAGCAGTTATCATTTAAATTCAAATTCTATTGGAAAAAGATTCACATGGTAAGAGAATCAACCATATTTATTTTGATTTCAAATTTTAGAAATATTTCAAATTTAAATGCAAATTCTATCGGAAAAAGATTTACATGGTAAGAGAATCAACCATCTTTATTTTGATTACAAATTTTGGAAATATTTCAAATTTAGATAAGCAAGAGCTCAGCGATGTTTTGGTTTTTTGGGATAGAGAGGAGCGACTTCCTTTCTTTTCGATATTGCTCCTGTCCTTCCGTAGTATTCCAAAATAGACGATAAGTTAAATTCAGTTCACCCACCTGAATCATGAAAAGGATTATAAAAATGTTTATCATTATGAATTTAAGAAACCCATACAAATTATTTCACCAATTTAGCAATTCCAATCATTATTACATTTTCAAAGCGTAGTGAACACACTCGCCCCAGCTGATTATTATTACTGCTGTGGCAAAAGCTTACTGTTTTACAATATGACAGTCCTCCGGAACTTTGTGCGTGTTAGGGCTACAAGCGGTCTCTTTTCGACAAACAACCTGCTGCTGTCAATCCTTCAAGTTTGATAAGACTCTCTCGCACAATTCAGACAATTAAATCTAATGAAGTGCACTTCAATCTTTCATGTTTGATAACACTCTCTCTGACTATTCAGACAATTAAATCTCATGAAGTGCACTTCAATCTTTCATGTTTGATAAGACTCTCTCTCACTATTCAGACAATAAATTTGATGATGGTGAAACTTATTATGTAAATATGTATATGAATGAAGAAGATACAAGAGAGATTGCAAAGAATGATTGAACATCTAGTTTGTGTGATCAATAGATAGAGCCACAGCTAGGATGTGGTTTTGTGTGTGAATTATTTGTGTGATTTTGTTACTTTCCTCTTCTGCAGTCTCAACAAATTGTTGATATCAGAGCAAGGTTAAAAAGGAGGAAGAGAAAGGATCAGCAATAATCTGTGTGTGAGAGAGGAAAAATGTTTTTTTTTTCTCACTTATTGAAGCTATAATGCATCTCTTACTTTATAGTGAGAGCTTTATAAAGCTCGTAGGTTCAACAAAGAACCACTTTACAAAGAGAGAATTTGAACCTTCTGTATGTGAAATTGTTGGAGTAATCACCACACCTTTATGGAATCCATAATTTCCACCCTGGGGATCCTAGTTTCAGGTTTGGAAGTTTACCAACACTTGTGAGTTTTGCTGTAATGGCAAACTTGTACATGGTATGAGAGCCTGGACTGAGGTTTGATTCCCCCAAGCTATGTTTGAGGGGGGCTATTGATTCCCCGAGCTGCGTTTGAAGTGGGGTGTTGGAGTAATCACCACACTTCTATGGAATCCATAATTTCCACCCTCCGGATCCTAGTTACCGGTTTGGAAGATTACCAACACTTGTGAGTTTTGGTGTAATGGAAAACCTCTACAGAAATAGAGCAAGAACATATCAATGCTCAAGCATTCCACTATAAGTTGTGTGATCCATAAAAGAGCCACAAATCGTGTGTGTTTTGTGTATCAATTCTTTTTGTGACAAAATCGCTACAATTTACAAATATGTACAATTTATTTAAACTGCACTTCATTAAAGTATTACTTAGCATTGATAAAGAAATTAAAATATAAAAGAATTCAAAGGGATCAAATTATTTTTTTCAAAACTAAATATAAGAACCACTATTTTTTATTGACTTACACAATTGCTTTGTGGTAACTGAGATTAGATCTAGTTGAATTCACTCAAAATAACTAAAAACAAGGGTACGATGGGCAGTTATTTGATCCATATTTTTCTTCTTCCAAAATATTCTCAAAATTGAATAATCACATAAAAAAATTCTCCTCCCACCTATTAATACAGTATTAATAGTTAGACAGAGATATTTAGGCATAGATTGATTCCTTTCCTTTACTAATGGTTCCAGAGAGACGTTTCCGCATAGATTGATCCATTTCCTTCTTGAAAAATATCAGAACAGGTATCCATCATCCAAAATGAAGCTACCAATTTTTTTTATTCAAAAATATTCCCAAAATCAAGTAGCCACATAAAAAAAATTGCCCCCACCTACCAATACTATTATACTAATAGTTGCAGAGAGATGTTTCGGCATAGATTGATCCATTTCCTTTGCTAATGGTTCCAGAGAGATGTTTCGACATAGATTGATCCATTTCCTTCGTGAAAATGATCAGAAGAACAAGTATCCAGCATCCAAGGTGGGGCTACCAATAGAGCTTCTGCCATGTTAACAAAAAAATTCGGCAGATCGAACAGAATATCGTGGTCTATGATCATCGATTCGTTCTCCGAAAGAGAACTTGAAATCCAACCAAAATTAGACGCACAATCTCCAGCAGCTTCTTCATTAATACTCGATTCTGCGGTCGTCCCAGTGTCTGCATGAGTGGCCTCAGTGTTTATCTCCACAGGATCGAGAGGTCGATTCTCTTTACGATCTGAAATGATATGAAAGCCGGCGGCAGAGGCGGCGGCAGCCTTCTGGATGTCCCTGGGGGACAATGTGGCGGGCCGAGGCAACGAAGAGGCGAGGTGGGGGAAATTGAGGAACGCCGAGTTCCCCTTGATGCTGAAAGCCGCCACGTCGTGGGCTCGAGCCGCCATCTCGGGTGTCTGGAACGTCCCCAGCCAAATTCTAGACTTCTTCTTCGGCTCGCGGATCTCTGACACCCATTTTCCCCAGGATCTCATTCTCACGCCTCTGTAAACAGGGTTCCGCTTTCCTTTCACTCTAGCCTTGGGCTGCTTATCTTCATTACAGATGGTGGAATGCTCTTCGCCAGCATCCTCTGCATTCTTACGTTCCGCTGCAGGACGCTTACCCGACGTCTTCTGCATTACAGATTCAGACTCGGGGGTAGCGGTGGAAGCTGATGCAGAATAAGGATGCTGCACACAGCTTCCACTCGAGTGATCAGCACTACATGAACACGAATTTCTGCAATCAGGAGGACCCCCACCTGCTAAAGCACTGTTTTCCTCTCATTCGAACGTCAGAAGGTCGATCTGGCACCATTGCAATCACGGGAATTGGACCTCCACCCAGTCAATTTCGATTTGGTTTTCTTTGTAATTTATATAAATTTGTTTATAAAAAATAGAGTTGTTGAGTACAATATTTTGGCACTGAATTAGCAAATTTTTGGGTAGAACTCGATGGTTTATATTGTATTTCCTTTTCAATAATTTGTGATATCGTTTTCAATTATCTGTAGTTTGGGCTGGACAATGAGAGTTATTATGTAATTTTCAATTATTTATTTAATGTCTAATAGGCTATTGTTAGGGGAGTGGGTTTGAGGGTGAACAATGTGCTTGAATGTGTTGAGTGGGTTTGAGGGTGAACAGTGTGTTGAGTGTGCTGTTAAGACACTAGTGATGAAAAGGTCATCAGTTCCAATTTCTTAAAGGAAAAAAATCCAGCCATAACAAGGATTTGTGTCGCTGAGGTCCGGTGAAGAGCGTGCTTTTAAGACACTCGTGATGAAAAGGTCACCAGTTCCAATCTCCCAAAGGAAAAAAAAATCCAGCCATGATAAGGGTTTGTGTGAAGAGTGTGTTGTTAAGACACTTGTGATGAAAATTTCACTCTTAGCCATGATAAGGGTTTGTGTGACTCTTGTTAAGACACTCGCGATGAAAAGGTCACCGGTTCCAATCCCACTGGTGATGAAAAGGTCACCGGTTCCGATCCCCGAAAGGCAAGAAAAATTGAGCCATGATAAGGGTTTGTGTAGCAGAGGCCAAGTGAAGAGTGTGTTGTTAAGCCACTTGTGATGAAAAGGTCACTCTGAGCCATGATAAGGGTTTGTGTGGCTGTTGTTAAGACACTCGCGATGAAAAGATCATCGATTCCAATCCCCCAAAGGCAAAAAAAATCCAGCCATGATAAGGGTTTGTGTGGTCGATGCCAGGTGAAGAGTGTGTTGTTAAGACACTTGTGATGAAAAGGTCACTCCCAACCATGATAAGGGTTTGTGTGGCCGTTGTTAAGACACTCGCGATGAAAAGGTCACATGTTCCAATCTCCCAAAGGCAAAAAAAAATTCCAGCCATGATAATGGTTTTTGTGGTCGAGGTCGAGTGAAGAGTGTGTTGTTAGGATACTTGTGATGAAAAGGTCACTCCCAACCATGATAAGGGTGAGTTATTTATTTTTAATTTTTTAAGAATTATAGTAATTAAATTTTTCAAAATATTAATGAAAAAAATTAGATGAAATGAAAACCAAATAATACAACTTATTTCAAAATATTTAAAATTAGTTTCTTTTTAGTTTTGTATACAAGTTTGGTTGTACTAGAGAGATCCATCACTAGGTCAACCACAAAGCATATTTTTTTTTTTTTTAGAAAATTGAACACTTGACCTTTTAAGAACCTCCACACTTTCTCCATATGTTTCTTTAATGGTGTGGATGAAGGGCAATATCATGGTCAATCCCTCATTCACATTTCATTTCTTGTCGTCTTGAGGCCATGGGTCTAATGTCTGGGTAGAGGTGTTGGCTTTATGGGAAGGGACGATGGGTCTAATGTCTGGTTTGGCTTTATGGGGAGGGGATTATGACGTGGCTGAATGTTGATCACATCTTGATCACCGGGGACTCAAAAATTGTGATTGACTGGATTAATGGGAAATCTCAGCTATGTGGCCTCTCTCTTATCCACTCGATGGAAAGTATTGGAGCCATGAAAAAATCCTTCTCCTCCATCTATTTCTGAGACATTTATAGGGAAAAAAAACTGCTTCCTCTCAAAGAAGGGGTCTTTGTTCGCGATGGGAAGATGGGCTACTAATTTCTTGTCAATGACATCATCAACAACTTGGGCTTCTTCTCTTTCTGAAGGGTACTCTCCATCTCTTGGGGCTTTCTTGGCTCTCCTACTTTTCGTAGGCTTTCTCTTGAAGCTACTTTTCTGGAATTTTGATCAAGTGATTATAGGCTTTTCAACCTCATATCTTCTTATTTGTTATCCTTGCAAGATAAATGGTTTATTAGATCTATGATTGCTCAGTTTCTTTATTATTGTTTTGAATACTATGAGTGTAATCAATTGGCTACCTTGAAATACTTTGAGAGATAAGAAGCTCATTAAAACATGTAATAGGTTTTTTATCAATAAAATATGTTGTTTTTTTAATCTTCTAAATAAAAAAAAATGTTGTTTTTTTACTTCGAAAAAACCTTTTAAATAAAAAAATATATTTTTTTATTAGAAAAAACCTTTTAAATAGAAAAATTACTTTAACTATAGTACATAAAAAAAATATTCGACTAATTAGACACTAATAAACTATTGAAATAAAATTATTTTAATATGATATATAAAATAAAAAATTGGGCTAATTGACAGTAATAAACTATTAAAATAAAATTATTTTAATTACATTATTATTTCATTTAATAGTGTAAAATTTGAATAGTATTCTTAAAAGTTTAAGTGGAATGAAAAGAATGATTAAATTACAAAAATTATTCTTAAAATTATTCTTTAACATTATTCTTAAAATTACTTTTAAATATTTAAAAAAATAATTACAAAAATATTATAAATTTTTAATTGTATATATGATTTTTAAATAAATAGAATAATTATAAAAAAAAAATATTTATCAAAACGGCTATAACTATATTATATTTATATCATAAATGTTTGATTTGACATATTTAAAAAGGATGACATGATCATATAAACAAATCTAAAAAGTAAATGAATGCATTGGTAGAGATACTGAATGTTACATATCTTGATCAATAATTAAATGTACTTTTTTATTATAAAAGAGATATATTATGAGTATTATTGAAGGGATAGCATTATTAAACATCTGTCTCATTAGTACATATCAAATCACTAGAGAGAAGAATAAACGAATGCAATGTGAATAACGCTTATATTACTGATAATGGTACATATGTTTTGTAAATAATGGTAAGTACATTCGAGAGATTAGGTGTTAATGTTATTCAGTATATATTGAAAATAATATTTTTAAATATTTATTGTATGAGTAAATATAAATATATATTTGTTAGGATTAATTTCGATTTGAGAATGATAGTCTATAGTGTTTTTAGGCATATAGTTTGGTGGTTCATGGTATTATTTTATTTGTATTTGGATGGAAATAAATTTATAAATAGGTGTATTAGTCTCCATCAAAATGGACTAAGGGTTGAGTATGTACGGGATCCAAGGCAAAGGTCACTTCTATATGTTGTGTTCATAATTATTTTTATTTACCTTTCCATTTCATACATAACAATGCTATTAGAGTGTTTCTTAAAAGTTTTTTTGCTAAGGTGTGTGATCATTGCCCCTACAACATATCATGTCATTTTCATGGATCTTTTACAGAAGAATGAACCTGCATATCTATGATGAAGAAGGTTATTTTCCTACTAGAGAATGTTATCACATGTAGAATGAATTTGTGAGGCCTCATAGGGAGAGAGGCCTTAATCGAAGAGGCTAAGTTCATGAAAGAGACTAAGTAGCCATCGTTATCATGAGAGCCACCATCCATCTGGTCAACATGAATCAATCTACAAATGTTGCATTAAGATCCGTTATGAGTAGCATTATTATGGAGTTACTAGATATATTGGATGTGAAGGATCACATGTGTAGAGAGATCCACCACCATGTGTGTGAATGAACAATGCACAAGATTCATGTGGTGTCAAAAGCTACCATAAATGAGAGATGTATGGATTGCGGAGGGAAGGTAATAGAAGGAGACACTACAAACAAGAACCATATGGGTGAGAGACACAATGATGGCACTATATGAGATCGAGGGGCCGAGAATGTGAGGCATCAGATGTACTTTGAAGAAGGATGAATTTGCTACAATAAGGCCATAAAAAGGAGTTGTTGGATGAGACTATAGATTTCAAAATTGTAGATTAAGTTTGTTGGATGGATTATGATTGTGTGAAAGATCCAAACAATAGAGGGTTGTGGATCACCACGTGAAGAGGGTTTCAAATAATGCATATGAGGAAGATCTATGGACACGATAGATGCATGGGAGATGAAGCGCATATCTGATTTGTTGTGTGAGCATTTAGATCCAGTTCCTAACAAAGAGGTTGGAATGGACAAACAATAGTTTAATGCACACAGTATGTGGTAAGCAATGGACAAACAATAGTTTAATGCACACAGTATGTGGTAAGCATTCTCTTCTATGAAAATGACAAAAAAATGTGTTTTAGGTGTTCATAAGGGTACACTTTGGTTAATGGTTTAACATGTACAACCCTTGGATCTACATCTTCCATGCAGTAACATTAGGATATGCTCATTAGAGGAGAAATTTGATTAAAAAATACCCATGCTTTTTCTTCTAAATTTGAAGACAACTAAATTGATCATTGCTAGTATATTTAGATTTATTTTTTGTCTTTACTGAGGTAAATTATGGCATGAGCCATGTTTTAGGATCTTTTTCGAAAGAAGAAAACTACATATCTATGATGAAGTAGGTTATTGTCCTAATGGAGCATGTTTTCACCTGTATAATGAACTCGTGAGGCCCCATAGGGCGAGAGGATTTAACCATAGAGAGAAAGGTCATGAAAGGAAATAAACAAACATAGTTGTCATGAGAGCCACCATCCATATGGTCAAGATGAATTGATCAACATATGTTTCATTGAGATCCATTTTAAGTAGCATTATTATGGAATTATTGGATCTACTCAGTGTGAAGGAGCACCTGTGTTGAAAGAGCCATTGTTGAGTGTGTGAATGGCTCACACATAAGAGTCATGTGTTTTGAAGAATTTCCCTAATGAGAGATCTATGGATTTTTGAGTGCATAGTTGAGAAGGATACACTGCATACAAGAACCATGTGGATGAGAGTCATAATGCTATGCAACCAGCTCACAAGATCGAAGATGAGATAGATGAAAAATTATAAATAAACCTCCTTGAGGGGGAAACCTCCTTTACATTACATAAATGAAAAATTATTCAATGATACAAATAACAAAACCTACTTTCTATATATAGGATACTAAGGGGTCACAATATAACAATATGGGGACCACATGGGAACAACAACAATAATAATAGGGCTACAACTATGGGGCACAATAATAATAGTATGGCGACTACATGGGCACAAAAATAACAATAATGGGGCTACATTAACAATAAAAAGGGCCACACTAGTATTATGGGGATGTAACATGCCCCTTTCCTTCAAGCAAGTGTTGTCATCAATACTTAAGTAGTTGTGGATGCATCTGTATAAAATTCTCATCCTCCCATGTTGAATCTTCAATGGGTAAGTTCTTAAACTTGATGAGATATTCTAAAATTGATCGATTTCATAGATGTCGAGTTCTTGTTTCCGTGGCCGCTTCAGGTTCAATATGATTTTTCCTTCCTCGTCAAGTTCTGCCAATATTGTTTGAACTAGGATCTTGTCACATATAACCTTCTTTAAGTATGAAACATGGAAAAGTAGGTGCACTAGGGAATCTGCAAGAAGCTCCAATTTGTATTCCATAGTACTAATATTTTTCAACCCCTTGCAAGGACCATAATACTTTGGTGATAATTTATTATCCTTTTTATCTTGCTCGAGGGACATTTGTTTGTATGGTTGTAGTCATAAAAATACCAAGTCACCTACATCAGAACTTCTTTCGTTGCAATGTTGATATCCCTGGTGTTTCATTCGATTCTGAGTGAAAGTGAGGTTATCCTTAAAGAGTTGAAGAAATTTTTGTTGATGCTCAATGTTATCTTCTAGTGCTTGAACCTTATAATTATCTCTTAAAGATGATGTGATGGATGGTGGATGATATTCATAAAGTGCCATAAATGGGGTTGTTTTTGATGCACTATGGAAGGAAGTGTTATCCCACCATTCAGCAAGAGGTAACGACTTGACTGATTATGTTTTTTTATCCGATACAAAGAAACAAAGTTATACTTCAAAACATTCTTTCACTATCTCAGTTTTGCCAATAGATTGAGGATGATATGATTAAATATGACTCACTAAATGAGTACCCAAGAGAGAAAACAATTTCATCCAAAAATTTCCTATAAAAATGGGATCTTTGTTGCTTACAATAATCTAATTTGGGTTTCCATGTAGCTTTTGAATGGTTTCAATAAATGCAATGGCAACTATACTTGATTTATATGGATGAGAAAATGCACAAAAGTGTGCATAATTTGTAAGTATATCAACTACTACCATGATGAAAATATTTCCTTCGGACTTGGGTAAACTTGTGATAAAATCCATTAAAACCTCCTCCCAAGGTTGACTTGGAATGGATAAAGGTTGTAACAAACTCAGGGTCTTAATAATGTCAACTTTATTTTGTTGGAAACCCAAAAATTCCACCAAAAACTTTGGAATATTAGATTTAACGTAATCCTAAAAAATATCCTTCTTGATCTCTTACCAAGTTTTTAAAAATCCTGAGTGCGCTCCTAAGGGAGAGGTGTGCAAATCCAAAAGAATATTTTGTTTGAGTTGGGAATTCTTGCAAATATATAAGCGATCTTTGTACCATAATGAAGAATTTTTCCAGCTAAATGTTTCATATGTTATTGTATCTTGCTGCAAATTTTGAATGAGTTTCCACACCTCTTCATATTTCTTCCATTCATACCTTGCTTCAGTTATCCACTCAGGTTGGATAATACAAATGGAACAAAACAATGCTTCCACATCCTCTTCCTTTCTTGAGAGTGCATCTGCAACAATATTTTTATTCCCTTTTTTGTACATGATTTCAAAGTCATAACCCAACATCTTTGTGACCCATTTGTATTGCTCTTCTAAAGACAATCTTTGATCCAAAATGTATTTAATACTATTATTGTGCCTCCTAGAGACAGCCTAGAGTTGTAATAGACCACTGCCTAGGACATCTTAGCATAGCAAGGAGCTTATAATATAATGGATGAAGTTGTCAGCTTCAGCTCACATGCTATCGCCTGAAAATAGGTAAATGAAATAGAATGGGACCAAACTCTCAGAAACTGACACAGGGAAGGAGATACTGTAGAGGCAAGATGCAGAACTCTAATACAAAAGCAACAGACAATTCAGAGATAGTTTACTGCAAAGCGGGCCGATTCAGAAATAATTCACAGACATAAATTATCAGAAGGTGTATGCAATGAAAAAAGTGTTGAGAAGATACTAGTTAACATTGAGCTGATACCCAGATATACAATACCACCATGCATGGGCTTACCAATCTAAGAATCCATACATGATAATATCATTTTAAAAGCACCCTCCCAGAGCAACTAATATAGCAGAAGTGTGGTTAGCTGAATAATGGAATAGAATATCATGCATGAGCCATATTTAAAGCGCTTGACTGATCCAAGTATGGGAATAAACTAGGATGAATCCTTACCAGAAATTAGTGAGCCACTCGCATCCCAAAACATGATACAAGAAGGATGGATGAGATGAAATGATATATTAAATAACATATAAAAGAGAGTTACAGACTGTGAGATACCAAAGACCAGAATCCTCTTTGACAGATAGAACTCCTCCTCACTAAAACCCTATGGGATTTGAGCCTTCATACGAGAGTTTAACAAACTGTATACAAAAATCCTTTCACTGCATAATTTTCTGATAAAAATATGGAACCTTTACAATGTGTTTCTTCTGGGTTTTTATAGCTAAAAAAGGAGCAGAGGTGGTAGGTGGACAACTAAATGCAGAATTAAAACTCAGAAGAGAAAAGGGCCAAAGCCCATTCTGTTTAAACTCAGTGCATTTATATCTGGTACTCTCTGGAGGAAAGAATGGTCTTCGTCAGGATTCCATTTACTTCAGGTATGTCTCTGTTGTACCTGGATGCAGTAATCTATAGTACTTTTTGGTGAATAAACAAGAAAGTGAAATAATGACACATAGGTCGATCATACTTCAAAACAGATGCTCTTGGCAGCTTCGGACTATGATCTGGGCAGAAATCTCTTCACTAGAGCACGACACGAAGTAAAAAAAGTATGGGCGCTCTGTCCTTCCATGGAGAAAAACATCTTTGTTGATGAGGCTGCCCTGATGACTTGGTTTCTGTGCATTGAACTCTCTGTCGCTTCACTTATATCTTTATCTGCAAAATCTTGCCGCTGTAATGAAGACTGTGTAATCATGGCAGCCCCTTTACTTCTGCACCCCGCAGAACACGCAACTGGACTCGGAAAACAATGCAATGGGAGGATGGATGAAATGGTAGCGCGGCAGTGGAGTGGTGGCTTTGACTACACAATGGTGACAAAATGAAAACGGAAGGGTGAAAATTCATGAATAATAGGGTTTGGTGGTAGAATGCAGTGCTGACCGTTAGATCATGGTTTGGGGACAAAGATCGACGACGGAGATCGAGCGGTGGAATAATATATGAAAGTGGGCGGAACAACTATGAAATATAAGACTTTCTTGTAAAGTCTTAAACTTTAGACTTCGAACAGAATACAAAGAAATGCAAAGGAAATGCAATGAAACGCGATGAGGTGGGACCCAGCCAGAGGCGAAGGGTGATCAAATCTTGACCGTTAGATCCTAGATCCAATGGACGGTCAGGATCAACTCGGAGCATCAAAATCGGGAGGAGCAAAGGGAACACACTATATAAGTTTCCGATTGCGATTGGCACAGGTGAAGCGATGGCCGTTGGATTTACCCAGGGATCAACGGTGGAGATTCGTTCAGAGGGCAAAAGGGAAAGAGAGACGGGCTTGATGCGATAAGATCTGGGCCATTGATTTCAAATATGGACGAACGACTGTGATTGAATCGGGCAATTGCAATCGGAGGAGGGACAGGGGTGACACATTTCAAAATTGCGATTGCGATCGGCGGTGGGAGCGCGATTGAGCACTGACCGTTGGATCCAGAGATCAGATCGATAGTTCACGTTCAATCGGAGGGACAGTGCGATCGGGGATCGGGAGTTCAGACTTGCGATTGCGATTGTAGGTAGGGGTACGATTGAGCGCTGACCGTTGGATTAGTGGGGAGATGGACGGCTAGGATTTGATCGGAGAAATTGCAATCGGGGGGCGCAGAAGAGGGGATGTGATTGAACGCTGCGATTGCGACGGAGCGATTAGCGCTGGACCATCTGATCTGGCGAGAAGATCGATGGTGGAGAAATGGATCCGGGGATCGCAATTGGAGGGGGGTGGGGTGGCACATATTAAGACTTCCGATTGCGATTAGGCGGGGAGTGCGATTAGCGCTCCGCCATCCGATCTTTATGTCAGATCAACGGTAAAGAACGTGTCGCGGGAATTTGTTTAATAAGACAATCACATCGAAACTTTTTTGATGTTTCAAAGGATTGCACCCGCCCGACGGCTTCGATTGCGATATAGCGCCGGCGGCTTAAACGCCATGTCTCGGGTGCGGGTCACATGGAGGAAAAGATGCAGTGGCTTGGCCAAAAGGGGACTAGGGCCTGATCATATGGGAATCATGGAATTTGCGGCCTTTTATAATATGGTTTAGAGGCAGGAGACGACAACGATAGGTAGAAAAAGGAGTTTTGAGGCTGACAGAGGGGATTTGAGAGGTTTAAGCCAGATTTCATACGAAAATTTTAATAGGGAGTTGATTATGATCAACATTTGCTCCACCTAGGGACAACATGTTCATCCCTGAGTGTGACGAGAACTTCGCAGACCTTTTGATCATCATGTGTGCAGATTCTACTCTTCAGCACCTTCATTTTTTTGCTTTATAATTCATCACAACACCCACCTTATTCAAACTAAAACAAAAAGGAAACTATCATACAATATAATACATCAGGCTGCCTGGCCTGAATCAGAACTGAAAGTAGGGCTTGAGGAATTGACCATTTATAGGGGTTTCCAGCAAGTCGCCTTGTAAATTCTCCAACCTGAAAGTATTATTGCTCCCTTGTTCCACAATTTTGAAAGGACCAAACCAGAGGGGGTCGAATTTTCCATGTTTACCTTTCTCAGCTCTCCAGATATCCCATCTGAGCACCAAATCACCAATCTGCAGCTTCCTGTCTTTTGCGTGCTGATCAAAAATGTGTTTCATATTCTCTTGATATTCTATTAATCTCTGATTCACCTGGCCCCGTGTTTCTTCTAATTCCACCAATTGATTGATTCTCCTGATCATATCATCAGGTTCTCCCTAACTTTCTTGCATGAAGCGGGCCACTGGTAAAGCCAGTTGTATAGGAAAAAATGTTGCTCGTCCATATACCAATTCATAGGGAGATCTCCCGGTTGCTCTCTTGCTGGTGATTCTATTAGCCCATAGAGAAAATTTCAATTGGGAATCCCAGTTCTTCTTATTCTCATTGATAGTCTTCTTCAAGGCCCTCACTAGAGTTTTATTTGAGGACTCTGCCAAGCCATTTCCTTGTGGATAATGTTAAACACCATGTTGAAGCACACACATGGTGTATGAGAAGAATAACACACACACACAAGAGGAAACTCAACACAATGAAGGATAAGCGTGAGGCTTTCTTATTTTCCATTATACAAAGATGTACATTTATAGTACAATGGTGTGACTCTTGGTTTCATATTCCAAGGTCACTTGGACTCCATTATGACTTTTTGCATTCCACACCTACCCATGTAGGATTAGGTGTTCCAACATCCCCCCTTAATCCGAAGGGGTATGTGTGAGTCCAAGAAAAGAGTTGTAATACAAATCTGCAAAGTATACATGGAAGCACTTGGGCTGAATCAACTCTCTGAAAATGTTGGAAAAAAGAGGTGGTTTTAGGATGACCACAAACACTGGAACGCAAAACTTGTTGCAGTTCCCGGAACTCTTCCAAAACTGGCAAGAAGCTGAAGGCTTCTGCTAGAGGAATTGTCCCTCATAAAAAAGGGAGACCTTTGACCTAAAAGAAGGGAGGTCTACTACCTGTGGTGGTTTTAGGTTGTCCACCAACCAAAGATGATGGTTTTAGGTTATCCACCAACTGAAAATGATGGTTTTAGGTTATCCACCAACCAAAGATGATGGTTTTAGGTTATCCACCAACCGAAGGTATGCTCATGGGCATCCGTATCTCTGGCTAAATCTCTGAATCCGGAATGACGAATTGTGGCTCAAGCTCGCTTGAACTGATGGCTACAACTCTGAACATCGAATGAGAGATTGTGGCTTAGGCTCGCTTGATCTGTAGTTGAAGCTTGTACATGACCACCATTTTCCCCCCTGTCAGGGACAAGGTGAGATGATGGCGAAAACTCAACTGCAATTTTGTTCAATATTCGTGAACAAGTTCTAACATGTGTCGTAAACATCTTCTTGGCTGCTGATGCCTATTGCCAAGAAGCGATCCATCCAAGATGAATCTTGGTTCTTGCAGGAGGCTTGTGTCTGAAGCATCTATCTGAATAATGGGTGTGCCGACCACAGTGCTTACATGGATGAAGATCAAAACAGTGATATTTCATATGGCCAACTCGATCACAGTGTTGGCATTTTACAATCTGATGTTGTTGTGGAACAGGATCTGGAACAGCTGCAGGTGAACTGTCATACATGAATCCGGAACTCTGAGATATGATGGGCTTTGTGTAGTCTGGAATATGAAAGAACACATCCTTGTCATATCCAACACCAGTTCGGTGCTTGTTGTGGACAAGCTCTTCCCAAGGTCTGATGATGGGCTTAGGAAGTGTAGGTTGAGCTGCTGCATCTGCATGTACATCTGCTCTAGTGCAAGAAACTGAATGTGAATCAACTGAAACTTTGTTGACTTGCTGCTGATGGGAGTCCTTCTCAATCTTCTAAACAGAAACAAGTTCAGAATGGTGACTCTTTTGCTGAAGTTCATCTTGCTGAAGCTGAGTTTCCAACAGCAAAAACTGAATCTTTTCATGTGCATCTAGCAAACAACTCTGAATGTTACAAAGAGCATCCTTGTTCATTTTTATCATATCATCAACATTGGAATGAATGAGGTTACTCAACAACTCTAATGCCTCATTGATTTTAGCCATTTTCAACAATTTAGGTTCAAAAAATGAAACGGTGTCGGCTTCAACCGAAAATGCACCCGTTTACAATGTGATGCAACTTTCTTTCAAGAAATAAAAATGACTCTAAAGAATTTCCAACTATTGAAATCTCAAGTACAAATTCTGCGCCTCAAATGATGGAGGGCAATCAACAATTTTCCAACAACTCAAATACTGATTGCAACTATGAAGAAGCAATATCAATACAATGTCAATATAATATTTCTGCAAAATATGTGCAGCTGAAACACTTGTGCAAGAGGCCTTTGAGGCAGCTGAAATTTCCTTCAAATCACTGTTTTCAATGATGGCAAACTTGTCTTCAAATGTCAATTTCTTCAAAAAATCACTCTTCAAATTAATGCCACAAATCACAATGAAAATCTGCAATTTTCTCTATGTATTTAGTCCATTTTCTTCATATTCTATCTGCTGTTCATATTCTCTCTTTCCTCTCTCTCTGCTGGTTTTTTTTTTTTTTTTAATTAATTAAAAAATGAGGGGAATGGGATTAATTAAAGGAGAGGAAATTTTTAAAATGGGTGGGAAATTTTAAAATGGGATGGGATAATGGGTGAGTGGGGCTATTAAAAAATTTGTTAATGAATTTAAAAAGGAGGGGGGTATTAATGGATGAAGAGTAGTATTAAATGAAAATTTAAGAGGAGAAGTAGTATTATATGAGAGGGTGGATTAATATAAATGGGAATCAAATTAATCGGAGGGGAATCGAATTAATGGAATGGAGTGATAAGGGGAATAAAATAAATGGAATGGAGTGATAAGGGGAATAAAATAAAAAATCGAATTTAAAAAGGGGTGGTATTATATATGTTTTAAAACTAATTGGGATTGATTAAAAAATTTAAAGGTTATGAAGTGGGGAGGAGCCGTATGGAGTGAATGGGAGTGGTAGGGAGGGTGTAGAATGTGGAGTGGAGTAATAAGGAGGTATGTGCAGGGTTGAGGGGACGGTAGAGGGGTCGGGTTGTGAGGTAATGGGAGAGTTTGAAATCGATAGGGGTGGAGTTATATGCGTAGGTGTGTAGGGAAGGGCAGGCATAAGGGGGTTAGGGAGAGCGTAGGATGAGCGTTTGGGTAAGGGGGAGCGTATGCAGAAGGGGAGAGGCCGAGGGTTAGAGCGTAAGCCGTGGGGAGGGCGGACGCAACGGCATGTGTTGAGCGGCGTAGCAGGTAGGAGAAGCGATGGGTGGGTAGAACGTGGGGTAGGGCGGGTAGGTAGGCTGCGTTGCAGAGAGGGGAAAGCGTAATGTGTAGTCGACGGAGCGTTGGTGAGTAGAGTTAACGTAGGTGCAGGTAGAAAGGGGAGCGGTAGAAGGGGCGTAAGGAGTGTTGCAGAATCCGGAGAGCATGGTCGACTGGTGAGCGGGGTGTGTGGGATGCGTAATGCCAAAGGAGAGGGAAGGGCGTTGGTATGAGCGTTGGGGAGTAGGGTCGACTGAAGGGCCGAGTGGACGTGAGCTGTGCGTTGAGCTGCTTGTGAGGGGGGTTCGATGTAGAGTTGGAAGGAGGCCGCTTATGAGTTGGGAGGCTCAACTGAGTAAGGCGGAGGGAGTAGAGGTATGGTGAGAGGTGGACGGAGGTCGATGTTGCAGAGATGTGGGGAAGGCCGAAGGGCCAGGATGCATAGAATTTTTTTATTTTATTTAATTTATTTATTTATTTATTTTATTTTATTTTTAATTAAAACAGTAGAGAATAGAGAGTAGAGAGCAGGGAATAGCAGAAATTTCAACTTTGAAAATAGTAGAATTTTTCTCCTTTCAAATACACAGCAGATTTTTTTCTTCAAATGTATAGCAGAACAAATCCAGCAGTAGTAGAAAACTCAGAAATTTTCCAGTAGTCCAGCAGCAGAAAAATATGTAGTCCAGAAGCTCAGAAATTCTTCAATGAAACACCCCATAATTTTTCAGAATATTATAGCAGCAAAAAATCCAGTAGAAACTCAGAATTCTTTTGCAGTGAAACCAAAAACTTCTTCAAAAACCCTCTTTAAACAACATTTTCCAGCAACTCTTTAGAATGCAGAATAAAGGCAGAAATTGCAAGAAAAATAAGCAGTGAGAAAACCCTTAGATGCACAATGTTGCGTTTCTTTTTCAAAATCAATTTCTGAATGCTGCTCCTTCTCAAAAACAACACTGCTCTTCTTCAAAACAGCGCTGAATGATAGCAAAAACTCTGCTACAGAAACTCTCTAAATGCTGCAAAAATGCCAACAATTTTTGCAGATTTACACAGGCCATAAACAGAAATGACTCACTCAATTTGGAGCAGGGCCAGTAATCGCCCGCTCTGATACCATGTTAAACACCATGTTGAAGCACACACATGGTGTATGAGAAGAATAACACACACACACAAGAGGAAACTCAACACAATGAAGGATAAGCGTGAGGCTTTCTTATTTTCCATTATACAAAGATGTACATTTATAGTACAATGGTGTGACTCTTGGTTTCACATTCCAAGGTCACTTGGACTCCATTGTGACTTTTTGCATTCCACACCTACCCATGTAGGATTAGGTGTTCCAACAGATAATAAGTTGTAGAGTGACTTAGTGTGATATTATACTGCTGGCAAAAATTCATAAACTTTGCAGATTTGAAGGTCTGGGCATTATTAGTCACTATTCTAGCAGCACATCCAAACCTGGATATGATATTTTCTTCCATGAATTTTATTATCACTATATCTGTAGCATTCCTTGCATGTATGGCTTCCACCCATTTGGTGAAATAATATGTGGCTATTAATATCCATTTACTTTGTCCACTAGATGGAGGATGTATTTCACCTATAAAATCAATACCCCATTGTTTGAATGGTTCATCCACATGCACTGGGATCAGGGGAAATGGTGCTGATTTCTGTCTCTCAGCAAAATTTTGACATTTATCACATGCTCTTACCCTGGAAAAAACATGTCCAAAAAGCTTCGCCCAATAGAAGCCATCTTTCAGAATTTTATGAGCTATAGCCCTCTAGCTGTAGTGGCATCCATAGATCCCTTCATGAATTTTTGCAATAATACTCTTGGCTTCATCCTCTGTGAGACATAGGAGTAAGATGCCTGATGGATCTCGCCAGTATAGCCGGCCATTGGCGACTACGTACTTCTGTGATTTCAGCCTCAGCGATCTGTATTTAGTTTTGTCACAGCTTGGAGGGCAGCTTAGTGTAAGGAGGTATTCTACTATCTCTTTGTACCACTGACTGGTGAGGTACTTTAGAGGTGTTTCTGGAGTAGCTACCCCAATTCCATGTCGTTCTTCTTTCTCCTCAGACTCTTCACCTGCTATAGTGGACAAATTAATGCTCAGGGCTTGATAGTTTGATTCTGATAACATTTCGGCAAGTCACTGTCCTTCGATCAGCTTAGTAGGGTAGATGTCTAAGTCATACTCCTATATTTTAGCAATCCACTTACCCCTTTTTCCTTCACTATCCCCCTAAATAAGGATGTCTTTTACAGCAGTTGAAGGTACAAATGCAGTAATATGGGACTGTAAGATATATACACAGAATGCTTTGAGGGATTTCACTAGGGCATATGCTTGCTTTTCCAATATATTGTATTTTAGCTCTGCATCACGGAGCACCTGACTGAAAAAGGCAATAGGCTGCTCATAACCCTCCTCATTTTTCTGCAATAAGACTCCTGCTATTGTATGAGGTGATGCAAAAGAAAAAACCATGAAAGGTTTATCATAATCTGGTCCAGCCAACACAGGGGCTTCTGCAAAAGCGTTCTTTATCCTGGTAAATGCCTCCCATGATTCTTGTGACCACTTTACCTCATTATCTTTCTTTAGCATATCTGTCATATGCCTAACTATCTCAGCATAGTTAGGGATAAACCTTCTCAAGAAATTTATGCGCCCAAGGAATACTTGTACCTCTTTCTTATTTCTGGGAAAAGAAATACTGTTTATAACCTCTACCCTCTTAGGATATATCTTCACCCCATCTTTAGTCACAACATGGCCCAAAAGCTTTCCCTCTTCTAATGCAAATGAAGACTTTTTAGGATTTAGAGAGAGACCATACCTTCTACATTTCTCAAAAGTTTTCCGCGGATGTTCAATGTGCTCAACATCGTTCTTGGAAAATGCAGTGATATCATTGAGGTAGACTATCAAGAACTTGTCTTTCTCCCCAACAAAAGCAATATCCATTGCCCTCTGAAAAGTGGCCCCTGCATTAATCAATCCAAAAGGCATTCCGGCATACATGAATGTACCCCATGGTGCGGTGAAAGAAGTCTTCTTCTGATCCTCTGGAAGTACAGCCACCTGTTTATAACTAGAGAATCCATCCATCATTGACATTCTGGTAGCTCCGACTACTTTCTGCAAGATGTGATCCATTTTAGGTAGAGGATAATTATCCTTTAAGGATGCTCTGTTTAAATTTCTAAAATCCACACATAGCCTTATTTCTCCATTCTTCTTGCGTACAGGGACAAGGTTTGCCACCCATTCACAGTACCTCAATGGTACAATTATTTTGGCCTTCAGCTACTTCTTAATTTTTTTCTCAATAGAAGGCAGCAGCAGGGGATTGATCTGTCTGAGCTTCTGCTGGTGGGGCTTTGTATCTGTCTTCAGTGGAATTTTGTGTTGCATAATATTGATATCAAAAGTTTTCAAGTCCTGATACGACCATGCAAACACGTCTTTGTAAGAATGAAACAATTTCTAATATAACTTTTTGTATTCTCTAGGGATCTTCTTAGACAATTTGAAAATTTTGGGGTCAACCTCAGTACCCAAATTCAGGTCTTCAACCTGATTTTCTTCTACCACTTTGCTTGGTTGTAGCGGGATATCATTCTTGTCAAATAATCTTTCTAGAGGCACCAACCCCCTAGGTATGATGTTTCCCTTTAGCTGCAATACTTTATTTCCTGCCACTTTATCCTCCCAACTTCTCTCTGAAGTGTTTTCAGATTCTACCTCTTCTTCATCATCAATCTCCATATTGGAGAATTCTCCTATTGTTTCTAGGAATTTCTTCATATGTTATTCATCTTCAAATATCTTCCAGTGCTTGATATTATCTGGGATTGAAGGCCGATAACACACCTCAACTTCATATCTTAAAAGAGGGTTCTGAGGTGGTCGGAATGTACTAGCAGCCACAGCAAGGGAATCAACCATCCTATTTTGTTCTCAAGGCATGAACTGGATATTGAATGCCAAGAATAAATTCTATACCACGTCCCAAACTTCATTCCTATATGCCCTTAGCCTAGGATGTTTGGTCGGACACTGATTCCTGACTTGTCTGACTACTAGTTCTAAATCTCCCAGGACCTTTAAACTTTGTATACCCATGCTTCTGGCTATTTGCAATCCTAACAGAAGTGATTCATATTCAGCCACATTGTTGGTGGCTTCATACTCCAGTTTAAAAGACAAAGGGACCCATCTTCCCGCAGGAGAAATCAATAGCACTCCAGCTCCATTTCCTTCTCTTGAATTTGCCCCATCAAAATGTAATGTCCATATTCCTACTTCATGTCCTTCTGAAGGCTGCTCAGTCTTGATCTGGCAAAAGGATGTTTCATGAGCATAATCCTGATCTTCTTCCAACATCAAGCATGAGAAATCTCATTCCTTACTGTAGACTGGTGAATTTACAGAGTTGTCAGCTTTTGTCACCATCTTGACAAACTTAGTCTCCCTGTATAACCTCCTCTCTTGACCGCCAAAAACTGGGATAGTGGCATATGTTAAATCCATTTTAATTGATCCACCAATTTTTTTTCTCCAAGACCTTGACAACAACATGCCAAAACGAGCTGGGATGTCAGCCACCACGATGTCCATTACCACACTTTTTGCTGGGATTTGGGCTAAATTGACCACTAAATCCTTGTTCATCCCCAAGCATTTAAATCTTTTGGAATCAAATGATTATAGGTCTTTGTATGGACATGTGATTTGTAAACCTAGTTGTTCCATGACTGATAGAGGCATAAGATTGTGGGAAGCTCCAGAATCTAGCATACAGTTATGTAATAGTAGGTCATCGATTACCAGAGACACATAGAAGGGAGGAGTAGAGGGATCTATCTCCTCAACATGTGAAGCAAAAAATACCATGGGTCTCTCTTCTTGAAGGTTGAGACTATCTGGGATGATTGGTTCTTCTGGAGGGAGCATAAAATATGTGACTTGAGATTGATATGCTGGCTGTTTCAACAATTCATTCAAGGGGACTAGGATTTTGACTTTTTCTAGTTCTTTTTGCAGACTAAAAGCAGGAGGGAATTTTTCTATCATAACCTCTTTTGACTCTTTATTTTCAACTGGGGGCTAGGCTTCTTTTGACACGAATTTGGTACAAGAAGAAGTGACTACTTTTGAAGAAGAAGGAATTTGATCATTAGACTACAAAGGTTTATTAAGAAGTTGCTTACCTTCGTCTGCAACTTTCTGCATGGTAGACTCCTTTTGAGCAGGTGCTTCCTTCTGGGGTATTTCTTCTTCTTGCTCTTCGATACGAGTCCTCTTCCTAGAATATCTGAGATCATATCTTCTATTGAAATGAGCTTGCATGAAATCATCAAATTGTTTACAATAATGATCAAAATCTACTTGATCTTCGTCTCTGATCTTTTCTTCTTCTTGCAATGAACACCCAGCTTCATCATTCCCTCGCAAAGGGCATTCTTCTCCATCACTATTTGAAAAGGCAAGATTTTCATCCTCCAGTCTATAAGTAGCATCTTCAGTAGATTTGTCCACTGGGCCTTCCAGGTACAACGGGTGTGGAACTTGGTCCTGTTGTTCATTCGCTTCCCTTGGCAATATTTGCAAGGGTGGTTTCCTATATTGAGTATTGTATCCTCTGTTTGGAGCATTCTGGAAATTTCTAAAGGCTGAATTCTTGGCCTCCAATTCAAGCTCGACCATTTTCTTAATTAATTTTTTCATTTCTTCCATTTTGTCCGAGTCTCTGTCTTGATTACAATTAGACACCTCTTCTTTGTGCCTTCTCCTGGCATCTTGCTCGACTTTTCCTTTCGATTTACCCGTGGAGGTGAAGTTTGCTTCCAACTCTAGTGCATCTGCCTGAGCATCATCCAGAGTAGCAGGCTTTCTTTCTCTAAGAGAGAAACCAAACTCTGAATCAAAGGCTTCAACAAAGACTACTTTAGCAGCAGTTTGATGGGGTTTCATATCAGCAGGGAGGCTCAAATATAATTTATTAAATCTCTTGATAAATTATGACACTCCTTCATTGTGTCTTTTCTTTAGTGTATTGAACTCAATAAGAGAATTTCCATGATCTTTCTTCTCTCCCCATTTCCTGAGAAAAGTATCTTCCATGTTATCCCAAGTGGTAATAGAACGACCAGTCAATGTTTTAAACCATTTCCGAGCTTCACCATCTAGAGATTGCACGAACAGTCTTAATACCACATCTAGATGTTCAACATTAAAGTTCTCTGCAAAGGAACAAAAAGTCTCAAGGTGTTTCTGGGCATCGATTTCATTTTCTCCATTGAATCTGGGCAAGACCTTCAGATAATCTTGGGGCATATCATTCAGCACTTGGGGTAATGCCAGGGGAGCATATTTATTCATCAAGAAAGTAGGAACATTAGCCATTGGAGGAGGAGGAGGTAGTGTGATAGTTTTATGACTAAGAGGAGGAGGAGGAGGAAGTGGAGTATGAATAATAATAGGAATATACTCGACTGCAGCTTGAGGGGTTGAGGGGAACAAAGGTCTATTATCAGCAGAAAATTCGGTTACTTCCTTGACCTCTTCAACCTCAAGAGTAAGGTGAAGATTGTTTTTCTTTCTGATACCCTCTCGGGGTGGACTATCTGAGTAATAGTAATCGGTATCTCCCACAGTGGAGTCGAGAATTTGCAACTGAGAATATTGAGAGGAGGAGGAAGGAAAATTTTCTATAGGAACTTTAGGAATTTGGGAATGGGATAATTTTCTTTCCCTCCAATTTCTTCTATGTATAATCTATTCAGGGTCAAACACAGAAGGTTTCTTTGGTTTAGACGAATCTGACCTCAGGTGTGGCTTACGAGGAGCGAGGACTGCAAATAGATTTATCGAATAACCACTGTGGAGTCGCCAAGGTGAGAGATATAAAACTCTCAACTCTCTGTGCTCACCTACTTAGAGAGTGAATAGAATTTTTTCGAGGCCCAGGGATTATAATTTTCTTAAATTCTTCCCCGAAAACGGCGCCATAAAGATGTTGTGGCTCCTAGAGACAGCCTAGAGTTGTAATAGACCAGTGCCTAGGACATCTTACCATAGCAAGGGGCTTATAATATAATGGATGAAGTTGCCAGTTTCAGCTCACATGCTATCACCTGAAAACAGGTAAATGAAATAGAATGGGACCAAACTCTCAAAAACTAACATAGGGAAGGAGATACTGTAGAGGCAAGATGCAGAACTCTAATACAAAAGCAACAGACAATTCAGAGACAATTTACTACAAAGCGGGCCGATTCAGAAATACTTCACAGACATAAATTATCAGACGGTGTATGCAATGAAAGAAGTTTTGAGAAGATGCTATTTAACATTGACCTAATACCCAAATATACAATACCACCAGGCATGGGCTTACCAATCCAAGAATCCATACATGATAATAGAATTTTAAAAGCACCCTCCCAGAGCAACTAATATAGTAGAAGTGTGGTTAGTTGAATAATGGAACAAAATATCATGCATGAGCCATATTTAAAGCGCTTGACTGATCCAAGTATGGGCATCAACTAGGATGAATCCTTAGCAGAAATCAGTGAGCCAATCACATTCCAAAACATGATACAAGAAGGATGGATGAGATGAAATGATATATTAAATAACATATAAAAGAGAGTTACAGATTGTGAGATACCAAAGACCAGAATCCTCTTTGATAGATAGAACTCCTCCTCACTGAAACCCTATGGGCTCTGAGCCTTCATACGAGAGTTTAACAAACTGTATACAAAAATCCTTTCACTGCATAATTTTTTGATAAAAATCTGGAACCTTTACAATGTGTTTCTTCTAGGTTTTTATAGCTGAAAAAGGAGCAGAGGTGGTAGGTGGAAAACTAAATGCAGAATTGAAACTCAGAAGAGAAAAGGGCCGAAGTCCATTATGTTTAAACTTAGCGCATTTATCTCTGGTACTCTCTGGAGGAAATAATGGTCTTCGTCAGGCTTCCATTTACTTCAGGTATGTCTCTGCTATACCTGGCTGCAGTACTCTATAGTACTTTTTGGTGAATGAACAAGAAAGTGAAATAATGATACATAGGTCAACCATACTTCAAAACAATTTCTCTTGGCAGCTTCGGACTGTGATCTGGGTGGAAATCTCTTCACTGGAGCATAGCATGGAGTAAAAACAATATGGGCGCTCTGTCCTTCCATGGAGAAAAAAATATCTGCTGATGAGGCTGCCCTGATGACTTGGTTTCTGTGCATTGAACTCTCTGTCGCTTCACTTATATCTTTATCTGCAAAACCTTGCCGCTGTAATGAAGACTGTGCAATCATGGCGGCCCCTTTACTTCTACACCCTGCAAAACATGCAACTGGACTCGGAAAATAATGCAATGGGAGGGTGGATGAAATGGTAGTGCGGCGGTGGAGTGGTGGCTTTGACTACACAATGGTGACAAAATGCAAACGGAAGGGTGAAAACTCATGAATAATAGGGTTTGGTGGTAGAATGCAACGCTGACCGTTAGATCATGGTCTGGGGACAAAGATCGATGACAGAGATCGAGCAGTGGAATAATATATGAAAGTGGGCAGAACGATTATGAAATATAAGACTTTCATGTAAAGTCTTAAACTTTAGACTTCGAACAAAATAAAGAGAAATGCGAAGGAAATGCAATGAAATGCGATGAGGTGGGACCCAACTGGAGGCAGAGGGCGATCAAATCTTGACTGTTAGATCCTAGATCCAATGGACGGTCAAGATCAACTCGTAGCGTCACAATCGGGAGGAGCAAAGGGAACACACTATATAAGTTTCCGATTGTGATTGGGACAGGGGAAGCGATGGCCGTTGGATTTACTCGGGGATCAACGGTGGATATTCGTTTAGAGGACAAAAGGGAAAGAGAGACGGGCTTGATGCGATAAGATCTGGGCCATTGATTTCAAATATGGACGAACGACTGTTATTGAATCGGGCAATTGCAAGCGGAGGAGGGACAGGGGTGACACATTTCAAAATTGCGATTACGATCGGCGGTGGGAGTGCGATTGAGCACTGACCGTTACATCCAGAGATCAGATCAATGGTTCACGTTCAATCGGAGGGACAATGTGATCGTGGATCAGAAGTTCGGACTTGCGATTGTGATCGAAGGTCGGGGCGCGATTGAGCGCTAACCGTTGGATCAGCGGGGAGATGGACAGCTAGGATTTGATCGGAGCAATCACAATTGGGGGGTGCGGAATAGGGGATGTGATTGAACGCTGCGATTGCGATGAAGCGATTAGCGCTGGACCGTCCGATCTGGCGAGAAGATTGACGGTGAAGAAGTGGATCGGGGGATCGCAATCGGAGGTGACTTTCGATTGCGATTAGGTGGGGAGTGCGATTAGTGCTCCGTCGTCTGATCTTTATGTCAGATCAACAGTAAAGAATGCGTCGCGGGACTTTGTTTAATAAGACAATCGCATCGGAACGTTTTTGATGTTTCAAAGGATTGCACCCGCCCAACGGCTCCGATTGCGATATAGCGCCCGAGGCTTAAACGCTTGGTCTCGATTGCGGGTCACGTGGAGGAAAAGATGCAGGGGCTTGGCCAAAAGCGGGATAGGGCCCGATCATATGGGAATCATGGAATTTGCGGCCTTTTATAATGCGGTTTAGAGGCAAGAGATGACAGCGATAGGTAGAATAAGGATTTTTGAGGCTGACAGAGGGGATTTGAGAGGTTTAAGCCAGATTGCATACGAAAATTTTAATAGGGAGCTGATTATGATAAAAAACTATCATGATCTATTTTTAACTTGAAGTGTCTTCCCATTAGGTAAGTTCACCATTGCTTTAGTGCATGTAGTGTTGCCAACATTTCCTTCTCATAGATAGGTTTTTGTAAATACTTTACTTTGATTGGATGACTTTCAAAGTAAATGGGTCTTCCTTCTTCTATTGAAATTGCACCAATTCCATTTCATGTGGCCTTACATTACACAATAAAAGTTTTTATGAAGTTTTGCGTAGCTAAGACCGATGATTGGCACATTTCCTCTTTAAGATGTTCAAAGGCCTTATTTTCTTCTGTAGTCCAAGAAAATTCATATTTATTCAGTAATGATGTTAGAGGTGTCGATATTCTCCCATAATTCTTAAAAAATTTGCGATAATACCGTGTTAACCCCATAAATCCTTGAAGATGCTTTATGGTTGTGGGGTTTTTCCATTCCTTAATGGATTTAATTTTGTTATGGTCTACCCTAACACCTTCATGAGATACAATATGACCCAAATATTCCACCTCTTGTACTCCAAAGAAACATTTGGAGGTTTTTTCATATAGTTTTTTCTCCTCCAATAGTTTGAGTACCCTGCAAACATGTTGAACACGATCCTTCCAAGACTTGTTGTAGATTAGTATATCATCAAAAAGTATGAACAAAAATTTTCTAAAGGAGGGTTTCAAAATGGAATTCATCAAACCTTGAAATGTGGAAGGTGCATTAGTAAGGCCAAAAGGCATGACCAAAAATTCATAATGACCCTCATGAGTTTTGAATGTTATTTTAAAAATGTCTTCAATCTTCATTCTAATTTGATGATATCTAGAACGGAGATCCAACTTTGTGAAGTAAATTGTTCCATGTAATTAATCTAAAAATTCATCAATGATGGGGATGGGAAATTTATATTTAATAGTGAGCTTGTTGATCTCCTTATAATCCAGACACATATGCCATGATCCATCCTTCTTGTGCACTAATACTACTAGAGTAGAGAAAGAAGTTTGACTAGGTTGAATTATACAAGACTTTAGAATTTCTGCAACCATACATTCAATCCGACTCTTATGAGAATAAGGATATCTGTGAGGCCTGATGTTTGGAGGAACACTTCATCAAATAAAATTAATAGCATGATCTTGATCACGAATAGGTGGGAGTCCTTTGGTAGTCTGAAAAACCTTCGATTGATTGTCCAAGACTTTTTGGAGATGTGGAGAAATAGATGATTTTGATGTTTGAACCTCTAGTGAGATTAATTTTTCAGTTACACCTTGTTTTTCTTTCTTCAGAATATTTGTAATGACATTAGAGCTAATTATCTTTCTCGACTTCCCTGCGATGCCCCTTAATTCAACTTCGTTTCCTTCCGAAAAAAAAATTCAAGAAAACTTCTTGAAAATTAAAAGTTATCATCGCTAAAGATTGTAGCCATTGTATTCTTAGTACAACATCAATACCACCCATTGGAATAGAGAGAAATGGAATATTCAATACATATTCCCCCATGGTTAACTTGATATTATGGCACTTTCTAGAGAAATTTATAGTTCCTCAATTTGGAAACATCACTTGACACTCTGGTGCTGAGTATAGGAAGCAATTCAATTCCTTGGCTTCCTTAAAATGAATAAAATTATGGGTACTACCTGAATCAATGAACACTATTACATTTTTCTTCTTGATATGTCATTCTATCTTGAGATTTTGAGGAGTGGTAATTCCTCCCAATGCATTACAGGATATGGTTGGATTCATTTCATCTTCCTCTAGGGTTGGTGCTTGGTGTATATAATCTTCTTTTGAATTTTCTTGTTCCTTTTCTTCCTCCTCTTTACAATCTATGTAAAATAATTTATTCTCAACACACTTATGACCTTTAGTGTATTTTACATCAAAACTATAGCAAAGCCCTTTTTCTCTTTTTCCTTTCATTTATTGTGGTGTGAACCTTGTAGGTTGTGGAAGTATAGGAGTAGTAACACTTCCATCTTTATAGTTGTGAGTGGTAAGCTTCACTGGCACCATCATTTTTCTTTAAATTTTTCTTCAAAACCTGAATTCCTTCTCCTATGAATCAGGTTCCAAAAGGTGAACCTCATGTTTGAAGTTATCCTTTAAATTCTCTATGAATACATCAATATTGTGCTCATCTGGGATATTATTTACCCTTATATTCAGTTTTTGGAAGTCCTCATTGTGCTCCACCATTGAACCCTTTTGTTTGATATTTATCAATTGGCGGAAGAAGGTGTTGTTCTTTGTATCCTAATAATGTGTTGTCATTTCCTCCATAAAAATTGACCAAGTGACAATTTTTTTACGAGATCAAAGCCATCGATACCATAAAAATGTATTGGGTTTTAAATATAAAGTTGCAATGCATACCTTTTGCATGTTTTGTACATTATGGAGATCAAAGTATTAATCCAATTGTTGTATTCATGTTACAGGATCATTGGCATCAATATTCCTCGGATCGATCTTTGGAATATGGTGGGTCATCAATCTAACATTAGATTCTATGAAATCATGATTAACATTTATTTTGTTCTCGTCATGAGTTTCCTCTACTACCTTTTCACCATTAGGAAGCTTTTCTTGTAGAAACTTTTCTAAACCTTCCTTTAAATATTCAATGTCTTTCTTAAAATATTCCATTTTTCCCTCTATACCATCGATATTAGCTTCCATTCCATTCATGCAATCCTTCAAACCATCCATCTTAGCTTCTAGTTCATTTTTTGTTGTTCTATGTGAGAGTGAAATCTGTTGGACTTAGTCTTGTAATATTGAGGTATCACGTTGCAATTATTCCTCCTCATGTCTCATAGTAGATATTTAAGAGGGCTTAATGGGCATGGAATTATTTTATGGAGTAATTTTATAACTCAATACTGATATTGGTGCTTCAATATTCCCTGAGAATCACTTCAAACTGATTTTTCAAACAAAAGTTATGAAATTTTTGTTTTAAATACACACCTTTTTCTTGCCTTTAGGAGCTCCATCTTAAAATGGTTGTAAATATGTAATTTTGAATCTTGCATATCTTTACATAATTCTTGTGGAATACCTATGAGTGTTCTTTTGAATGCCACATGTCAGACCTAATTTGGATTCTTCAAGCTAAAGCTATGCCCAATCTCCCACAATGGCCTAATTATGGTTTGGTTCAGTAGAGAAAACTTGTATGGCATGCCACATGTCTCTCTTTTGACCTTAAAATCTGAAATTGATAAAAACAAAACTGAAATCCATGTGATATCGACCACTTTTTACAGAATTCCAATCTGATGTATGAAACGAAAGTTATGGCACTTTTCCCTCGGCCAGTTTTTTGAGATGAAATTTGGAGCCTGCAAAAACCCTAACTTCCTCATATCATATCTCGAAAAATATAGTGAACCAAGGTATGAAATTTTTACACAAAGTTCCTCACGATTTCGACTTCTCAAGGTAAGCTTCGAAACCTTCTTAGAAAAAACATTATCATGAAGCTGACCTGTTTGCAGCAATGAAACCCTAGTATCCAAAGCTCTGATACCAAATGTTATGCAACAAGCTTAGAAAATGGAAGAAAGGATATATCACAACTTAGAAACCAACCTCTTCGAGGGGGAAACCTTCTTTACATTACATAAATAAAAAATTCTTCGATGATACAAATGAAAAAAAATACCTTCTATATACAAGATTTTAAGAGGTCACAATTTAACAATATCGGGAGAACATGGGCACAACAATAACAATAATGGGGCTACACCTATGGGGAAAAATAATAAAAATATGGGGACTAAATGGGCACGAAAATAACAATAATGGGGTTACACTAACAATAATAAGGGGCTACACTAGTATTACGAGGACCTAACACGTAGTGATGGCAATAAATGAGATTGAGGGGTAGAGAATATGAGGCATTAGATTTTTTGTGATGAAGGGAATATTTGCTACAACAAGGCGATATAGAGGAGTTGTTGAATGAGACAACAATCATCACCATTGTATATTTAGGAAGGTTTATGCATTATGAGACAATGCAAGAACTAGATCTTTGCACCAAAGGCTCAATTGGGAAGTAGATCTAAGCAACAGAGGTTTTTGGATCACTATGTGAAGAGGGTTGCATGTAAAGTGTATGAGGAATATTTGTGGATGCGATAGATGCAAGTGAGCTTGAGTGAATATCTAATTTTTTTTTTTAAACCTATATATTTAGTTGCTAACATAGAGGTTGGAATGGACAAAACAATGAACATGGTAGGTGGTGAGCATGTTCATATATGACAATGGAAAATAAATGTGTTGGAGGTGTTATTAAGGGTAAAATTTGGTTGTACATATCTTGGATCTACATCACCTCATGAAGTAACAGTGTGATCTCCTCGCTAGAGGAGTGTTATGATAAGAAAGTACCCATGTGTTTTCTTTAAAGTTTAAAGGGAATTAAATAGATTGTTGCTGGTATATTTAGATTTGTTTTTGGTTTTTATAGAGGTGAATTGTTGCATAACAAAGCCATGATATCTGGTCCACAAAAATATTATGAAATATGTGTGTGAGACTTAAATAGATTCATGAACCATGTATCTAAAGAAAATTTGTACAGGACATGTGGATATAGTGGTTGATGACCCATGTAATTCGGTAGATGGGTTCTTTTTAAATTGATTTCAATGTCATATATGCAACACATGGATAAAGGTAATGAAAGAGTGTAAGAATAAATGAAGTACTTATAGTAACCAAGAAAAATGTTAATTATAATGGAGATGATGTAATTGGGTATATTGTTGTAGGACTTCATAGGCACACATACCCCAACATCTAGAGTGATAGGGGCCATGCGGGATTCACTTAGTACAATATCATTAGAGGGTTTACATTCATAGAAATTCCTTAGTCATGTTTAATGGGATATTGTTAGGATTAACCTTGACTTGAAAACCATAGTCTACAACTAGTTGTTTTAAGCACATATTTTTGTGGCCCACCATATTATGGCAGTTCTATTTCGATGGAAATAATCCTATAAATAGGATTATTAATATCCATTGTAAGGGGCCAAGGATAGAACAAATGTGGGATCCCTCATCAACGTTTCCAGGATTTTGACCAAGGACTAATCAAATTTGGTTAGTTGGGCTTTTCCATAAAGTTAGTGTTTTCCCAGGGTATTTCTTGGTGTTGTTCACGTGATTGCTTCTATATATTGTGTTCATGATATATATATATCCTAAAGGAATTAGACATATAACGGGTTCATACCATCAAAATAGGCATCCTCTCCATATATTCCATTACTCTAGAGAGATTTGAACCTTGTATATCTTAATTCATATAAATACTTTATAACATGAAAAAAGTCAATTGAATTTTCCCAAAAAAATATAAGTGATATAAATATTAATAAAAAAGATAATTATTTTTTAATAAACCCAATATTAAATGAAATTACATCTATTTAAAAAAATTATAAAAAATAGTTTATATATAAATTATTGTTATGTTATTTATTATTTATACTTTATATAATCCTTTTTTAAATTTTATTAAAAAAATTAAAGTAATTGATATAAAAAAACTATTTCTTAATTTTAAATAAGTTAAAATTTTTAAATTTTAAATTTATTTTAAATTACATTACGAGAGTAAAAACTAAAAAGTGTATGGAGTGCAATCATTAATATATTTAATAATATATATATATATATATATATATTTTAAATTAAATATCAACTTTATATAATATGAGTTTAATTTAAATGTTTGTGTTTTAAAGTTAAATATGAACTTTATATAATATTAGTTTAAATTTTTAAATTTGTTTTAAATTACATTACGAGAGGAAAAACTAAAAAGTATATACAGTGCAATCATTAATATACTTAATAATAATTTATTTATTTTAAATTAAATATCAACTTTATATAATATGAGTTCAATTTAAATATTTGTGTTTTAAAGTTAAATATGAACTTTATATAATATTAGTTTAAATATTTGCGTTTTAAGATAATTGAGAATAGTAGATATTTTTTTCAAAGATATACTACTTATGAATTTAAACGTATCTTCAAAATCCTAATCTGCATTTATTAGTATAAAACAAATTATATACAACAAAAATTTGAATATTTAAAATATTTACTAAAATAAATATTTAAGTTTGGTATGATTGAATTTATACGAAACATCAAGAGATTTATTTCATGATATAAGCTAAACATATATATTTAGAAAAATATGTAACATGAAAAATAGTAAAAGTAAAAAATATTTTAAATATTATTAAAAATATTTTTTTAATAATTAATTGAGGTTAAATCCTTATTATTTTTATTGTTAATAAATTAAAATTCTAGAAACATTATTTTGAAAATATATATTTACTTAAATGATTAAATTGTTGAATTGATAAATTTGATTTCTTGAATTTATATAATTGAAAAGATTTATTGAATTTTCATTTATGTATTTAAAAATATAATTTAAAGAAAATAAAAAATTATGTTTTTATCAATATTTTTGAAAAATATAGATTGCCTTTCCTATGTGTGTAGAGTTCTATAATTTAGCCTTTTTCTCATTAAGGTATTTTAAAGAAGTTAAATTAAATGGTGGTATTGCATATTTAATTTGTGGAACATGTATTATTAATAGTTATCAAATTTGTCCAAATTTTGAAAAAGGAGAGGATGTTAAGTAAATTCAATGATTGGATTTTAATACCTTATAATTTGATGAACTTTATCCATGTTTATAACTTATATGTATTAGTGCAAGAAAAAACAAAGTCATTATTATTCTAACACTACCTCTTAATGATTACTTGTTTCAATCTCAATGAAAACAAAGTCTACATGTATTACAGCTTCACATTTACATATAAGATCATAATGTTGATTTCCAAATAAGGAAACAACCATCCACCCAAAGGCATGGGTGCCAAACCACTGCAAACACCATTCTACTAGGATATATCTTCACGTACATAGTTCATTCAACCGACATGTCCTTATACATAAGCCACCCCCTCCACCACCATCATCATCGTCTCACATCCTAGGTTTTCTCAACAACCATTAAAAATTCTTAGGTTATTCTCAATTGAACCTCACTCAAGTGGTTTCTAGATTACCACAAACTTACACTATGAAGTCGTTTATGGGGATATGATTTAGGTACAATTGCAATATCCAGTCACGGGTACGAGGCTTACAAACATGTGAGACATGTAATATAATGAGTATGCCATTATTCAACACAAGTTTCCCTAATGAAAACTAATATTTAATTACACATATTATAAACAAGTTGTAAACTAGTTGTAGCTAGTGTGATTTTTTGAATGTTTTTTTAGTGGATTTTTTCATAATTTAATCTTGCAGGAATTCATTGAAATTACCAGCTTGACCAGTAAATATCTGCAAAATTGAAGTGCCTTAGGAATTTTCCATGGTACTGAATCTATATATTCAATCAAAAAAGCAGTTTAAATAACACAAAACAAGATTTCACTTCAAAATTTTCAAACTCCAAAGATAACTCCTACTATAAATTCACTAAAATGCGCTAAAGAAAACTCATAAAAATATAAAACAAAATCCTACCTGGATTTTCTACGTTTGTTTCAATGTCGTCTTTGCCAAATTTTGTGATTTGGTTCTACCTGGCTCCTCTAACAACCGATGTGAAATTGATATCTTGACACAGGCTTCATTGTCACCAAACAACCATTTTCCTCATGAGCTCTAAGTAATCGACACAGTCACTCCCAACAGATTCACTAATTCTCCTATGTATCGATAGCTAAACTAGCAGCTATAGAAAACTCGCAACCATAAGTAGTTGTATGCTACTACGGTTGGACAGCTATAGGATTGAGGCAGTAAAATCACAGTGGGAAACTCTCACTGGCTCCACACACCCTTGGTTCACTCACATCGGCTCCACGCACTCTCACTTCACTCTCACTAGCTCCAATATCACAACACTTCATTATGCTGCTCACTCTGTGAATTGAAACTAAATCTCACACCATCTCTCCAATACATAGGAGCTTTCTTCACAAGTCTCTTACTTACCTTTTTGAGGTGAAGGAAAAACTAGAACACATTTTATTATAGGTCATTTCATGAGCTAACTAAAAAACTACAATACATTTTATTGCAGAAAATAGCTATGACGGACTCTTGCTCAGCATTGGTATTTATACAAAAATTGTGTCGGTTACAATAATTCAAATATTATTTTCTTAGGTGATGTTTTCCCTTTCATTTCTACAGACGGTGGTGACTCTTCGACGTTTGGAAAAGCCATGGCGGTTCAGGCGGTGCTGGGTGAAATAATTATGCTTACATTCTCCCCCTTAATTATTTCACAAAAAGAAGAAGAACAAAAATTTGCTATTACATCGAAATGTAGTTACATCATACATACTCCTATGTTTTCCCTGTGAGTTTCAAACAATTCTTTTCCCAAGGGTTTTGTAAATATGTCTGCAAATTGGTCTTATGAGCTGCAAAAATCCATACATATTTCATTATTTCTTACTAATTCTCGAATGAAATTATACCTCGTATCAATATGTTTACTCTTCTTATGGAAAACATGATTTCTTGATAATGCGATAACAAATTTGTTATCAAAGAAAATATGAGATGGTTCTTTCTGTTCATGCAACCACTCAGTCAAAATTCTTCTCATCCACACAGTTTCACATGCTATTGTCGTTGCTGCAACATACTCTGCTTCAATTGATGATAGAGTCACAATGGATTGCTTCACTGATGCCCATGAAACTGTACCTCAACCAAAACTGAACACATATCTAGATGTGCTCTTCCTATCATCAATACTACCTACAAAGTCACTATCTGTATATCCAGTTAGTTTAAAATCTGATTCAGATGTATACAAGATACCATAGTTTCTTGTTCTAGCAACATATCGTAAAATCGTTTTTCCAACTAGCGAGTGGGTACTCTTCAGAGACTCCATGAATCTAGAAATGAAACTTACAACAAATATTATATCAGGCCTTGTTGCAGTCAAATACATAAGACTTCCAAAAATTTTTTTATATAAGGTTGGATCAATACTTGAGCCTTGATCATCCTTACTGAGTTTTTTATCAGTTTCAATTGGGGTTAGAACTTGCTTACAATTTTCCATCAAGAACCTTTTCAATATATCATTTGCATACATAGATTGACAAATGAAAATACCATCTTTAGATTGAGTTACTTCAATACCAATAAAATATTTCATTAGGCCTTAATAAATCATATCAAATTATGTTTTCATGCTTGCCTTAAAATCATCTACTGAGAGATCTTGAGTGAAAGTCAAATCATCAACATACAGACACAACCAAAATTTTACCTTCCTTGTTTACGTTTGTATACAAAGTTGGCTCACTTGGACTTCTGATGAATCCATTATTATTTAGATATTCATTAATTCTGCTGTACCACACTCAGGGTGCTTGTTTCAATCCATATAATGCTTTATTTAGTTTCTAAACTTTATCTTCTTTACCATCAATTTCATATCCAAGAGGTTGTTTGACATACAACTCTTCTTCCAAAAAACCATTTAAAAATGCGGACTTAGCATCCATTTGATATATTTTCCATTTTTTTTCTGCAGCAATAACTAATACCATTCTTATTGTGCTAGGTCGAGCTACACATGCAAAATTTTCATTATAATTATACCAAGTTGTTGACTGAACCCGTGAGCTACAAGTCTTGCTTTATTCTTTTCAATTTCACCTTTAACATTCACTTTAGTTTTGTAAATCCATTTAACACCTACAATATTCTTACCTTCAGGAAAATATACAAGTTCCCAAGTATTATTTCTTTCTATAGCATCAATTTCTCCATCCATAGATTTTATCCAAACTTTTTATTTCACGGCTTCATTAAAATTTACTAGATCATATGCAAGTAATGCAAAATTGGAAACTTGATCTATTTCATCATTCCTCTCATATAATTCTTTTAAACTTCTAGTTTTCTAAAATTTGATTGCATCCCTTAATGTATCCATTGTAAGATTAGATTCATTACTCACCTCCGACCCTGTTCTTTGCAATCCACGATAACCTGATGGTTCACCATGTTCATGATTTCTCGGTGTTCTACATTGTAATGGACTGAATCTTGGTGATTGGCTTGCTAAAGTGCTTACAACAGGTGTATATGGAGTCGAATTTCCATGTTGTACCTCTTTCTCTTCTTCATTATCATCTCCATGATATAATACAACTCCCTATGCAACAGATTTATCTATGCCTCCATCCCAAGATTCTTCTTCCTTGAATTCAACATCTCTACTAGTAATGTATTTCTTGGTGATGGCATTATAGAGTATATATGCTTTAGATTCTTCACTATATCCAATAAAGATACATTTTTCACTTATATAATCTAACTTCTTTCTCAATTCTTCAGGAACATGTGCATAAGCAACACAACCAAAAATTCTTAAATGAGATATATGACAACTCTTACCATTCCATGCTTCTTTGGGAATCGGTCCTTCACACTCTTCATCGGCTTCTGTTAAGGATATAAACAACACAGCCTACTACTTCTCCCCAATATTCATTTGGCATATGGTTTTACTTCAACATACTTTGAGCCATATCGATAATAGTTTGATTTTTCCTTTCAACTATTCCATTTTTTTGAGGAGTATAACGTGCAGTAATATGCCTCTTGATTCCATGTGATTGAGAAAACTCAATGAGATCTATTAGCAGATATTCACCACCTCTATCTGATCTCAAAATTTTAATATGTTTTCCACATTCCTTTTCAACCATAGCTTTAAAAATTTTAAATAAAGAAAATCCTTCAGATTTCTTTTTCAAAAGATAAACCCATGTTTTTTGGCTGTAGTCATCAATAAAAGTTAAAAAGTAAACATTACGATCCAAAGAAGGTGTTTTAATCGATCCACACCAATCTCTTTGAATGATGTCTAATGGAGCTTTCGCCCTATATGAAACCCGAGTTTTTTTTTTTGTCTATGATACTTTGCAAGTATAGAACTTTCACACAAGCTCATTGGATGTTGAATAATAGGTAACCCTTTCACCATTTGTTTCTTCTATAAAAAATCTAGACCACCAAAATATAAATGACCATATCTTAAATACCATAACCACGATTCATGGAAATTCTTAGTTTTATAACTATTCAAGGAGGGAGAAAACTCATTTTTCATTATAAGCGAAAACATCCTATTCTTTGTCATTTCTACTATTGCTATCAACTGATTGCTTGGATATTTGTGAATTGTAGTACACAAATTATTCTTGAACACTCTATATTTTTTCTCCATGATTTGTGCAATGCTCAAAAAATTGCATTTTAAGCTAGGTACATAATCCACATCATCAATTGTTCTTTTCTCACCATTTCTAGTATAAAAACCAATTTCTCCTTTAAATTTAACGCATACCTTATTATCGTTACCCCGCTTGACTCCAGACCGAATACTTGTGTCTAGATTGGAAAAAAAATATTTTTTTCGCGTCATGTGATTGCTCCATCTACTATCTAAAAGTAAAATATCTGAACAGTCTTGAGTTACATTACAAGTCAAAAATACTGACTTATTATTATCTTCAAATTCTTTTGAGATGTGTGTAGATTGCTTACCAACATCGGTTTGCCTCTTCAAACACTTAGTAGAAAAATGACCATATCTCTTGCAATAATAACATTGAAATTTAAACATATCATACTTTTGATTTCCTTGATGCCACGTTCTATTGTTACTCGAGATTTCTCTTCATGCTCACAATAATCTCGTGGACGTCTTTAATCAACTATTTTTTTGCCTCTTCCTCTATTAATCGATCTTCCTCCACGTCTTCATCTATTAAATTGTAGTTGAGTTTTGAAGGCATTATCCAAGGTGCTATCATCATATCTTGACATCCTCGATTCATGTACAATCAACAAACTAGTCTACTCTTCAATTTGCATTTGACTTGTGTCCTTGAACTCTTTTATGTATACAACAACTGCTTCAAATTTATTTGGCAAAATTCGGAGAACTTTCTTGATCACTCTATTGTTTGAGAGGTGTTCTCCATACTTTCTCAATTGATTAACAACACTCATGACTTGGGTCATAAAAGCATCCACAATTTCACTATCTTTCTTTTTCAAATTCTCGAAATCTCTCCTCAAATTCTGCAACTTGACATTCTTTACTTTCGCTACACCCTGATAACAAGATTGAAGGTTGTCCTACGCCTTCTTCTAAGTTTCTACATTTGACACTTTTGAAAGCATCACGTCATCTAAGCCTTGTTGAATAAGGCTGAGAGATTTATTGTCTATCTTTTTGTTCTCTTTCAACAACATTTGTTCAACATTTATAAGATCCATCTCTCACAAATAATTGTAATCTTCATATACAAATTTAAAAACACTTTTACACTGTATTACTTTCAATTCATTTCAAAGGATAATTAGAAAATGATGGCTTCTAAATATCCTTTTGATTTCTGCGAGATTTTAAAAAATAAAACTTTAAATCATCCTTTTACGACTTTAAAGCCTTTATAATCCCTTAGTAAAAAATCATAGCAATCATCATCTTCGTAGGGATAAACCAATTTTTCAAACTTCATAAGATAAACCATATAAGGGGTCTTAAAACAATATTACTTATCAAACTTCTAAAGGCTTTGAGAAGAACTTACGCACTTCACCTTTGCATATGTGCCTTCAAAGAATTTTTTTCTTCATCGATTGTCAACAAAATTCGGTTTTCTTGGACATGTCACCAGATTCCAATATGTGGCTCCCGTTCACGAAATTTCATACAGAACTGTCCCGGTTTCATGTGATGTGACATATGACAGACCTCCTCTAACATCTTTGCAACTCGCAACACTTCCAGCCACCAAACTCTTTAGTATTTCACAGGAAACTGCAAGAGGACATGAATCTCCAAGCGAAACAACACAGTGACACTCTTGAACTACACCTTTGGAATGGAAGAAATCTCTACCTCACATAGAGGAAGACTGATTCATTATTTCTCTCAACCTCACTCTGATACCAGATGGAAGAAACAGAGCACAGATGAAATAGGAGAAATCAAATCAACACACAACACCACACTACTATAGTTGTTTAATTACACAGAGAAATTTGAAACAGAAAATGACGATGCCAAACTCTTGTTGAGCATCAGTATTTATACAAAATTTGTGTCGGTTGCAATAATTAAAATATTATTTTCTCAGACGGTGCCCTTTAATTTCTATAGACGATGGCAACTTTTCAACCTTTGGAAAAGTCATGGTGGTGAGGCGGTGCAGGTGAAATAATTATGCTTACAATATCAACACTATTATCACTTACTTAAAAATATTTTTAAATATTTAATTTCAATTTAATTTTATAGTATTTTTTGAATTAAAATTTAATACATACAATATATCAATACTCTTAACCATAGATATCTAATTTCATTTTACCATGGCTATTATTAATTTGTAAATAGGCTTTGTTAATATTATGGGGTATCAATACCACTTGCCCAAAAACTACAAGTCATTTCAAAATATTGCCAATCTATTATATGAACAATTAATTTTTTTTAAATTTAAAGTAAAATTAGATATATATAACCTTAAATTCAAAATAATGTTTGAGATATATAAAGTCCCCAAAATTACGAAAAAACATTTACTTTCATTATGTTAAATTTATATATATATATAAGCACAAAGAAATATAAAACGCATACACAATACATTTCATATTAATCAAATGATGCTACATATAAATACAAAAAGTGTTGTATAAAGATAGACAAACTAACTAGAACATTAAAAGAATATCTCAATCACATGATAAGATTAATAATTGGAAGGAATGTTTAAAAAAACAACCTAAGCCTAAACCTAAACAACCTCCTAAATAATAATAATAAACTCACATTAAAACAAATTAAAATTATTATTATCACCCCTTATATAAATGATAGTATCACTGCATTTCAATTAAAAATAAAATAAAAAACAAAATTTAATACATTTAAGCTTTCCCATTTAGTAATTTAATATATTTAAGCTTTCCCATTTAGCTAATCTCTTTGTGGTAAGCAAATTCTCATTCTTTGACCTATGTAATTTATACGATAGTATATTTATTCTTTGCATTTCGCATTATCTCTACGTCTGATGAGGGCAATGTCTTTCTGTTTTTTTAAACATAACGTGAATATGGCTACATAAATATAAAGAACGAACTTTAGCAGGGGCTGGCTATATAAATATATAGAATAGAAGCAGCTCTCTCCAGAAGCCGTCAAATACTGCATAATTATGTTGTAGAGACCGAAGCCGCAATCTAATGCTGGTACCATTCCAAATACCGGAAAGGCCAAATTCACGTTGGACGAAAATGGTTTTGAATGCATGATTAGTGCTGCAATGGACCTGCAATGGCCAAACGCTCTTCGAGAAAGTCTCTCTGTTATTATTCTCCGGGGAGTCTAAAATGGGTAATCCGAGCAGGATGACTTGTAGATAATACAATTTCAACACTCATATAGATGCCAAATGAGCAGTGCAGAAACAATGCTTGAATTGTTTGCTGTTTATCCTACTGCCTGCGGTTGCAATTAATCTACAATATTCTACAATCCTTGAGGGAAGTCAATGTGACCTAGTTTTTGTCTATCAGATTCTTATATTCACAATCTATATACATATAATAATAGCTATACCAATCTACATTATATATTTTAATAAATATAGTCCTCCTTAAATATTATATATAATTATATATTTGAAAAAGTATCAGATTATATATACAAGTTGATAATATTATATTACTTATTTTGAATAAGTAGCACTCTGTATACTGTATACTTATGAGGTATAGAGTATAGAGTTTAGTTTTTCACATATTTTTTTTCTAATTTTAGAAATTTCTAGGCTCTATCAAGCTTCATACAATTTCTACAATAGTAAAAGGAACAAAAAAATAAAAATAAAGGAGCAATTTAATCATCAAATAATTCTATTTTTTGGCTAGAAACTTTCGCTAAAATGAGAATTTTTCATTCTCTAAAATGTATTCTCTAATCAATAAATGGATTCAACATTCTCAAAAAATCCTAAGACACATAGATTGTGGAGATAACTCACACTTATTATCCCAAAAAATCCCTACCCAATTTAAAATATAATCAACCAGAAATATCACTGCAAAATGTCAAAATGTCAAAAATGTCTTACTACACTAAAAGTAACACATTCCATACCTCTCCCATTTGTTGTTCTAAGTACCATTATTGTCCATTACTACTCCACTACATAATACATTATTGTTGTCAAGTGCAACTACAGTGAATAATTCTTTGTATATTTGAATCAGTAGTACACTAGAGGCTTATCCCATAGTGTTAATTCATGAGCCTTTGTTGTGTATGGAAAAATAGACAGGTTAGGTTTAAATACATTTCGAGAGTATCCTTGTGGGGTTTTTCGATGGAGCATACCCATAAAGGAAATGTGGATCTGGTGCTTTCATCTTTACAAAACTTGGTTCCTACTATCATCTCTAGTGGGAAGGAAGAAATGACACCAACAATAGAGCAGCACTTATAACACTATGGGGTGTTTTATATGTTGTTAAATGGCATGGGATTGATAGATTACAAGTATATGGTGATGCCAATGGCATCATTGATTGGGTCAAGGAACACAATCTGTTCAACTTGTTCATTTTATCCAACTAGATGAAATTTATATTTGTGATTGGGAATTACTCATGGGTGAATTAGTAATTCAAAATTCTTCACTTTTGTTCAACATAATTTTCTTTTTTTCTACACAATTTTTTTCTTATGCAACTAATGGTTTATGTTAGTGCTCTATTTTTATTGAATTCGTTTTGCAGGTGTCAAAGAGAGAAATTTGTAGATTTATTTATCAAGAATTCAAAAACATTCACACAACATTTAAGAACCAACACATGAAGACACCATATATAAGTGGAAACCCCGAAGGGAGAAACCACAAATTTTAGGCTGAAAGTGATGTGAAGGAAAATTACTACTTCTTATTTCATCATATTTTGTAGGATCCAACCTACAAGAGGCTCCTAAGTCAAAGGAAGCTTCAAATCCCACAAAATTTCTGCAGCTTACAACACACACGAGGCTCCTACCTCAACATGCTACAACCTTTTCTTTTTCAAGCTACAACATAGAAAGGTGCAAAAATATCTCAATCACAACATCAAGTTAGAAATGTTGCTTACCTATTTATAGTTCTACTGTCAATTCTAGTCTATTTTTGACATCTCCTTTTCATTTAGTATCTCTTATATTGTTTCTCATCAACTTTCTTATGCAGATTGTTTACCTTCTAAAAAATCTAGTTCCATTCCACATTGCATTTTTTACAAGCAAACTGTGTTGGTTGTTTGTATTCTTTGCAAGAATATGAAATGAAACATTGTCTCTTCTACATCAAAAAAAAATAATCACAAACTTGTCTCTTCATTTTTAGTTCTGAAAACACTTTGTAATATAAAATAGAGTTGAATTAAAACAACTCAATCAATAATGATTACAAGAGACAAATCATATTTTTATTGTCTACATTTTTTATCAATGAAAAATATATATATATATATATATATATATATATATATATATATATATATTTCAGCTTTTGTAATGTCTCATTTTGATGACGTCCAACCTTCACATTTAATATCATAGCCTTTTCACTTCACATTTAATTTTTATCCTTTGCACTTCACATCACTTTCAATTTTTTTCATTCAAACTCACCAATCAAACATTTAACATTGAATCCACCAATCCAACATTCAATGTTCATCATGAATTATCACCAATGTCGTTAATGAAATAAATGTGGATATTACAAACATTCTCCCTCTTTCGCATTCATCGAAGCACAAATATTCCTCCCCCTTTGACATCAACTACCATAGGTGATAGTGACAAAGTATTCTAGTTTTTAAAGTCATCTCACCATTTGTTTGTTGTAGAAATAATCAACAATGAAATTTAAAAAAAAAAAAATCCAATGCAATGTTGCAAACCATTGAAGGTGTTAAGGAGGTTTTTTATTACTTAATCTCTATTTGCCCAACAAATTTTGTAGCAGTCCAACTTTTGAAGCACCTTTAGCAACACTTTGAAGCACCTTTTGCATCACAACAATCCAACTTTCGCAACAACTCCTGCAACACATTCCAACTTTTGCAACAACTTTCGCAACACCGTCCAAAGTCCAATATTTGCAGCAGTCCAACATTCATAGAACCTTGGTTTTGCAACACTTTCAATGGAAAATAACAACTTTCGTCTTGTCAAAATAAATAATAATTCCAAGATAATATTTTTTTGGTAAGTTGTGCTAATCTATTAATTCAGAAACATATAAGTACATAGTCTATAGGCAGGGTTGGTAAGTTTCGCTTAACCAATCCCTACCTTTGTTACATTGAGTCTGGGCTGCCGCAGGGGTGGGGGCTAGCCTAGAAAAACTTGTGAGCAAAAAAGATTGTGTGCGCAGAAGCGCTAATACATTTAGGAGCATGAGAGGAGGACATAACAGTGTGGCCCTGTGGGCATGCATGACAAAAAACAAAAAATAATTGAACAACAACACAAACATTACGAGCCCTCATCATCACTGTGGTGGGGAGCTTCCTCGAGGATCACACACGTAGGGCCTGCGCAATGGCCAGTTCCTTGGTAGCTTCCACTTTAGTATCAGTGTGAATGGGGATATTAGATGGTACGCGGAGGATGGGGGAGTCAAAATCTACTCCTTCTAGAACCTTCGTGCAGACGTAGTCGGAATCCATGATCCAATTGTCCGAGTCTTCATTTGCCTACGCAGGGCTATTTAGAGGTACTTAGATGCTTTGCAGAGAGGGAGCCCTAGAGGTGGTGGTGTACCTCCTTGAACCAAATCTTCCTCTTGTCGTCAAGTTCCTGGAAGAATATGCGCGTTGCTCTGGACCAAAAGGATGGCTAGCAAGGGGATTTGTCGAGGAGCCCTCAAGCCATTTAGGTCGATTGTCCTCGCCATGATGGTAACGGCTTGGGAGAGCTCCTCGTTGACCACCACAGATAGTGCGTTGGCACAACCTGGGAGCCATCGTGCACTTGGGAGGGGTACTAGGGGGAGCACAGGAGCTAGGAAAACTATAGAGGCTGGGGGGTAGGTGCACAAGATGTAATGCACCAGGCAGAGAGGATCTGCAGAGCTTCACTCCAAGATTTGGACTATGCAGCTGAGAGGTTTCAACGAGCTTCCAAATCATAGGGGCAAAGTGAATCATAGAGTAGATAATGAATGGAAGGGGCTGAGAGTGGGAGGATATATAGGAATGTGGATGAGGCATTTCAGAGAGGTTATGAGTGATCTGCATGTGAGGCTCCAGCTAATGGCCAGACACAGAGGGGTGAGCAAGGTTGCAATATTGATTATGAAGCATGGTAATTAATGGAGGTAAGAGTGAGGTGATGGTCCGGATCAGGTGACACTAGGCTCGTCCATTCTGCATGATCATTGTTTCTACAAGGATTGTGCGAGGCAATAACTGTGATTGGATATGCAGCTCATGGGGGATTGCCATGAGGATCTCTGCAGTTCGCATGAATTGGGATTTGCTGTCCACTCATGTTAAGCGTGTCACCCGCATCTAGGAGAAGATGATCGTTATGAATGAGGATGAGACAGTTGTGTTTCATTGCCTCATCTTCATTCTGCTCAAGAGTGGTGTGATTGAGATTGCATTGGATTTCCACCCCTTTGTTAGCAAGAAGGTCTGCCACTGCATTGGCTTTTCTGTGCACATAACCGAATGTGATGGCTCTGTGATTGTGCAGCAGGAGTTCCAGTCCTTTGAGCTTGTGCGCAAGTATCCAACTGTTGGAGACTTTCGAGGAAGCAGTGCCATGGAGGATACGGGTGGCTGCCATGGTTATTATTTACGAGTCCCCTTCCACTTCTATAAGGAAGTAGTGGAAGTCTACGGAGATTTTAATACCATGTATCATTCCTTCCAGTTAAGCTGAGTTATTGTTGTCCCAACCAATATTCCCATAGTATATTTTGAGAGGATCTCCCTTGGTGTTCTTGATGACTCCTCCAAAGCCTGTTGTGCCAGGGTTACCTTTATAGGCCCCATCAAAATTGCATTTGAATAATCCCTGAGAGGGGGGGGGGGGGTGACCAAATGTCAGGGGCTGGAGATCTCCCTATGCTTCTAGGAGTGATTTCCATGGGAGTGTTAAGAATTATTTTCCAGTTGTTCCAAATGTGATCTTCAGTTGCTTCGATGGGTAGCTCCTCCTTACTCCACAAATCTAAGTCCAAATTTTTCCTGAGATTGCTGTGAATCCTATACCAAATCTATTCATATGTAGAAGATTTCTCCTTGAAAATTTGAATGTTTTGCTCCTTCCATATGTTCTAAATGAGGAAGCCCAGGGTGATTTTCCATAATCTATTCAACGGATTGCTGTGGAAAGGATTATCCTGCCAATCACTGATGGTTTGAATGATGTTACCCCTTGCACTGTTGGACCTTCGGTAGAGGACAACCATTCTATCCCATAGGGAGCTGGCCTGTGGACAAAGGTCAAGCAGGTGGTCGATGGTTTCCGAGTTGCCCTAACGGAGAGGAAATATGGAGGGCCCCTCAAACCCACATTTCAAAAGATTCTCCCATGTGAGTATGCGGTGTTTAGCGAGCAACCACAGGAACGAGGCTATTTTGGGCCATAATTTTTCCTTCAAGATCTTTTTCCAAATAATATTGACAGGTTTGGGATCTTGCTGATGGAGGAGATATTATGCTTCCCTTGTTGAGTAGGTGCCACTTGGCATGTGTCCCCAGTGGAGTATGTCTAGCCCAATTTTGATTTGGATTTTCCTTTTTATGCATAGCTCCTCTCATATGTCAGTGTGTCTTTCATTATTCTAGTTTTTTTGCCATCTACTGATGTGTATTCATTGCCTATATCCCTGAGAGGTATCTTCCATTCAAAATTCATGTCTTTTGATGTTGCCTATTTTGGAGCGCTGCCTTCCATAAAGGTCTGTTGAAGATTGAGGAGAGGCTTGGAATTTTTTGGTAGGAGTCCTCCTAGAATCTGGCTTGGTTACCTTCTCGAAGCTCCTAGAAGCTCTGGTTTTGGATAATGCCCTTTTGAAGACTGGCTTATTTCCAAATTTTGGAGCCTAGAAAATCTAAGTTGTATCTAATGAGATCATCCTTTGACTAGTGTTGTGCATACTTGGTCGTCCGTAGATTGGCCTAGGGGGTATTACGATTGGAAACCCATTTCCACTAGATTCTCGCTCCCATTATACTGTTGTTGTGTTCAGGGTCCCAGAGACCTAAACCTTCTTAATGCTTAGGGGTGCACAAATATTTCCAGTTGTCCAAGGCCCACTTGTTTTTGCCTTTAGTCCCTCCCCAAAGGAATCTCCTTTGTAGGGTGCTCATTGCTTTAAGGACCCATTTGGGGGTTGCAAGAACAAAGAAAAGGTAAATGGGAAGAGATTGCAAGACATATTTGATGAGGACTAGAAGGCTCACAATGTTAAGACTGCCGTGAGTCCAACTAGAGAGATGGGTTTCAATTTTTTCAAGCAGAGCTTTCCAGGAGGAGCTATTGATGGCCGAGTCAGTGAGCGAAGCTCCCAAGTGTTTTGACAGTAGGGAGGCAATGGTGAAGTCGAGGATGTGAGAAATGTTACGTTGGGTTAGAGGGGGGGTGTGGAAGAAATATATCTGAGATTTTTCTTGGTTGATCTCTGTTCCAGAAGCTTCAGAGAAGGAATCGAGGACAAATTTGAGGGTACAGACTTCTTGGATAGAGGGATATCCCATTATCAAATTGTCATCCAAAATTTGCTAGTGAGAGGCTGGGGGCAGGTTGTGAAGAGGTAATCCAAATAGTGCTCCTATCTTAATGGAGTTTTTGATCAGGTGGCCCAAGCCTTCATCCATGATAATGAAGATGAAGGGAAAAATGGGGTCCCCTTGTCTTATGCCTCTTGAGGGATTGAATGTGGCTCAGGGGATGCTGTTAACCATAATGGAATGAAAGGGGGAGGTGATGAGACTCATGATCCATTTCATCCAAGTATGACTGAAGCCAAAAGCTGCAAGGATATTTTATATGTAAGCCCAACTTAGTTTATCAAAAGCTTTGGAAAGGTCAATTTTGAGAGGCATACCTGGTTTTTTGGTAGTTTTGAGGGAGTGTATGACTTCATGGGTTAATATGTTGTCGTCCAGGATCTACCCGCCTTCCACACACCCTGTTTTCTTCAGGGAGATGATGTGAGGTAGAAGCTTCTTCAACCTGTTTGCAATGACCTTTGAGATGATTTTGTAAATAAAATTGCAGAGGGCTATAAGTTTTTGCTTACTGGGTGAGGCAGGTATGTCATCTTTTGGGATCAAAGTGATGAAGGTAATATTTAGAGCTATTAACAACCAGCGTGTGGACCTAGATTCCTCCACTACTTCCCAAACTTCATTTTGGACAATATCCCAGAAGAAGTGAAAGAAGTTCGTGGTGAATCCAACAGGCCCTGGAGCTTTCCCAACTTTAAATTGGAATACTTCCTGTTCCACCTCAGCAGTAGTGTTCGCAACCAATAGCATCCTATTGTGATCCTCTGCTATCAGCTTGGGGATGTGTTGAGTAATTTTCCTGATGGCTTCCTCCCTATGATTGTTGGGTTCCTGGAGGATGTCCCTAAAGTGATTGTGCATCCCCTCCATGATGGATTCTTGCATTTCCAACCTTTCCCCAACTTGATTATTGATGATAGTGATTCTGTTATGCATTTGGTGTTGTATGGTACTAGACCGGTGGAAGAATTTAGTATTTCTTTCTCCTTCTTTGAGCCAGTTGATTTCGGATTTCTGCCACAATAAGGATTCTTCCTGGTTCCTTCTCTCCTACAACTAGGCATTTAGGCATTGCTCTTGATGTGATATCTCATTAGTGCGTCCATTTTAGATGATAGTCTATTGCAAAATTTTCATTTTTTCCTCCATTTCTTTCTTCTCTGTGAATATAGTACCAAATGTAGTTTTATTCCAGACTTTCAGATGTCTTTTCAGAAGTTTCATCTTTGTTTGGAATTGAAGCATTTTGGTGCCTTAAGGGGTTACTATAGAAGACCACCAGTGGGATATATGATCCTTAAACCCGGGGTGTTTGAACCAGCAGTGTTCAAAATGGAAGGGTTTGGGAGCATGCTTACCTGAGTGGACCCAATGGAGTTGTATCGGCTAGTGATCAGATCCTGCTGCTAGGATGATGGTAGTGTCCAGATTCCCTCCTAGGCAGATGAAATCATCAGTGATGAGGAATCTATGCAACAGAGAGGATATTTGTTGAGTACCTCCTCTTTTTTTGTTCCAAGTAAATATCCCATTGGAGGTTTGCAGATCTATGAGATTGTTGCTTTGGATGAATTTTTTGAATCCATTACTGTCAGATTTGATATGTTCTCTCCCACCTTTCTTTTCCTGGAGGTTTGTAATCATATTGAAATCTCCTCCCAGGAGTGAGAGTGAACGGGCTCATTGAATGTTGAGTTCCTCAAGATTGCGTAGCAGCATTAGTTTTTGCTGCGTGATTTGGGGTGCGTAGAAAATGGTGAGCAGTCCGTGGATATCACTACCTACCAGGTGTAAGTTACCCTGGATGAAGTTTCTGTTACCTTGTAGGTTCTCTATATTAATGATTTGAGGATTCCAAATGATGGAAAGTCCTCCAAATGCCCTACTTGCATCGAATTCTATAATGTTGCTACCTTTCCATATCTTTTTGAAGATGGTTTCCAGGGTTGCACTAGTACATTTGGTTTCTTTCATGTAGAATATTGTAGGGTGTTCCTCCATAGTCATTTTTTTTAATATCCTCTGCTTCGTGGGGCTATTGAGCTCTCAGATGTTCCATGAGATGAGCTTCATGGGATATATTGGGAGGTGAAGGCATAGAATCTGGTTAACTTGGGGAATTGTCCAGATTCCACCCTTTCTTTTCCTACTTCAATAGTTCGTTGCAGGGAGGTTTTCCTTCCTCATTTTCGGGATTCTTTTGCAAAGTATTGGGTGTTGATTATCGTTCCTCCCTGTATCCCTAAAGAGGGTAGTTGTTGTGCCCTGGCTAATATTTCCTCCATTTTTTCAATTTTCTGCCATGGGATTGAGGTGTAGTCCTTTTTGGTACATGCTTCTTCTAGACCTGCGAGATCCAATCCTTCTATATCTATGCTTTCTAGGTCTTCTTCCATCGCCTCTAGTATCATTTCCATTATTGGTTCTTTTCCTTTGAGCTAGTCATAGTCCATGTCTGTGTTGGCATTGGGAGGTTTTAAGAAGATCTCCAGTGAAAGCTTGTTTTTTTGTGCCATTGTTGATTATGTATGCGCAGTGGAGGTGCTTCCAACCTCCTTGCCGAGAGGTGTTTCATTTTCGCTGAGCTGATTAAGGGTTTCGAAACTGTTGCTAGTGCTTGGTGCTTTTTTTTCTGCTGCGGGGTAGCTTGTTTGTTATGTCTTTTTTTACTTGCTACCTTCGTGAATCTCTCATTTTCCTATTTGTCACCCTTTTCCATTGTTTCCTTCTTATTCATGGGGAAATCTCTGAATAGATGCCCGTGTTGATGACATTTCCTACATCTGAAGGGAATGTGTTCATAGTCAAGAATTTGAGTACATTCAAATTCTTCATGCAAGAGACTTACCTCGCTTGGGAGCGGTTCGGCTAGATTCATGTAGACACAAATGTGTGCATAGGCTACTGGATGATTTTAGTTTCTTATACGATCTTGAAAAAATCCCCTAGGGCATTTCCTATGTCTCACAAGGTGAGTTCATCCCAGTAGTCCTACGGAAGTGAATAGAGCTGGATCCAGACTGATGCCCAGTTAGGTCGTATTTTTCTGGGTTGAAGTGTTCCGTCCAAGGTCGAAGGTATAAGCCTGCACTGTTGAAGAAATACGTCCCACCATCCATGATTCTATCCTTATCTTTAGAGCAGGTAAAGAGGATATTAAAGAAGCCCTTTGCGCACAGTTGTAGATCTATGTGTCCTTTTGGTTTCCATTTCGAGGCTATCCATCCCTGCAATTCCTTTTTCGTTGCCTAGAAGCCCATGAATTTGCCTATTAATGCATGATATTTCATGAATTACATTCTTCCATTTATACGGCGCGCTAGGAATTCAATCACTCTTTTCCTGGTTTATTTTGGGATGCAAGTGGCAAATTTCGTAGTCGCATCTGTTGAAGTCAAGTTGTTTTCCTTCTCCGTTGTGGGTATCGCCCCTGTATTTTCTTGAGATGGTCCAGGGTTATGCTGATCGACGTGTTTAGCCCCTGCCGTCGTCCATGTTGGTGACTAACTTGTTAGGGGGGCAACAGCCCCCCCGCTAGGGTCGGTCATTGGAGAGCCTTTTGTTGTCCGGATCTCAGTGTGTTGTAGCTCTGTCTGGAGGAGAAGGACTGCCAACGGCAGTCGAAGCTAGAACTAGCAAACCCTAGGTCATGGAGGTTAGCCTAATTCAGAGCTCCACTAGGGTTTTCCAAAGATGATATCCTCAGCATCAATTCCAAGATAATATTAACATTGGAGTTTAACATGAGAATGCTGAAAGTAGAATGTGGAGTTGAACATTGGAGTTGATATGCTAATAGATGTTGGAGTTAATATCAATGGAGTTTAATGTGTGTAAGATGAATATATAACACCATTATACATTCGAGTTTGAAAGGATATGATAAAAACATTGAATAGAAAGTTGCATATCAATTCTTCATATGGTGAATGGAATGTTGCATCTGGAGGATGAAACAATGCATTTTGAATGTTGTTCATAAACACTACATATTAATGTTGTAGCCACACTAGTGAATGTAACATTGCATATTAATGTATTGTATAAATGCATTGTATGGAATAAAGTCATTATATAACATTTGCATTCAACCATTATATGAATGTTGTGTTATGGTGGGTAGTTCCTTATAATGGAGCATTATAGTTCATTAACGCTGGATTATGTACCAAATTCATCATTATATTTCAACATTATCCATTCAACCATTTGTATTAATCAAATTATATCAAATGCGCAACAGTTGCAGCATCTCAATAAGTATATGGAAAACAGTTGCTTGGCACACATTGCATTGTGGATAGTGCCGAATTGCTTGGGTTGGGTGATTCTTTGGGTGATAATACTCCAAAAATCAATGCAACAATAATGTTATAATAATCATTCCATATAACAATAATAACCAACTTGATAATAATAACAATAATAACACTTGAAAATAATCATAATTCCATTTAAAAATAACAATTTGACTGAACAATAACAACCACTAATGTTGCTACAAGGAAATTAATGTTGAAGGTATTAGTGAAAATTATCCAACTAAAATGTTGCAATGAAATAGATTAACATTTCATATAATTTATTCATAAATAACCTATCAAATGTTGCATTCCACCATATTGAACAATTATTATTCCTCTCCATATTATTATTCCACTGCCACGATGTCATCAATGTTTATGCATCCTTATTCAACTGCAACTGTTCCAAGATATTTCATATTTTCTGAGGAAATTTTAATTTTTCTCCAATGCCACTTCTAACACCACAATATAAAAATTGTTTCATGCACTTGTACATATATATATTTTGAGAGGGATTTCCTAATTTCTCTTGCCATATTAATGTGTTTGTGAATGTTTTATCGAAATAAACCATCAATTTGTCCAAAACCTAGAGAAACAAACATTGGTGATATTTATAGAGTTCATCAGTTACAAATGTTGTCAATGAAATCAATATCTCATCTTGTTGTCAATACTATGCATGGGTTTGTCTTTCTGTCCCATGAGTCAAAATTTGATATTCATAATTGCACATAGTCTTTATTCTCCCTTTTCCTTGTGTTTCCTTCCTTTCCACCGTTCATATTTTATCATTACATATAGAAATTATTTGAGGGCACAATTCTCCTTGCGCTCCTCATTCTCTATTTTTTTGGTTAAATCAGTTGGTATTATTTTGTGAACAATTTATACAGAGTAGATCTGAACCAATTCTCAACCAATTCTCAATGTATACAATTTTTCTTTTATTATGCAATACAAAATATCTGAATGCAACTCTTTTGAATTGAATTCTTCAATATATTTGACATAAGTTTCTCCTAGGGAATTGGATATTAAAAAGCCTCATTTCTTCAAATGACTGTAGCTTCTTCATATGTGATTCATGAACTCAATTTTCTTCCTTGATATGGAGAATGACCTCTAGGTAGGCTGCAATTTCTTGTGCACATAAACTATGTATCAAAATAGGTTCAAAATTTTTCATATTATCCAGAAAATATTTCTTGATTCAGAATTTTTTGTTTTATAATAGTGATAAGTTACTCATGAATTGATTTCTCGCTCAAATTCTTACAAGATTGTGTATTTTTACTCTAACAAAATAATGTATTTTTTTCAATTGTGTTGTTGAAGCACTTGAAGAATTTCTTCTTTTGTTGTTAAATTCATTTCACTTCTTCAAGTATTCACCCTTTTTATGCACGAGGATTGGACAATAATATAGAATTTAAATATTTGTGTTTATATAATGCTGAAGGATTTAGAGGGATCCTAATGATGCATTAAGATGGGGAAATGTAGTTTAATCATATGATTCCTCTCTGGTTGTAGAAACATATTCATAATTTTCTTGAGTGGCATTTTTTTGCAATCATAAAAACTATTTATGCATAATGTAATCCTTTGCAATAATTTGTACATGATCTTCTATTGAGCTATATTTCTTCATATGAAACTTTCAAATAATGTGGTTTAGATGTAGATATCATGATTCTTTATGATGAACACTTATTGGAAAATTTCCACAAAGATGAATAAAATTTTCTCCTCTTGGCTTGATGGTAATATATCTATATATATATATATATATATATATATATATATATATGAAGATATCTAGATGGTAGTATGTATATTTGAAGATATCTCAAACTTTGAATGTAGCATTGCTTCTTAATTACTAGTTTTCCTTTGGATTTAAGATCCATTTTTACTTCCATAGTGGTCTCTTTTCTTCTCGTTGCACATATATATTCGAATATAATAAAATTTTCTCCTTTGATTTCTCTTGAATTTAAATATATTTGAAAGGATCTCAGGTTTTCATAGATAAATTATGAGTTAATATATGGATAATCATAATGCACATCGATGTATTCCATCTAAACAATCAGAAAGTGAAGGATTTTTGAGAAAATTCTAATGATTCCAACATGATTTGTCTATTTATTTATTTGCATGATTATATATAGGATATATACACGTGTACAATTTTCTGTAAAACCTTGCATTAAAGATTGAATTTTTGATTGGTGAAATTAATTGATGTTGCTTTCTCATGAAGAAGATGACTTGATCTCACAATTTTATGATGTCTTTGTTCTTGTTGCTAATTAGCGACTTCAAATTCTTGACAAAATCATATTCTTCTTGTTCCTCTTATTTACTTCTTCTTTCTTTTATAGTCATCCCTTTAGATATTGAATTCAATTTCAAGTTCTCAGATACTCAAATTGTTATCTAGCAAGAGGATTTGTAAATATGTCTGCTATCTATTCCTTTATTCCTATGTACTCCATATTCACTATTTTCTCATCCACCCTTTTTTTCTGAGAAAGTGATACTTTATAGGGATATATTTGTTATTTGAATGAAGCAAAAGATTTTTCAAAACACTTATTGCACTTGTATTGTTGAATTTGATAGACATGCTCAATAAATGTTACCTTCATGTCATGAAGTGTATTCAACTTCCGCTGGTGGTAGAGAAATTGGTGTTTGTTTCTTACTTAGCTCAAAAATACCCTAGGTAGAATGTAGTATTTCGGCGTAATTACTATCTCCTAGGAATATCCTAGGTAGAATGCACCACTTCTTGTACTTTTTCTGTCATCCACAAAACAGGCTCACACCACATCTACATATATTGTCAATGTAGATTCCTTACCTTTCAAATACCATAGTCCATAGTTTGTAGTCCCTTTGAAGTACTTGAATATCCTCCTTGTTGCTAACATATGACTTTGTTTGGGGGCTGATTTATATATTGCTACTAATCCAACCGCCAACATTATATCTGGTCTAGAAGTTCTTAGGTATAACATACTTCCTATCATAGATCTGTAAAGTTTTTGATCCACATCATATAAGCAGGTGCACATAGCTGACATATAGTATTCATGGGGGTTGAGACAATTTTACATTCTTCCATTTCGAACATTTTCAAAATATATCTTAGGTATTTCTCTTGAGAAATAAACATGCCTCCAACATTTTGTATGATTTGGAGTCCTAAGTAGAAGGTAAGTTCTCCAATCATTGACATCTCGAACTCAAACTTCATCTTTTCAACAAACCCTTTTACTAACTGATCTTTATTACTACCAAACATGATATCATCCACATATACAACCAAAAGTAATAATTTATATCCTTATCAACTCATCCTCTCTTGAAACTCTATTTATAAAGGTACTTGTCAAGTCTAGAGTACCATGCTCGTGGTGTTTGTTTAAAACCATACAATGCTTTCTTTAACCTACATACATAGTTAGGATTATTTGTTAATGAAAAACTTTCAAGTTGTTCCATAGAGAATTATTCCTCAAGATCACCATTTAGGAAGGAATAATTCACATCCATTTGGTACACCTTGAAATAATTGTAGCACAAAAAGGCCAAATTTTTTTTGATTTCCTCTAGTCTCACGACTAGTGCAAAAGTATTTTCATAATCACAACCTTCCACTTGTGAGTAACCCTTATACAATAGTCTGACTTTGCTTCTAACAACTTAACCTTTTTCAATCATCTTGTTTTTTAATACTAATTTTTTGCCAATGACATTATTTCCGATGGGTCTTGGTGTTAGTTCCAAAGTCTTGTGTTTCTCAATTTGGTCTAACTCTTAGTTCATAGAATCTATAAAATTTTTGTCTTACTTTCCTCATCAAAGTTATTTCGCTCTATATGTGACAACATAAATTTTAAAGGGTGGTTCACGGACATGAGTGGCTCCTACATCCACTGGAAAATCAAGGTAGGTAAACTTGAAGGATCTACTCGCCGACCAAACTAGTAAGGCCTAACCCCAAGGGCATTGAGAATATTTGACCCGGTTACCTCCCGATAAGGAAGGTACTTAGCCACAATAACTATATGAAATAAGAAATCCCTTAGGGCTATATGTGACAAAATAAATATATCATGAACTTTCTCTGATTTTTCTGCTAGTTTCCTCGTTGTTTGAACTCCTTCACTTTTATCTCTAATAATTTAATTTTCAGATTATTCTTTTGAGTGTGCGTTGAGGGTTATTTTGAAATTTGAATGTGTCTTTGTATATTCCAATGTTTCATCTTGTACTTCATTCTCTTTATTATCGTAATGGTGATGACCTGGAGTATTAATAAAAAAATTTCTTTTGTTCTTATCACGTAGGTCTTCGTCACACCTTACATGTATGAATTCCACAATATTATGCAACCTCTTATTATAACACCTATATCTCTTAATTTTTGATGAATATCCCAAAAATATTCCTTCATCATATCGAGCATCAAACTTTCCTAGTGTTTCATCATTATTTTTTATATATCATTTACTCCCAAATACTTTAAAACAATTAATTGATGTTTTTTTCGAGTGCCACAATTCATATGGTGTCTAATCATAGTTTTCTCTGAGATGTGCCTTATTGAGAATATGTATTGTTGTATGCACCGCATCTTCCCAATAGGTTTGAGAAATTTTTATTTCTTGCATCATGGCTATGGCTAATTGTTGAACAAACCTATTTTGCCTCTTTACAACTCCATTTTGTTGCGGTGTGTCTACAATAGTATACTGTCATTATTCCAAATTCATTACATAGGTATGGAAAGTCATATGATATAAATTCACCTCCTCTGTATGATCTTATGCACTTTATCTTACACCATTTTTGGTTTTCTATCAGTGCCTTGAATATTTTGAAATTTTTAAAATTTTCTCACTTATTTATGAGGAATTCCACCAATTTCAATCTTGAATATTCATCAATTATCAACATGAAATATTTTTCTCGCATCTGTTATGGAAGGCCCACACAAATCCATGTGAACTAGTTACAAAGGATTCCTACATGATAGTGTATCTTTGAATTTGAATGATTTCATGTTTGTCTACCCATTTGGCATGAATTACACATAGTGTTTTGAGGATTCTTTATTGTTTTTACATCTCTAACTACTCTCTTCCTGCTGAGTTTGATGATGTGATCAAAGTTGAGATGCCCCAATCTCCTATGAAAAAGCGAGGATTCATCATGTTTGTTTATGTAGTGTTCCTCACTCTCCTCCTTCAAGATATACACATTATTCTTTGTTCTAACTCCTTGAGCCAGAGTATTTCTTGTAGATGTTGACCCGATTCCACAGTCTTGAGCTCTAAAGAGAAACTCAGAGCCTTTATCACACATCTAACTTACACTCAACAAATTATGTTTTAGACCATATACAAATGGTACATCTTCAGCGTTTACTCTTTCATCATTCAGATTCATTGTACCTTTTCCTCTAATTTATCCTACTTCACCATGTGACATTTGCATTTTTATTTTCATCCAGAGATACAAACTTTCTTTTGTCTCTTGCCAACTTCCTAAAGCAGCCATTGTTCGCATACCATTTACTTTTTTTATCTTGAGCATATAGAAATAGGTCACAGTTATCAACTTTATTCTCTTCCTTATTCTTTCTCTATTGCATGCAACCATATGTTCTATAATTATTATTAGATGAAAGTATATTTTCCTTAAGCTGACATTCATATGACATGTGCCAAAATTTGTGACAATAGAAACATTCAGTGATATCACGAAGAGGATCATATTCATTTCTATCTAGATTCATGTTTCTTTTGATGTATGTGAATCCATTACTATCCTTACTTCATTTAGAATTTCCAAAATCAAATCTTCTGACCTAATCTCTACAATATATGGCATTATGTCCAAAATTTTTACAACAGTAACAATATCCATAGGAAAAATATATTTACCTGATAGTGGATGCCATTTGGTGATATAACTATCTAGACATTTGAAAATATTGTCTTATGAAGAAGTATGGTCGTTGATAATTTGTTGCTTCATTGTTCATTCTTTTTATCTCCTCGACTTTTTTGGCAGAGTTTCTTTGGAGCTATTCATTTGATGTTGAAGTGTTGCTCAAATTTTTTTTCGCTTATTGATGAGAACTATCATTGTCTCCCATGACAAGTTTTACAAAAGTGATTGTCCTTTTATCCTTTGCCTTGGATTCATTTTATTCTCCTTCATAGCCTAACCTAGTATTTAAGAGTGAAGACCTTTGAGCATCCCTTTTATCTATTGAATGCTCATGTTTAATCCATTTTTTTCCTTTTCTAGTTTCTTCTTCAGACTTACCACCTCCCCTTCAAATATTTCACACTCCTAGTTTTTCTCTTTTATTTGCTGCATCAAAATGTCTTCCACCTTCTTTGCTTCTTCAAGATCAACTTTCAGATTAATAATGTCTTCTGAATTTGATTATTCTTTTACATATTTAAATATTATATCTTTTTCTTTTCTATTCTTGAGTTTAAGTCTTTATATTTCATATCAAATCCCCCTCAATATTTAGCTCACCTTCCTCTTCTTCTTCATATTCTAGGCAATCTTTTCAAGTTCTTCCAAGGCCATCAACATGAATTCATTGGTTCCATCTTCACTAGAGGGTTCATGGGAGCTTCGAGATACACTTCTATCTTCTCGAGCATAAACTCTTTTTCCTTTAAATCTTTTCTCTTTCTACAATTTACTAGATTTGTTCTTCTCTTTCCCTTTTGGATGATTTTCTTCTTTCTTATAGGGACATTTTGAGGCATAATGCCACACTCTCCCACAACTAAAACACTTAAATGGAAGTTTTCATTTTTACTTACCTGTACCTTTCTTCAACCTTCTAACAAATGTTTCTTATTCTTCATAAGAACCTGAGCATGAACATTCCTTTTCTTCTATGCACTTGTCTTCCTTGAAAGTTGTCTTCCTAGTGACTAACTTACCTTTTGGAATTCTCATGTCTTATGTTGTCAAGGAACCAATTAGCTGATCTTGTTCCAAATCTTAAAGTTTGTTGTCTCTTCCATATCTAAAACCTTATGATTGAATCTAGATGGTAATGACCTCAATATTTTTTGAACTATTACACTTTTCTTAATTTTTTCCCCTAGACCTATCATGATATTTCTGACTTCATCAACTCTAAAGAAGAATTTAGATATATCTTCATCTTCATTCATTTTTAAGGTCTCAAGCTCTATTCTATATACTTGCAATTTGGCCATCTTTAGCTTTTTATCTCCTTCATGAATACTTTCTAAGTTATCCCATATTTCTTTGGGTGTTTGACAATGCATTACTTTGTTAAATTTAGACTCACATAGAAAACTGAGAAGTGCATGCATATATTTTTCAGTAGCCATGAAATCCATTTTGCCATCTATTTCACTTGTCTCCATCTATTTCACTTTTCTCTTCCTTAGGTTCTTGATATTGTACCATTACAACAATCCATACTTCTATTCCAATAGACATTAAGTAGACATTAAGTATGTCTTTATTATGACTTTTGAGAAAGAATAGTTTGTAGTAGTAAATAGAGGAACTTTATTTGTTGAACGTCCTTCTTGACTATACTAATCTGATACCAATTGATATTTGGGGGGTGAATAAGTAATTAAAAATTCTTTACTTTTTCTCAACTTAATTTTCTTCTTATAAAACTAATGGTTTATGTTCTTAGCTAAAAGTGATGTGAAGAAAAGCTGCTAGTTATTATTACATCATATTTTTGAAGGCTCCAACCTACAAGAGGCTCCTCAGTCAAAGGAAGCTTCAACTCCCACAATTTTTTTCCAATCCACATGAGGCTTCTACCTCAAGAGGCTACAACTTGTTCTTTTTCAAGCTACAACATAGAAAGAGATAAAAATCACTTAATCACAACATCAAGTCACAAATGTTGATTAACTCATTTATAGTTGTGTTGTCAAGGCTACACTTCTTCTCTTTTCACTTTGTGTCTCTTCTCTTGTTGCTCATCAACTTTCCTGCGCAGATTGTGTCCCTTCTAAAAAATCCATTTCCCATTCCACATTGTATCTTTTATTAGGAAGCCATGTTGGTTGTTTATATTCTTTGGAGGAATATGAAATGAAGCATTGTCTCTTAGACTTCAAAAAAAACTACTCACAAACTTGTCCCTTCATTTTCAGTTTTGAATTTTTTTGTAATATAAAATAGAGCTGAATTAAAACACCTCAATCAATAATGGTTACAAGAGACAATTCAGATTTTCATTGTCTACATTTTCTACTCAATGAAACATATGTATATTTGAGCTTTTGTAATGTCTCATCTTTAACAATGTTCAACCTTCGCATTTAATATCATAACCTTTTCACTTCACATTTAATTTTCCTTCACACTTCACATCACTTTCAACCTTTTTCATTCAAGTTCACCAATCTAACATTCAACATGAATTATCACCAATGTGGTTAATGACATCAATGCCAATATTACCAACAGAAACTCATTAACAAACTTGTAAGATTCTTTAATTTCATCCATTTTGAGCATTTATTTTGCAATTTTTGAAAATCATATCAAAATCTATTACCCAATTTTTGAAAATCATATCAAAATTAAGGTTGACACTGTGATTTTCATTTAAGGAAAAACATTTTCTTAATAAAATTATACTAAACACGAGACAACAGTGTCACTCTTTTGTTTAACATAAATTTGTGTAAGGTAAAAGATAAAGAATCGATGATCAATTCTGTTTTTCGAAGAATAGTGTAAAGCACAATCAAATGGTTATTTATTTTCCAAGAAGATCTGACATACATGGCTGTATAAGCTCAGGATAGTAGATCGGATATAAAAGCCTGGAAAATGGTTACTTATATGTAATTGGAATTGCTAGATGGTTTCCAAGAATTTGAAAATGTACTTCCTCTTCTATTAATGTAATGATATGAGTGTTTTTCTTTCTGTGAAAAAAAAATATATACATATGTCAAGTCACGCAATTATGCATCGTTAAAGTTCAATTATCCTCCCATATCTTTCAAAGTAGAATCCCCAAGCTAATTACCTCTCACACGTCCCTGTATATTTTTCCATGGGAAAAACCGTTTTAAATTCTCATTAGCGTAAGAAAGGTAACAACATTTGGTTCCTACTCATCCAAGTACAGAATGTACGACTGCAATGAAACAGACTCCCTATTTCAGTTTGGGTCCATCTTTTTCTCTTCGAGTGAAATTCACTGCATTTTCTAATTATACAATTTCGGGAGGAATCTCCACAGCTTAATACAAATAGAATTTGATGTCGTGCAGACTTCACAATATGTCTGGACAAAAGTATGTTTGGAAACATGATTAGTACAATTAGCAGCATTCGAAGGGAACCATGAACACAATTGCAACTCACTTAGCTATAAAAGTTGAGGCATTTGTTTACATTGGAGAAGAAAAACCTTACCTGCGTTCGATGAGTTGGGTTGGTGTCATCCGTAAGTGTGCCATCCGAGTTGTTTTTTATTCTTCACTCTTAACGATGATATATCGAGGAGACGTTTGAAAATAAGTTTTAATATTTTTTTTAACGAATGAGCATTGGAAAATGGTAACTTTTAAAATTCTTTGTAATTGAGATGCTTGGAGTAAATTTTATATTTGAGACCCTCGATTGACATTTTACTAAGATGTTTGGTGAAATATAATATAAAAGAATAATAAATTTTAGGATTATTTTTTATTCAGATGATTATAGTAAATTCTATTTTCATGTTTGAGAGTCGTCCTACAATTTAATGAAGTGACATTTGTAACATTAATTTGATGTCTGCTGGGATGGTGAAATGTAATATTAACAAAATTATACTATAATAAAATAGAATTTGAATTTTATTAATTAAAATTATATTTATATATGTATTTGGAATTTGTATAATTAAATTTATCTGTATATTTGTAATTTCATTAAAGATGAAATTGTCTAGTTTATTAAAGAATCACATGAAAAATGGACATATTGAAATTTGAAAGGTATTTTAGGTTTTTTTTTTCAACCCAAATAACCATAATCATTATAATTAACATGTTATCCATCCATATACATGGGCAACCTTAAGAAAATAATTTTATTTTAAGATGTAGATTTTTAGTCAATGACCCCATATTATCCTTATATATCAACTCCACAGATGCCTCTTACCCACTTATTGGTTAGCTCATCTACTTGATCACAATGCTCCAATGAAGGAAATTTGGTGACCATGATGTACATTAGCTATTGTTTTATACAAAATTCTTACATTCAATGTTTTAGGTATGTTTTATCCAAAGTTCTTACATTCAATGTTCTAGGTATTTAAGAAATGATAATTGGTTGAAATTTGATTATGAATCATGATCCTTGGAACTTATACTTGTTGCCTCCTTTCAGCTTGGTGGTTATCTCTTCCTTCTAATTAAAACACAAACACATTAGGGATTTTTTGTCATTGTCTAGGAGGAGAAAAAATAGGCAGAAATAGGAGGCCTTGATAGAAGTAGCTTACCCATATCCTTCCATACTTATAGATTCCATATTTCCCATACTTTGTTGTCCTTTCTTTTGTTTGGTTGTTCCCAACTGCTTGTATTGGTTCTTTCATCCTCATCCTCTAATAAGAGCGCCTTTGAAAATTCCTAGATGTTGATGTAGCTTCAAAAAAATACTAAAATAATTTTTATTTATTTTTAATGAAGAAAAGAGCCAAGGGATGAATGACTATTAAAAATCCAAGTAATGCGGTCTCATTTGTGGCTATCACTATAGTCTCATGCATGTCAAGTATATTAAAGTAAAATGGACTTAGAGAAGCATCCCAACCCCTATGGATGATAAAATATGCAAACCAAAAGGGGATTCAAATAAAATGAAAGGTTGATGTGCAAGCCAAATCAAAGAAGATAAAAATTGTAAGGAAAGGGTGTAAAAATTAAATCCAAGAAAAATATAACTCAATTGATTCCAGTCCTTCCTTCACAAATGTGCTCATGGATGATGGTCTTGCATAAACCATGCATATGACTCTGAAATATCTCATGAATTACTCCGAAGACCATATAACTTATCATTACATCTATTTATTGATTGAAGGGTTGACCAAGGGCTCATTCCTCTTCATAGGGTTGGGAGGTTGTGGTAGGGGAATTTGATGATCCTCCCATACCTAAATGTATCAACTTATGTAAGGTCACAAGATAGTGGGAATTTTGATGTTGATACTTTGTGTGATATACTTACATATCTCTAATATTGAATAGGGTCTACCTTTTTTCTTCAATGACTCTTATGTTCATGTTAGTTGATCTTGCATGATTCCTTGAACTAACACTCAATGATGATCTAGAAATATTCATTTCCACTTGGTGGAAGTTGATGAGGCTTCACACATGCCTCAAGGACATTGATAACAAGCTCGTTCGAGGGAATTTTACTGCACCTTGGTTTTTGGACCGTTTTTTATGGAAATGATCTTGAAGATGACTTAGACTGCACTCTAAGACACTTCTACACCTCAAAAATCTTATAAGTCTCCCATTGGAGCTAGGGAATTACTCATTGATGATGATGTGGCACATTCTTGCATGATGTGGGGTTGAGGAGGGTTACATTCAGATTGTGCGAGTGTATTTTTATGATTGTACATGACTTTTGATAAGAAGACATGGCCCTTGGACCATTCTTCGGACATTTTGTACACATGTGTCTTTGGAGGATGATGTCACCCTTTGGATGTAACTATACTCACAAATGTGGCCTTTTGAGGATCTTTTCATGATATTTCATTATATTTTAACATACATACCCATTGTTTATCATATATTTTTCATATTTTAAGGTCCTTCATCCTAATTGGAATTAAGCATTTGGTTTCCCTAATATATATTAGGGAAGCACTCAGTTCCTTTGGTGATTGCACACATGGTAATCACACATATCTTGGATACTATTCTTTTCTCACTTGTGCACTATGGAGAAGTAGTTGAGAAATTTTCTCTTGGGAGAGTTTTGTGGATGGCTCTCCTTTCATGGATTACTATTGGTGATATTTGGTTATATGTGTTGTGCTATATAAGTTATCTTATTCCAATTTCATTTATTGTTGATGTACTAAGTTATAAAATATTCACTAAGGTTCTCTTATTTTTGTTTTCATCTTTAAATTCTCCTTAAACAATGTATTTTGTTAAGGTCCCTTGAGGTGACCTTTATTTACCTCCATCCATTTGTTTATCCAAAAAAATAAAAGGATATTAAGGTTAAAGGATTATGGGAAAATATTTTTTATGTTTTGACGCATTTGACTCGGATCCATTTATTTTCTTCTAAGGATTATTACTCCTCTACTCCATTAGCTCTAAATTGGTAATAAATTTTCTATTTGTTCTAGGCAAATTTAGGGTTTAGTTACAATAAAATCTCTTATTTTCAACATTTGTTGGTATAGACATTGATGTCTTGGGTTAGGAAAATGTATTTGACCTATTGAAAAAATTCAACATGGACGACTGTACCCATGTGTTACGCCCTTTCAATCCAATGTCAAGATGAATAAAAAGTGTCCTTCATTGAACTTTGAAGCTACCATTTACTGAAAAATGGTTAGTAACCTTATCTATTTGATAAGAATATTCCTTTCATTTCCTTTGGTTTTAGTGTGTTTTCTTGATTATGTAATATTTTCAAGAAAGTCATTAGAAAGTATTAAAGATAACTTTTTTCTAGCTTAGGAGTACCTCTCACTTTGATATCAAATATTGTTGAAGCTCACAATAATTGATCAACTTCACTGACTCTAACTAGGCAACTAATATAAATAGACTTTTGGCTATGTGTTTTGATTCAATGGTTGACCACTCATTTGGTCATGAAATAAAGAATGTTTGATCCCTTTATCAACTATGTAATTAGAGTATCATGGAGCTATCCATGCAGGGACAATGGTAGTTTGTGTTCATCATCTCCTGGGAAAGTTTGGCTTTCTTACATGGACCTCAACTACTATCTAATGTAATACTCGAAGTGTATTTTAGGTTACTATTAACCCTACTACACATAGTAGCATGATTCATGTAAAAAATAATGCCAACTATCTTCAATAATTGGTTCAAAATGAGGTTGTCACTCTTATATATGGTAGCACTAATTATCATCTTGTTGATATCATTCCAAATCTATTAGTTGAAGCTAAGTTTGTCAATTTATGTGGTTTGATTGGGATTTGGGAAGATGCAATTCGGGGTAGGTTGTGTACATATGTAATTTCACCTCTTGAACCTCCAAAACATTGTGTTGATGGTGGGGTGTTGGAAACTAATGTTATGTTAGTTCATGACATCTCTAGAGCTTCTAGAGACAATCAATCTAAAGTGGACTAACACTAAACAGTTAGTCAAATGATCGCCTTATGTGATAGTGAAGTAGGTGTTCATTGGGTTGGTTAAGTAAAAGACTAGAAGACAAATCTCAAATAGTGATACCATCAACTTCATGGTCAAAGAATAAATTATATGAGTGGATTAATTTGAATATTAGAGCAAATGACATAAATATAAGTGATGAGATAACATGGATTTAGAAAACAAATTGTAAAATACAAGCCTTGTCATCGGACCGACTCCTTTGTTATTCAAGTAGATTGGTTAGATTTGGAATCTATAAATGAAGGACCCTATGGGTTGAATATGCAATACAAAAAGTCATACATTTTTGTATTGATATGTCGTTAATTTTCCATTTTGATTTTCTAATTGCAACATGATTTTTTTTAGTGATATAATGGTGTCTACAAACAACTACTATCATCGTGGAGTGTCATTTTCTCTTCTATTTAATCTTTGATCAAATTTTGGTTTATATTCTCTATTATTAGTTCTTGAAATCAAGGAATACACAAACATATTTATTTAACTTGAGGAGCAAGTTATTTATTTAATATTGAAATCCCTATTAGTTTCAGCATTTTCCTCTTCCTTACAATCCGTAATTTCTTTCCCTTTATAATCATTTTATAATACATCAATCTACATTTGGATTTCCATGTGTTCTTCTAAAATATAATTTCCAGTGGTTAAAACGTTTCTGAAGGAATATACTTTGATACCAATTGTTAAGCATACATTCTAATGGGAGGGGAGGGTTGAATTACTATAAGTCAATTTTTACTTATTTAAATATTAATGAACCATAAGAAATAATCACATATGAGATATATTTGTTTCATAACATGGAACACAAAGGAAATAACATAGGAACCATTTGTACACTCTTTGGTAAAATGAGAAGGTGTTGTATCCACTACAAAAATCCCTTTATTTTTCTCTAAGTATCACCTTTTCCTAGAGAAACATAAGGGTCTATCCTAATTATGAGCCTCATTATATTACTACTGGGATTGATTATCCCTTCCCTAAGTTTATTTCACACTTATGTTGCCTTAAGGCTTTGACACCACATAAGAAGTACTTCAAGAAAGGTTTTGAGAATTTACCTTCCTCAGCGATGTAGGGTCGAGAAGATTCTTTCCCTAGTGATAAAAAATTGGGATGTTCACTAGTCCAATGATACAGCCCTAGGACTTGGTAATTACAAAGATACAAGACTCTTGAAAGTGGTTTCTCCAAAAACATAACACTCAAGAGGTGACTTGGTTTAGGAAATTCCTTCTCATAGTTTTTTGCACCAAAAATATATCACCCTAATGATGATTAACCCGATGAGACAATGCTTCAATATTGACTTGTATAATCATACAATTCTCGAAAAGGGAGTTGTTAGTTACATCTCAAACCTCCTTATCTCAATTTTATATTACTATGATGATGGCTATCTCATCACTACATCACTATGATGAGGATTATCTCATTCCTACATAACCATGATAAGGGTTATCTTGTTGTTGAGAGGTCAATTTCTTTTGTGGGTCCAACTACACTCTTCCATCGAAATCTGATATAGATCTATTATGTTTTTACATTGTAAATTGTAAAAATAAATATGTTTAATCATATTCGATGGCTTCTATCTAGTGTCATCAGCTTGTGAGGTGCCTCTAACAACATCATTCCATATTGTGTGATGAGGGAAATTGGATGAAAAACAACTAGACCATATCAAAGTGTTTACGCAATGGATAGTAGGAAGCCAGGCGTGTGGGGATTTATTAAAGACAAAAAATTTCAACGGGACAGAAAGAGGGACAATATATAGTATCTATTTCTGATAAAGATATGTGAATGATGCATAATCATTATATCACATGAATCATTTAACTATGACTGTTAAGCATCCCTATAAATTATTGATATCCCATCCTGACCTTTCTCTTTTACGTATTTTTCCATATCAAGTTAGGTCTCATATTACTTAAGCGTATAATTGAACTGAATATTATTGTAATTAAAGTGTTAATTTTGATTTATTACTTAATTTTTCATTCCTTTCCACAGATAATTCTCTTATAAATGCCTTACATCACTCTCATTCCTCATAGTTCATATTTGTTTCTTTCGCTTGTGAGACTGAACACAACAATTAGATAGAACCCTTCGCCACTCCTCATAAGCACCAAGTGTAAGAAAAATCAGCTCAAGTATGGGTCAAATCATTCCTACTCGACTTTTTATTTTTGTTTCATTTATTTATTTTTTGGATGAAATTTCCCATCTCTACCGATAGCCCAACTTTCTCTCTGTCTTAGTCACATCCTTCTCTCTGTTGACTAAGCAAGTAAAAATACCACACTAACACATTTCCCATTAATTCCTACCCTCTTCCTGCTCTCTATACAATTGAACCACCTAATATGGCCCATGATTGAACCAAACAATTTCCCTAAACACATGATAAGGACCTCACAATCTCCAAAATGCTAATCACACCTATTTTCTTTTCAATTGGGCCATAGGAATTTTCCCTATTAACCATGAGTTTTTTCTTCACCTCTTTGTTTATTTATACACACCATCAAAACCTTGACATATTCAAAATATACTTTCTATCATTCTACTCTTTATTATTTAATATTCGTTATTTAAATTCACCAAATCACCTAGGATTTTTTGTCCCAACCACCGTATTTATCCACCTATTCCATATTTTTCATAGAAGCTTATTCCTCCTCCCGAACAACAAAAAAATGGTCACTTATCCTTAGGGAACATTAGCACATGAAATTATCTCATAGAAACCATAACCTCTCTCCCTATAATGTAAAGAAGCAATGTTTGTGGTGTGATATAGAATGATCCTATTCGAGTTTGTGATTTCATAAGCTACAATGTCATTTATAATACTACCCTTCATCACTCTTCTCAATATTACCTTCCCCTTTCCAAAAAAGCATGGGATCTATTTCTTAGTTTAAAAGAAGAAAAAACTAGTAAACAAACACAAGAATATTGAAGCCCACACCTCATGGTTACTCATGTTTAATATTTGTGAGATAATATTATAATGGGAGTTCTTTTCTTATTGGGTCATTTAGAGAAACTATGCATATTTAGTGGAGAAGTGCTTACAAAGGCCCCATAGTTGAGAACCCAAATGAAGCGCCACTCACAAACTCACTCGGTCCTCAATTCATGGAAACTCCATGCCTCATTGACTATTATACAACATATGCATGGCTAGAGGTGTACCGTTTGTTGCAAAGAGAAAAAATTTCCTAGATGACCAATTCTAAAAAATTTATAGCGCTATAAAAAAAACCTTTGTTAGAAAATGTGGTTACACATCCCCTTGTCTTCATATGTGCAAAGTAGTTGAATGGATCATAAAACACATTGACCCTAAACAATCCATGACTAGTAGGAAGCCCATTTCTTATTCAATTAATCATAAATTGATAGGTCACTACATCAAAAAAGGTGATTGGTGAGGGTCAAAAAATGTCACCATAAGCTCATTGGTGACAGTTAAAATTGTTTTTTTCACCAAAAAGTGAATGTCGCCAAAGGTGGTGTCGCAAAAAATATAGGTATTGTGGTGACACTCAAAGTCTGTCATGAATAATGATTATAATGAGAGATAGTTACCATCACCATTCATATGAACAACAATGATTTAGGGTGATAAATCTTTCATGGCCCTCACTATTGATACATATATATATGGTGACATTCATTGATTGTCACCTTTTCTTATTTTGGTGAGGGTCAAAAAAAGTCACCATAAGATCATTAGTGATGGTCAATATAGGTTTCATCACTAAAAAATGAACGTCACCAAAGGGCGCGTCACCAAAATTATAGGGGTTGTGGTGACATTTAAGGTATGTCACAAATAATTATTATAATGATAGAAGTGATTGTCACCATTTCATATGAACAACAATGATTTATGGCAATGGACCTTTCATGACCCTCACTATTGATGCATATATATGGTGACATTCATTAATTGTCACCATTTCGTATATAAAAAATTACTTTTGATGATGACCCCTTAATTACCATCACGATTGACACATATAGGGACATATAGTGATTGTCACCATTTCCTATGAATATTAGGGCATGATGGAATCAAATCACCAACCACCTACTTGTAAAGTAGGTGCTCTTCCATTAAGCTAGCACTCTTGAAATAATTAGACCTTAAAACTTTATAAATTCTAAATTCTAAAACTTTAATTAAATTATAAAACTTTGTAAGGTCTGATATGTTTCATTGGCCCAACTAGCACAAAATAACATCCAATAGATGTTGAACATAACTATTTTAGAACAAGGAAGCAGCTTTCACATGATTAATACGCTAAACCACCTAAATAATACCATCGAAATCAATTGTTTAAACTTGAGACTAACGAAAATACAAACCCAATGTCCCTATGTTCTATGGCTCTTCTAATACAAGTTTGAAAATGAAAGAAATCACTGAAGAAATTAAAAATTGTATATAAATATAGAAAAAATTGATAAAAATAGGCATTATAACTACTATGATGATTAAATATGAACATCATGTAGAGTATGAAATTCAAAAAAGAGACTAAAAATGATTGCGCTAACACAAAATCCAGTGCAAATTTCTCACATGGGCTCTATGAATATACATACCTTTGGAATGTGTGTCTTTTGAATCCCCAAAAATTAATATAAAACTCCAATGATATATAAAGGAAGAAATGGGCATTATAAATTAACTATAAAGAGTCAAAATCTTGTAGGGAAGGTAAATTTAATATAAAAATTGAACATATGGAATAGACATGAGATCTTCTACATGGGACTACCATATGCTTCCCAATTATACATACCACCAAAACGTGACTCTTCGGAAGAACCAAAAATTAAAATAGAACTTCAATAATTTCTATGGTAAAATGGAAACTTCAAGTATTGAGACTACTTTTCTCTGTATATGTTATATAGCTTCATTAAAAATATGGAAAGTATACATTGTATCCAATAGGAAACAAGAGGAAAACGAGTTATAAATGTTGGCAATATGATGCAATATGTTGTCCTTGATGGCAACCCACTTGATGAAGAGGATGGCAACCTACTTGATGAAGTTATGCTTGATAGAATATGTCTTGATAAACCTGTTAAATGATGTAAATTTGATGTAGCTACAGTGAGTACAGAAGGTAATGAAGAAAGGAATTCAGTATGTGCTAGATCTATGATGAAAAGAGTATGTCTCAAGGCATACGCGGATTTTTCTAGAAGAATTCGCTTATGCACGCGGGAAATAACGTGCCAAGTCGCGTATGGGAAAAAGCGCTCATAAAGTGCAAAACCAGGGGTAACCACCATGGTATTGACACATTGTATTAAGTAATGATTCGTCTATGTGACCCCATCCAGGAATACCATCGGAAGTAATGTGGTTTTGGCTCATGGTATTGAAAAAAGGGTAAACATATATAAAGAGAAGAAATTCATTGTGCAAAGGAAGAGGGTAGTGTGCATGTGTCTGGGCTTTAATGAATACTTCACTCTGAAGTATATCTGCATGATGGAACTTTTCTCTTAATTGATAGATCTGATTCTATAATGTATTGTTGAGCTAATTTATGTACCTAAATTAACACAATTATTTCTTATCAATCCGGGTTGTTTATGCTTTAAGGCAGGTTCACTATATGTGAAGATCAGATGTAATCAAACCTTGAAAGATAAGTTATTCAAAAGCTGAAAGTAATACATCCTATAATTCTAATTCAATTAGTTTAAAAAGAGGAAGAATATTGAAATGGTTCTTGACTCAAGAAGTCCACTTTCACCTCAATTACCACTTAATGAATCAGAGATTAAAACCAAGAGCTTAAGATGGATAAATTATTAATGAAAGAAACTCTTAACTTAAGAGACACATAAGGTATTCCATAATAATTCATTCATCTCAATATCAAAATCTCAATAAGAAACTACTTGCATGCAAACTAAAGAAACTAGTTGTAATTCATCATTTTAGTAGAAGGGATGTTCAACTTGAACACCTGTTTTTCCAACTTGATAAAGTGATGAATAAGATATGAACTAATGAAATCAATCATTATGCATGAACCATGAAGCAATCTGAAATAAAGCTTTGAAAAACCAGTTCTACAATAACCAGATTACAAGGAAATAAAACTAGTTAACAAGGAAGTGTACTTAGCTTGGAATGGGGGCCCTTCCACCCTTGCCTTGCACACTTGAGAGGTGATCTCAGAAGCTTAAATTCAGTTATACATCCATAGCATTGAACAGAAAAATAATAATAACATAAGTCTTCAAATTAGCTCCTCAATCCAAAGGTGTTCCAGCATAAAAGTATATTAAGTTAATACATAAGCCATCAAAGTTTTGGCTTTAAATAAGAAGTCTCATGAAACAAACTGATCTATATTCACTAAAACAAACCCATCTACTCTCATCCACCTATCTAAGCTGAATTCATTACTCTTATCCCAAGAAATATGACCAATCCCATAAAATCTCAAAACTGCCCTATTTCTATGGGATTTCTGAATGACTAGTCATGATTGACTAGCACCAAATGGGCCTAATAAAGCTTGTTCTGTTCGAACTAAGCATAGCTGGCTTAATCCTAGTTCCCAAGCTGTCCATCCATGCGTTCAATTCGTGCCCAAGTGTCCTGCAACCACATCAACCATAGAGCTATTACGGGAATTTCTGAATCTGCCAATTTTGCACTAAAAACCAAACTTTCATAAAAACTTTTAGAAATTGAAAAATTAAAATTAAATACCTGAATAGATATCAAATATATATCAAAATGGAATAAATGAATGGAAAATGGATGGGAAATAGATGGATTAGTAAGTTTATTTGAGCAAAATAAGACCAAAACTAAGGCCCAACATCTCTCCCTTGCTTATCATCAAGCATGTCCCCATGCTTGCCTATTCCTCTTTGACCTTCTTCTCTCTGTAGTAGATGTTGTACCTGTAGATGCTTCCTGTTGTGCTGCCCTGGCCAAAAAATCCAAACCTGTGTCATGTCTTTCCCTGAACAAAGCTGCTTTGACCTTCTGTTTTTCATACTTTGCCTGCCACATATTCTTTTCCTTTAACCACTTAAATGCTTGCTTAGAAAGTAGATTATTTTTCCATTTCAGTCTCCCCAATTCTTCTTTTAATTTTTCATTTGCCTTAACCAATTTAGCATTATCTTTCTTATTTGCCTTGTTTTCCTCTTTTAATTGTTTCTCCACGATTTTGCTAATTTCCAATTGGTCAGTTAAGTCCCTGATTCTTCCAACATTGATTTCTTTTTCAAAATCTTGTGTTGTTTTCATTAGTGATGCTGCTGCTGCATCATCATATGAAGAATCCTCCTCAAATACTTCTTGTGCAATGTCATTTTCTTCTTGTTGTCTTTGTGAATATGTTTCTACTTCCTTGTCTAAGTCAATGGGACTTTTATTCGTAAATCTTCTAGGAATAGACATAACAGATGTTTCATTTTCCTGCATGGCCATGTTATTCTGCTGTTTAGCTCTTGTTCTGGGATACAAGGTTGAGTTCATCAATCCTCTGTTTTCCTACTCTGTTTTATCCTGTACTTCCTTAATCTGTTCAATGAACTGATTTTTAGACATGAACTCTCTCCATACTATGCCCTGTGACCTCACCTGATACTCAACTAGGATTTTGATCAATCCTTGATGGTAAATCTGTCCTGCTTTAGGCCCGTGTTCATGTTTTGTTGTTTCAATCATTCTCAAGAGGCTCTTATATAGGAAGTAAGGCAAGTTAATCCTATCCTCTCCCTTAATATGCTGTAGAAGTCTGACATGATACAAGTGGGCAACGCTATATCCTCTATCACAAGTCAAAAACTTCTGGATGACCAAAACCAACTCACCCCATGGTTCATTGAACCATTCCTTGGGTATCCCTTTTGTTCTATCAAAAGTCCCTTTCCGGTTCTTCTCAAGAAAGAAAGTCCAAGCTTTCTCCTTGAAGTGCAGGCCTTTGTAATACTTCTCACCTATCATGGGTAGATCTAAAGCTTGGGAAAGATATTCCTGGGTTACAAAGAATAATGACATCTCCTACCCGTGTTTGGTCTTGACTGAAGTTATTTATAAAGTCCCTGGTTATCTGTTCAGAGTGGCCATCAAATTTTTGTAAAAAGCCTATCATCCCTGCTTGGTAAAGTTTTTCTATAGTTTCCTTCCCCCAGCTCTCTATCTGAAATTTTGGCTCTACTCTGACTGACATTGTTTCTGAAAACCAATGAATGAATGCCTCTGCTGTTACTAATTTCATCTTGACAATAAAAATATAACTATTGTTCGTTTTCAAAACGAAAATTTTAAAGCAAAGAAGCTTACCTTCCTCCTCTCAACAATTTAACTCTGATTTCCTTAACCTCTGTTTACTCTTTTCTCTGCAGCAGCACTGTTTTAGTTCCCTGTTCAAACAAGCAAACACCTGTATACCCCTGTCAATATGCTAATCTCTGTTCTTGAAAACAAAATACATATGCAAACAATGTTCCATGTATGCTCATCGCCTTATACTATTGCCAAAATCAAACCATAAGTTCACTGTGTATGTACAAATAAGGAGTGTTTTGACTACAGCGCATGCATATGGCTCTCGGCCTCAAAACACAAATGATAAAAAAAAACACAGCGCATTTAAATTGAGTTTTAAATGGCTCGGAAATCGAACTCCCTTTGGCAACGAAAAATCGCACATGGCATGGCTCGTTCGGCCCTTAGAAACTTCAATCCCCTGTTTCGGTTAAAACAAAAACAAAAACGCGCAGGTAGCAAGGGTTCATAACAGAGACATATGGCGTTTTCATGCATATGATACGTTAGGGATTGACTATTGTTGAAGTGTTAATGGAATCAACGCGCAACACAATAAAGTGTGCAATCAAAACAAAGCACAGTGCGCATTCAACCAACAACGCGCACAATTCAATCAACAAATATCGCCATGCAGCATAAACACGCCATAACAATCATATTTCGGTGCCTCCTCTGTTCATAGACTTCGTTATGAACACGGCACATCGTTAAAACTCCACATATAATGCCAGACCCTAACGTGTTATCCATGCAATGAATTCACATTTAAATGCTGCGCTATTCACTAGTAGTTTATGCCATGATTTACGCAGTGAATCAACTGATTTAGTGTTGTGGTTTCGGCATTACCTGTTGTCAACGAGCGCTTGAGGAATATCCGGCGCTCCAAATCCCTATTCAACCGTTCAATTGACTGGTGGCAAGAGCAGAGTAACATAACCATAAATAACAGATAGTTCACAACGTATACTTCCACTGTTTGCCGAGCTTAAACAATTATCCCATTACCTGATTGAATCCCAAAAATCGGTGATCACTGATCGTTAAAACCGGGATGATTTTCCTTCTTAAATCCGCCCAAACTCGCTTCACCCTTCTTTTCACTAGTTTTCAGCTTCAAACACCATCTCTCTGAGCTATTTGGCAATGAGGACTGAGGTTTAAACAATCAAGAACTCGGTCAATTCATGACCGTTTCATGGGTGTACTGTGCGCCTCTCGTTCATTGGTGTTACAATGCGTGGTTGGTATGGCCGTCCTGTTTGACCAGTCACCCGACTGTGTCATGAGGATGGCCAAATCATCGTTTTATTTTGAATGGTATGCGCATAACATTATTGCCACCGTCGTGTGCTCCTCATGCGTGCAATGATATTCAGGCATTGTTTGTATTGCAATGAGTGTGTATGCAATTACCATTTGACAATACCCCGCCGCAATACTTATATGCACAGTCGTGCCATATAGTTTGCGCGCAACCGTCCACCATTCCTTATATCATATGCCTTCACTTATATCATATACCATATGTTTTATACCATTATATCATATGCGCTTTGGGTTATGATATATATATATGACTATGGCGCATGCACACCATTTGGACTATGGTATATATTTACTTTGATTTCCATATAGCGCATGAGTTTTGTTTGGATTATATAGCATATCTTTATAATTTTAAAATGACCATCTTGGGTCATATTTAAAATTATCACCATCACTAATGCTTGAGTTGTATGTGCAGGTTGAAAAGTTGTCCCAGTTTGGTCTTTTAAGCTCTTAAAGAAAAATACTTAAGGGTTAATGAAAATAGGGAATATGTATGGAAATGAAATGGAATATGATGTATAAGGGTTATAGGGTATGTATAGGGAATATAGGATATGAAATGATAATGAATATCCTCAGGTACTAATTTCGACTTAACAAAAACTAAAAATTTCTAAGAAAAATTTGAATTTTCAAGCACAAAATGACTATACATATACTCCCCTGGATGATGTTTGTACAAGTGGGATGAAATCAATTGATCAGATGTTGTAGATGGATCAAAAAGTAGACTTTATTGCTGCTCCTTGTTCTTCATGCTCTGGTTCTTGAATTGAAAAGTCAGGTCCCTTTGTAATGATTCTTTGTTTCAGGTCCCTCTGCACTGCTTACAGAATATGCACATGTTGTTTTGACATTGGCAGGTCTTTCAGGTCCCTCTGTAATGATTTCTTATTTCAGGTCCCTCTGTTGACAATACAAGTTCCTTCTATACTTCATCTTTCCAGCTAAAGATCTGATGCAAGTCTCCCCCTTGTTTAAGATGTGACTTGTCCTCAAGTCAGTTGTTGGTGGAGAGTACCTGTATTGAAATTATGTGAGAACAGTAGAACAAGAATAAGGAATTCATAGAGTCCAAATTGCCCCGGTTTTCCCCTATGAATTCATGTTTGCTGAGTGCCAGTTGCCTGGTTTTCACTAGCAAACAAATTATTTTTTATGTTTTTTTTTTTTTTTTATGTTTTATTTTATTTTTTTTTATTTTTTTTATGTGTTTTTTTTATTCAACTACAAGACTGGAAGATGGCTGAGCCTGATGTGCCATGACTTCCAGTTCTGTATCTTCTATCAGTTGTTTCATAAATGCTTCTTTACTGATAGGCCTATTATAAACTTTAAGCCTATGTCCATTCACTATAAAGGAGGTGGAGTCCTGGTCGATTGTCCTGATTTTGACTGCTCCATTGTCAAAGATTTCGTCAATTTCATATGGGCCTAGCCAGTGTGTTGTGAACTTTGCTTTGAAGTCTTTGAATTTGGAGTCAAAAAGTAATGCCCAGTCTCCCTTGCGAAATGTCTTTGTTTTGATATATCTTTCGTGCCACTTCATTCTTTGTTGTTGCACCAATGTAGTATGTTCTATGGCTTGTTGACGATGCTCATCCAATTGATTCAGTTCCATGATCCGCTGCTGTTGTGCTTCTGTCAGGTCTAGTCCTAGTTCAGCTGCTAGTCTGTATGTTTGTATTTGAAACTCTATAGGCAATAAGGCCTCTTTTCCATATACTAACTGGTATGGACTAAAACCAGTTGTATTCTTCCATGTGATTCTGTAGGCCCATAGTGCATCTTTTAATTTTTTAGACCAATCTTTTCTGTTCAGCTGTACTGTTTTTGTCATGATATTTTCTAGGACTTTATTTGTTGATTCAACCTGCCCATTTGCTTGAGGATGATATGGTGTAGATTTCCTGTGTTTGATCTTGTATTTCTCTGTTAAATCTCGTACCAGCTTTGATGTAAATTGTGTTCCTTGATCTGTTACAATTTGTCTAGGTACTCCATATCTGACAAAGATTTCTTCAAAAAGAAAGGTGACCACTATATCTTCTGTTGCTCTGTTCACTGCTTTAGCCTCTGCCCACTTGGTTACATAATCTGTACATACTAAGATGTACTTCTTTCCATTTGATGGTGGATTGATGGGTCCAACAAAGTCAAGTGCCCATTGCTCAAATGGTTCTATGAGGACCTGTGGCTTCAGCGGCATCTCATCTGTTGTGATTGGTCTCCCTGTTCTCTGGCAACAGTCACATTGCTTGACATATTTCTTAGAGTCTCTGAAGATGGATGGCCAGTAGTAGCCCAGTTGCAACACCTTATATGCTATTCGTTTATCTGCAAAATGGCCACCACATGGTTCATCGTGACATGCTCTTAGAATGTCTAATATTTCATCTTCTCGCACACATTTTCTAATTATCAAATCTGAACCAGTATAAAATAAATCACCATTTACCCAACTATACCTAGAGCTTTCTCTAACAAGTTTGTGTCTTTGCTTTTTAGTGAATTGAGTTGGAAACTTTCCAGAAGATAAATAGTTTGCAATGTCTGCAAACCATGGTGTTTTTACTGTGATGGCAAAGAGGTGTTCATCGAGAAAGTTATCTGCAACCGGATTTGGATCGTTGGGTGAATGTATGCGGGACAGAAAGTCAGCCACTTGATTTTCCTTGCCTGGCCGGTCTTGTATTGTGATATTAAATTCTTGCAATAACAGTAACCATCTTGTTATTCTTCCATTGGTGATGGGTTTATTCATCAAGTATTTGATTGTTGAATGATCTGTATGAATGAAAACTTGATATCCTGTTATATAGTGTCTGAATTTGTTTACTACATGTATAACGGCTAACATTTCTTTCTCTGTGACTGTGTAGTTCAATTCTGCAGGTGTTAGATTCTTGCATATAAAGTATATTGCATAATTGAACAAGTTCTCTTTCTGTCCAAGAGAGGCACCTATCGCAGTATCAGATGCATCAGTTGATATATGAAATGGAAAAGACCAGTTTGGCCCACGGAGAATGGGTGCAACTGATAATTTCTCTTTCAGAATTTGAAATGCATTTTAACAGTCATTTGTCCAGTGAAATTCAATATCTTTTGCTAATAGTTTAAACAGAGGTTGGGCTATTTTACTGAAGTTTTCAATGAATCGTCTATAATAGCCTGCATAGCCTAAGAAACTTCTTACCTCTTTCTGTGTTGTAGGAGGCATTAAGTTTACTAGGACTTGGATTTTTGCTGGATCCACTTTAATTCCTGAAGCAGAAATATGGTGTCCCAGAACTATTCCTTCTGTCAACATCATATAGCATTTCTCATTGCTTAATGACAAATTTGTTTCAATACATCGTTTTAGAACTTTCTCAAGGTTATTTAGGCAATCATTATATGTGTTTCCATAAACTGTGAAGTCATCCATATAAACCTCTACACATTCATGAATTAGATCAGCAAAGATTGCAAGCACTGCTCGTTGAAAAGTTGCAGGTGCATTACATAAACCGAATGGAAAAACATTATATGCATAGGTTCCCCATGGGCAAGTAAATGTTGTCTTGTCTTGGTCTTCTGTTGCTATTCTTATCTGGTTGTATCCGCTAAACCCATCCAAGAAGGAGAAATTTTTTTTTCCAGCTAATGAGTCTAACACTTGATCAATGAATGGTAGAGGAAAATGATCTTTTAGTGTAGCTTTGTTTAGTTCCCGATAATCCACACATACCCTCCACTTTCCATTTTTCTTTGGTACAATAACCAGTGGAGAAACCCATTGACTATCTGAAATAGGATAGATGAATCCAACATTTAACAATTTTTGCAGTTCCTCTTTCACTATTTCTTTCATCATGGGATTCATTCGTCTTTGAGGTTGTCTTACCGGTTTGAGTTGATCATCTGTATAGATGTGGTGGACACATGTGCTAGGATGGATTCCTTGCATGTCAGTATAATCCCAGGCAAAAGCTTTTGAATATTTCTGTAATAATGCAATTACCTCTTGCTCTTGTGCTGATTGCAACTCGTTTCCAATGTTTAAATGTTTTCCAGGATTTACCTCAATTGTTTTTGTTGTTGGATTGGAGATTGTGTTTACAGGAAAGATGTCTATAAAAGATTTCCGCAAAGTTTGAACAGTACAAGTTTCCTGAAAGCATTGATTCAAAAGGTTACTTGCAGCTTCATATTGGACTTCTCTAAGCTGCTCTGAAATACTTGGTTCGGAAATGAAAAGATCCATTAAGTCTTCATTCTCTTCTTCTTCTCTTAAATCAAAGAATTGATTTATACTTAAAACTGATTTAGTTTGCTGTTTTTCTTGAGCTTCAAGAACTGATTCTAAAGAAGTTGATTGTGCAGGTGAATAAAGAGCAATGTGTTTCCTTTCATCTCCATGTGAAATAATCATGCTTCCTGATCTGCATCCTATGAAGGCATCAGCGGTAGCTAACCATGGTCTGCCTAAGACTAGAGGATGTCCTCCCAAATTTGTTTTTGGTTGCAAGATAAGGAAGTCAACAGGATACTCCCATGAATCCAAACAGACTATGATATCTTCCAATATCCCTTCAGGAACAACTTTAGATCTGTCTGCTAGTTCTAAGATTGTAGAGGTTGCTCTAATGTTGTTCAAATGCAAAGTTTTCATTGTCTCCATTGTCATTACATTTATAGCTGCTCCCAAGTCTATTAATGTGTTTGGTACTGAGAAATTATTTATTGATATAGTAACCATAGGGATACCAGGATCAATATATTTTTCTACTATGGTTTGTGTAGACATGAGGCTTGCTAGTTTACCAATGACTTGGATTGTAGTAGGATCCTTCTTTTTTTTCTGTGATTTCTTAATGCACAATTCCTTTATTGTTTTAGCATATATTGGTATTTCTTTAATTGCCTTCAACAAAGGAATTTTTACGTAAGCATTTTTTAACTCATCTAAAATATCAAATTCAGGAAGGGTTATTTCTTTTTGTTGTTCCACTAACCTTTTAGGATAAGGTGGTGTTTGTGTTGTAATATTTGTTCCTTTCTGAATTTGTATCTTAGTTTGTGATGTTTCAGGTGATTCTCCTTGTTCAGTTGGTTCTTCTATGATTGGAGGAGAATCCTTTTTAAGCACTTTTCCAGACCTTAGATGGACTTCATTAAGAGGAAGAATTGAATATGTGGGAAAACATGTTGCTTCCTCTACAGTGTATGCAGCTTTGTCCACCTTATTATTCGGATTTGCCATTGGTTGGGCTGGTAATTGAGTTGGTCTGGGTTGATTTGTGGGTAGCTGTAACTGTTGTGGTTGGGTCAACAACGGTGGAGGATTCTGCTGCGGATATGGGATGGATTGTGGATATGCAGAATGTTGTTGTTGAAATGGTATGGATTGTGGATATTGTGGATATGTAAATGGTTGTTGGTATTGTTGCTGGTATTGTTGATACTGTTGAGGTGGCTGGTTTCCATAACCATATCCTCTCCAACCTTGTGCAGGTTGTTGTGGATATTGTTGTGGAGGCCAAGCTTGCCATGGCATTGGAGGGGTCCAAGGATTTTGAGGTGGATAAAGGTAGTTTTGTTGAGGGAATTGTTGTTGATTTTGTTGAGGCATCCTAGGTTGCCATGGTCTTCGTGGTGCTACATAATAAAAACCTTCTATTCCTGGCACTTCTTCCATTGAATTCATTTGTAATTCTTTCAATCTTAGACAATTTTCTGTGGAATGATTTTCTGTACAAAGACCACAAACCTGAACACTATCCAAAGGACATTCTCTCAATGGATGTTTCTTTCTACATTTGGGACAAAAGATTGCTAAAGCTTGTTCTTGTTCTTCTTTCTTCTTGTTTGCCTTTAGCACATCTACTTGTGTCCCTAATGTACTCAAGAGATCTGTTTTGAAGTTCTCCAATAAGCTTCCTATTTCAGCTCTTGTTATCCCTCCTGCAGCTGACTTTGCTGCTTTTGAACTTACTTCTCTTCGTCCTGTTTTTTCTCTTCCTCTAGAATATTTTTGACATAAGTCAACAATTTCTTCGAATGGTAGGTTTGAAATGTCTCCTTTACCCATCACATTCAAGATGTCAAGGTATTCATCTCTTACACCCTTGAGAAAGATTGTTCGAATGGTTTCTTGATTTAGAGAGTGTTGTTTAGATTTCTGTAGATTATATAAAAACCTTTCCAAATATTCTTCTAAACTTTCATCTTCTTGTTGTGTCATTCTGAAAACATCTTCCTTTGAATCTCTAGATATACAATAAGCTTGATATTTTTTAAGGAAGACTAATCTCATATCATCCCAAGAAGCTATTGTTTGTTCTCCTAAACCCATAAACCATTTCAAAGCTGCTGCTTTTAATGTTGCAGGGAAAAGACGAAGTTTATGAATGTCATCAGTGTATCCATATGTTCTACATAGAATATCAAATTCAAACATAAATGCATCAGGATCTTCCGTGGACATTCCATAAAAATTTGGCAATACATAAGATGGAATATTTTTCATTTTCACTTCTTCTCCTAATATTGCACTTGTGTCTATTATTGGAAAGCCAAAGGTAGTCTCTTGATCATTACCATCTTCTTGTCTTTTCCGATCGTTTTCTATTTTTCTATCATTTTCTTGTTTTGCCTCCTCCTCTCTCTTTCTTCTCCATTCTATTTGTTGTCTTTCATATGCAGCTCGTTGTTCAGGAGTGAGAATAATAGATCCATGTCCCTCTTCTTCCATTGGTTGATTTGTTTCAATTTTAAGTGGAGTTTCAGGTTGCTGGAAGATAGGAGGATTTATGGATGGAAAGACAGATTGTTTTCCTTTGATAATTTCTTTTTGTTTTCCAGAATTTGAAGATTGTTTTTGCTTTGCTTCCCAAGCTAACAAATTTTTCCTCTCAATCAAAGTTAATCTTTGTCCACTTCTTTGTTTTTCTACCAATTCCTCAATTATTGGATTACCAGTAACTGGGGTGTTTGATGATCCTATCTCTATTTGTGGGGGATTTTTAATAAATCTACCTTGAGGATCTCTATATCTAGGCATAAAGAAACATAACTAAAAAAATGTAACTAATGTTTTTGTTGTTTTGAAATTTATCTTTCTATTGACTATGCCGATATTTGCCTCCCTGGCAACGGCGCCAAAATGTTGAGCTAATTTATGTACCTAAATTAACACAATTATTTCTTATCAATCCGGGTTGTTTATGCTTTGAGGCAAGTTCACTATATGTGAAGATCAGATGTAATCAAACCTTGAAAGATAAGTTATTCAAAAGCTGAAAGTAATACATCCTATAATTCTAATTCAATTAGTTTAAAAAGAGGAAGAATATTGAAATGGTTCTCGACTCAAGAAGTCCACTTTCACCTCAATTACCACTTAATGAATCAGAGATTAAAACCAAGAGCTTAAGATGGATAAATTATTAATGAAAGAAACTCTTAACTTAAGAGACACATAAGGTATTCCATCATAATTCATTCATCTCAATATCAAAATCTCAATAAGAAACTACTTGCATACAAACAAAGGAAACTAGTTTTAATTCATCATTTTAGTAGAAGGGATGCTCAACTTGAACACCTGTTTTTCCGACTCGATAAAGTGATGAATAAGCTATGAACTAATGAAATCAATCACTATGCATGAACCATGAAGCAATCTGAAATAAAGCTTTGAAAAACCAGTTCTACAATAACCAGATTACAAGGAAATAAAACTAGTTAACAAGGAAGTGTACTTAGCTTGGAATGGGGGCCCTCCACCCTTGCCTTGCACACTTGAGAGGTGATCTCAGAAGATTAAATTCAGTTACACATCCATAGCATTGAATAGCAAAATAATAATAACACAAGTCTTCAAATTAGCTCCTCAATCCAAAGGTGTCACAGCATAAAAGTATATTAAGTTAATACATAAGCCATCAAAGTTTTGGCTTTTTATAAGAAGTCTTATGAAACAAACTGATCTATATTCACTCAAACAAACCCATCTAATCTCGTCCACCTATCTAAGTCGAATTCATTACTCTTATCCCAAGAAATATGACCAATCCCATAGAATCTCAAAACTGCCCTATTTCTATGGGATTTCTGAATGACTAGTCATGATTGACTAGCACCAAATGGGCCTAGTAAAGCTTGTTCTGTTCGAACTAAGCATAGCTGGCTTAATCCTAGTTCCCAAGTTGTCCATCGATGGATTCAATTCGTGCCCAAGTGTCCTGAAACCACATCAACCATAGAGCTATTACGGGAATTTCTGAATCTGCCAATTTTGCACTAAAAACCAAACTTTCATAAGAACTTTAGAAATTGAAAAATTAAAATTAAATACCTGAATGGATATCAAATATACATCAAAATGGAATAAGTGAAGGGAAAATGGATGGGAAATAGATGGATTAGTAAGTTTCTTTGAGCAAAAATAAGACCAAAACTAAGGCCCAACATGTATCTATGAACATAATGAAGGTTCAAGATCTTTAGATCTTGAAATGGAAAAACCCTTAGATGATCTGAAAAGAAGTGATGAAGACCTGGCGCAAATCTGTTAAAAGAAGTTGAAGAAATCTGGGTAAGTTCATAGATCTTGTCTGTTCTACAAAGTTTATCTTTTATAGATCTATACGCAGGTTCGTTTCACTGAAGGCGCATATAGACGCAGATCTATTTCAACAAAGGAGCGTATGACCTGTTAGGGTTTTCTTGAAAAGTTGCACGAATGCATACACGGGTTGTATTCATTAAAGGCGCGTATATACGCGGATCCATATAAAGAAAAGCGCGTATCATATCTAAACTGATGATTTCTCAAATTTGAATGTGTCTCTAAATATATGTTATGAAGTCTAGGTTAACTCTGATATTCTGGTTTCAGTGGGTTCATTGTTCTGTTTGTAGCATTAGGCAAAGTATGTTTGTTGAAGAGTGAAGGGTTGTGCTGGAGCTGTTGGATCCAGTTTGAAAATTGATGAAACATGGTCTGCAGTGGATCTGAGGGTTGAAGCCTTCAGTCTGATAATAGAATCTTTCTGTCAGCAGAGGGTGGTGCTAATATCAGGGGGTAGTAGCTCCCTTTTAGGTGAGACTGGTAAACGAGAGCAGGGGGTTGAAGCTCCCTTCCAGGTGAGGCAGGTAAACGAGAGAAGGTGGTAGCCTTCTGCAGGTGGGTGCCTGCGTGCTGGTATAAGTCTGAACCAGTACATGATTGTAAGAAGTTTTTCTCTATAATAAAATATTGAAGGCTGAGACAACGGTAGCGGTGGTTTTCTCCCAACTTGGGTTTCCACCTAAAAATCATGGTGTTCATGTGTGATGCTTTTGTGTGATTTTTCATTCTGTTATTACTGCACATTTCTACTGCTATATAAACATCTGATAAATGAATACATGCAAGGGTCTAAGTGAAGAATTGTTTGTTTATTAATATCTCTGTGCATACGCGAGTTCAGTAAAGGGTATCCGCGTATATACGCGAGTCTGGTTCAGTAAAGTAGCGTATGGGTTACTTAAGTTTAAAAAAAAACTAAAAATATGCTGAGTAAATCCTAAATACTGATTCACCCCCCCCCCCCCCTCTCAGTATTTTTCCAACAATAAATACTAAACAAATGCCTAAACACAAAATTGTCAAGACAGAAAGCAACTAATTTGTCTCTTTCAAAAACAAATATGATAAAACAATAAGAAATTAGAAATATAAACCACCATTATATTTCAATATATGATAAATGAACATATGAGCCAACCTATTTACTGAAACCACAGACCACAAAAATGTGAAAAAAAATCAACAATTAATCATCCTTAAACAAAATATCTTCACTTAAGAAAGCCAGATGTTAGAATTCCCACAACTTACCTAAAAAAGGAGAATCAAACCTTAATTTTATTAGTCACAGATAATAAATACACTAATGAAAATTTGCAAAAAAAATAAAATAATTGATGATGTATGCCCTTTGAATATATAAATATTTCAATAAAATAATAACTTTTCCTTGCCAGTAGTTTTCCACATAAAAGAATAGTACTTATTGGAAAGCTAATACTTCGAGACACCACAACATTTTAGACAATATTGGACATTATAACTTCTTTAAAAGGGCTCATGAAAAATAATCCCTCAACATTAATTCCTTGACCAGTTTCTCTTTTGATTTATGAGCCTCTAAGGGATAACACTTTGAATTTAAGGCTTAAACTATCTGCCAGAGAATTAGGGCTAGGATACTTTACTCAAGAAACATATTAGTAATGAGTTCCAACATAGACAAGCAACAATTTAATTCTTATTGATAGAATCGTAGACAAGAGGTTAAAATCTTTGTTATGACATCATTTTCTTAAATAGAACAATTACTTCAACATGAGATATAATGCTTATAATTACCAGAGGTCAATATTGATGCCTTTTAAAGCCCATCACAGAAGATTTCATACATCAAATAAGTGTACAAGAAACAAAATTATCTTCAAAATAGTTTGACAGCATAATTTGGCCCATCGTGAAGTAATGGCCTCATTTAAAATTCAATTAAGTGTTCATTTTTCCCATTATAGAGTATTAATTAGATGTGTCATAACATATGAGAACATGTTGTTGCATTAATTCCTTGAACAAATCAAAGTTAAATTATGAGGAATGAAAGAAGTGTTGTCATAAGTGCACATAATAATTTAAATTATGTTATATACTTGTAAAATAAATAAATATCCAATTTTGTTCGCCATAGTTGTAAACTAAAGTAAGATCCAATATTTATCCTTAACTCATATGACCATTTTACCAATTTTATTGTGTAAGAGTTTCTTAAAACATATTTATAAACATTGTTTTTGCACACCTGTTAATACCAAAAAATGATTAATGGGTGTTCTTCTATTGTTTATAAATTTTTTTAAGGCTTAAGAAAATATTTATTCATTTTATCGTCCTGTGATTTTTCCTCTATACAACCTAGTAAACTAATTCATTCCATTTGTGACATCTTATTGCATCAACTCTGGAAAATTGTTAGAAAACTTATGAAAAGTGCCTAACATGGGATGCCTATCCAACACCTGTACAATTATTCTTTCTAGCCATAAAAAAACCATCAACCCAAATAAGATGACACAATACCCTGCAGGGTCTTTATATCCAATTATAGAGAAATTGGCCAAATTTAACCAAGCGGGAACTTTAGACAATAACAAGCTTAGATTCACGAGTGTGTAAAAAAAGGTGATTGGAAACATTTTACCAAAAAGAAAACCTACCAAAAATATGTATTTACGATTGATGGTGTGAAGTAGGGTAGAGAAAATTTGTTAGTTCCAAAAATCCTTGGAATAGTTTGATGAAGTTTTTAAGAAATATTTTATGATAATTTGCAAGGGAGGCAAGGCTCCTAGTTTCAAACTTTTCAAAGGGAGGAAAATGTTAACATGGAATTATACTCCACCATATATTAAAAAAACTTTTATTTTGGACATTTAACTCATTACATCTAATTAATATCAAGGATTTAGTCTATGTTAGTTGAAATTTGAAGTAAATACACTATGGACAAATTTCTAATTGTTTCATGAAATGCCTTATCGTAACAAATCTCATTTGGAACTGACCAATAATATATGGAAGCAGATAAAAGGAGATGTCTAATGTGTATTAATTTTATATGCATATGTATAACAACCCACTCATGTAAGCTCACCATTTGAGCTCTAGACTCAGACCTTGAAGAAAACCGCATGTTCTTATTATAGGTCCAAGGTATTGAGGTATTACAAACTTAATGTGCCACACCCTATCTGGAATAATGAATCACTCTTCTTCATAACTAGACTCCAACTCTATACTTGAGATAGCCTCTTATATACTCTTAATGGAAAATTTTCAATTTCTCGCATCTTCGATTTCTATTGAGGTTGAAGTGGAGTGCTCCTTATCCTCAACTCATCTGCTTCCATGGCCACAAAGTATATTTTGTATGTGACTTATATAATGATAAGTCTATGGGCATCAATTATACTATAGAAAATTAGTATTTGACAGGGAAAAATGCAACCTTGTACATGATAGTATATTTTTTTGTGCATACTTATTCACTGAAACAGTCCCGTGGAAAAGACACAATAAGATCATCGAAATTGAGATGCCATAAATTATGTTCTGGTGATGTAAGGTATTGATTCACATAGTTGTGAGAATGCCACAAACTAATGAAAATATTGGTTTCAAGATTGGTGTCTCTCCTTTGATTCCATAGCTTACCAGGATAGGGTCATCCCTTCATTACTTGAATCATTACCCCCTTGGTTTAATATACGTTAATCTTGATTTAATTCCAAGTAGAAAAATTCCTAGCCTTGAAATAGAGTGAACTTGTCATTGTTTGCTTTGGCTCATCTAGGAATAAAATAGGACCTAGATTTGAAGGTAAACATGTCTCTAACAACTTGTATCTATTTGATTATCCATCCTTAGTCATGAGACTTTTTCAGATAAAAATCTAGTCCTAGTCTCTTTAGAGATTGACGAAGTATGATATTGTTGTATCATGTTGAGTAATAGGACAATGATGTCCTCCCATCCCCCTGAATTTTCTCCCCTTCTTGGAAATTTGGTCGAACATGGATATTTAGTATTTTGTATATGTAAATTATATTAGTGGACATAAAATAGAAACTATATATAATATAACTTTATAGATTTATCATTTTTATGATTTATAATTTTGTTTCTTCAATTTAACATATCAATATATATGCCTATGGGGCACAGAATAGATGGTAATGGGGTGTACTTTTAAGTCACTCCATGATGTGAAGGTCATTGGTTCAAAACTTTGTTGGAAAAATTCCAGTCATGTTAAGGGTTAATATCAAGTTGATTTTGAGGGCTTAGATGCCCCTGGGGGACATTTTATCAAGCTAAAGGTTAAGATTGTAGTCATTTTTGGAGGACACAGTCAACTTGACAAACAAAAAAAAACATGTCAATATATATATTATTCTAATTCCCAACCCACTGCTTCCTAAACATTTGGGTGAAACTTCTAACCATATGAGATATTTGTATCCCCATTTGCAATGCCTCAACATTCTAGAAACTCACAGAAAATAGAATATCCTTTCGTAATTGTGTTTATAAAAATATTTCCAAAGTATTAGTAGTGGAATTAAACGATGCCTTTTCAAAGGTAATCTCTCCTAAACAATTTAGATTTCATATTGGCAAGCAAATCCATGACGCCATAGGATTTACTCAAGAAGGCCCATGCAAGATCAATCCAAAAAGATGACAACTTTGGTAATCAAGTTAGACCTTTTCAAATCATATGATAGGACAAATTAGTTATATCTCAGGATGGTGTTAATACATATGGGGATGAGTTATCTGGTGGTCAAGTGAATTATGAGATGTTTCACAACCGAAAAAAGTGTATTATGAGATGTGTCACTGAATTTATAATTGCCTCTTTTTCTATTTTCATCAATGGAGCAGCCTTTGCATTCTTCACACCTCCAAGGAGTATAAAACAAGGTTTTCCACTCTCACCCCTTCTGTTTTTGTTGGTAAAAGAAGGGCTCTGTCGAGAAGTTTTGGAAGTAAAACAATTGGTATTCTTAAAATGGGTCAAAAAAACATTTGTTCTATTAACTCATTTATTATTTGTCGATGACATACTATTTTGCTCTTATGGTTTAAATAGGGGAGCTAGAAAATTCAGAAACTTCTCAATCTTTATTATGTGGTTATGGCTATGGAGATGAATGTACAAAGGTCATACATTAGTTTCAATGGTTTGAATCACTGCTGAAAACATCAAAATGTTCCAATTTTTCACTGAAATGATAATATCACCCACAAATGTTCAGGGAAAATTTTAAGGATGGAAAATTATCTCGAAGTTAAAAAAAATGGAAAATATCACTAGTTCTTAATATGGAACCTATAAAATGTTTATTGATGTATTTTTATAATTATTCAAATTTATAATGATATTATATATACTTTATATATAATGTTGGCGATTTTTAACGTAAAATAATTTTATATTGTAAAATTTGGGCGAATCAGTTTTATAAAAAAATGGAAATTGGCGAATATTTTTTTTGGAAAAACCATGGAAAATTAGCTCACCTGCGAATATTAGCCTCTAAAATTTTCCATGCAAATGCTATAATATTTTTATCCCCAAAAATATCATAATATTACCGTGCAACAAACAGAAATATCACTCACCCGCAGAGGTGCATTAATGTGCCCTTTTTTTACTTTTTTCGTCATTTTTGTATTTATTTTTTTTGCAATATTTTTCCAGTGCCCCCACTATTTTTTTTTTCCAAACCCCCGATGATATTTTCACTGACAGGATTTTTTCAACAATTGTTTGATTGTAAGATCCAAAGGATTCCTAAAGGCATTGCTTCCTTTTAGGATTTGACTTAAAAAAAAATATTCAAATACCTTGGTTTCATTCTCAAGACAAATGTACATAGAAAAGGTGATTATGGATGGATGTTGAGAAAAATAGAAAAAATGATTCATTTGTTGTGTAACAAATGGTTCTAATATATGTAGATTAACCCTTGACAAGGTTATCTTGAAATCCATCCCCATGTATTAGCATTCTCTAGCTTGAGTCCCCAAGGGAGCACTTGAAAAAATTAGAAAAATATGTTTCAATTTATTATGAAGTGGTAAAGGTGAGGATGGTGGGAATCGAGATTCCTTGGGCCTATTAGTAGTCCATAGGTCTTCCCAAAAACAAGGAAGATGAATTTTGAAGCAAATACAAGTATTTGGAAAAGGGTATGGTTTCAAAACATCCTTGGAATCTCATTACAAAGGAAATCCTCCATAATTCTATTAGTTATTAAGGTTAAATAAGTATGTAGCCCCTTATTATTTATTGGAATAGATAAGGAATCCTTAGAAATGTATTAAGAATGTTTCCAATCACTAGAAATCCATGGCACTAGCCTTTCCTGTCATTGGAAACTCCTTTACATGGAAAAATGGCAATGATAAGAATGTAAGGATTGAATTAAATCCAATTACGGGATCTGGTCAAAAATTTATTATAGTTCCTAACCTAATAAACCATTTTTCATAAGAAAAAGGGAAGTATTTTTTACTCTACATCAAATTCTATATAATAGGGCTACAAATTTTTGGCAGTGGGGTTGGGAATCAACATAATCTATCAATTTTGGTGGTGAATGGAAGGATTTAGAGGCTTCCTTGACATGGGATAAAAATAATGTTACAGGTATGTACACTATAAATTCATGTTATATATCTTTAATGGATATTTTTGGTCAGTGAGATATGTGACAGTGGAATAAAATACAAAAAAAAAAAAAACCAAAAACAAAACAAAACAAAACAAGAATCTTCCTATGACTCACAATCATATATACGGTTCCAACATGGGAAGGCTTACAAAAAAGAGGAAGACATGGAACTAGCATGAGGAATGTTATTCATTGTCCATATGCTCAATATCTGTAGAGAGATCTAGAAAAAATAATTGGAATGGACAATGCTTGAAGAGGTACTTCGACGGAAGAATGCCTTAGATATTGGTTTAGAAAATAGGAATTAAAATTTTTTAGGTAAATTCTATGTCTTTCTAGATAGGGTATTTGGCTAGTATGTGATGCCAGATCCTTGAAGGGAAGAAAATTATTACTTCTAAGGTTTGCAATCATGTCTATGGAATTTTTCTTGTATGCAAAACATCTTCAAAGATAAGACAACCACAACAGGAATGAAAAAAATATATTGACAAATCATCTCCATAAAGTTTTATTTGATGGTGTTAGACAAGGAAAAGATAATTTTAGAAATGTAAGAGGCCATTTATTCCAATCCGAGGAGCCCACAATCACATTCAAGGCTGATCTGGGAATTGGGTTGAATAATTACACTAAAATAATGGTCCTTCATCTTCTTTTGAAAAAACCCATGGATAAAGGTCTAGGAGACTCCATGTATATGGGAACTACCTATTTATTCTATGGTTGAAGGGGAGCTTAAAATTCAATCTATTCAACTCGAAGATTTTGAAAAAAAATTAAAAGCGCCATCATCCTTGTTCGCAGCTATATCACACACTCATGTATGATGTGAACATAATATGGTGGCTGGAGGTCAACAGGTTGAAGCTAGATTATCTCTTTTGGAAAAATATATCTTAGTGCCTTGACATGGTCAAGGTCTTATGTTTTTAGATTTGAAGGCTAGTGTTGAGGAGTCATTATAACCGCTATGATTTTGCATTGTAAATTTCGCAGGACTGTCATGGGAGTTACTTTTAGAAGCTATCATTAGAAGATAATCTCAAGTTCTCAACAATAGAATGTAAGGGAAATTTCTTTACTTTAAACTGTGATTTTTTTAATCCATATGTATCCAGCGGAAAAAATGAAAAACTTCTTTATGTTCATATTTTCTTGTAGACATGCCTAGAGAAAAAAAATAATGTGATTTCCTTTCCTTATTTTGAATAGAATTTATAATTTTTTCTGAGGAAAAAAATATCCAAGCTTGTACTATGATTTAGACAATCTGGGCAGCAAAGCATTCAACTTAATATGTAGCAATCTAGAAAATTTTCATTAGTTTACATGAATTTTTAAGTGGAAAATATAAACTTGCAAAAAATCCATTTAGCTTAAAATATGAATAAAATAAAATCCAATATGTGTAATGTTTTGGCTAAATTAATGCATGATAAAACAGATATACAGGACCAAATTTTGAGAAATAACAACATTCACATTTACAAACCATGACTAACTTCAACTATTATATTTCAAATTTTGAAAAACTTGACCCTTTCCTTCATTAATGCCACAATGGATAGGAAATTGTGCTAAACATAGATGGAAAAGAATTTCACTGTAGAACATCCTTGAGAAGATTAAAGAACTAACTAGCTATTACTTCTACAATTTTAGGAGATAATTCCATTTAAGATAAATGTATAATAAATCTAAGAAGATATTATAATTTACATACTTTACTTCTCGAAGATATTCAAGTCCATCCCCAGGTGGTCCAAAATCGAAGTTAGGCTCTCCAACAAGGAACACTCTATCGTCAAAATCATCATGCTCCTCACATGGTACATTAATATATTGTTGAATTTTTTCAATACTTCTATGTAAAATTTGAGAAGGTAGCTCTTCATAGCAATGTTCCTTCGATTTTATCAGTAGCAATGGACCTACAAAATAAATTTTGACAAAAATATGAGATACTCATTGGCACATTGGCAATGATGTTCGTATGGAGATGGGTAAATAAAGGCAAGGGATTTTGTTGTGTTGCTTAATTTATACATGTTAATCATTCAAGAAGGCTACATTTAACACTAATGATTAGATAATTGTGTCCTTGAACAAAAGAAAAGTGATAATTAAGACAATTTTCATAACAGTTTCTGAAATTTTAAAAGGTAGCCCTCCGTAGTACAATTTGTTTCATTTTATTAGTAGCAATGGACCTACAATTTTTTTTTGACATCAATATAAGATACTCATCGGCACATTGGCGAAGATTTTCTAATGGAGATTGGAGATGGGTAAATAAAGGCAAGGGCTTCTAATGTGTTGCTTATATTATACACATTAATCATTCAGTAAGGATGCATGGAACACTAATTATGAGAATTGTATCTTAGAAGAAAATAAAAGTGATAATTAAGAAGAGTTTCATAACACAAGAAAACTATAGAGATTTAAACTACAAAACACAACATTTCTTGTAGATGTATGTAATAAATCTCATGATGATATTTAATTAGAAATCAAAACACTGAGATGTTTGAGAGAGCTAAGTAACAATCGATTTTTATTTTTATTAGTGGTGACTATGGTCTCAAACATAGCTATGTATAGGGAAACAAAGAGTTAGTAATGTTCATTCAAATGAAAACTCCAATAGTATATCCCCATGGTTAAATTATTTTCATTGATGAAAAATAGCTAAATATCATGAAGAGAAGTTATCCATGCAAAAGATAAGAACCATCCTATAAATTTTGTCTGAGGAATGCCACTTTGTAGCTATGAACCCTAGGGTTATTGTCTCACTGACTTTGTTGCAGACCTGATGTTTCCTAGCACTACTCTTTCAGTCTTTTCATACTAAAAATGGGGCCAATTTCGAATTCCATGGAAGGGACTGTACATATGGTTGTCTAGATTTTGTTAGATAATTAATCTCAACCATCGCGTTAAATACACTGACAAGAAACCATACCTCAGTGAATGTTTTGCAGGTTTCTGATTGTATTTGTAGGTTAAAGGACATGGAGTAAATGAATTTATGAGTAGACTACATAACCCATTCCACAACAGAATAAATCTCCCCTCCCTATTTTGTAATTTAATAAAATTTTTAATAAACTTATTTTAAATGATTTACTATTAAAATTTTTAATTCTAAACTAACTAGCTTTTTAATGTCTAGCTAGGCTTAATATTTTAATTTATTTATTCATTTTTATTTTATTTTATTAAAAATCCTTTTACTTTATTATTAATTTTATATTATTATTTATTGACTCGTAATATTTTCTCCTAAATTCTTGAAATTAAAATCCTAAAAATTTTAAAACTTACCCTTCTTAGCTTATTATTAAATTATTAAATTATTAAATTATAAATTATTATGGGTTAACATTCCTTAAAAGCTTAAAAACTATTAATATTTTACCCTATTAACGAACTAGTCAAATATCGGCTAGTTTCTAACGGCTAGTTTCAACAGCTTTCTTTGGGCAATGACGCATCCCTACTATTTATTCAATGTGATATGTTTCTTTCTTCACCTTGTCCTGAGGATGAACCACATTAGATGGTTTGGAACGCCAACATAATCCTAATGATGTGATTAATCCAAAATATATTTATCTATATTTAAAAGGAAATTTGAAATTTATCAATGGTCAGTAGAAACACATGGGCAAACATTTACTCATTTGTAATGTTTAGAAAATGATGTCCGCCCATCTTGTGTATTAAATTATGTCTTTCATGAGTTAAATGTCTTAGATATATATGTTTTTACTATACATGGTTGTATTAGTGGAATCTAGTGTGGCGGATGTAAGTGTGGAAAGACAAGAAGGAGAAAATCATGGAGCGAAATTTGGTGGGTGCGTGAAAACAATAGTTACAGGTTTTACTATGTGTTACTCCACAACCCTAGTGAATGAAAATGTCAGTAAGAACTCGTTTTTTCTGGTTAAGGAGTCACATCCTCCATATGTGAATGTGTTTCATGTTTTGAAGCTATAATATAAATTTTGGTTAGTCGCCATATAGTTCTGGAATTTTCACGTATCGTTCCTACCGCAACACTGTATTTTACTCTGTTTCACCGTGTGTAAAATAATTTTATTTTATTTTCTCCTTATAGTTGCAATTTTAGTCTCTGCTACTCTGTATTAAAAGGAATACCTTAATGATTTGATTTTCGAGACTGTATGGTCTAAATTGAGTGAGTTCCACAACTCTGTGTAAACTTCCACAACTATTTCGTCTTGGTTAAAGTAATTCTACAACTCTGTGTGAACTCTTTGTGTTGAGGAAGATAATTTCCCCCTCTTCCTTAAAAATTTTAAAATGTTATCAGTGTGGGTTTAAACCTTCATTACAACAAGTGTTTTAACTGAGGAGTTAAAAGGAGTTCTGAATTTTTTTGTGTAGCGTATTCGCAAGCAGTGAAAAAAATTTACAAACGGAGAAATTTTTTACACAGTAAGAAAGTTTTTTTTCACACAGTGAAAATGGAAGCAACAAGTACAAGCTTAAATAATCCAAAAATACCACAGTTTAATGGAAAAAATTATTACTATTGGGCTATTACAATGATGGCTATTTTTTCTTTACAAGACATTTGGGAATTGGTGGAAAACAGTTTCAGCAACCAGAAACTGCAACAACATATAATGATTTGACACAAGCATAAAGAGATTTGTTGAGGGACAGTAGGAAGAAGGACTCCAAAGCCCTCTTCTATATTTTCCAAGAATTTCATGAAAGTATCTTCCCAAGGATTGTAGCAGCAACGAAATCCAAGCAAGCATGGGATACCCTTCAGACAACCTACCAAGGCATGGAAAATGTGAAGACAAAAAAATTACAAATGCTGAGAGGAGATTTTGAAACAATTTGTATGAAATATTTTGAGAATGCAAACTCAATTTTTACACATTTAATTGGGTTGTTTACCCAAATAAGCTCTCATGGTGAGACAATTGAAGAAAGAAGCGTATTCGAGAAAATTCTAAGAAGTATGCCAGCAATATTTGATGCCATAGTTGTCGCAATAGAAGAGACAAAGGATCTCTCACAATTTTCAGTTAATGAGCTTCATGAATCAATATGTCTCATGAGAATAGGTTTAAAAGAGGAACAAACTCCTCAATGGAGCATGCCTTCAAGACACAAGTTTTATTTGGTCAAGGTAGAGGTCGAGGAAGATAAAATTATAGAGGAAGAGGAAGAAGCCCACACAGATGTGGAAGAGGTAGCGCTTCAAGTTCAAGTTGAAGGGGAAGTAATCAAAATCCAATTTAGGTCCCGAGACAAAATCAAGCACGAGGTTAGAGGTATGATAAATCTCAATTTCAATGTCATTATTGTAAGAAGTATGGTCATTATGCAAATGAATGGAGGAAGAAGAAATATGACATAAGTATAAAACTGAGTGAAAATTTCATAAAGGCAAAAAAGAACCATTACAGCATGTATTTAGCTTGTAATGTAGCACAAGAAAAACAAGGGGATGTATGGTTCTTAGATTCAGGGTGTAGTAACCACATGATTAGAAACATATAAATGTTTTCCAATCTAGATGAAAGTGTAAAATCTAAAGTGAAATTAGGGACTGATAACAAGGTCTCGGTCATGGGAAAATGAAAAGTAGAAATTCTAAAAAATAAGGGAGAGAAGAAGTATATTTCAATTCCTTTTTTGGTTCCTCATTTGAAGCACAACCTCATAAGCATTGGGAAACTCATGAAAAATGGCTACAATGTCTTTTCAAGAATGATGTGTGCACAATATTGGATAAGCCTCCAAGAAGATAGTTGATCGCAAAAGTTAATATGAAAAACAATAGAATTTTTCCTCTCAAGCTAAGATCATATTTGAAGGAAGAAGGTGCTCAAGCACAATTGTTGATAAATTCACATAAGGATGAAATAAATGCAACAGATGTCACACAAGAAAACTTTCAAGAAAAAATTAAAGATGAAAATTGGTTATGGCATTTTAGATTTGGTCATCTCAACTTTGGAGGTTTGAATTTATTGCATAGGAAAGTAATGATGAAGGGATTTCCAATGATATAAAAACCAGACAGCCTATGTGAAGGATGCATCTTGGGAAAACAACACAGAGAATGATTTCAAACAGGAAAGCCTCTAAGGGAAAAAGCACCTTTGGAAATTGTCCACTAAGATTTATGTGGACCAATGTGAACACCATCAATTGGTGGAAACCATTATATTTTAACATTCATAGAGGACTACACAAGTAAGACATGGGTCTATTTCCTAAAAAATAAAATTGAAGTGTTTGACCACTTCCACCACTGAAAAGTTCTTGTTGAGAAGTAAAGTAGACACTACATAAAAGTGTTGAGGATTGAGAGAGGTGGAGAATACATCTCAAGTGACTTCCTACAATTTTTCAAGGTGCATGGAATTCACAAGAAGTTTACAACAAGGTGTACACATCAGAAAAATGGTGTTGTGGAAATGAAGAATATGACCATCATGGAAATGAAAATGAGTATGTTGAAGGAAAAGAATTTTCCAAATTGTTATTGGGCTGAAGTTGTCACTTGTGCAACATATATCATTAATAGGTGTCCAACCAAAAGTGTAATGAAATTTTTTCCTGAAGAGGCATGGAGTGGAATAAAGAAAGGTGTCACTCACATGAGAGTGTTTGGATGTGTGTTGTATGCACATGTCATTGATGAGTTGAGGAATAAGTTGTACAGAAAGGGGGAGAAATGTATATTTGTTGGATATAGTGATGAATCCAAGGCATACAAGCTCTGCAATCCATCAACCAAGAAGGTAATAATTGGCAGAGATGTTTATTTCATAGAAGAAGAAGCATGGGATGGAATTTTAGAGAAGACATTCAATGTGAAGACATGCATGTCACATGAAGACAAAGAGGAATTGACCACAACATGTAATTCCTAAATGATGACTCCTCCACCTACAAAAGCTCAATAAAGAAGTCACCAAGTTACACCATCAACAAATAATAGGATAGCATTGCACAACCAAGAAAGTTCTTCTCCAAGCACACCACAAGGATCCACAACTCCATCTACTTCAAGCGCAACACCAAGCCCATCTTCAGCAAGCATAAGAAGACCAAAATTTAGAAATTTAAATGAAATTTATGAGTAAGATGAAGTTGATAGAAGCACTGGTCTAAATTCTTTATTTTAATTATTTTGTCATGTATATGACACGATACACTTTGAAGATGTAGTCAAAGAGGAGAAATGGGTTGTGGCAATGAATGAATAAATAGGAGCAATAGAAAAGAATGGAACATGGGATTTAGTGGACCTTCCGCAAGGTAAATAATTCATTGGAATGAAGTGGGTCTATAAGATAAAGGGAAACATTGAAGGAAATATTGAAAGGAAAAAATCAAGGTTATTTGTCAAAGGATACAAGTAGCAACATGGAAGATACTATGTGGAAACATTTGTTCCGGTCATGAGGATTGAGACAGTGCATACAATGTTGTCAATTATAGTGCAACAAAAATGGAGAGTGTATCAAATGGACGTAAAGTCAATGTTCTTCAATGCAGTGCTGACAGAGGAGGTGTATGTTGCACAACCTCCTAGCTATGAGGTATAAGGCCAAGAATACAAGGTATGTAGGTTGCGGAAAGCTCTTTATGGGCTGAAGCAAGCACCACATGCATGGTATAGAAGGATAGATGCTTAATTGATGGATAATGGGTTCGAAAAATGTGACAATGAACCTAATCTCTACATCAAAGAAAGTGATAGTAATCTTCTTATTATCATTTTGTATGTATATGATTTGATTTTTACAGGGAGTAATGATTTCCTCATCATTGATTTCAAAGGAGTCATGAAAAGTGAGCTTGAAATAACTGACTTGGGGTTGCTAAGACATTTTTTGGTCATACAAGTGAAGCAAACAGAAAATGTCATTCTTATATCTCAAACAAAGTATGTTGCTGACATTTTAGAGAGGTTTAATATGCATAACAACAAGCCAACACCAACTCCAACTATCATGGGGTTGAATTTGAGCAAGGAAGATGTTAGCAATAATGTCAATCCAACATTATAAAAAATTATGGTGGGCAGCCTAATGTATTTGATCACATCTAGGCCTGATATAATGTATGCAGTGAGTTTGGTGATGAGATTCATAGAGACACCCAAGGAGACACATTGGCAAGCAGCGAAAATAATTTTAATGTCAATGGGACAAAGGTGTATGGCATTTTGTACTCCACAACAAATGATTTTAAGCTGGTTGGTTATAATGACAATGATTAGGGAGGAAGTTTTGATGTCATAAAGAGCACATCAAGATATGTTTTTCATTTGGGTTCGGGAGCCATTTCATGGGCTTCCAAGAATCAACCGATAGTGTCATTGTCAAAAACAAAATTTTAATATGTCAGTGCAATAGCAACAACGTTTCAAGTGGTTTGGATGAGAAGGATGTTGCGGGATTTATGTCATGAACAAGATGGAACAACCATTATTTTCTGTGACAATAGTTCAAAAATTTCACTATCAAACAATTATGTCTTTCACAAAAGGACAAGGCACATTGACTCTAAATATCATTTCATAAGATAATTAGTTAACAAATGTGAGATTGTGTTGCAGCATTGCAGGTCATAAGAACAATTTGGAGACATCTTCACAAAGCCATTGGCATGTGAATTTTTTTTTATCTCATAGATTGTTTGGGAATGGTCAATGGTGGAAGTTGTGATTAATAAGGAGTGTTGGAGAATTAATCGCAACCACCACATTAAATACACTGACAAGAAGGCATACCTTAGTGAATGTTTTGTAGTTTTTGGATTGTGTTTGCAGGTTAAAGGACATGGAGTAAATGATTTTCTGAGTGGAGTACATAACCATTATGCAACAGAGTAAATTAATTAAAAGTCAATTTGAAATTTATTAAGGGTCAGTAAAAATGCATGGGAAAACATTTACTCATCTACAATTTTCAGAAAATTATATTCACCCATATTGTGTATTAAATTGTGTCTTCCATGAATTAAATGTATTAGATATATATATGTTTCTATTATACATGTTTGTATTACTATAATTTAGTGTGGAAGACATTATTCTGGAAAGAGAAGAAGGATAAAATCGTGGAGCGAATTTTGGTGGGTGCAAGAAAAAAATAGTTACAGGTTTTACTGTGTGTTACTCCACGAACCTGGTGTATGTAAATGTTAGCAATAAATCTTATTTCTCTATTGAACGAGTCGCAGTCTACATATGTGAAGGTATTTCATGTTTTAAAGTTATAATATAAAATTTGGTTAGTCACGATATAGTTCTGCAAAATTCACGTATTGTTCTTACCGCGGCACTCTGTTTTACTCTGTTTCACCGTCAGTAGAAAAAATTGATTTTATTTTCTCCTTATAGTTTAGATTTTAAAATCCGCCAGTATGCATTAAAAGGAAGACCTTTATTATTTGATTTCCGCAACTGTATGGTCTTGATTAAGTGAGTTCCGCAACTCTGTGTAAACTTCCACAATTGTTTTGTCTTGGTTAAAGTCATCTCCACAACTCTATGTGAACTCTTTGTGTTGAGGAAAATAATTCCCCCATCTGTATTAAAAATTTTAATAGATTTCGAGGCTCTCTATGAGTTCTCAAGCTAATCAATGACCTGGAGGAGGAGGAGCCTCAATCAAAATCTTGTTGTTTACCATTTCTAGGAATAGATATTTTCCTTCTGTGAAGAAAAAATATTTGAGATAAATTTGTTGGGGATCATAGAGAAAAAAATATATTGGAGATAAATTCCTTGAGGACCATAGGAATGATTAGAGAAAAAAAAAATTGGAGAAGTGGTCTACTTTTTTACTGATGTTTCCAAATAGATCCTGGGATGGTGCAATGGGTCTGGCCACAAAAATTTGGCCCAAAATTCAAATGAGAGAGCCACTACTTAGGTTGGATCTCGGAAATATATGTTGGGTTTCCCTTTTTACATGGTCATTATGGAGTCATAGCAGTTAAGGGCACTCTCTTAAAAGGTTTGGTGCAGGCTCGCCTTCTCCCTAGTCATCATGAGGGAAACCTAATTTCCTATTTGATACATTGTCTTTACACAACTGTAAGTGTTTTAGAGCTGAAAATATTCAATAAAAGTGTTGTTAAGAAGAACATATAAAATGTGAAGGGGAATTTATATCGATCACATTTTACAACAATATCATTTTTTCCACCTACCAGAAAACCCAACTGGTATGTCCTAAACATAGCAACAAGTCCAAAGGCTAATATGTAATGCACATATTCGAGCCACATATCCAATTTTAAGCACATGTGTCAAAAAATTATGAGTGGGAGGGAGATATGCATGCTGAATCCTGATTTATTTCACACAATTATGATGTTCTCGTTGTTTCATTTCATATAATTTCTCATTCAAGACCCAGTTTCATATAATGGAAGAAGGATAACCAGCGTAATTTATAGTAAAATATGTGGTGTCTAGTATCACTCCTGACATGCTTCTGTCCTCATTTACTCCCATATCTACACCATTCACAACACATTTTGATGCTTGTAACCCCGCATAAACCCTCTTCAAAAAGAATTGGGCTTGGATTTGACCTGCAGTCCACTCTTTTTCAAATTTGAATTCTCGCATTATGACTATCAAACTTATAGAAAATAATACTTCGCATGGTCAATGTATATTCAATTTAGAAAAACTTATGTAGATAATTTCCTTTTGAAAAAGAGGGTGGAATCTCAGTGGTTAAAGTCGGGGGACAATTTATGGAAGAATATATATATCATTTATATAGTAGGCAATTATTTGATATATATATATATATATATATATATATATATGACTTAATTTTTATGTATTGGTAATGTAAGTCTTGTAAACGAATCACATTGGTGTGATAATGATAACTATTGGACATCATAGAGTACAATATTTTGGGAAAAGTTAATTGGTTTTGAATTTTCCCTTTTGTTAGGTTCAAAGGAGATTTTTTGGGGAGGATTTGAAATTTAGTTGAGTAGAGATATTATGCTTAGTGCAGGAAACCATCCAAGGAGGGATATATTTCAAACCCCATTGTGTGTATACTTGTAATTCCACTCAAATGGCTTGAACCATTCGGTTTATTGAATTTAATTCATTTTTTCTAATTTTTATGAAGTTTGAAAATATCTCAAAGTGCCTGGATGACTTAATGCTTAAATGTCTAATGGCTTTAAGTTCAAAAGATACCAATGATAGAACCTATAAATGATAACGAATGGCCATAGTTAGAATGACCAATATATGGAATCGCTTGATGTATGTGTTCAAGGATGTGTTGATAAGTTTTTTTTTTTAAAGGCTTGATGGTCCAAATTTAACCATTGATAATTGGAACCTTTTATTTATTAAGTTTTCAAATTTAAAAAATATTTTGATGTTCAAAATCCTCAAAGTTTAAAAACCTTGCTTCAAGTTGCAAAGTGGTTCAATAGGCATTATTTTGGAAAGGGCCAAAGTTTCAAAAGGGAAAAAGTTCAAAAAACGCCTAATGTTTCAAAAGGGGTTTAAGTTGGAAAATAATTCAACGTTTTTCAAGGGGTTGGATTTTGAAGTGGTTCTAGTGGGCCAAAATTACAACATCTCCAAATGTATGATGTTTCAAAATGACCCAAGTGGATTAATTTCAAAGATGGCTAATTTAAATTGCTTGAATATGTTTGACACATGTTATGTCCAAATGACTTGATGGGAAAATGACCCAAAGTATCAAAATCACCCAATTCTTAAAAAATGATCAATGGTATGAAGTTTGAAAGAGAGACCTTGCTAAAAATACTCCCAAAAAATTGATGTTTTAGTTGGCTCTAATCACTAAGCTTTAAAGGGGGATGATAATTTGGAGAGTTAATATCCTTCTTTGAAAGTGCTTGCTAACCATGGTTTGAATGAGGTTATTATCCTTCATAAAAGTGAGGTTGATTCTCTAGATTGGATTAACATTTCAAAAGTGATTGATACCCTCGTATATAAGCAGTTGATGTTTGAAAGAGGCATGTTTCTCAAGTGAACCTAATCTCTTGAAAGGACTCAATGTTCAAAATAAATTTGATGATTCAAAAAATTCGATCTTTTGAAAGTGTTAAATGGTTGAAGTTTAAAAGGAGGTTGACAGCCTATGGGGGGAAAAGATACATCATCAAAATAAAATCACTAGCGTAAATGGGGATTGATGCCTTGGATTAGCTCAATGACCAAAGTTTGGTATTTATTAGAAGGAATTGGGCAATTAGTCCACATGCTATATAGTCAAACGATGACTCAAAAAATATTATTTTAGTCATAATTTGAGCATACAAATTCAAATGAAGATGAAATTTCAAGTGAAATTTTATAACAAAAATATCTGCAAAAATTTCCTTGAGCTCATGTTTTCATATTCAACACAAAAATGTCAAAATTAATTATTTTCTTTTTTTTTACTATGGTGAATCAATAACGTGTTGGAATAATCTAGCCAAGGCTCAAAAAAAAACTTCTTGGTTGTCACTATAACACCAAAAATATATCCAAATCCATACAAGTTGAATATATGAGGAATATATGACTCATCAAGAACCGAGAGCCCAAGATCAAACCTTTTGTCTACTACTATAAGACCAAGAGTATATTGAACTACCTATAAGCCAAATATACCGGGAATGTATGACCTAGCAAGAACCAAAACATCCCATATTGACCACAAACATAGTCAACTCCCTTGGGCAGCCTATGCATCTAGCCTCATCACAACAGGCTTAAGATGTCATTTCGGGTAATTGAACATGGGTGCTGAGAGAGTTAACAACCCACCTCAACCACCCAGTCTACCCTTACTTAACAGTGATTTTATGTTGATTTCATAGGAATGTTAGATTTTCTTTTTCCAAGTGCACTCACATTATCATTAATGGGCTCTTCCTTTGTTCAGAATTTGTATTATTTTGTAATTAAGTTTGTTATAAGGTAATGGATAACCCTTCCAATTTCATTTTCATTGGCTTTTCAAATAATCTTCATCAATGAATCCTTTTCCAGTTTAAGCTAAGTATGGCATTTATTCTTTCTAATAATTAGTTGTAATATTTTGTTATCATTGTCCATAATTTTTTCACTAATAGCCTAAATAAATGATACTTAGTCTTGTGAAAATATTTCGGAAATAAATTGTGTATATGTTTACCATGTCTGACATTTCGGGTGAATACTCCACCCATCGTCAGGGACAAGAAAGTAAACAAATGATACTTTATCTTGTCCATACTTTATCAATTTTCATTTAAGACATGATTCATTTGTGTACGCCCATATGAGGAATAATTTCTTGAATGAAAATTCCCTAGTAAATCTTAGTATGAATCTTAATCGCAAGTGTACAAAAAAAGACCACTTTAGTTGTGCATAAAAAATATCCCTAACAACAAACACTAGTACATTTGGTCAAAATTTTGACACTTTAGTTCTGAAACTTTTGTCGTATTGTCGGAAATTTCCCCAAATTTTATCAAATTTTCAAATCTCACCAACAACCATCACTATACCGACATTTAGGGACATCGTCGCTTTTGCGACATTTACGAATGTCGTCAGAAATGCGACGTTCTAAAATATTCCTCGGTATAACGAAATTTTTGGGACACAACATCGGAAATGTGATGTTTCTAAAATATGCCTCGGTATTGCGACGCTTTGGAGAAAATGTCAGAAATGCACATTCCAATTAAACTTTGGATATAATGGTATGGCACTTATATTATCAAATCCAATGGCATATGTCAAAATGTATGGTAAGATTTCTCAATACCAACACATATTTTAGAAACTTCGCATTTCCGACGCTTCTAAAATATGCGTTGCTATTGTGAAATCTTACCATACGTTTTGACATATGCCATTGGATTTGATAATATAAGTGCCATACCATTATATCCAAAGTTTAATTGGAATGTGCCTCCAATAGATCACATATTCGAACTTTGCAATAGCTAACACCACCATTGTAATGTTTTTCTACTGTATGGTATACTTTGGAATATGATTTGCCACCATAATTAAACATTGGAACTTTGGGTTAATATATATAATGTGTGGAATTATATAATAAGGTTTGGATTAAATAAGAATATATATATATATATATATATATATATATATATATATATATATATATATATATATATATGTATATCTATATATATATATATATATATATATATATATATATATATATATATATATATAATCGAAACCTTATTATATAATTCCACACATTATATATATTAACCCAAAGTTCCAAGGTTTAATTATGGTGGCAAATCATATTCCAAAGTATACCATACAGTAGAAAAACATTACAATGGTGGTGTTAGCTATTGAAAAGTCCGAATATGTGATCTATTGGAGGAACATTCCAATTAAACTTTGGATATAATGGTATGGAACTTAAATTATCAAATCCAATGGCATATGTCAAAATGTATGGTAAGATTTCGCTACCGACACATATTTTAGAAACATCGGAAATGCGACGTTATAGATATATATATATATATATATATATATATATATATTGCAATGGTTTGGAGCAAATTTCGTTAGTGCATTAATATTTCATTCAAACATTATATGGTCTTAAATTATTTCTATGTAAAAATATATATAACAAATTATGTATATAAAAATACTTCATATTGTTTAAACTATAATTCAAACACATACATATAATTAGCTCAAATTTTAATTTAAAATGCAAATTATATAAATATAATTTCACATTTAAATATATTTTTTATCATTAATATATAAATATAAATTTATTTTTAGATATAATGTTATAATATAGTTTCAAAATAAACACCACATTAATAACTTCAAATTCAAATATATTTTTTAAATAGATTTTTAACTTACTTTTATATATATATATAAAATAAAATAAAAATTTTGAAAAATAAATCTCTAAAATTATTATAGAATTCACACTGCATTTCAAATATATAAAAAATAATATTTTAAATATATTTTTTTATATAGTTTTGAAATAAGTTATTAGGTTGGAGAATAAAATTAATTACATTAGAATTTTGTCTAATTTCATTTTTGGTAAATTAATTTCATGAGGTTCACATGAAATCTCAAATCAAATTTAAACCTACTAAACAAAACCTCTAATAATTTCATGAAAATCATCTAAAAAATTATTGAAATATCAAACATGACAGTAGAAAAATATGGGTTAAGTTAGTTTTATGAGTATCATGTTGGAATAACCTTCAAATAACCTTGCGCAATAACCTTGAAATAACCTCGCGTAATGATTTGCAGATGGTTGTCATTGAAAGAAATCCATGAAGATGAAATAAAGTATTTGAAGAGAGAAATTGCTCGGCTAATGTGTGAAACGAAAAAGTGTCTACCTCCAACATTTTTCAATGTACAAGAACACTACTTGATACAGCAAGTTGAGGAGATTGAAATGTGTGGACCAGTACACATAAGGTCAATGTGGATGGTGGAGAGGCACCTAAAATCCTTGAAGGTTTTGGTTAGACAAAGAGCACGACCTAAGGGTTCTATGGTGGAGGGATATGTGGTATATGAATCCATGGTGTATATTAGTCATTATATTCCTATATTCACTACACAAACTATGAATGTGTTGGATTGCATTTGGGATGTGAACTCCATCAAAAAATTTGAAGTGGAGCACCTGTTGGGAAAAGGTAGAATGAAGAAAGTGAGAGGTAAAAGATTTATTATGTATAATACATATAATGTTTCCCTTTTTTACATCATTTATATGTTCATATTCATTTAGGTCTTATTCTTTCATCGTTTATTAATTAATATAATTTACCATGGTTATAAGTTATATTTAATATTGGTAAATTATTGTTTGTTTATTCAGGTGCTCAAGATTATGAGGCACTACTTTTATACATTGCAAACAATCTTGAGTGGATGATTGAATGGATTGAAACATGTAAAGCACATAAAAATGATAGGTTATCATGGAAACTACTGTCTGAATTGGTTAGAGAAGCGTATCGTAGTGGAGATGGAAACGTTACGAAAAAAAAATTGATTTATCATATGGTTTGAAAGATAGAAAGGTAAGAAATTAATTCACCTATTTTATTCATTACTTATTTTATATTATATTTATAATGTGACAACAAGTTTGATTTTTCAGATAATTTTCAAGCTGTGTAAATTATATGATTAATTATTAATTGAGAATGCATCTTTTTCATGTTTGGAATATTGCAGTTGAAACACCAAAAGGCTATGTGGTGCAATGGTCATAAATTTTGCATTAAACAGTTGAATGATAATAGGAAAAATTCTGATAATGGGATAACTATAGTATTCCGGGTCACTAATGTTTCCTGCAGGAGTGACAGACATCCTCGAGAATCTAAAAATAGATATTATGGGTTTTTAGATGATATAGTTGAGTGTGACTTTAATTCCTTCAAAACAGTTTTGTTCGACGTCAAATGGTATAGGCTATGAATGAATGTACATGATGATGATAGAACTATTATTCAACATGAAAATGGATTTCCAATGGTTAAAACATCATAGTTTGAAGTAGGGAAAGATCGCTATGTTTTTCCAAGCCAATGCGAACAAGTATTTTACTCAGAGGTTCCATGTGAGAATGAATGGTCATTTGCTATTAGAGATGATCCAAGAGGAAGGCCAGTAGAGTATACTATAGAGGAATAAGATGATATTTATCAAGAAGAAGATGATGCAGTGGCAGATGAGCAGGAAGATGCATTGACAGACGAAGAAGATATATTAGAAGATCAACCAGCCATAGGAGACGAGGCAACAATTACTGATGATGATGTCGATGAGGATATTATTGAAAATGACATAATTGATGATGATGATGACATGGTCGATCATTTCTACACCGTTTCTAAATCAGATGCTGGTATAGATTTTGATCAGTTGGATGAAGATCCAGAAGATACAAAAGAGGAACATTGATACAGATGTTATGTTCGAGTATGAGCTGGTATGTTATAACTTTATATTTTAATATGTAGGAATTATTGTCTTTAAATAATTTACTAATTATGTGGGTTTATTGCATGTTGTTTATTATTTCAAACCAATAAATAATGGCCTTACTATTCTATAGGCTAAACTGAAATTATGTATTTATACAAACACATATTAAAAATTTTGTTTACAACCTTAATTAATTTTTGGTTTGTTCGTATTCTATTTCATAGATTGGGTATTGGGAAAATGAGAGTGATATGAGGGGGATGGGAGGGGCCATATGAGCTTCCACCTTCACGTGGTTGGCCCTGTTCAGTATAGAACAAATTATTCTTGAAACCAAGAGAATCTCATTCATCTTTATTTAATTTGAATTATCGTAAATGTCATCATTGTTGTGTGATTATTGCAGCGCCAAAATTGCTGAAATTGTTAGAAAACATTAAAAGTGCATTTCTTTTAGGAATTGTCCAATGAGGCCATAACAATTTTATCTGGATGACCATTTTATTGCAGTTGTGTCATTTCATTTTAGGGCACTCGCCAAAACATGTATGGGTCAAGCTGTTTCATTTGGGGGCGCCTACCCAAACCCATTCATGTCTGGTCGTTTTGTTTGAGGGCGCCTGTATCAAATTTGCTAAGTTGTGACCGCATGGGTGCCTCGTGCATGTTTTTGTGACCTGTTTTCCATTTTATTTGAGGGTCCCTAGCCAAACCCATTTGATTCAGGTCGTTTCGGTTGAGGGCACCTGCCCAAATGCGTTCGGGTCGGCGCGTTTCAGTTAATCAAGGCGCCGGTCCAAACGCGTTTGGGTCGAGTCGTTTCAGTTGAGGATGGCCATATGAAATTTTCTAAGTTGTGACCAAATTGGTGCCTTGTGCACGTTCATGCAACCCATTTTCCATTTGCTCTCTTGTGCCTTCGTTCGGTCGGGCGCACCATGTGATTAGGCTGCTTGCCCAAACGCATTCGAGTCGGGTCGGGTCATTTCGTTTGAGGGTGCCCGTATCAACTTTGCTAAGTTGTGACCACACGAGTGCCTTGTCCACATTTGTGTGGCCCATTTTTCGTTTTCTCGCTTGTGCCTTCATTCGGTCAGGCACACCGCGTCGTTTCATTTGAGGGTGCCTTCCCAAACCCGTTTGGGTCAGGTTGTTTCATTTGAGCGCGATCGTATCAAATTTGATAAGTTGTGACCACATGGGTGCCTTGTGCATGTTCGTGTGACCCGTCTACCATTTTGTTTGAGGGCGCCCGCCTAAACCTATTTGGGTTGAGTCATTTCGGTTGAGGGCGCCTGCCCAAATGCGTTTGGGTCGGGTCATTTCGGTTGAGGGCGCCCACCCAAACGCGTTTGGGTTGTGTCATTTTGGTTGAGGGTGGGTGTATCAAATTTGCTAAGTTGTGATGACATTAGTGCCTTGTGCATGTTCGTGCAGCGCATTTTCCATTTTCTCTCTTGTGCCTTTGTTCGGTCGAGCATGCCACGTAGTGGGTTGTTTCATTTGAGGGCGGTCGTATCAAATTTGCTAAATTGTGACTACACGAGTGCCTTGTCCATGTTCGTGTGGCCCGTTTTTTGTATTTTCACTTGTGCCTTCGACATTCGGTCAGGTGCATCGTGTCGTTTCATTTGAGGGCACCTGCCCAAACTCGTTCGGGTCAGGTCATTTCATTTGAGGGCGACCAAATCAAATTTTCTAAGTTGTGACCGCATGGGTGCCTTATGCACGTTCTTGCAGCCTGTTTGTTGTTTTGTTTGACAGTGCCCACCCAAACCCATTCGGTTCGAGTCATTTTAGTTGAGGGTGTCTGCCCGAACGCGTTCGGGTCAGGTCGTTTCAGTTGACGACGCCTACCTAAACGCGTCTGGGTGGGTTTGTTTTTGTTTAGGGTGGCTGTATCAAATTTTTGAAGTTGTGACCGCATTGGTGCCTTCTGCACATTCGTGCAACCCATTTTCTGTTTGCTCTCTTGTGCCTTCATTCGGTTGGGCACATCATGTGATCAGGGCGGCCGCCCAAATGCATTTGGGTCAGGTTGGGTCATTTCGTTTGAGGGCGGCCATTTCAAATTTTCTAATTTGTGACTACACGAGTGCCTTGTGCACGTTCATGCAACTCGTTTGTCATTTGCTCAACTGTTCCTTTGTTCGGTTGGGCACGTCGTGTCATTTCATCTAAGGATGCCCACCCAAACCCATTCGGGTCAGGTTGTTTCGTTTGAGGGTGACCGTATCAAATTTGCTAAGTTGTGACCGCATGGGTGCCTTGTTCACATTCATGCGGCCTATTTTCCATTTTGTTTGAGGGTGCCCAACCAAACCTGTTCGGTTCAGGTCGTTTAGGTTGAGGGCACCTGCCCAAACATGTTTAGGTCGGGTCGTTTTGGTTGAGAGTGCCCGCCCAAACGCGTTTAGGTCGGGTCGTTTTGGTTGAGGGCGGCTATGTCAAATTTGATAATTTGTGCTTGCATGGGTGCATTGTACATGTTCATGCGGCCCGTTTTATGTTTGCTACCTTGTGCCTTCATTCGGTTGGGCGCGCCGTGTGAGGGCGCCCGCCCAAACACATTAGGGTCGGGTCGGGTCATTTCGTCTGAGCACGGTCGTATCAAATTTTCTGAGTTGTGACCGCATGAGTGCCTTGTGCATGTTCATGTGGCTTGTTTTTCATTTTCTCTCTTGTGCCTTTGTTCGATTGGGCATGTCATGTCGTTTTATTTGAAGGCACCCGCCCAAACCCGTTATATGATGAAATTTTCATGTTTATTTTTTTTCCTGCATGAAGGATGCACTTGGTTTTTATGACCAAGTTGGGCAGACTTCACCCTTCCATGAAATTATTCACTTCTATCACATTCGAAATGTTGAATTCCTTTGATACTACTCCTAGAGCTCTGGCTCTGCTCTATAGCAAGAATGATTTAATGGAATAAAAACTTATCACTATGACATGTTGTACTTCATAAGAGACTACTAAGAATCTTAAGTATGGTAAATCTACCTTCACCTGTCATTTGAACATAGAGCATAAAATTATCTTAATCGTCAATTTTATGGATAAGAGACATTTGAGCCCTTTTTAACCCTTACGGATGATTAATTAAATATTTACGACTCTTAATATTTATAAATTAGTATTTATCAATCTTAATATTTATAAATTATTTAATATTCTATTTGTCACTTAAAAATTTTATTATTAAAACCATTTTAGATTCATTTTTTTTCTTTTATTGTTTATCCATTTAATCTTTTAAAAAGTTTTTTTGTTCATTTAATCTTTTGAAAAAAAAAATTGTTCCACAGAGTCCGTTCATGCTTCAAACCTCCAACCACAGTTGATCCAGGAGGATCTTGATCAGTACAAGATTGGCAGAGTTCCAAGTACAATTGATGTTCATTTCAGTCTCCTATACACCAATTTCATCAGTATCATCCTCAAATTGATCATGGTTCAGTTTTGCCAGTGAAAGGTTCTTCAAATGTTATGATCGTCATGTGTTTTGAGTTTGGATGAAAAAGGTGACATGGTATTTGTTGACCTAGTTTTAAGGTTTCCTAATGGTGAAATACCTTATGAAATGTAAGTCCTATTCCTAAATACCTAAAACATATGTCAAAACCCTAATACCTAAAATCCTATTCATAAAACTAAAACCCATATGAAAAATTCCTATGCATTAAACCTAATCCTAAAAGTCCTAGTGCTATGATAAATTTCTATAAACCTAAGTCTAAACATTCCTAGCGCAATATTCAAACCTTATACCATAAACCTTTTTATTATAAAGGTTCGGAAGATGGTGTAAAACCTTAATATAAGGTTCGGAAGATGGGTTTTATAAAACCTATGATATAGCGCAAAGGTTAAGACTTTATAAATAAGGTTCAGATGTATTTTAAACTATGCAATAAAACTTTAATATAACAAAACCCACAGAGTTAGATAGCCGCAGCAGAAAACTTAACCTCCAGCATATGTGACAGGTATCAAAACTGTGGGAAATTTTTTTGACAAGCGTTAAACAACAGTTACTGTGTGGAAATAAACCGTGTCAGAGATATTTTAAATCATGTGACAAGAAGATAAGCCGCCAGGTCTAGCCAGTTAGCCTAGCCGTCGGGATCGACCATAACCACTGGATAAAATATTTGTTCACATATCTACTTTTTATTACTCCGCCTGGTTTGTAATGTCCACCCAGTTAATAAGCCATTTGATATATCATAAAGTTTATTTGTGGGTTTTTTAATTTAATTACAGCGCTAAGGTTGGGGATCAATATCCCTAAGTTTCATGAATGGAGAATAATTCGACCTTTATCACATGAAATTCTCAACCATCTTCTAAATGTGGATTTCAGAGGTTTGAATGTAGCCTATTTAAACCAGGGAATTTTCTCATGAAGGCAGCTTGGATTTTTGTGAATACATAGTGCAGTTTCAGAAGTTGAGAGGTGATTTTGTTTGCAGCATTTCTCAGCCGTTGGTGGTCGGAATTGAGCACGGAGAGAGCCATCGGAAAGGTGAGGAAGAGTAATTTTTGTTTACAGGGTTCAGAAGTGCCTGCGAGCATAGTCATTCTATTTTATTTCATTTTAAATATTCCTCAAGAAATCCTAATAAAACAGATGCCCACTTAAAAGTGGACCCGGAGATGTAGTCCAGGGGGGACGAACTCTGTCATCAATTTTTTTGCCTATTCTTCTCCCTGATTATTGATGTTATTTAATTCATTTATGTTGCTGTCTTATGTCCGTTTTCATTAAAGCATACTTCAGTTAACAGTAAATCTAAAGGAAAAGCTAATCAAACTACCTGAGCACTTTATTCGATCAATTTCTGCATTTTCAGAACATGAGTATTAAGTTCTATTAATTCTAAAGACAGAGTCTGAAAAGGGCCAGGTAGCCTCTGGATCTCATCCTTTTATCAAAGCTGACATATCTAGTAAATTCCCCTACAGTAAATCTCTGTAATAGATTTAAGAAGCTAATCATTCATTTTCAGATCATATTGGTATCAGAGAAGGTTGTGCTTTGTAGTTTGTTTGTCAATGGATGTTAACCAGGTTGGGATTGTAACATGGAAAAGGTGAGCTTGAGGAATTCGATCCAGAGGTAGGGAAACAAAAATACATTCTCCAATCAACGATCATACGGATTGAGAACGTTGAGACTCCTGAAGCTACTAAAACGAAGCCCATGGATGAGACTCAAATCCGGCAGATGTTTATGAACATGCAGCAAATGTTGGAAGAATTGTATGAAGACAAAAGGAAGAGAGATGGAGCCTCATCATCAAGGGAATAAAATAATGGTAAAGGCAAGGCAGATAAATCTCCTCCTTCATCTCCATCATCATCATCTTCTTATTCTTCTACAGCTATTTTTGAATTAGATAAAGAACAGAAACTTAAGAGTCCACTTTTGAAACTTGACGTTAAGTTCGAATTACCTGTGTATGACAGAGAAATGAACCTTGAGAAACCAGATAATTGTGTAAAACAATTATAAGTCTATTTTCGTATTCAAAATATTACTGAGGATAAGACAAAGATCCAATTAGCTACTCTTAGAATGGGGGGTACTGCTTTAATCTGGTGGGAGAGTAAGACATAGATATATTTAAAGGGTAAAGGAAAAGTTATCACCTCTTGGACTAAGTTTATAAAGTCTCTAAAGAAAAAATTCTATCCATTGGGTCACACACAACAAGCTGTAATGGATTGGAAGTGCTTGCGACAAGGTAAGGGACAGAGTGTTCAAGAGTTCACACAGGAATTCCGAAAGAAGGCATTAGCACTTGGTATTTCTTTGGACACAAAAGAAACTTTTTTGAAATATATTGGTAGTTTGCACTCATATTTGCAGTATAAATTACTAATGTTCAATCCTGATGATTTTGATGAAGTTTTTTTTCAAGCTATTCATGTTGAGTCACGTGGTATACCTTTAAAGTTTACACCAAAGACATCCACACAGATGGAAACTGAAGATAGCAAAAAGAAGGGCATGTCAATGGGAAAGAAGGCTGCCACAACTTAGAAGGGAGATGATAGACCTACTTGTACACATTACCAAAATATCATCCATGATGAAGCAAGGTGTTGGAAAATTCATTTAGAACTAAATCAAAAGAAGTTCCAAACAAGAAAGGGTGAAAATAAGGTTGAAACAGTAATCCAGCAACACTTGGATTTGGGATCCGATTCAGGTGATGAAGGTAAAATCACTGTTATGGATAAAACATGTAAAAATTATGAAGCTAGTACTTCTGCTTCTCCTAATATCACACAGTTGAATGAAGGAAAAAGGATCGAGTTATTTCATATAAGGGTAAATTCAAAGCATACTAAGATAGATACATTGTTCGATACGAGATCACAGGAAAATTTTACTTATGAGTCATTGGTTAAACAATTGGGTTTGAAAACAAATAATCATCCAAATCCATATCCTTTGGGGTGGTTAAAGGAAAAATCTCAAATTCATGTTACCAAATAGTGTCGGTTAAAATTTGCAATCACGTCTAACTATATCGATGAAGTATATCTGTATGTGATACCGTTAGAGATTGTGGAATTGTCTTCAGTAGCCCTTATCTCTATGACCATGATGCAGTATTTTATAGAAAAGAACATATGTATCATCGCATAAAAGATGGGATTAAGTACATCGTTTGGGCACATAAAACTCAAAATCACTTGAATTTAATTAATGCTAATAAGATGAAGCACTTAATTAGTTAAAGTAATAGGTACATACTCATGTTAATAAAGGAGAAACATAAGGATCTTAAGGATACTTGTTCAGGTTGTGAATTTCAGTATGAGGGTAATTTGGTTAAAAAGTTAGATTCATTACAAGATCTAGTTAAGGAAACAAAACATCTACTTCATAATAAGGAAATATCACATGAGATGCAGTTGATGCTTGATGCCTCTAATAATGGAATGTGTCACAAGTTAGTTTTAGAGCATAAATAAATAAAGAAATTAAAAATATTTGTAACCATGTGTGTAAAGGAACAACATAAGGGTCGACGATATGTTAGTTCAAGTTATGAGTCCCAGTTTAAAGATAGTTTGATTAAAGGAAACAAACATCTTACTCATAAGCAAGGAATACAACATGCATTATAGATGATGCCTAGATCTCTTCTTCCTAATGTCAGAATGAATCAAATCAGTTTAATTTTGAAACTTAACAGATGCAGGGATATAGGTCAGTGTTGGGGAAATTCAGTGTTTGATTTCTCTTGTATTGTGTCACCATTAGAAGCCTCTTTTCAAGTGGAAAGGGAGCATTTTTATTTTCATATCAAAGCCTTTCTAAAAGAAATTTCAAAGTATTTAGCTTATGCATTAGGGGAAAGTGCTAATAAATGGAAACATCAAATAGTGATGGCAAAAAAGTCTTAAATAGTCTCTGTCATTCGGCAAAATAGATTGTTAATACAAGTCAATGGTATTGAACAATATCCTATAGAGACTCCTTTCAAATATTTTGAATCGCTAACTCATGGTAGCTTGTGGAAAGAAGTCATTTTCCATGTTTATAACAGGTTGTTTCACCATCATCACAAGTTGTACATACTGTAGAAATGTGGAACAGGTCACCATTTAAAAAAGTGTCATGGTCAGCATCAGGTTCATCACTTGCAATTGATTGATAGAATGTATTGGTACATCATCAAAGTCAAGATGAAAGTGAGAGAGTTGTATTCTCGCTTATTTTCAGTTTAAAATCAAGCTTTTGTGGTCCAAAATTTTTTTAAGTGAAGAGGATTGATCCAGGAGGATCTTGATCAGTACAAGATCAGTAGAGTTCCAAGTACAATAGACATTCAGTTCAATCTCCAATCCACCAATTTTTTCAGTATCATCCTCAAATTGATCATGGTTCAGTTTTTCCAGTGAAAGGTTCTTCAAATGTTATGATCGTCATGTGTTTCGAGTTTGGATGAAAAAGGTGACATGGTATTTGTGGACCTAGTTTTAAGGTTTCCTAATGGTGAAATACCTTATGAAATGTAAGTCCTATTTCTAAATACCTAAAACATATGTCAAAACCCTAATACCTAAAATCTTATTCGTAAAACTCTAACCCATATGAAAAAGTCCTATGCATTAAAACTAATCCTAAAAGTCCTAGTGCTATGATAAATTTCTATAAATGTAAGTCTAAACATTCCTAGCACAATATTCAAACCTTATACCATAAACCTTTTTATTATAAAGGTTCAGAAGATGGTGTAAAACCTTAATATAAGGTTTGGAAGATGGGTTTTATAAAAAATATGATATAGTGCAAAGGTTAAGAATTTATAAATAAGGTTCAGATGTATTTTAAACTATGCAATAAAACTTTAATATAACAAAATCCACAGAGTTAGATAACCGCAACAGAAAACTTAATCGCCAGCATATGTGACAGGTATCAAGACTGCGGGAAATTTTGTTGACAAGTGTTAAGCAAAAATTATAACCATGTGGCAATAAACCGTATCAGAGATATGTTAAATCATGTGACAATAATATAAGCTGCCAAGTGTAGCCGGTTAGCCTAGCCGTCGAGATCGACCATAACTGCTGGATAAAATCTCTGTTCACATATCTACTTTTTATTACTCCGTCCAGTTTGCAATGTCTGCCCAGTTAATAAGTTGTTTGATATGTCATAAAGTTTATTCGTGGGTTTTGCAATTTAATTACAGCTCTAAGGTTGGGGATCAATATCCATAAGGTTCATGAATGGAGAATAATTCAACCCATATCACATGAAATCCTCAACCATCTTCTAAATGTGGATTTCAGAGGTTTTGAATGCAGCCTATTTAAACCAGGGAATTTGATCATAAATGCAACTTGGATTTTTGTGAATACGTAGTGCAGTTTCAGAAGTTGAGAGGCGATTTTGTTTGCAGCATTGCTCAGCCATCGGTGGTTGGAATTGAGCACGGAGACAGGCGTCGGAAAGGTGAGGAAGAATGCTTTCTACTTACAGGGTTCAGAAGTTCTTACGAGCATAGTCATTCTATTCTATTTCAGTGTAAATATTCCTCAAGATCAATCCTAATAAAAACGAACGCCCACTTAAAAGCAGAACCAGAGATGTAGTCCAGGGAGGACGAATTCCATCATCAAATTGTTTGCTTCTTCTTCTATATGATTACTGTTGTTATTTAATTCATTTATGCTACCGGATTATGTTCTTTCTCATTAAATCATACTTTAGTTAACATTCAATATAAAGGACAAAATAATCAAACTACCTCAGCACTTTATTCGATCAATTTCCGCATTTTCAGAACATGAGTATTAATTTCTATTAATTCTAAAGACAAAGTCTGAAAAGGGACAAGTAGCCTCTGGATCTCATCCTTTTATCAAAGGTGACATATCCAGTAAATTCCCCTATATTCAATCTCTATAATAGATTTAAGAATTTAATCATTCATTTTCATATTAGAATCCACTTGGTTACTTTGACACCATTGATTTTGTAACATCTGATCCTATGGTGCAGAGAGGCCGATGGATAATAAGGGTTTCTTCCCAGCCATATCTTTCGGCATTTTGCGCTATTCCACTCGGTTGGATGTCGATATTTCTGGAGATGGTATTGGAGGGTTGCTTCTGCGGTTGGTTTCACCAGCTCAGTCATGGCCTTCCCTGTTTATGAAACTCATTACCGCGAAGCCCATGTCATATTTTGCTTAAATTTTTCTATCTTTCAATCAGGGTTTACAAGATAGGGTCCCCTTGAAATTTCTGGTATCTCAATTCCTCCTTCTACTGGAGTACTTCTACGACGACTTCAACAACCTACAGTAACTCAACATGGTAGGAACAGGTAATCCACTTAGATGTCTCTTATTACTGATCATTCCTTTCTAGCCACTATTTTTTCTTTTTATTCTTATTAGATGGGTAACTCTAGGTGGTTACATACTCTTTGCAGGGTTTGGGGAATTTGCAGACTTCGGGTGGCTGCAAGCAAGTTGAAAGGATGTGGATGAAGTCAACTTTCCCAAGATACACGATGGAATTCCCTGGCAACAGGTACTCATAAAATTACTACAGAGCTTTTGATTCTGTGTGTAATTCCTTCCAGCAATAGTTTATAATACTTAAGGGTTTTTAGTGCCGCAGATGAATTGGGCTCATTTAAATGATATTTCCAGTTTTTGTTTTAGTCTGCCATCGAGGAAATTCTTTCTTCCTACATGATATTTCCATCTCTTTCGGGAAGCAAATTTGATTAACTATTTTTCATACGATGTTATTTGATTTTTATTTCGCAATACTGTTGATTAGGATTTTAGATATATATATATTTAAGAATGGAGCTCCACCAGCATGCGAGTAATATCAGTTCTTTCCCATAGTATTAAGGGTTAGGATGAAATATCTAATATTCCTATGAATTTATGGAAATGCCTTATTCCTTGCTCCTAGACATTTTAACTATAGTCTAGAGAAAATATTGTGCCCTAATATTCTGTATCTTAAAAACCAATTTGGTTCAGATACTGATATCTCCAGGTTTTTCAAAGTGTGATCAATCACTTCCAGGGAGGTAGTGAGGAAGAATAAATAATCAACCTTAAAATGCCCTAATTGAGTGTCACCCATGCTTCATACCTCTAACAACCATTGCAATACCTTCCTTCCTTGTATACAATTTTCAATAACTTTTGCCATTTGTTATCTCTATCCCCCAATTCTGATGGCAGCCCCACAGCTGCACAGACAAATTTGTAATCCAATGTATGTTTTGATGATAAACACATACTCCCATTGATCTCAATCTCTTTGGTTTTTTGGGTGGCTCTATATATATATCATAAGCAAGAGCAGGAGACAAAAATGAAGATAGTGGGCAGCAGAAGATGCATACATATCATCTACTTGCGGGTGTTTTTCCTCTCCCATTTTCATTCTTCAGTAGTAGTGGCATTTAGCCAAGATGAACAATACCCATGGCCAAAACCAATTTCCATTGTTTGGGGAGACACAGCTTTGATTCCCCTCTCTCTCAATTTCAAAATCATTTTTGCAAATCATAGATACCTCCGAAGCTCTGTTTCTCGCTACAATCGCATAATCCGCTCAAAGCATTGGTTCCTAGTTCTCCCCTCGTCCTCATATAACACAATAATTTCTTCTACCATTTCTTCTTTGGAGGAGTTGGATGTTTTTGTGCAGGACATGCAGGCGGATCTTCAACATTGCATGGATGAATCATACACCTTAATTGTTCCAGCGACCAGAGTCGCCAATCTTTCGGCCGAGACACGATGGAGAGCCATTCGAGGCCTGGAGACATCCTCTCAGCTCATCCACCAGTACAATCCCACTTCTCTTTACCCTCTTGTCTTCCAAGACTAGATGAAGATCATCAACTATCCTCTATACCCTCATCGGGGTCTTGTCTTGGACACAGCTAGGAACTTCTATCCCCTAAGGGACATTCTGAGGACCATAAGGGCCATGAGCTATAACAAGCTTAATGTCTTCCACTGACACATAACCGATTCACAATCCTTCCCCCTCAAATTAAATTCAGAGCCTTCTCTTTCTATTAATGGATCTTAGTCACCATAAATGTGATATTATAACAAGGATGTCGAGCGAATCGTCAAATTTGGGTGAAATTGTGGCATCCGTGTTATTCCAAAAATTTACACTCCAGGCACATAACCTTAACATTACATTTTCACTAAGTCCATCCAAAAATAGATTTTAAAATGCACATGGAATGTAGAGGTAGGTCTTGCATATCAATATCTAGATTTGAAATGCAGCTAGACGATGCTAATGTATATAGACTAGAAATTGAATCTACACCAGTTCTAGATCAATTTTTCATAAGAAAAATTTAAATTTCTTCATTTATGTTTTGTGTTATCTGTGTTGGTTTTCCATAGCATATAATTTCCAACATATTTTGATATTTATACCAATTTGAAGGCAGCAATAAAGAATTGGTATCTCTGATTTGTTGCAGCCCTACCCTCTAGTTCCTTCCATTTCATGCTTGAAAGTACAAGTTATAAAAATCATCTTCTTATCTAATTCATAGTTTCAGTCAAACATTCATGGACAAGGTTTTAAAGCATGTGATTCTCCTCAACTTCATTAGATAAAACACAGAAATCTGGTCTATTTTCTTCGATCTTCGCCTTGACTATACAATAAAATAGATAAAATATCATCCTATTTTCTAATTGAGCATTTTAATATGGAATTTTTACATAAGTTAGTAGAGCATTGAATTCTCCTCATCTACATTTGATAGTGCACAGAACCCTGATTCAAGGTCTATTTTCTTTCATCTTCCTCCCTGATAGTAAACTAGGGAAAATCACATCCTTTTGTCTAATTGAGCATTTCAATCTGACATTTGTACATAAGACTATAAAGCATGTGATTCTCTTCAATTTCATTACATAGCACACACAGGCCTCTTTCATGGTTTATTTAGTTATTTTCTTTCATCCTCTTGTTTGACAGCAGCGTTTATGCACCCTTGAGAAATCTTGTTGGAACATTGAAGTGACAGGTTCTTGCCTGGTTTCAGGCAGGAAACCTATCACCTCATGTTTGCTTCCTATGATAATACTTTTTAAAGACTCACTCCTGTTTGACTGTAAAACAAGCTTGCTAATTTGATGAATCTTTGAAGGATTTTTTTGTTACTCTGTCTAGGTGATCATTAGACTTGTCACTTTGTTCAGGTGATAATTGATTTATAATACTTTAATTTTATTTTCTGGTTCATTTTTTAGATTCTTTGGAGGAGATCATTGAAATCATTTTTCTGCATTGGTGATTTTTGAATTAATGTTTTCAAAGAATTTTGCTTCATTTCCAGGTTTTAATTTCTTGGTTTTCTACTAGTTTTATCATTTCCATTTTGTTTCCAAAAACATATCTGGGGATAAATAAATTTCTTCAATACCCCTGATCCGGATTTATGCAGGAACGCAACAGAATAAAAATATAAACATAAATATAGAGATGCAGCAGAAATAACACTTCATTTCATTAATGTCAAAGAACTGAAATTTGCTTACAGACAGAATGGAAATAAAACTAGCTAGGGCGCTGGTAGCTATCTCTGAGAAGAGATGTGGCGGCTACAGGCCTCTAAACTATGTTAAAATGAGGCTCGAGGGCCTATTTATTGTTGAGAAACAATGTAGAATCTGAAACGTCCAAAAACCTAGCCGTAGGAGATGAGGCGCCAAAACTGTGGGCGCCCATTTGGGTAAATTGGTGGTTCAACTTCCCGGGGGCATAACTTTGGCACCCGATCTTCGTTTGATGTGTTCAATAGCTCGTTAGAAATATCTATCCGAGGAATTCAATTTTTGAACGAGCAACATTGATCCATGGACCCATGTTGCTCTCCGTTTTCCCAAAAAATGTCGTTTAGGGCATCAAAACGGCTCCAGAAGTTCAGGACCCGAAAAACTGCTAAAAATAGTAAGTTTTGTTGCAACTTGAAAATTGAAAGAACTGAAGATGGGGGTTAAAATGGAATATGTGGGTGGCCACCAATATCCACCTGGATCATTAAGCCCCCAAAACGGCTCCGAGAGTGGAGGACCCGAAAACCTGCTAAAAATAGTAAGTTGTGCTGAATGTGAAAATCTGCAAGAATTGATGGTGCTGGTCCAAATGGAATAGGTGGGTGGCCACCGATATCCACCTGGATCAACCCCTTTCTTAATTCCCTCGATATTTTTCCAATGGAAAACCATGCTTTTATTATTGAAATCATTGTTAGGTGATTTTTGAAGTAATAATTTCATAGAATTTTATTTTATTTCTAAGTTCTTTAAATTTTCTATAATTATTTTCACTATGTTTAAAGCCCTAGGGAGGCCTCCTTATCCTTAAAATGATGAGGAAAAGAATAGAAGTAGAGGTGAAAAGAAATATGATTCATTGAGTTAGGGGTGAATACCAAGGATTTAGGACCCATGTCTAGCTATTGGGAGAACTGGAGTCAAAAATATCTTGATTTGATAACTTCGCTCTTCAAGGAGTCTTAGAGGCAGCTTCGGTAGCCGTAATGAGACAACTACAGGAAAACTACACGGCTACTCTAGAATTTTATACTTCATTTGGCAATAATTAATGGAATTTTAAGGATGCAATATGCAAAATAACCTCTCATAACATTCATTTATTATCCCATCCTTGAATAACACATGCAAAATTTCAAATAACTTCAATGCTCTACCAAAATTTCATTAATTAAGGCACATTACATACCATAAGACAAGATTACATGCATTAGAAATTCAGTAGATTAGAAATATAGCATTAAAAATCACTTACAAGATAATGAAGAATATATCCATCCACATAAACACAGCAAGAAGCTCAAGAGATATAGCAGAATTTTCAAAATTCAAGCTCCTCAATCTAGGTAGGTAATACATTAATCCTAGTTTTAGATGGGTTTGTTCGATGTATCAATTGTTCCATCAATCAATTGCACTATTACAAAAAATTGTTGCCAATACAATCTAACACACTAAAAATCCAACGCTGACAATGCCAATGAATTTGCAATTGCACTAGCATAAGTTTTGCATAGCCATTTCACCCGTCAAAATTCCTTTAATCTTTGCTAGTCTTTCTGCATAAATAACTTCTACTGCATCTAATTCATTATCAACTCCATTGGGAACAGTAGCACCATATGTCATTTGGACATCGTCATATGTATCCATTGCAATACGTGTTTGAGCCAAAGTATTGTTCCCATTATTAGAAACACACCCGAAACGACTGAATATTGTCCAGCATTTGCACTTCTAGTGTCCTACTGCTTGGGCTCAAGAAGTTGGTTTCTAACATTTATCAAGAAAGCCTGAAAAAAATCAACATACTCCTAAAAGCTACAACATTGGAAGAAGCTACAACTTTAGTGTGTGGAATGTTTCCTTTATTGGGTATCCAGCTAGGGCTATTTTTCCATACACTCAAGCTCTGGAGAAGTTTTCACCACAAATCCAGCAGCTTAGCATGGAGAGTAATGGGAAGGGAGTTTCTATTGTTGGTGTGCCCCTCATTTTTTAGTCTAGTGAAATAGATTTTGGAGAACCTGGTACAAATGGCCACAATAGCTTTTACCAGTTAATTCATTAGGGTCATGTAATTCCTTCTAATTTTATCGGCATCATCAAGAGCCAATAGCCCATTTATCTACAAGGGGAAGTTGTGAGTAACCACTATGAGCTCATGTCAAACTTTTTTTCACAGCCGGATGCTCTTGCTTGTGGGAAGACTCCTGAGGAGTTGAGGAATGAGAAATTTTCTGATCATCTTATTTCACACAAGACATTCTCTGGGAATCGACCATCACTAAGCATCTTACTACCATCATTGACAGGATATAATGTAGGCTAGTTGTTAGCAATGTATGAACACAGGATTACAGTTGAGGGTTTCATTTGGGGCATTAATTCCTATGACCAATGGGGCATGGAGCTTGAAAATAATTTGCATCTCTTGTACGAGCTCAGCTAAACTTGTCTCGCACTAAAGGGAAGCCAGTTGAGTACTTTAACCCCAACACCACAATGTTGATAAAATGATACTTGAAGGTAATCAGATACTAAAATATGTTGTTCCTTTTTTAAATTCTGGACAAAATGTGCATTCTAAGGGGTTATATGAAATTTATAGTTACAACTGTGCTTTTCAGAACATTCCATTGAAATACATTCATATCATACCAACAAACCACCTAATCTAATCAATGTTCATTTACAGGAAAATGCTCCAATTACTATGGAACTTCTCTGCTCAAAATCATAGTACATAATTTTCTATTTGCTGAGCACCAGTCAGTATTTTGATTTTGAATGGTAGTCCTTATTTTGTATTTGAATGAGAGAGATTCACTTATGTAGAAATCTTTCTATTAAAGTGGAGGCACTTTTGGTGATGAAGAATCGATATTTTTTTGTTATAAACCGAGAACCTAGTGTTTGTTATAAACCGGGAACCATTGAAAGGCGTTTAGTTGTGAGGGTATAACCCTGTGATGTTGGAAGCGAGAGGGGGTGTCTACACTCATACATACACCTAATCCTTGGGCACAATTACGGTTCTCTCCTTTGTTACGTTTTATTCTGGAATAAAGGACTGAAATTTTTGGGTGGCCAACAGTTTGTAAAAGGACTGAAAATTTTTTATTCTGTCATTAAGATTTCTACCAGGACATCTGAATCAAATTAGGCTTGTTTCTCTGTGCATTCTTTTATCGATCTTTACACATATTTTTCAGTTCAGCTCATGAAAAATGAGGTTCAAGTATGTAGATTTTCAGAACCAGTTAATATTGTAACTTGTTAGAGTTTTTTGGGGAAATAAACTATACTTACAGTTTTCAAACTTATAATCAATTGAATCGAGCGTTTGAATGTTATATCCTGGTTTTGAATTATCAAAAAACTTTAAATTCATGGGAAGGGACTAAAATTTGATTCTTCATCACTGATATATATTTCACCATATAAATATAAATAAATAAATATATATATATATATATATATATATATATATATATATATATATATATATAGAGAGAGAGAGAGAGAGAGAGAGAGAGAGAGAGAGAGAATTTCCTTCTGGCTATACTCAATTGTCTATTATATTGATGTATTGTGCCTTATTGCTTCAATTAAATATATGTTTTGTTTAACCCTTAGTCCAAGGGTTTGTAACTGGTACTTGTATATATTTCAATGGTTTTGAATGTATAATATTTTAGCCCATGGTGAATTTAAGTAATTTCTAATTTTTATTACTAGCAGAGTATGTGGCCCTCTATCATACATTATAGTTTAATTTTTAATGTAAATAATCGCTTTGACACATTTTTACTCTCCTTTCTTGTTTTTTCGCTTCTTAATGGCATTACAATGACGTTTATTTAGTGATTTCAATTTTTTTTCTAGCATTTAGAATTATTCTATAGAATTTCCCATTGGGTCCTTATACCCACTCATATTTCTTATAATTATTACCAGTTTTGGGTATTATACCCACTTGTATTTCTTATAATTATTACCAGTGTTGGGCCTTTATACCCACTCATATTTCTTATAGTTATTAACAATGTTGGTCTTCCTATGGGACTTTGGGACTTTCTACTCACCCTTCTGAAACACATAAGTATATATAGATTTACGAAAGCATGAATTGTTCCAATAATGAACCTATATTTATTAAGTTGGAACTAACATGTTTCAATATTCACCTTATATTCTTAAGTAGAATTAATTTTCATATAACAATGTGATAACGACATTTTTTTTTTTTTAATATTTCCTTTCCATCGAAATACCGATTCTTTAGTCCTTCGTATATACATCGGAATTGCGACGGTGTAAATTTAGGAAGAGATTCTATATATCCGTCGGAAGAGCTACGCTAAAGCCATTAGAAGCACAACGCCTTAAACGTCAAAGGAGCTAACGTCATACTTGCGACGATATTAATGCAGGAAGAGAGTTTCTATATAACATCGGAAGAGGGATGCTAAAGCCGTAAGAAGAGCGACGCTTTAAACGTCGGATGAGAGACGTTTAATGATGTTTAATGATTTTTAATTTGTGTCGGAAGAGCGACATTTAGGCTCCATTGGAAGAGCGACAGTTAATTTTTGTCTGAAAGCGACATTTTTTTCGGTCAGTAGAGCGACATTTTTTTCCGTCGATAGAGCGATGTTTTTTTTTCATCGGAAGAGAGACGTTGTGTTTTCATCGTAAAAGTGACGGTTTGGATAATGTCAGAAGAGCCACGACGTTCTGGAAACGTCAGAAATAGTGTCGATATTCCAACAATTTATTGAAGTGTCAGAATTACGACGTAATGGCTAACCACATTTTTCCCTGCCTCAAATTGTCGCTCTTGTGAGGCCTATTTGTCGAAATAGCTACAAATTGACCATAAAAAATTGGGCCAAATTTGCTAGTGAAAGACAGCTGCCGATATCTTTAGATTTTCAATTAGTTGATCAAGATAAATGCTGCAGAAATCTAGATCTATGCATTAAAATACATTAACCAGTAAATAAAAATAAGAGTTGCTCCATGCATCCAATTGACAAGACAAGAATATGCTAAATGAATTTTGTATTAATGGCACTTGGGAGGAAAACATAGAAGGATGTTACTAGTTCTCCTCAATGGGATGGGTTCTTGTAAGTTCTCAGCATTTCAGATCTAAAACTCCTCTCTCTTGATTGTCTAGAAAACCCAGACAAAAATGGAACTCAAAGGGAGTTCACAAGCAAAAAGATAGCAAAATATGACAATGATGGTGGATCAAAGTTAGACCAAAAGTATAGATCCAGGGTGATATTTAGGAAAAAAAAGGTAATGAGTGAATGGAAAAACCCTTCTATTTATAAAAAAATATTGAGTTATTCTAGATATTGGTGCGTAATTAAAATATTGTTAACCAAATAAAGATCCAACTTTTATGGAATATTTTATTATATTTGTTGGAGGGAAAAGGAATTTGACTTGGGTCAAATCCCTTTATTTGTAAATAATAAATAAATAAATGATTTATTTATTATTTTAAGGATGTGGTTGATTAATAATCAAATAAATAATGATTTATTTAATTATTTATGAGTGATTTAGTCAAATTTAACAAGGAATATTATTTAAATAAGGTTTAAATAATTATTCCAAGAAAATAATAAGATAAATAATAATTTATATAATTAATTTTCCTGTTTTGGGTTTAATATGATCAGGCATATTAATTAAACTATTGTTTAACTAATTATTCTTTGAGGAAAATCAAACAAATGTAGGTTTATTTAATATTTCCTCATGGGGTTTCTTGTTTAGACCATAAACAACTTAATAAAGGTGGTTTACTAAGTTATATTTCATAGTGAAAGAAATTTTACTTAGGGTAAAATTGGTCTTACATGGTGTACTTAGGTCCATCTAATAGTAACAAGTTACATTACCATAAAATGGTGTAATATATTTCCCCCCAGCGTGCAAGCGTTAGGAGCTAATCGTATGACCGAAGTACGTTATAAGAATTCAATCACTAGACACCAAAGGGGAAGTCAAAGAGAAAGAAATATGAGGTAGAATGAAGTGCTAAAGGACTAGACCCTGAGGATGCAATACTGTACTTATGAGTGAGTATATGTGCTATAGTTAGCAGGGGAGGCATACCTATGCCCGTTGAGAAAAAGTAAAAATAATAATGCGTCCAGTAAACAAGGGACTAAAAAATACAGTACATGTTGGCATAAACATGAGCCAGGTAAAAGAATGATAATGAATCCCACATACATATTGTGCCTAGATAACAGCCAGGACTTATACAATAATATCTGAGTACGTGAGATACAAATACAACCCAAATGCCCCTGTAAATAGGAAAGGGCTCTGAAAATATGACTGATACATGCAAACAAAAAGGTGCTACAAGCAGCTGAGGCCGACATCATCAAATATATGGAGCTGCATCAAAGGCTGTAATGAAGAGGTCATCCAAGCATGTGGGGGCTACTTGTAGGGCCACCCCCTCATGAGGGCTGAAACATCTCACACACACCCGAGAATCATTGGTATCATCTGGTGCACCACTGAACCATCAAGTATACGGATCTCGATCATGCTGAAAGGAGCTGGAGCTGAGAGAAAATAAAATCAAAGGGCAATAAGGAGTCCCTTTACCTCATTCGAGGCACTGAACAAGAGTAGAATCTGGAACAAAGATACACTATCGTCTAGACCTATCTTATGGAATGAACAATCTGATGTTCATAGAAGGAGGTTTTCCATAGGTGAGGCAATAAGGGATCCTCATCTAATGCATGAGAGAAAATAGTAGAGTAACTAATAGAATGACACTAGGGATGATGATGAAATGGGGGGTATTGAGTAGCATACGGACGACTTCCCTTGTTAGAGCATAAAGGGCATGGATGACCTAGCAAGGACTGACACAATATCATGCGGGATAGGGGAAGGAATGATTGAAGGCCATAATGTGTGACACGAGAGAGGAACCAAGCAAGGAAGGATGGAGGACTATAGGAGGATACAAAGGGACTTCGGATATGCTCCATGAAAGCGATTATAACTCAACTCGGATTCTCTAAAAAAGGGTGACTCGATGATGCTTCCACACCAAAAAAAGGGTCCAATGGGGACCATAAAAACATGCGTACATGATGGTTACTCACAATGAAAATTAACACGAGCATGGACAACTATGAAGGAAAAGTGGTGCCCCAAGTACAAGTGTTGCAAGTGAAGAAATTTGATTTTGAGGAGTGGTGAGGTGACCCTTCTTAGATGAAATGTGTCTTGGTGAAGTATCAAATCACAAAAAACTAACAAATACCCATTTGAGGGCTCGGTGAGAACTTTCCAATAGTACGAATGGTTTTTCAAAATGAGCTACGGTTTGGCCACATTAGGCGAAAGAAAAATTAGGGGTTTCTCTTTTAATAAGACATTTTCCCTCCAAATTCACTGATTTGCAAGTGGAGCTATGGTGAATGTAGAGAGGAGGGAAGGCCCTAAATCTTGCGGCGATCGTAGCGGACAAACTGACCGTTGGAATCGAGATCCGTCAGTTGCAGGTAAGAGGCCTAATCCTACTCTTTCATTTCAGTGGATTGAAATTTCAATTTAGGTCCCCAGAGCTCAGTAATAAACCCCTTCTCCTATTCACAACTGATTCGCACTTTTTGAGGCAAAAACTGCGACCTGGGTAGCACATTTTGGACAGAAAACTGCGACCTGTCCTAGGATTAGGCCTGAAAAGTGCGACATCACAAAGAGGGTTTTTCTGTGCTGTTTTTTGGTTCAGAACTGGGTTTTATATTTGGATACAGTCTTTCCTATATATACACCGATAAATATGATGGTTTTGTGCATATATGGCAGAATTACAGATCAACTGGAGAGAGAGAGAGACCTGGGCACATTACGGTCGAAGATCCGAGAGGATCAGGGTGTCCGTTGTGCATTGGCCACGTTTGGGGTTCTGAAGTTTGTAGAGAACCCAATGATGAGAGCTAGAGAACCGTTGTTGGCCCGGATTGTCAGATATTGGGATCAGGACCATGAGGTATTTATAGTGCAGGGGCACTGGATCGAGTTGACATTCCAGGATATATATTTCCTGACTAGTCTCCCACCACTTGGGATGGTTGGGAATATTCAGCCAGTGTTACCACGAGGGCAGAAAATCAGGGAGTTTGTAGAGTGCCACTGTTGACCAGGTCTCCATGTCAAAGGGACACGGATACCCATTGGGGATCTACAGAGGTTAGAGACCTGTGTTGTGGCCGCAGTGGTGTTGTGGATCCTGGGAAACCAGGCACTCCACCACATCACTGGAGGGTAGATTATGCTTGTGGAGAGTGTGTTGACTGGTACCTACTATGGGTGGGCCCAAATGATGATGTATTCATTGAAATGATAGTTGTTTCTATGAAACTGGCAAGTTAACCATGAATATGCATATGGTACGGTGTTTTTCTCACTCTTCTTTGAGAATATCCCAACACTTCAACCTCATATACAGCTCCAAGATGAGGGCCCAAGGGAGCCCAGGATGTGTTGGTAGGGGAAACTACTATGCAGAAGAGGTGGGGTAGTCATACGGGTGTTTCGACCCAAATGTTTTTCTCAATGGGATCAGATGCCATTGTACATAGATGGCTATCCCTATAGTGGGATGAGTTATCGTGGGGACCCAGATTTGCCACTACCGCCTGATCGAGTATGGGGGCTCGATGGTAAGTGACAAATCTCTAATCTCTTATGTGCATTGTAAAGTTTTAGAATATTGTATATGGTACTGATTCTTCCACTTTTGGTATGCAGATACATCACTAGTAAAACCAGTCGGGTATATCGGACGGCCTGCAGTATCAGGAACTGCTGGACCTAGTGGTTCAAGAGCACCACAAAATGAGGATGCAGTAGAACTCCTGGAGGACATTCATCATAGATGTGAGAGGCTTCTGATCGGTGTTTCAGAGTGCGGCTAGCAAGACTTAGATGACCAATACATAGAGCTATGTATTGGTCTACCCTCAGAGTGGCGAGGGGTCATGCGGCACATGGCTGGCTGGACAGGGGATGTGCGATCTATGAGCTGTAGGGGCAGAGCCATTGGCTCGGGATCCTATAGATAGTAATTAGTGTGTAGGGGAAGGTGATTCCCCTAGTTTTGAGTTTTTGTAACATGCTATGGGCATGTCATATGTATCAGAGTTGATGGAATTTAAAACATTTTATATGACACATATTATGGATATGCATTATTTTGATGAATTTATGTTATTGTCTTGTGTTAAATGTGTGTGCTAAATGCCAATATAGAATATTGTTCGCAATGCTCTCTACATATTGATTTTTTTCTCTAGGTACATGACTGAATTTAATGATTTCAAATTCATGCATGAAAAGTTTCACTCGTAAATATCTTCTAAAAAGGATAGGATTATGCGCATGATAGACACCATTAATTTGCATGACAAGAAGCAAGGAATATAAATGAACATGAAGGTGGAGGATGGGTTTGGAAAGGGAATCAGCTAATAAACTTCACACTGTATCATATTCGGGCTGATTATTGGTGGCAATACCTATGCATATAGCGTTCAAGAGAATAAGCGAATGTGAAGGGGTAAAAATGGCCCAACCTGCTGAGGCTAGATTCCGGGAGTAAAGACTTGCACCATTGGCATAACCGATATAATGTGTGGATGGGAGGTCCATCTGAAAGGTGCCACAAGATAATAAATATGAGGATGATGAAAAATGTTGGCAACCTAAGCACAATGTAGAAATCGAACACACACTGCGAGAGGGAGTGATCTCGGTAGGATGTCTACTACTCACACGGAAACGATTAGGTGGAGTGTGGGAGTTACGTGAGGTGTAGCTTGTGCTCAAGCCACGAAAGTCACCAGAGGCATGGATGGTGCCATCCTGCTTAGGGGCAGGAAAGATGAAGTCAGTGGTGGACAAGGCTTCCATGATGTCATCATCACAATAGAAGATGGCATGACTGGAGGAAGGGAGACCACATGACACGGCAAAGCTACCTGACTCATCATCATGAGAAGAAAGTTTCACATGCACATTGTCATGAGGGATGATGGAAGAAAAAGCAGATAAGGGATCTACCGATGTTGAGCCTAGGGTGATCGCTAAAGGGAGGTCAAGCGAAACAAGAGGGGAAGATGGAGAGGGAGCTTCCACTGAGGGTCTCATGGATGATGATAGGTAGACAATTGTGGCTATAGGCTCTATCATCTTCACATCGGGAGGGGGGAATGTCAATGGGAGTGGGTAAATCCTCAAGATGGTCCGCAGCATACTGCGCAAATACAGGAGAGGCAGATTGGTTCTGTTCAACCTCGTACTCCTGAACTACCCCCAAAGATGCGTCGTAATGCTTAAGGTGGAGAAAATGGTGGGAATAATGGCCATGGAGATCACACAAAGCACAGGGTTTATTGGTGTGAATAGGCTTAGGTTTCTTGGCTATAGTTGAGGAAGAAACAGAGGCTTTAGGGACCGTAGACTCAGGGAATGCAACATTAACCATGGGTTTCATACAAGGTAGTTCAGGACAGTTATGGGTGGCATGGCTGGTGACATCACACAAAGCACAAGGATTTGGAGGTGAAGGAGGAGCAGGTTCAGTCAGGGAAACCTTGTCTTTTGATGACTGCTTGCGAGCTTTTTCCTTCTTAGCCAAAGTTGTCGCAACAGGAGAAGGTTCCTCTTGAGGTGGCTGAGGCACTGTAGTAGTGGGAGAAGTCATGGGGACCGGTTGAACTGGGGTTAAAGAAAGGTAAGGTTTGGGTTAACCAGGCGAGGTAGCAGCTGGGGGATCAAGGTTCCAGATGGGAATCCCCTGGGTCATGTTAGGAAGAGATAGGGTAGCCATGATAATTACCAAATACACTCCCAGAGCGGGAGCTAGGAATCGTATCTGACCTGAGGGGTAATGGCCAAGCGTGATGGCTCCAAGATGGGTAAGGCCTAGAGGAACTATTCCAAGAGGGTACAAAGGCTCATGGACAACAGCTGTGGGTGGAGGGCTGTGAGGAGGGGGTCCAAGAGGATGAATCGAAGGGCTAGGAGTAGACTTTGGAGGGCGAGGCTGCTGAATAGCCAAAGTAGTCCACTTGAGGGAACCCTAGGACGATTGCATCATGAAAACATTTGATGAGATGGGATAAGAGATAGGAGGAGGAAGACGAGGGAATGTACCAAGCAAAGAGGAGTCTTTGTATACTCTAGGTGAGACACTGGTCAAAGGATCGACAATTTTATTATTGGCCATCGAAGAGATGATGGAATTAGGGGAGGTCTAAGCCTTCAATTCATAATATGTCAACTAGTCAATTGTGACTATCTTTCCGTTATGAGGTAAGGAAATCTTGTAGTAAACGACAGATGGGACAACAGGCATCGCAAAGGTGTAGCTACGACCCAATACAATATTGTAATATAAGGGGGCATCAATGACTTCTATGTTAAACAGTCTTGCCCGCAAGAGTAATAGGACAATTGTGGAATAGGCCAATGGTCTGGGAGGCATGGTCATCCCATGCTCAGAGAGTGATCGTGGAAGGAGCCAACTTAGGCGATCTGATTTGCTTCCAAAATAAAATGGACATCACACAGGTGCATTCCTCCTCATCAATGATCCACTAGGAAATGTTGGCGTTCTGGATATTGACTAGGATTTGTAAAGTGACGGAAGTAGGGAGAAGAGGATGTTCTAACTGGTCAACATAGAAGATGATCAATCGATCATCTACAAGATCTATAGCACCCATGGTAGATAGTAGACCTTTTTTTTGTGAAGGGAATGATTGGAAGAGTTCCAGTGTTGAGATGGTAGCAGGAGATTGCACCAAATCATGTACTATGCTATATGAATGCATATCTTTGCTAGAAGCAACATTTCGGTGTAATGGTCCCTTAGGGATCTTGGTATGAACCTTCACCTTAGGCTTAGGGATCTAAAAAGGACCATTAGATTTCTAAAGAGGCTTTGTAGAACATGAAGAAGGGGGCTCGGGGACAGACGTAGCGGGAGGCTTTTTTCACTGACGAGACCGAATATGAAGGTTGAGGTCTATTGTTATAGGTTGGTCAGAGTTGATCATGAGAATATGATAATCGAAGGTACCATATGGAAGAGGTTAAGTGGCCACCTAACCTTCAGGTGGTTGGGTAGCCACAAATCCTTTCTGAGGGAAAGGATTAGTAAACACAGCTAGCTGACTAGGCGCAACACTGGGAGGGATGGAAGGGGAGGCTTGTTGTCCTCACAATGTTGCCCGAGACTCCCACATCTACTTCATATGTGGTAAAGTAGGAAAATTATGCGTGTAATGACCATAAACACCACGACAAGAATAAGGCTTGTTCGTGTGAACAGGCCTGTCCTGCTTGGGCTGAGTGCCCTGTTGCTAGTTACAAGTGTTAGGAGCATTATTTTGAGGATTAGGTCTAGGATTATTGGAGGAAGATTGATTTTGAGTTCCTTTACTCTTCTTTTTGGGAAAAGGATTATTGGTGCCCTAATGTGCATACACCTACCCCTGAGGGGGCGATGGCTATTGTTTTGGGGGTTGAGAAGGCAAGGGAGGTGGAGGTGCTAATGTTGGAGGAGCTGGAGCACCAGGTTGCAGATATGGATAATAAGGATGTTGGATGACATTGTGGTAAATAGAAGGTTGGGAAAAATGAGGAGGCATGTTGTAACCTGGATACATGCTATTGGGAGGGGGAAAATTGAAAGAGGTGTTGGCACCCCCTTGAGGAAAACCATAGCCCATGAGAGGCTGAGCATATGGATGAGCAAGAGATCCAAAACTACCGTCGGTGGCATGAGATGCCCCCAGTGTGTTGGCACCACTAGGTCTAGGAAGATCAGGTCGAATGGCCTAAACATAACCCAATTAAGCATAGATCAGGTCATATTTTAATGCAATTTGGAGAGCAGCTTCTTCAATTTGAGGGAAATGTGATGCGTAATTTTTTCCTATAGTAGGCAAAAGAGATCAAAGGAACCAGTCCATGTAGACACGATCTTCAAAGGTAGGGGCTCGACATAGGCTCTTTCTTCTCCGCCATTCCTGGACATGATCAGATAGGAGGGTCGCACATGATTGACGGAAAGAAGTCAAAAGTTCGGTTCTGGTGTGTTGAGGAGGTAAATCCCCTCTGCGGACAGAGGCGATCCCTACTAGCTCAGTAGGGGTCTAGCAACAATCACGAAATTTTACAACGCAAGTTCATAGTTACGAATGAAAAGACCAAAGATGGAGGCCTACGTGGAATCCAATGCTATGATCTGAAGAAGAGAGCGTTCCCATTCCTCAGCCTCGGCAGATCACGATCCTCCATGATCTCCATGGATGGATACCTGCACACGCAAGAAAAAAACAGATACAAGCATAAAATCCAGCATATGCAACTAAATATCAGTCAGAAAGGATACTACTCATATTAACATAATCGAAAACAGAGTGGAACCATAATCGTAATCATTCACTAAATAACAATCGAAAGAGATTACAACCAATGTTCTGACGTCGTGGTCCCCTTCGGATGGGTCTCTAGTCGTTCACGTCTCGCAAAGCTCGCCAGGGAAAGGGAAAACCTCTCCAGAGTCTCTCGACGATAGTCTCCTTACTTGAGTCAGCCTTAAGGAAAGAAAGAGGGCTCTTACGGCACAAAGGCTCTTGGGAATTTGGAGATTCAAAACTTAGGCACTTCAAGACTAGCTTGCCATGGAATTGAGCAGGCTTTTATAGATGGGGAAGGAGGGAGTTGGGATCCCTATTATTGTGGGATTGGCCCTATCAACAAGGAAGGTTCCATGGGAGGTGGAAAACCACTTCCCTTCCATAGAACTTCCGCAGCCAAACCTCCCAACTCAAGATAGGCAATGGTTTCTGAGTTTGTTGAAACACAACTTCCGCCATCTTTATTTAAAAAACACTCCTTAAATTGGCTGGCGCGACTACTGCTCTGGGACAGAGCGCCAGTTGGCGCGGCCTCTTTGTAGGATTTTCCTCATTGGTGCGAGTGATGAACTGTCTGCCTGTGCCAATGCAAAAGGAGATGTGTTCATGATTTTTTGCATGGAGATGTCTTTAGGGCAATTGAAGCTCATGCTTATAGGAATGCATTGATGATGTTTTCAAGGCATGACAATGTTCACAGGTCACAAAATGGGTCCTCCATTGTGCGGGATGGGGAATGGTAGGGACGGTGACAAATTACTGTGTAACAGATGCCCCCTAAAGTATGAGGCCCGAGAGAGAGAGGGGTGAAATGATTTACGAGAACATGTTCAACTGAAGGCCCGCCATCGGAAAACCTGCGCAGAAAAATACAACTGATATCTCAAGTACATGATGTATGTGTGGTATGGGCGCAGCCATCCGAAACAGAGTACACTATAATCCGGATCCAGGGTATGGGCACAGCCATCCAGCGAGGATCAAATAAATAGACTCAGGTATGGTCGCAGCCATCCAATCAATGAGTCATATACACAATGATAATAATCCACAATCGCAGCCTGGATTACAACAGACACAATCCAGGGTCTTGCGCTCCATCTCGACCCAAACAAAGTACAAGTTCGAGCATGCGAATATATGAGCTGAAGTCGAACATGCAGGAACATCGTCTGATTACCAGCCAATGATGAAAGCTGTTAACAGACGCGAGAGAAACCACCAATAATGACAATGGTCCTCAAGGTACTACAGGTACAATCTACGGCGTGTGAATAAATGAGTTGGCGTCGAACACCCACAGAATCACTCGATCGGAGGCCAATGATGAAAACCTCACATCGAATGTGACGAACCTGCCATTGAGGCATGCAGGCTCCAAGGTACCATGAAGGAGTCTCTAGATCAACTTCCTAGATAATGAGCTGAAGTCGACAAGAAGTGACCTTGATCGAAGGTGGGCCATAATGTTTCCCACATCATCGACACGAGACAGAGGAACATGATGTTTTTGTTGTGAATCAAGATCGTATGAGAATCAGAGGAAGGTTGATATTTGCAGAGGCCAACTTCTCTTGAACATATAAACGGCACGACAGTGGACTTGGCAGTATTTGACATCAACAGATCAGAGGTCATGGTGACAAGGAAATGAGCAGAGGAGAGGTCAAAAGGGATTATCCAAACCCACGGAGGCAAAGTGAAGAAACGAGATGAGATGTCCCCAACCCGACACGAATGCAGACAAGTGCCATGTTCAAGAGCGACATACTGCCGATGACAACGACGATGGTTCCATTTTCCCCCCACCATTTCTGGTGAGTACCCCAATTATTTTTGATAACAAGCTTGAAGGGGATAGCATATGCTTGTAATATAAGTCCGCCCTTCAGGTGAATCCATCCTAGTGCATTTAACGAGTCCTAGGAAGGAGGAACTCGGAGAACGTCATTTCGACTGGATCCGATGTCATCAGGGTTTAACGAGTCTGAAAAAGGGAGAACTCGGTGTCTTTTCATGTTTAGAGAGTTTGAAAAGACAGCAGAAAAGTAAACTCTAGAGGTCCCTTTTCGTAAATAGTTCCTCAGATCCGAAAAGGTGGAAAACAATATCCGAGAAAACCTCCTAGTCGCGATAGACTAGGGTATTCCTTTTTCGTAATCAATCCATCCCAGCCCGAAAAAGGGGTAAACGTATACTGGGTAGATGTCGATTCGTGTCCAATTTAATGAGATCGAAATGACAAGGGCCTTGGCAATATTTTCATGTTTTGAGAGTCAGAAAAGAGCTGAAAGATGACTCCAAAGTGACTTTTTCGTGTATTTACTGAGTCCGAAAAAGTATAAAATACAATTTGTTTCCATCGTTAAAGTCGCAAAAATCTGCTACTGCACATACCAAGCAAGCGTAAAACCCATTTTCAACATAATATATTAAAATATTCGATAAAAATGACCTTTTACAACTCATTTTATGTCAAAAAGTTATAAATATGTCAAATTGGTAAAAATAAAATTACATTTACTATTTACCTTGGTAAAAAGCAACAGTGATCCATTTGGAGCAGAAAATTCTGACGGCGATTGCGACAGATTCGGTTGACCATTCAGTTTCTCGTCTGCTACAGGTAAGAGGCGCTTCCCTGCTCTACATTTTCATCCATTTTTTAATAGTTTTACCTTGTAAATCAGTTCTATGTGGCCACTTTTGAAATTTTAGGGCCGTGCTCATTGGCACGGGTATCGGGCACGGACCCGTGCCAATGGGCTCTTTTATACAAAGGGCTCACGCCACGTGGCGCGACTGTTCACAAAACAGCTGCGCCAGCGGCCGAACCTAAAATTACGCCTAAAAAATCGATATCTAAACCAAATTGCATGGAATTTGAGGCCTACCAGAGATCTAAATAAGGGTTTATGACCATATGGATGTAGGTAATCAAGAAAAATGGTGATTGAATGGAAAGAACGAGAGCATGGAGAAGAGGATGAACAGACCATCCAAAGTGAGGCTTGCATGAATGCCCTCAGAAACTGTGGGTTGAATAAGTTCTTCCTTACACCTTGTCTACGAGCTCAGCCCGAGCTCCTCCAGTATTTGATCAGTATTTGGGATGAACATGAACAGGTGTTCAGGTTGCGAGATCAGGTATTAGAGCTGGAGGTTTCTGATGTTCATTTTATCATCGGATTGTCTCGCAGAGGTCCGATCCCTGTGTTGACTAGAAGCAGACCATCTGGGGAGAAGATGGAAGAAGTGATGGCATGAGTGTGCCGAGGAGAAAAAATGGGATCAGGAAGCAAGAAGGTGGATATCCACACTATCCCTGATCTGGCATTGAGAGTTGTCCTACATACCATCACGCAGGCTGCAGGGTCGCAAGTACCGCACGAGGCCACAAAGGCCCAACTCCTGTTGGCTTCAGAATGCATGAGTCCCTTACTGTTCGACTGGGCAACAACAGTAACGATAAATATGAAAAGGTAGCTCACAAAATGCAAACAAGCTAAACTGAAACAGTTTGGCTATGGTTCCATCTTGGTATCGTTCATTCTGGAATGCTTACCAATCTTCCAGGGCCAAGGGGCCTCAGTAGCAAATCCGATACCACGAGAGCCATGAATGGCTCGCTGGGCAGCATTAATGCCCAGAGCTAGAGGCAGCCAACAGATGTCCTGGAGGCCGGGGTTCTTTAGGTGGTTGCGGCGCCAGCTGATTGTAGTGCAAGACTGGCCTTATGCAGGAACTGACTTCACTGGAGACCCAGATCTCCCACTGCCAGAAGGAGATGACTGGGATGAGGAGTTGGGTAAGACCTCATGTTTTTGATTTTATGTTTTATGTTTTTTTTTGTTAATACACATTCGTCCTAACACATTTTGTATATGTATGCAGATGTGGGACCTGAGAGACCAGCTGGGATGTCTCCAATCTCACGGAGGACTCAACTCACCCCTAATCCTCAGGGAGAGGGTACCGAAGGAGAGGAGTTGATCCAGAATCTCGAGGGCATTGCCCGAGAGATCCCGGACTATGCTCGGCTGGCGGACGTACCGATGGCATACCAGCGTCACACGGTGGGAGTTCCAAGTCAGATCCACCGAATCCTGAGACGCTTAGTGTGTGTAGTCACATGCTATCATGAGCACCATGCGGATTAGCTCTTAGGATTTATACCACACCTATTTTTTGAGAGACGTATCGTCTATGGATGTACTTAAGATGATTATGTATATTTTGACTTTTATGTGACACACTCTATGTAAACATTTCGATATCTATATATATGTGCATATCTATTTCTGGATGGATCTTTCTTTACATGTGATGATGATTTATAAATTGCACAAATGTCTATCTAATACCAAATTTGCTACTACATCTGTTAATGTATTCAAATGTCTGGGTATATGATGATATGTAATGTAGTCAAAATTTCTTTCCAGTAATCGAATACGCAGATACAGACATAGGATGGACGGGTTCCTTACCGAATAGTGTCCGTTCATTTGTAACACCACAAGTTGTGAATCTAGATACACAAGCAATTCACGGATACCAAGGTTTACTGCCTCGGTTAATAATTCTAACACAGCACTATATTCCACGATGTTGTTCGTGGTACGTCCTAGACACACTCCTTGCAGGTTGAACAACTCACCAGCAGGATCATAGATTACCCAGGCTACTGAAGACAGATTTCTGGTACTGTGGGAGGCACCATCCACGAAACCAACAAATGGATGAATAGACATCTGCACAACTAGGAAGACCTGATCAGCAGAAAGATGTTTACAAAGCACACCACACTATACATGCACACAAATGAAAATCACACACCTAGGTACACACACCACACCAAGAAATCACTTCAGGCATAGTACTTTTTGAGGTACAACCCATTTCTGGGTTGCGCCAGCGGAACTCCTTCATAATCTATAAGCTCGTAGGCCCCATTTTTCAAAACGTGTTTTACTATATTGGGCCCATGCCACATAGGCTGGAACTTACCGGCTCCAAGCTTGTCATGTGCTTGATCGTACAGGAGGACAAGGTCTCCTTCAATAAAGAAACGAGGAGAAACAGATTGATAAAAATGATTTTTGACCCTCTTATTTTGTGCTTCGATAACCAAAGTAGCCAGACGACGGGTTTCATCTAAACGTTCCAGATACAGAAGAAGTTCTTCCTCAGCAGAAGTATTAGGTAGAAGCTCCACAGCTAATTTCAACGAAAGAATCTCGCATTCAACCGGAAGAGTTGCTTCCAGGCCATACACCAATTGAAATGGTGTGAACCCAGTTGCACTCTTTGTAGATGTTCGGTATGCCCAGAGAGCTGAGAACAGTTGGAGATTCCAATTGGATTTGTGAATACCAACTATTCGCTGAAGCATAGTGACCAAGACCTTGTTCACTGGTTCAACCTGACCATTCGCTTGAGGGTAATATGGTGTCGAGCTATCGTGACACAAGCCCAACTTTGAAGTCATCTCCGCCATCATATAATCTCGGAAATGAGTACCGTGATCAGTGACGATGGCTTGAGGAACCCCGAATCGTGCAATAATGTGGTTGAATATAAATTGAGCAGCCGTTTTCCCGTCAGCAGCTAGTGTAGGCATCGCCTCGGCCCACTTGGTGAAGTAGTCGACGACGACAATGATATACGCATGCCCCCCGGCCGAGTGAGGGTTACACGTCATAAAATCCACGCCCCATTTCGCAAAAGGGCCGACGGTAATAACGAGATGCAATGGTAAAGGCGGCGCGTGCATCTTGCGCTGAAATATCTGGCATGCATGGCATTTACGGACTGCAGTGATACAATCTTTGAATATGGAAGGCCAGAAATAACCTGCTCGCAGAATATTCTAGGCAGTAGCATACCCGAACATATGTCCACCACAGGCGACACTGTGGCAGTCATTTAGGACCTTTTCAGCCTCTTCCAAGGTTAGGCATCGCCAGAGCACTGAATCTACTCCAATGCGATATAAGGTATCTCCTACTATCCGGTAGGGCTGGGACTAGTGCCGAATGCGACGGCGGGTAGCTTTATCCAACTCAGACCGAAATGTCGAGGTCTGAAGATACACTATTATGTCACCGTACCAAGGGTCACGAGTATTGATGAGGAAAAGTGTTTCGTCCGGTATATGGTCTTCGGAGTGTGAGGGAGCAGAGTCTGTAGGGAGAGAACATATCAAATCCGTGAAGACCAGTGATTTAGTTGACTTAGCAGTAGTGAACTCCAAGTCAAACTCCTGCAGGATCACAATCCATTTGGAGTACTTTCCCCCCAGTAATTGTCTAGAAAGAATATATGTCATAGGGTTGCAGTCTGAAACCACTGTTATTGTACGCAAAAGGATGTAATGGCGAAAGCGTTGTACGGCATGTACTGCTGCTAATGCCAACTTCTCGACATGAGCATAACGCGTTTCCAGGTCGAGAAGGTTTCGTGACAGGTAATAAACAACATGTTCATCACCGTGATCATCATCCTGCACCAAGACCATGGCTATGGTGCTAAATGCGGCGGCTATATATAAAGTGAAGTCGCGGTGGTAGTTCGGAGGACGAAGCAATGGAGCATTGACAAGCAGCGTCTTCAGCTTCTCAAAGGATTCCTGAGAAATTTCGTCCCAATGAAAGGGAACATTCTGCTTTAACAAATGAGTGAATCCTTTGGCCACCTCCGCATAATTCGAGATAAAGCACCGAAGAAAGTTCGCTTTCCCTTGCAGACTCTGTAACTGATACAGGGAGGAGGGTGATGGGAGATTTATGATGGCCTCGACCTTTAGAGGGTCAAGGCAAATTCCGTCTTTCAAGACAATGAATCCTAAAAGACGGCCAGAATCAACGCAGAAGACGCATTTATGAGGATTGAGCCTGATATTGTAGTGCCTGCAAGGAAGAAAGATCTGGCGGAGATGCTCAGGATGGTCCTCTCGCTTACCCGAATGGGCTGGCAAGTCGTCCAGATAAGGCTGAACGATATGGTGAATGTCATGAAAAGCGTAGGACATCGCATGCTGAAAAGTGGCTCCAGTGTTCTTCAAGCCGAACGGGAGTTTTTTATACGCGAAAGTACCCCACGGACAGATGAATGTGGTCTTGTGTTGATCCTCAGGTGCAATATTGATTTGGTTATATCCTGAGAAACCGTCCATTAAGGAATAGATCTCACTCCCGGCACATTCGTTGATGATCTGGTCTATAAACGAAGTGGGATAATTATCTTTTGGATAGGCGCGATTGATGTCGCGATAATCCACACAAACTCTAATCGTACCCTGCTTTTTATCAACAGGGACAATGTTAGACACCCATTCTGTGAGGGGGATGGGATAAATAATACCCGCGTTCAGAAGTTTTTCAACTTCTGCCTTGATGGCGGCAGCTTTTCGAGGATGCATGGGGCATAAACGTTGGCGCACGGGTTTTTCACCTGGATAGGTTGGAATCTCATGCACTACGTTACTACGATCAATCCCCGGCATTTCCTCGTAAGACCACGCGAAAACATCTCTGAATTCTTTGAAAAGCTCAGTATAGACTTGAATCTCATCGGGAGAACAAGTCACACCCACGTGAATATTCTCAATGATCCCCGGTTTAACGGAGATGTTGATTGGAACAATTTGAGTAATGTTACTCAGGTTACCCTCCGAAAAAACCTCGTGCGTCAAGATGGGCGTTTGAAGAGGAGGGGAAGGAACCTGAGTAGCATAACGCTCCAGACAATCAGTCATTGCCCCCAAGCTAGGCATAAATGAGGAGCGACGATGTCCATCGCCCCAAGGCAGCTCCTCAAGAGACATAGTTTCACTAATAGCCTCATCGGAAGGAAATGTCTCTCCGAGAGGATCAGGTGAATCAGCCTGACCAAGCCAGGGGGATTGAGAGTAGACGTCGAGAGCCATGCTCAAAGGAGCATGCTGAGGAGGTGGAGGATCCGATGCAGCAACAATCTCACAGTAGTTGATCTCTGCTAGTGTTAAATGCATGAATTCTCCAAACTCATACACCTGCTCAGGCATAGGAATAAGCCAGGGGTCATTAGACCTGGACATCATGTTGACTTGAGCGGTGTGTGGTGGCGGTGCGGGAAAGATACCCATGAGGACTGGGTCTTTGAAGAGGCCAGGTCCTACACTATCCGGGGGATTCGGAATTTGATCCACGTATGGCACATTGTTCTCAAAGGAAGAGGTGAAAAATGACAACTGATCCACCGTGACAATATTGCCCTCGTGAGGGAACTTAATGAATCGAAAGACGGTGGACGGCACGCAGAGCATGGCATGGGTCTAGCTGCAGCCAAGAAGTATATTGTAGTTGAGTTTAGCGTCAACCACTTCCACTTCTACGTTGACAGTTTTTCCCTATAATGTGATTGCTAGACTCTCGAGAACGCCCAGGGGTTTAGATTCCCGACCATCAAATGCCTCAAGGGAATTGGGAGATGACGACAGGGCTGGAGAGCCGATGGCCTTCCAGCAAGCGAAGGACATAACGCAGGTAGATGCACCCTCATCCACGACGGCCCTATGAATGTTCAGACCGTTAATCCCGACTTGAATAACCAGAGCGATTTGATGTGGAAGCCGGGGAGTGAAATTCTCCAGATCGAAGGTGAGAAGACTCGAGTCGGCGGGATCAATGCCCCCGATCCCAGACAGTAAAGCCTTCCGTTGCAAAGGACAACTTTGAAGAACTTCTAGCGCAGACATGGCAGATGGCGCCTGTGCCAAATCCTCAACAATGTTGTAATGTTGAGCGGCACGAGCATTTGGATTATAAGAAGATTTTCGAAGGACACCTTTAGGAGGTGGATTCACAATGGGTTCAAGAGAAGGCTTCTCGATTTCCAACGGACCGGAGACAGGTGGGGGAGGCGGCCCATCCGCAACTGCCTTCCCGGGTGCCTGTCACGATTCATTGTAATCCTTCGACCGCGTAGCGATAGAGATAGGTGCAACACTATTCACCATGAAATCCTGACACCCAAACAGTGCAGATGGTGACGGTTGTTCGACCATCTGGGTCTGCTGAGAGGGAAATGGCTCTTTTAACATAGCCGGAGTCCCTTTTGGGCCTTTAAGAAGTTGAATAACCTCGGATCGTCATGGAAAATCCTTAGTATAACGGTCCCCTTCACAGATGAGGCAAAGGTACTTCGGTTTACGCTGGGAGCCATCCTCAGTTTGAGATTTAGATTCTGGTTTCGGGGCATCAGATTTAGATTTTCCTTTGCCCTTCTTCTTCCCCTTGGAGGATTTGTCCACAGGATTGGCCTGAACGGAATTCACCTCCGCGGTTTTACCAGAATCGGGTGAGGCGGGATTAGTAGAAGTATTTTTGGAAGAATTAGCCTTCTGCTTCCCATTCGAAGATTTCTTCGAATTCTGAGTGATAGAACCAATGACACCATCCACCGCAGGGGTAGGCGGAGCCTTAGAGGTCCCGGGCCGTGGAGCATCAGTCAAGATGTCATAAAGCGTGCTGAACTGAGAATAGACAAGATCCAGGTATTGGGAACACGCGATGGCTTGTTCCTCTGTCACGCATGCTCCCATCGCAATATCTTGAGCGATTTTATTCACAAAGGAGGTGGTGAACCAGTGAGTCAGTATCTGATCAGGTATGTGAAACTTGATCAGTCTACGACGGCGCCACCACTCATGAATGTGATCTGAGATGTGAGTGGCTTTATCCTGCTTCAGGGAAGTTAGGAGGTGCGTCCCGGCTTCATACCGAACCGGTAACTGAAAATGCATGAGGAAAGCCATGGCTAAAGAGTTGAAATCTTGGAAAATGCCATGGGATAACTCTATGTACCACTTAGTAGCAGCTCCAGTTAGAGTACGCTGGAAGAGGCGCAGGCGAATCAAATCGTCGACCCAAGAGTTAGACGAACACCAAAGATGATACATCATCACATGCGCCTGGGGGTCCTCTCCAGCTTTTCCCTCAAACTTGGGGCAATCACCTGGTATCTTGGTGGGAACCGGAGACCAATACGGATTATGTAAAATCGGATCATTGGTCAAATTTGAAACGTCCGGTAGCTCCAAGGTAGCCAGGAACAACAATGGAGGATTAACCATCATGCCAAGCCCAGGATGTGGTCTGGTACCCATACTCCACGATGGTTGTGAATATCCTTGCCCCCATGGGTTCTGTCCTGCAGGATTCTGACCGTAGGGGGCATAGGTCGTATAACCAGACTGATTTGGTTGCTGGTAACCATAGTGTGGGGCTTGATAACCAGGGTATGGACCCTGATTATGTGTCGGCCTCGTATAAGCAGCGTTTGGATTTGGCTGCTGAGTGTAGGTAAAACCGAGTGGAGGAGGATAATACTGAGAGCCTCTGGGGTGGTTATAGTTTGGTTGAGACTGACCATGAGGATAATAACCACCCTGAGGATGAGTAGTCTGTTGAAAAGTGGAACCCTGTGGAGCCTGATACGTAGGGCGCAGCTGTTGATTTGGCTGCGGCATTGAATGAACCGGCTGTTGTGCAGGGTTAATGGAATGAGCGGGCTGCCCTGAATGAACAGGTTGACCCGACTGAGAGGGCTAACCTGAGTGAACAGGTTGACCCGGGTGAGAGGGTTGACCTGAATGACCAGGTTGACCTGGATATATAGGCGGCGCCGGTTGCGCAGGTTGACTTGGTTGTAAGTGAGCCCCAGGTTGTACCGGATGGGCCGGTTGGCCTGGAGGTGGGACACCGGGTTGTACCAGATGAACCGGTTGGCCCGGTGGTGGAACAGGACCAGGTGCTTGCTGGAAACCGGTTTGACCTGAAGCAGAACCATAGGATGGTCCCGGCTGATATGCAACATTAGAAACAACAGGATACTGCGGTTGCATCGGTAAAGAAGGCTGGATTTGCCCCCCAGGACCATAGACCGGTCCCGGTTGATACCCCGGCTGAGGCTGAACAGGTTGACCAGAAGGGATATAATACTGTCCTTGCGGACCGTACGATGGCCCTTGTTGGCCGACAGGATAGCCTTGAATGGGCTGCCCCTGTGGATCATAAAGATAGCCAGGTTGGCCCGTAGGTTGGCCTTGGAAAGGCTGTCCTTGCGGGTTATAAGCCTGGTTATAAGTTAAACCTTGAGCATAGAGATAAGCCTCAAGAGTGGGTAGACGCAAAATCTCCCCGTGCTCGTCATACTGACTTGGGAAAGGATACACGGGAGTACCATCCTGTGCATAGTGTGAAAAGTAAGATCGGTAGGGATCTTGGGAGGACGGTCCAACCTTGGAGTTCGGCTATTGCAAAGACAACCAATACTCCTCCGGAGAGATGTTCTCCGGTATAGCAGTGGCTAGATAGACATCTTCAGGAGTTTTCCCAGCCCTAATAGCAGATGCTGAGACAACAGGAGAAGAGGCGGCCACACAGATAGTGGGCCGGACGGGAACAGAAGTGATGGGCGTCTAAGGAGACACCCCGGGTGTAGTAGCAGCTGGCCTCGAAGCAGGAGATGATATTCCCATAGAGGCTGCAGCGGAAATGATCTGACCCAGAGATCTGTATCCCTGTGGTAAAGAAGGACTGGCTATTGACATGGCAGCCAGCTCAAAGTTGTCTCCCTGAAACAATCTTCATGGGAAGAGCTGATAGTCTTCACCAGACGTTGGGATTTCCTCACCAGAATCACTCATGGTTGATCCTGCCATTAAATCTCGCAAGAGACGGTGAGGACTAGGAGGAAAAACAGCAGCAACAAAAGGCAAACCCGATGTAAGAGAAAGGAAATCAGCTCCTAATCTCAATTCAGACACAGGGTCCGAAAAGGGCCAATTGAACTCAACTGGTCCTCCAAAGGGTTGCTCAGTGAGAACCGGTCCCCCGTCAGGAAACTCGGAAAAAATAGGCTGCTGTGGTTCGACAGAGGATTGGGAAGCCTCTGAAGAATCGTCTGTGTAAGGACTACCAGTAGATGAAACAGAGGGTTCCGCCACTGTGGCAAACGACAAGAGAAGAAAAAACCAACACACACATGGGCTGAAAAAGAGTCAAGGCACATGATCAAACGGTCAAGAAGCAATATCTAAGCAGGCGTGTAATCGTGGGTGATTAATTTTTACCACATTGAAAAGTAAGAAACTCTATCGTTTCATGTTTTAAGAGTCGAGAAACGATAGAAAGATCACTCTATCTCTTTCAGATTTAATACAAGCGTGAAAGGACAAGCGCTTGACGGTCTTTTCAAATTTATGGAGTCAGAAAAGACCAAATGACTGCTCAGGAAAAAACTAGGCACAAAGGGTGTACCAAATATCCGTGAACTGCAATATACACCTTGGCTTCAATAATGAAACAGAAATCGACCAAGGACTTTCCGTACATGCAGGCAATCTCCCCGAATGTTGTGTTCGGTGTATCACGGGTATAGGGCGGCAGACTCGGCTTCCTGTGGATAAAGGATTGAAAACCTAGAGGGGTATCCCTTTATATACGCGACGGTACGGGGAGCACAAGTCCGTACTAGTGCTGTCTAAAGCCAAAAGGCGAACGACAGCTGCTAGTTTTAAAGACGCCGGAACACGTCTCTAGCCTAGACCTCTAAATATGTTTCGTTAGATTTCAATGCTGCCTTAGGTTAATTGAGTGGATTTTAAAGTTGATCTTCAATTAGGTTTCAATTTTCAAGCCCTAACGAATGTATTGTTCCAAAAACTCCTAAATGCAAAGCTACATGCCACAGTAGACCATTTTGTTCAATGAAAACTAGCTACAGAAGAGTTGAGAGTCTTTACACAAACAAAATGATTCAGAAGAAAAACAATGAGATCTCTAATGCAACTAATGAAATTGAAAACTTTTCATTCAAATCACTAATTACTAGTAAAATAGAAAAATTTCAATTTGCACTAATTCAACCAAAAGCACAAGAGATTTTTTTTTGTAATTTTCAACGTTTGATAGCTAAATGCACTAAAAAAACTGAAAACAAACGGAACAACTTAAGAAACGATATTGAGAGAGCAAAATGAGAAAATTTCACTCAATGACACAAGAAATCAAATCCCAAATCGACCAAAGTCTCTCAAAACCAAGAAAAGACTCAAAGGCTCCAATGGACCATGTGATCTAGGCCCAAAGCAAGACCAAACGAAATTCGAATGAAGGAATGAGCAATCACCCAAAAATCGCAACAAAACAGTGAACAACTACTAAGAGGATGCGGAGGAGCAATCAAAAAGTCGACTGGACAAATGAAACACCAAAACTCCCAAGGAGGGCTCGATACACAAAGCCACTAGATGGCCTAGGGCTTAAAACGTGAAATCGATAAATAAAAGAAAACAACCAAAGGACAAAGGCAAATTCCCAGTCAAACAGGACTCCAACACACTCAGGTAGTCGGAAAAACAAGAAGAAAAACACTGACCAGACCCAGAGAGCTCAAAACTGAGCAAACTAAAAAAACTTACAGGAGTGGCGCGACTGTAAGGCTGCAACTGGCGCCAGAAAGAAATTGGCGCGGGCTAAACAAGAGCAACATGTGCTAATTCGTGCGACTGTCGGGCTAAAATGTGCGCCAGTCGAGTTTCTCAGCCAAAAACAAAAAAGAACTACTCCAGGAGCAGATCAATGTATACTAAGCAAACCAAGAAGCAAAAAAAGAGCAAAAGAACCCAACCCAGAAGGATCACCAAGCAAGGAAAATCATAAAATAATCAAAACGAGACAATCTAAACGAGACAGTGAAATCTAGACGATCCCCAGTGGAGTCGCAAAATTGTTGAGGAGGTAAATCCCCTCTGCGGACAGAGGCGATCCCTACTAGCCCAGCAGGGGTCTAGCAACAATCACGAAATGTTACAACGCAAGTTCCTAGTTATGAATGAAAAGACCAAAGATGGAGGCCTACCTAGAATCCAATGCTATGATCTGAAGAAGAGAGCGTTTCCGTTCCTCAGCCTCGGAAGATCACGATCCTCCACGATGTCCACGGATGGATACCTGCACACACAAGAAACAAACAGATACAAGCATAAAATCCAGCAGACGCAACTAAATATCAGTCGGAAAGGATACTACTCATATTAACATAATCGTAATCATTCATTAAATAACAATTGAAAGATATTACAACCAATGTTCTGACGTCGTGGTCCCCTTCGGATGGGTCTCTAGTCATTCACGTCTCGCAAAGTTCGCCAGGGAAAGGGCAAACCTCTCCAGAGTCTCTCGACGATAGTCTCCTTACTTGAGTCGGCCTTAAGGGAAGAAAGAGGGCTCTTACGGCACAAAGGCTCTTGGGAATTTGGAGATTCAAAGCTTAGGCACTTCAAGACTAGCTTGCCATGGAATTGAGTAGGCTTTTATAGATGGGGAAGGAGGGAGTTGGGATCCCTATTATTGTGGGATTGGCCATATCAACAAGGAAGGTTCCATGGGAGGTGGCAAACCACTTCCTTTCCATAGAACTCCCGCAGCCAAACCTCCCAACTCAAGATAGGAAATGGTTTCTGAGTTTGTTGAAACACAACTTCTGCCATCTTTATTTAAAAAACACTCCTTAAATTGGCTGGCGCGACTACTGCTCTGGGACAGAGCGCCAGTTGGCATGGCCTCTTTGTAGGATTTTCCTCATTGGCGCGAGTGATGAACTGTCTGCCCGTGCCAATGCAAAAGGAGATGTTTTCATGATTTTTTGCAAGGAGATGTCTTTAGGGCAATTGAATCTCATGCTTAGAGGAATGCATTGATGATGTTTTCAAGGCATGACAATGTTCACAGGTCACAAAATGGGTCCTCCATTGTGCGGGGCGGGGAATGGTAGGGACAGTGACAAATTACTATGTAACACAGTGTCATAATAAAGGGGAAGCTGGAAATAAGATAGAAAAGCCCAGGCAAGAGTTGAAAAGGTGGTATGAGAGGATGAGGCTTGATCAACATACCACTTAGAAGCTTCACTAGTAAACGTACGTTGGAACAACCAAAGTCGGACAGAGTCATCGGTAATGAAGTTAGACGAACACCACATATGGAAAGATCGAACATGATTTGTAGGATATTCTCCAGTAAGGCCTTCAAACTTGGGGATGTCCGAAGGAATCTTAGTAGGTATAGCAGGCCAACTAGCATCATGGTGTATAGGTTCATTGATCAACTGGTTAAAATCAGGAAGACTGAGGCCTGCCATATAGGGGAAAAAGGGAGTAGTCGGGGTAGTTCCTATTGCGGTCCCACTAGTAGTATTCCCAGTATTAGGGCTAGGGCTACCACCAGCATTAGGTCCTGAACAGGACATGGTGAAGGTGATAGGGGGTGAACCGGGGGCGAAACTAGAAGGGGAACCCAATGAACCAGAAGAGGAGTCAGAGTGCAAACTCGGTGGAGGAATAACTCGAATCCTACGTGGAGGAGTAAGTCTTCCTACTGGAAACTGTGGATGAAGGCCAAGAAGTGTCTAGGATAAACACCTTGGTGGCACAATGGTGAGAGAAAAAACACGGCACAAATATAAGAGAGACCAAAAAGGGTGGAAAGGTGCAGGATCAACTTATTACAATGTCGAAACAAGGGCAGAGAGGTGCAGGATCAATTGATTTCAATTTTTTAAAGTCTTTTCTTGGAGGTGTTAACCAAGCTCTTCTCCACTTAGGGTGTGTACGTAAGTGTGTAAATTTTAATTTTTAAACCCAAATGTTTGTAGAGAAAAAGAAAAAGTGTGTTTTATAACTGTAAATAAACCTACAGATAGCAGTATATGAAATTGAAATAATAGAAAATAAATAGCTAATAATGCAATATCTAAACCCAAGGAGGTGGGCCTCTCAACAAGTAGTATGTGGGTGGGCAAAAATCTAGTCAAAACACACCAAAATAGCCAATATATCTAAGGTCAAGAGGTACAAGGATCTAAAGTTCAGATCTTCTAGAAATAGGTGTATAAAAACAACAAAAAATCAGAGGAAACATTGTTGTAAATGAGGTGACGAAATGCTATAACCTGGAGGGAAGCAGAGGGGACCCTAGAGGAAAACCCAAAAAAAAAATGGAAAGAGGTGTTTTGGATGGATAAATAACTAATCTGAAGTGGATCTGAAGGTAAGGTATCATATCTAAAAAATGGTTGAACACTCTGAAAATTTCGGACAACCTGTAGCAGCTAAAACTATTCCACAAAAGGTGGAGGGTACTAAAGCCCTAGAGGGCTAGGTTCCCATTTAGATGAGTACAAAAGAAAAAGTGTAGTTCCAAAATGGGCAAAGACAGAGGTAAGACAACCATGAACAGAGGCCTAGACAAACCCAGAGAACATTTAGAAAAACTCCTGCAAAAAGTCCAGGTCGCAATTTCTGACGTGATTTCTATAGAGGTCATATTTTTAAGCCTGTTTTATGTGCCCTGGAGGTTTAGGTGGAAGTTTTTGGCCCAAAAAGTGTGACCTACACTTTCGGCACTCTCGAGAGTAGGTTTTAGTATAATGTTTCGTCTCAGCTGCGGCTGATGTCTCTCACCTGCGTAATAGGTCCAAAAACACATGAAGGTTAGAATTTTTAATGTTTTAGGGTTTTGTAGGTTAAAAACAACATCAAGGAAAGAAAAATAAGAAGCTAAAGAGAAATCATAGGGTTTGAAGTAGCTAAATATGTAGGGACGTGATAAACGACAGCGGTCGTAATCATAAACCCATGTGGAGTCGCCAGTTGTTAGTATGAATCTTAATTAGAAGTGTACGAAAAAAGACCACTTTAGTTGTGCATAACAAACAGGCCTAAAAACAATGATGCCTGCCAATATCTTTAGATCTGCAATTAGTTGATCAAGATAAATGCTGCGAAAATCTAGATTAATGGATTAAAATACATTAATCAGTAAATAAAAACAAGAGTTGCTCCATGCATCCAATAGATAAGACAAGAATATGTTGAATGAATTTTGTATTAATGGGACCTGGGAGGAAAACATAAAAGGATGTTCCCAGTTCTCCTCAATGGGATGGGTTCTTGTAAGTCCTCAGCACTTCAGATCTAAAACTCCTCTCTCTTGATGGTGTAGAAAACCCAGAAAAAAATGGAACTCAAAGGGAACTCACAAGCAAAAAGATAGAAAAATATGACAATGATGGTGGATCAAAGTTAGACCAAAAGTATAGATCCAGAGTAATCTTTAGGCAACAGAAGGTAGTGAGTGAATGGAATAACCCTTCTATGTATAACAAAATATTGAGTTAGTCTAGATATTCATGCATAATTAAAATATTATTAACCAAATCAAGATCAAACTTTTATGGAATATTTTATTATATTTGTTGGAGGGAAAAAGAATTTGACTTGGGTAAAATCCCTTTATTTGTAAATAATAAATAAGTAAATGATTTATTTATTATTTAAGGATGTGGTTGAGTAACAATAAAATAAATAATGATTTATTTAATTATTTATGAGTGATTTAGTCAAATTTAACAAGGAATATTCTTTAAATAAGGTTTAAATAATTATTCCTAGAAAATAATAAGATAAATAATAATTTATATAATTAATTTTCCTGTTTTGGGTTAAATATGACTAGGAATATTAATTAAATTGTTACTTAACTAATTATTCCTTGAGGAAATTCAAACAAATGTAGGTTTATTTAATATTTCCTCATGGGGTTTCCTGTTTAGACCATAAGCAACTTAATAAAGGTGGTTTACTAAGTTAATTTTCATAGTGAAAGAAATTTTACTTAGGGTAAAATTAGTCTTACATGGTGTACTTAGGTCCATCTAATAGTAACAGGTTAGATGACCAAAAAATGGTGTAACGGTGAATATTTACCTTCACAATTTTCTAGATACAAATCATGTTATTGATAGGAAAAAATTAACCTTTTCAAGGGAATGATTAATTATCAATTGTTTTCCAATCACTCGAGTTGTCTCTCTCGTCATCCCATACATTATTAAGAAAAGTGAGTGAGTCAAGTGGAAATCTGATATTCATAGAAGAAATAACTATAAATGAGTCATTGAGACTATAAATCATGCCCATGAGATTCAGCATATAATACAGTTATTTCTTAGTTTTGAAAACCTATATTTTATTTAACTATTTCATTTATCTTTCTTGTTTTATTTAAGGAATAGGGATTTATTTTTGGAGGGGTCTATTTCTCCGAAGGCATGTTAAGCACCTCACCTTATAAATATGTCTTGTATCATGTCTCATCAAAAGAAACACAAGAGGCATCTCCATATCCATTTATATCCACTTCAAAGTAAATAAGTTCATTGAATATCCTTAATTATCACTCATTATAACATAACATAAATAAGTCAAATGATTCAATTGGGGTTATCTCAGATGGTTTGGAAGAACGTTGTTATCTCCCACACCCAAGTTCAATTACTTGCGAGTGACATGATGATGAGAAATATTACTATAATGGCTAGGTGGATATGAATATTTTTGTATGGAACTTTACATTCACTGATCTAAAATGGGTGGCCGACTTGTTATGCTATCCAAGAACCTCCCACTCAGATAAAAAAAATCAAGATATTGCTTATACTTGATAATGCGGAATGGAATACTTGAATCGAGTGTATGTGTTTTAAATTTTTTTAATGATTTATGTATGAGGACTTAAACATTTGTTTTTTCTAATAATAAGCATGTAAAACAACCATAAAGTGTAGAAAATGAGCATCAACACATAAGAAAAATTTAATAAAGGAGTTGACCCGAATGTCATGGGCTACGTCTCCTTGAGCCTTCGTCAATTGACTTGGCTCTCTGGGATTATGATGAAAAAAATATTTAAAAGTTTCTACTTAAATCCAATGGTTATTTTAACTGTACCAATGGGTTTAGAATACCATCATACCCTCGGAATGACTACTTTCTATCTGGAAATGGACCTAGGCTCCCTTTAACTTGACCTCTTCTATCGGTGCCCTTAAGCTTCCATGAGATTCTATGTGGCACTAACTCCTTAATAAGTCATTTTATATCCCTGAAAACTTTTCTAATGTCTCCAGAACATATCAAACATCCAAAATAGACTGATCATTTTCTGCAAATGAGCTTTGAATCCCCAATCTAGGCCTCTAACTCCTGTTGGCCCCAGGTGGCCCTGGTGGCCCTTAGAACTTCTCTAAAGCAAGATCATGCTCAGAAGTACTCTTATAGCTCTGAAAACATCACCAATGGCTCCATAATTTTTGAAACATCTAGTAATGAGTATTGGTTTCCTGAGTAAGGCCTCTAGCTGCCCTAGCTAGGCCTCATTCTGTTGCTGGCCCTTGGTGGCCCTCGTGGCCCTTGGAAATTATATGAAGCAATATCTCATCCAAAAGTTATATAATGGCTTTGAAACCCCCACCAATGGCTTTGGAATGTCAAATAAAGTTGAAATTGACTATTCACACTCCCAGAATGGTCGAAAAATGAGTCTCCAACACATTTGTCTAGTTTCACCTAAAACAACTCCACCGAATGTGGAGGACTTCAGTTTAACTGGAGTTAAAAATGGAAAATTTGCACAAATTTAAGGCGTGCTCTAAATTCTCCACAATAGAACAGAAATTATAAATGTTATTGGTTTTGGGTGGCCACATGACAACCCCAAAAACCACAGTCACGTTGGAGGTTAGCAGAACTGAAGGGTTAAACCCCGGCTACAAAGGGAGAACTCTAGGTTGACTACATGGATATTTTGGCATTAAACGCCATGCCATCTGAAAACTCAAACGATTGTGTAAAAATCTGGCCATATTCTGGATTAATCGTCGAGTTGAAATTTTTATGTTAGCCATGTGAACGCGATACCAGGGAACTGTCAGCAGATATCATTTGCTGCGATGGTTATTGTAAACATTTTTCATGTGAAAAAACCACGTGGGTCCTCTGGCGGGTTGGGACCGCCAGTGGTCTCCAACCCCCAATGTATTTTCCTTTACAACAGAAATTGATGCCGCATACAATACGGTTAAGAACCAAAGCATATGTGAGATGGTAAGACATGCACGTGCTAGGCAGTAGTGTTACACAACATTTTGTTATTGTCCATGTAATCCCCAACTCGTGCATTGGAGGGTTGTTTCTGTGACCAATGAGTAGTGTCATGCTTTGAAAATACTATCCTTGCATCTCTTTTGATGAAAGAAACATTCTTCTTGTTGACATTTCCCTGAGCAGAGCTGTAAAAACACTTATTTTTTCCTTCGCGCAAGTATCCAGTTACACCCTCATGCCGACCAAGAAATTTAACACTATGCCTACGCCAATTGGCACTCTATGCCACTTAGACACCCATACCAATTTTTTTATGGATTTTTTTTTAAAAATAGAGGCGGAGGTTCCATTCCAACCACCTCGGGGATGAGTCATTGGGAGTGGTAGAACTAAAACAACTAGGAAATCCTTCCTTTAGTTCGTAGTTTCCACCTCCCTTGGAACTCTCCTAAAGGTTAGGACTCCCTCCCACCTTTGTAGGGATCCCAATCTCCTCCTTTTCCTCTATAAAAGAAACTATCCATTTTATTAGAAGCTAGTTGAACAATTGATTAGCTGAACTAGGAGAATTATACATACTATAGCTAAGCTGCTAGAGCAGATAGAATAAGAAGGACTATGTTGAGAGAGCTTGAGTCGAAGACTTCTGAGAGAGCTTGAGTGTGAATTCCCTGACCAACATTTCAGATGCGCTTTGCCTGAACCCCGTTGGAGGAGATTTCGATTTCAAATTATCGGCTGTACTCTTCCTTCTATTCATTATATACATGACTACTGTTTGGTTCCACTATTGTGTTATGATGTTTATTTGATGCGATATGTTTAGCCCTATTTGGCTGGCTAATGGTTATGAGTGAAACTATTTTGTCATATGTTGTTCTTTTTATTTTTCCTATGTGCAGGTATCTAAGCGTAACAACGAATGGATTGTGATCTGCCAAGGCAGGAGCGAGAGGCCACTACTCTTTCTACAACAATGACAGCATTGGATTCAAGGTAGGCCAATCTACCGTGTATTTTTTTCATTCATTAACTAGGAAGCAACACTTTAGGGTGTCCTTTTGTTACTAGACCCACCCTAGGGCTAGAGGGATCGTCTCTGTCCACAGAGAGGATTTACCTTCATAGAAAATTGGTGACTCCATTAGGGATCAGTGTGAGTTTGTCGTGTCATATTGTTGGGTTTGTTTCAATTATTGTTTTAGTTATCTATCTTTTTTCGGTTTGTTTGATGAGTTTTCATCCTCTGTTCAGCTCTAGAGTGTCAAGGTTGACCTCTACTCATTAGGCTATGGTTTTTCCTTTTTTTCCCATAAGTATCCATCTTGGCATGGTTTTTGTCTCGACAGACGCGTCAATTGGCACATGTTGTTCTTTTAGCACTCGTGCCAACGACTATATGGCACGAATTACATCCTTACAGTCGCGCCAACCCTTGTAGGTTTTGGTTTTGCCTCGTTAATGAGTATTTTGGTCATTTATTATTTCTTCTGGGTTATCTTTCAGTGTGTTTAAGCCTTTAAAACTGTGTTGACTATTGTATACTTGTTTCCCTCATTCGTTTGTCCGTTTTCTTGTTGGTGTCATTTAAGACCTTAGGGTCTCTAAGTGTTCTTGCACATCAAGCCTTTTGCTTGAGAACAAGTCTCTTTGATTGTTATCAGTCTCGTTTCGGGTCATTAGACTGATTTTTTCTTGATCCTTTTGTTTTGCTGATTGAATGGTCTTTCCGTTTTTTTTATTCCTCCTTCTTCTTCAATAATTTGAGCATCGATTACTTTTCTCGTTTGGGTCACTTTGGGAAACTCTCTTTTTTGATTGAAATTTTGCTCCATTAGCTTGCATGTTTTTGTATCTGTTTCACTTTGGTTGGGTCATTCAATTTCAAAACCTTACATTTGCAAAACTCAAACTAGTGTTTATTTTGTTTTCCATTGAATTAGTACGTTGTGTGCTTTATTTCATTGAAAAATAAAAAAATATATTTGCATTATTTTATTGTATCGAAAGTGAAACGTTCCTTTACATAACTAGCATTTGTCAATTTAGGAAGGAATTTCATTTTCAATTGATTGCATTAAGGGCATTAGAAGTTTCTTCACATATTTTACTTTCTTTCTTGTTGGAAATATTTCTATCCTTCCTATAATTAGCATTCATCGAATTGAAATGATGTTCATTTGCATATAGTTTTCATTTAGGAAGTTGAGCTCCAAATTCGATAGGGCTTGGAAATTGAAATCGAATTCAAGATTAACTTTAAAATTTACTCAATGAAACTAAGGCAACTTTGAAACCTAATGCAATATTTCTAGTGGTCTAGGCTAGAGACGTGTTCCGGCATCTTAAAACCTAGTAGTTGTCACTCGCCTATTGGCTTTAGACAGCGCTAGTACGAACTTGAGCTCCCCATACCATCACATATATAAAGGGAGACCCCTATAGGTTACAATCCTTTTATCCATAGGAAGCCGAGTCTACCACCTTGTAACCATGATACATCGAACACAGCATTCGGGGAGACTACCTGAACGTACATCAAGTCCTTGGTCATTTCTCTTTCATTTGATCACCAAGGTGTATATGGCAGTTCACGGAAACCTAGTACACCCTCTTGCTTAAAATTCTTGAGAAGTCATTTCGATATTTTCATGACTCTTTAAAGAAGAGAAGAGATCTTAGAGCACTTGTCCTTTCACGCTCGTTTCGAATTGAAAGTCACTAGAGTCATATTTTTCCTATATCTTGACACTTAAAACATGAAACAATGCATTTTGGTTTCAATGTTATAAAATTCATCACCTACGATCACACACCCATTAAAAGTTTCATGCTTGGCCTGACTGATTTCTTTGGTTCTTGTTTTTCCACCTTCGATTGGTTATCTCTTTGTTGGTCACTTTAATTGTTTATTGAATTAAACAATTCAATTGCTACATAAATTGTCAACCCAGGGAAGTATATTTATTTCAAAGGCAATCACTCATTGTATATGCTCAATCTCAAAAGAAATGAAATGTTGTAGTAAAAATTACACTAATCACACCTTGCTTCAAAAAACTGAAGTCTGCTTGAGTTACAGCAAAGACAAACTTTCTATTGTAGACAATTACCAAAAGAATCCTGGATTCCATTAAAATGACAACATCTAGGAAAGGAAACCAATCTGCAAAAGGAAAGACCAATTATGCTATAACAGAGAACAGTACCCTATTCCCCAAGTAGGAATCTTCAACACTTGTTTCTGATTACAAAGCTTTCATAAACTTATTCTGCAAAAAATATTGCCAATTAAAATAATCCACAATTACCTAGGAATGAATTGTATGAAATCAATGCAACAAGTAATGGAAACAGAGCTTCAACAATAAACAACATAATTCCAACACTACATAAATGAATTAAGAAAATAGAGTTTAACAAGGCATAAATAAAAAGAACAGTTAACAAACTACAGGAATAAATGGGTGAATCTTGTGAAGAAGGTAGGCCCTTCCCTTCTCACAAGATTCCCCAGAGGAAGGAATTAAAATGAAATGCTCAGAACAAAATTTTGTTCATCTGTCGAAAGCAAAATATTACAAAGGATTCACATTCCTTCGCTGTTAAAAAATAAACCTCCCATGGTCTCTAATTGTCCCTCTAATGTTGATGTCTCCTATTTTTAAAGAGGAGAAATCTATTACAATTGATTTACATTATAGAAATCATATTTTTAACCCAATCTGATCTTCTATACTGAAATAGGAACTTCCTTTTCTTCCATAGAAAAATGTTGTTACAATGGTTATGGTACTAGCTTCAAAATAGCCCGTGTAACAACTTCCTTACTTTTATTTTCTTGTTGTCGTCATGCTTGAAATACTGCTTCAAAATCGCAAATCATGAGTTGTTTCAGCAATGGGATTTGCGTACCATGTTGATTGTTTCAGCAATGCAGTCTTCAGACAGCCACGATAGATTATCTGTAGTCTTCCAACTGTCTCAGCAACTATATATCTTCGATTAATGATTAAATCTGAAAGTAATGTAAAATTATATGTAAAACAAGTTAGACATATAGTAAAGAGAAGAAGGCTATATACTTTTGGAAGAATGGATGAAAGTGGTAGCATAAGCTTTAAATATGGACTGGAAAAGAGTGGAATGATAACAAAATGTATGGTCAAAATGGTACATTATGGGGTCCTAACATCCCCCCCAACTGAAAGGGTTGCATGTCCTCGGGAAAATTTAGTCTGAGTAAGAGTCCGGATACTGGCTTTTAGCATGAAAATTACTTAGGCAGTAGCTATGGAAGGTGCTATCTGTTAAAGCTCTGAATCCTTGCACTTTTTGAAATCTTTTCCAAGCTGTTGCTTCATCCTTGTTAGCCAACCTATAATTAGCATGATATTATTCTGTTAGCATCCATAAAATAGGAAAATTAAAGTGGTGCCCTATCCACTTTTCAGCACTTTGCTGAACACATATGATATAATTGGGTACTCTAGACAATGCAGTTTCAAGTTTAGTAGGGCTAAAAGGATTATAATTCTACCTCTCCTTAGAGTATTGTGTCCAAAACATATTTTTTGAGAATCTGGGAGTACTGAAGCTTGTAATTGTTGTATATGTTCAGTCATTCCTGGCTTCTACAAAAATTGATGATATTCTGCCACAAAGATGGCAGGGTTCTAAGGTTCTGACCTTATTTAGAGAAGGCAGTTGTCTTCGTTATGCCTGGTTACAAGAAAATTAGTCTGCCATGTAATCTGATTAGCAAGAAAAGAGGCAAATGCCCTAATCTGAATATCACCAACAAGAGGGTTAAGATTAAATTTTCTATTTTTAGCGATGGATTCATTGTGAAGGTACAAATTACATAGTAAGTGTTGATCACTGGTGGAGGCTTCTGGGAATTTTTTCACAAACTATTCAGATGTAAGCACCTCATGGGATCTTCCATCTTTGACTGCTTTCAACTGAAAATAAACAAGGTGTTCTGAGAGAAATAAAGAGAAATTTAGAGATGGTTTCCTAGTAGCCAATAATTTTTGTACCAGTTGAAACATTAGGATCAATTTTCCTTTTAGCTCTTTATTCTCCTTCTTCTAAATTCTAGATTGCTGGAGTGTCTCCTCCAAGATCTCCCAGTTAGAATATGTATGATTCTGCCAAACCAATTTGTGGTGCTGCAAGGTTTTATCTTGCGAAATGACATACTGTTTCCTCCACTTTTTCATTATTTCCATCTCATTCCATGGTTTAGTTTGTGTTCCATCATTGCAAGTGGTAGGATGAGCCATATTCTGAGTAGCAGAATCAGTTACAGTAGGGCAAGATACTTATACATCAACTTCTTTTTCTAAAATTTTTGAAGTCCCCACTGGTTCTTATGTAATAGTAGGGCATTCTTCTCTGACTACAGAAGATGTACATGCTCTTGACATTGGAACTTGAACTATCTTATATCCTACTTTCTAATAGATTTTTCCACATTGATTGCACATATATTCTTTATATGGATCATTTTCTGTATGTTTGTCTGCCATGGATGTTGTATGGGCTAGGGTATAAAAATTTAGCTCTGTTTCATAGGCTTCCCTTGCCATTACCAATTCTCACTTATAAGCTTCTAATTATGATTTTAAAAATTCATTTTCTTGTAAGAGGGAGGCCATAGTGACTGGGCCTTGTGTATCAGTTGCATTCTCCTGAATTGATTGCTGTGTTTCAGCTCTAGCTGGTTCTTGTGTGACTGCTAGAGCCACCTCCTTTATGGCAGCTACTAAATAAGTAGCATCTTGGATGTCTAGTTCTTGTACATCGGCAACTGGTTCTTGTGTTTTAGCTGCTGACTGAGTATTTAGTTCTTGTGGAACAGCTATTGATTGAGTAGAAAATGATGTCATATTACCTCGGGCATCTGGTTCTTGTGTTTCAGTACCACAGGGTGAGACAGGTAATAAGTTCGGGGTTTGGAAGGGTGGTGATGTGTGGATTTTTAACAAAATGGCTGTGGGATCAGGGGTAGTAGGGATGGTTGTTGCTTTAGTAGACATCCTCATTCATCTCCTAGGTAAGAAAGTAGAAAAAGCAGTAGTTTTATTTTTCCTTTTATGAGAGGGTTGTTCCCTAGGGCTATCAGAGGAGGTAGCTATTTTAGTTAAGACCCTTGTTTGTATTTTTGATCGGGAGGCAGTTGTGATTCGCCTTTTCCTTTTATGAATAGATGAAGATGGTGGTGTATCGGCCTGAGAGTCATCACTGGGAATATGGACAATAGGATCAGATGATTCTGCTAAGTGGTGAGATGGACTTGAAGAAAGGTTAATTGGATTAGTTGGTTCTATGGATGGAATTGATGGAGGGTCAGGGATATTCTCTGGTTGCTGCTCGTGGGAAATTTTAGGAATTTCTTGAGGATGTTCAACAACTTCTTGAGGAATTTCAGCAGCTTGCTCAGGGGGTAGGGGTAGGTTGTTTAGAGGAGGGTTTTGTTGAGAAAAACCCCTCTGAATTAGTAGTTGAACAAGGTGGTGATGGGTGAGGGAAATTAGTGGGAATTTTACCCGTCTACAATAATATGACATATTTCTAATGCATCCAAGTAAATAGTAAGGAATGTTCACTAGTCTACCGTATCGTAAATGACTCATTAAGACAAAATCATGCTGATAGACTACCTGATAGCGACCTTCACAAGTGAGATCATTTTTCACAAATTCAGCAACTTTTGACCAAGGAGGCAGCAATGAGTGAAGTCTGACACCCCGGCCTTTAAGCTCGACGTGTTCTCCTGGTAGAAGAAAGTCCTTTTGTGCATTTAGAATGATGTGCTTTCGACTAAACCATTGAGTACCAGTGATCGATAGACCTGAAACTTGCGCTATGTTGCACTCTGATACTGGAATTCGAACTCCCTGAACAATAGAATGATCTTCCTAAAGATTTTGTGCAAATTCAAGGACCTGTTGTGGGTCAAACTCTTGAAGTCTCTGAAAATATCCTACCCAACCTACCTGCTAAAAAATCTGATATGCGTCTGGGAATAATTCAAGTAGAGCTATCGAGTCGGGCTCATGTTGAATAGCAGGTCCTCCCATAGTTAACAAGCTTTGGTGAAATTCAGAGTCTAAGAGCGAAGTTACCGGACATCGAACAGAGTAAACTTTGTGAATGAGAACATGGAGTAACGGTGAAGCGGCAAAGTAAGGGGTAGGAAAAATGACAGTAATTGGCATGCTATGAAATGATGGCATATAATTTTGATATTCCCCCCCAACTATGGTGAAATGATGTCTTTAATTGTGCAGAAATTGTGGTCATAATAAACAAAATCTTCTCTTTAAACCATAGTTTAATTGCACTTACATATAAAATTTATATACCTCATGTTTACCTTTGATTTGTAGTTCGAAAAATATAGTGCTTGTTTATAATGCCTCAATGGTCATAGAAGAACATTAGAAGCTTTTTGAAACATAAGGGAGATCATATTATAGGTCTTCTTGATCATAGGAGAAGGCAGTGAATGGACAGGATTAACACAAGGAATAAGAGAAGTGAAACTGAAGGAACTAAAGAAAATGATTTCATGACAGAAAATGTTGCATAGTCATGTTTTTGGAGAAAGAAATGGTGTTTCAGCAACGAGAAAAATGGATGAAATGCTATTGAAAAGTGTTGTTTCAGCAATGGAAAAATAGAGAAAGTGTTGCTGAGGAGTGATGTTTTAGCAATGGGAAAATGGGGAAAATATTTGCTGAGAAATGATATTTCAGCAATATGAAAAATAGGGAAGATATTTGCTGAAGAATGGTGTTTCAGCAATGGGAAAAATAGAGAAAATGATATGAAAAGTGAAAAATGAATGAAGGGAATGAATGATGAAATGTTACTGGAAGATAGGGAAATGAGTTGAAGTGAGGGAAGCAATGCTTCTCAAAATGAAGCTTGGATCTTCTTGTGGTGAAATTTTCCTTCCTTGGTAAGCCTTTCCTTAATAAAAAATCTGCAAAATAATCAATTGTAACATCCCAGCCCTTGACACGGATTATTAGTTTAAGAAATATAATCTAATACTAAAAATACAATACAGAAAAATTAATTGTAATGAGGGGCAGAAGACTCCCCTAAAAATAGATAATGTGCATCTGCCATGCAAGTAGCCTTAAAATATTTTTTGGAAATAAGGCGCTAGTACAGATGAAGCCGATGACCATTTACTAATAGTGGTGTTTTAGAGTCATCAATTTTTAAGAGCCTTACTATTCCATTGGGAAAAATGACATCTAATTTGTAGGGTCCCAGCCATCTTGTACGTAGCTTCCCTTGAAAGTTTTCAAACCAAGAATCATACAATAAAACCCAATTACCTTTTTAGAACTGCTTATGCTTGATGATTTTATCATGCCACTTTGTTCTTTGTTGTTGGATCATAGTTGTCTGATGAATGCAATCTAATATTTTTTCATCCATTTCATGAAGCTGTTGCAACCTAGTTGTCTATACATCAATCAAATCAAGGTTAACAACTAAAGCAGTCCTTAAGGTTTTAATTTCAAATTCCACAGGAAAAACAACACTTTTACCATAAACCAATTAATAGGGAGAAAATCTTGTAGTATTTCTCCAGGTAGTTCTGTAAGCCGATAGTGCTTCAGGGAGTCTTTGAGACCAATCCTTCCAGTTCCCCTTGACTATTTTTGTTAGAGTGGCTTATATTACTTTGTTTGTACTTTCCACCTACCCATTGGCTTGGGGGTGGTATGGTGTAGTCATTCTATGTTGAATGTTATATTTCTGAAGGGTGGCTTTGAAACCATGAGAATTGAAAGGAGGTCCTCCATCTGTAACTAGCTCTCTAGGGACTCCAAACCTAACAAATATTTCTTCAAATAGGAAAGCTATGACAGCTTCTTCATTAGCTCTAAGAAGTGCTTTGGCCTCCACCCATTTATTCATATAATCTATGCAGACTAATATATAAACTCTTTGGTTGGATGGAGGATTAATGGGTCCTATAAAATCTAAGGCCCATCTTTCAAATGGTTCAAGTATTACCTAGGGGCTTAATGGCATTTCATCTCTATGATTAGGTTGACCCATTCTCTGACAGCTATCACAAGCCTGAACATATTTCTTTGTATCCTTAAAGAGTGATGGCCAATAATAACCCACGCTAAGAATTTTATGTGCCATTCTCTTATCAGAAAAATGCCCTCCGCAAGGGCCACCATGACAAGCTTTTAGTATATCATACACCTCATCCTCTCTAATGCATCTCCGGATCTCATGATCAAGTCCTGTATAGAAAATACACCCACTTATCCAGCTATACCTAGCACTTTGTTGAATGATTTTTCTTTTCTCTCGATGTGATAGGTGTGATGGTAACTTCCATGCAACCAAATAATTGGCATTGTCTACATACCATGGTGAGTGAGAAGATACTGCAAATAAATACTCATCATGAAAGGAATCATCTACTGGAGTATTATCATCAGCTTTTAACCGAGAAAGGAAATCAGCAACAACATTTTCTTTACATGGTCGATCTACAATTGTAATATCAAACTCTTGTAATAACAATAACCATCTGGTGACTCGAGCATTTGTGACATATTTGTTCATTAGACACTTGATAGCCGAGTGGTTAGTATGGACAAAAGTAGAGTAACAAGTAATGTAATGTCGAAATTTATTAATAGCATAAATTACTGCTAAAAATTCCTTTTTGGTAACTGTGTAATTGAGCTCAGAAGGAGTCATATTCTTACTGATAAAGTAGATAGCATAAGGAAGAAGGTATTCCTCTTGTCCCAAGACAGCTCCAATTGTAGTATCTGAAGCATCAGAAGATATATGAAAGGGAAGTGCCTAATTAGGTCCTCTCAAAATAGGATTTGTGGATAATTGATGCTTGAGTTCTATAAAGGCCTCCTGGAAAATATTAGTCCACTTAAATGTAGCATTTTTCATAAGTAACACAAATAAAGGAGAAGCTATTTTGGAAAAGTTTTAATAAATCTCATGTAATATCCTGCATGCCCTAAGAATCTTCTCATATCTGTTTGTGTTTTAGGAATAGGAAGGTTCTGAATGACTTGTATTTTGGATGGATATACCTAAATTCATTGAGATGAAATAAAATTTCCAAACACTACTCCTTCACTCATCATCATATGACATTTTTCGGTGCTTAAGGAGAGGTGATCTTGTATACATCATTTAAGTACTTTCTCAAGATTTTGTAATGCATCTTCGAAAGACACACCAGAAGGGGTAAAGTCATCCATAAATATTTCCATGGAGTCATTCAGCATATCAGAAAATTTTCCTATAACTACCCTTTCAAAGGTTGTTGGTGCATTATAGAGTCCAAATGGAATAACTCTATAGGAAAAGGTTTCCCAAGGGCTAGTAAAAGTGGTCTTATCTTGGTCTTGGGGTACAATTCTAATTTGGTTGTACCCACTAAACCCATCTAAAAAGGAGAAGAATTTCTTCCCTGACAAACTATCCAATACCTGATCAATGAATGGTAAAGGAAAGTGATCCTTTTGAGTGGCTTTATTTAAGGCTCTATAATCTACACACACTCTCCATTTCCCATTTTTCTTAGGAACTATTACCAATGGGGACACCCATTCACTGTCAGATACAAGGTATATAAATCCCGCATTAAGAAATTTCTGAAGTTCCTCTTTATCAATTTCCCTTAAATTAGGGTTCATTCGTCATTGGGGTTGACAGAATGGTCGACAACCTTCCTTGATATAGATACGATGAGTACATAATTCAGGGGAGATTCCGTTCATATCTGTATAGTCCCATGCGAATGCTTCCTTATTTTCAAGTAGTAACTTCATTAATTGATGTGTTTCAGCAACTGTCAAATTGGGGTTTATATTTAGTGTTTTTCCAGGTTCAATTTCTACTGTTATGCTTTTAGAAGAGTGGTTGATGTCTGACGAAGATCTTCAGGTTTAAGCTTTTCCTGGGTATCTGATTTCAAAAGTGCAGCCAGTTGATTATTTGTTTCTGGAATCACTGAGGAGGGTTTACAAATGAAATTATTAATTACCTCATCCTCAGTGGTATCTTTGAGGCTTAAAGCTTGTCCGATAGTCAAAATAGGTTGAATATAATGATCATCATAGTCCATCCATACAGACTTATCATTATTAATCATGGATGTATCATCAGGGTAAAGAGTAAGCTGCTTAGTTTCATATCCATTGGAAATTGTCATTGAACCAGATCTGCAGCTGATAAGGGCATCAGTTGTAGCTAACCATGATATTCCCAGAATTAAAGGATGTCCCCCCAACTTTTTTTTAGTCTGTAACACCACAAAGTCAGCTGGGTAATTCCAGGACTCAACCGAGATGACTAGGTCTACAATAACTCCCTCTGGTTTGATTGTAGAATGGTCAGCTAACTCTAGAATGGTTGGTGTATCTCTGATTGTATTCTTTAGTTGTAGAAATTGTGAAGTTTCAAGAGTAATAATGTTTATAACAGCACCTAAATCTACCAGAACTTGAGGGGTTATTTTTTTACCGATTTGGACTGTCACGGTAGGATGGTCGGGATCACCATATTTAACTAGGGGAGTTTTACCGAACATTAATGCAGATAGATCACCCATAACATGGACTGTAAGGGGATCTTTAACTTTCCTACCAGGTTTCTTAACACAAATATCTCTCATGGTTCTGGCATAAATTGGTACATCTCTTAGTGCCTGTAAAAGTGGAATTTTAACATACAGATTCTACAATTCCCCTAAAAGATTAAAAGTAGGTGGCTCAGGCATTATAGTTAAAACTAAATGTTCAGGGAATGGTGGTTCTACTGTTTCAGCACCCTTATTATAGGGTGTTTGTACCTCTTTATGTGAATCATGTTTTTCATTTTCTTCTTTATCAGAATCGGCAGAGGTAACATCATCAATAATGGGCTCAACTATTATCCCAGATCGTAAATGAATGTCATTACATTGTGTAGAGAAAACAGGAAATATAAGCTGGTTCTGAATATCAATAACTTGCACAGCTTTATTGTTGGGGTTAGGATTTGGTTGTACAGGTCGTTGGGGTCTCATCATTTGATTATTTGGTGGAGCACCTAACGGTAGAGGAAGTGGTTGCTGAAATTCAGGAAATTGATTTTGGAACGAGAGTCGTTGACCCCTCCAATTTGAATTCCATTGATTAAAGTAAGATTGTTGTTGTGGATACCAAGGAGTCCACATTGTAGGATCTACAAAGGGAGGGTTATTTTGTTGCATGGGTGGGTAATTCATTTGATTGAAGGGCGGGCATTGCATCTAGTTAAAGGGAGGGTAATTTTCTTGACTAAAAGAAAGATAATTTTTCCAATGATTAGAAGATGTAAATGGCATATTAGAGTTCATACTTTGTCCTCGTGGTTACCATTTCCTTCTCTGTGTCAATAGATAGTCTGCTTCAGCTTCTTCTTCGGTTGGTTGCAATGTTGCTTTTATTCCTGGTAAAGAAGGGCATTGTTGTGTTTCATGATATTTCTCACAAAGGGTGCAAATTGGCACCTTGTCCAATGGGCATTCCCTTAGTGGATGTTTATCTCTGCACTTGGGGCAAAAGACAGCCAAAGCTGCTTCTACTTTGGCTTGTTTCTTCTTAACCTGCAAGGTGTAAATTTGTGAAGCAAAAGAACTTAACATTTCAGTTTTAAATTCTTCAAGTAAATTACCTATTTTGGCTCTTGTTGCTCCTCCACTAGTTGACTTTTAAACTCTTGAATATGTGGTATCTCTATTGTTTGACCTGTTCCTTGCAACTCCTTTTGAACATCTTTTACAGAGGTTAACAATTTCATCATATGATTCTTTAGATATGTCCCCTTTTCCAAGCATATTTAGCATATCTAAACAGTCATCCCTTACCCCTTTCAGTAATATTGTTTTAAGAATATCTTTACTTACATTGGGATGATTGGATCTCTACAAATTTTATTGTAGTGTTTCCACAAATTCCTCCAGATTTTCGTCCTCCTTTTGTACCATCTTAAATAGTTCCTCTCTTTTTTCTCTTGTCCGACAATAGTCTTCATATTTAAGCAGAAAATTTGTTTCATCTGTTCCCATGTTGTGATTACATGGCCTCCAAGACTCATGAACCACCTTAATGCATTTCCTTTTAGTGTTTCTAGAAATAGCTTCAACTTCTGGGCATTAGTAACATAATCATAACTTCTTCATAATATATCAAATTCAAAACAAAATTCGTCAGGATCTTCAGAAGATAAACCATGGAAGTTAGGTAAGGATGAAAGTGGGATATTCTTCATGGGAGTTTCTCCTCTAGGGAGATCACCAATAGGAAATCCCAAGGTAGAGAGAGAATTCTCATCTTTTCCCTCTCCTTCAGAATCTACTTGTCCTCCATCGAAGAATCCTTCATTGTTCCCTTCCATTGTTTGATCTTCTACTGCACTTGCTCGATCCTCAATGTTTTCTACTAGCTCCTCAATGTTTTCCACTGGCTTTTCAACATTTCTTGTTGATTCCTCAACGTTTTCTGTTGGTTCTTCAATTCTTTCTAATGGCTCTTCAACACTTTCTCTTGGTTCCTCAACGTTTCCTGCTGGTTCTTCAACACTTGCTACTGGTTCCTCAATGTTCTCGAGGCTCACAAATTCTTATGTTCCATAATTAGATTGAGGGGAGTGTTGAGGCTTTGGCCTTTGAGAGCTTAGTCTCTGAAAAGATTTATCTTTTGATATGATTTTGTCAATAAAGGTATTTCTTCCTCCCCTTCCTTTGCCCTTGCCACCTACGGGGTTAGTTTTCTTATGGGTTCCGCATCCTCTCATGAAATCTACACATCTGAAAGAAAGACATTAATGCTTTTGAAATCTATAATTTCCTTCCCCAGCAATGGCGCAAAAATGTTGGTCACTTTAATTTTTTATTGAATTAAACAATTCAAGTGCTACATAAATTGTCAACCCAGGGAAGTCTATTTATTTCAAAGGCAATCACACACTATATATGCTCAATCTCAAAAACAATGAAATGTTGTAGTAAAAATTACACTAATCACACCTTTCTTCAAAAAACTGAAGTCTACTTGAGTTACAATAAAGACAATCTTTCTATTGCAGACAATTACCAAAAGAATCCTGGATTACATTAAAAAGACAACATCTAGGAAAGGAAACCAATCTACAAAAGCAAAGACCAATTATGCTATAACAGAGAACAGGACCCTATTCCCCAAGTAGGAATCTTCAGCGCCTGTTTCTGATTACCAAGCTTTCACAAACTCATTCTGTAAACAAGATTTCCAATTAAAATAATCCACAATTACCTAGGAATGAATTGTTTGAAATTAATGCAACAAGTAATGGAAACAGAGCTTCAGCAAGAAACAACAGAATTCCAATACTACATAAATGAATTCAACAAATAGAGTTTAACAAGGCATAAATAAAAATAACTGTTAACAAACTACAGGAATAAATGGGTGAATCTTGTGAAGAAGGTGGGCCCTTCCCTTCTCACAGGATTCCCCAGAGGAAGGAATTAAAAAGAAATGCTCAGAACAAACTTTTATTCATCTATCGAAAGAAACATATTAAAAAGGATTCACGTTCCTTCTCTGTTAAAAAATAAACCTCCCATAGTCTCTAATTGTCCCTCTAATGTTGATGTCTCCTCTTTTTAAAGAGGATACATCTATTACAATTGATTTACATTATAGAAATCCTATTTTTAACCCAATCTGATCTTCTATACTGAAATAGGACCTTTCTGTTCTTCCATAGAAAAATTTTGTTACAATGGTTACGATGGTACTGGCTTGAAACTGGCCCATGTAACAGCTTCCTTACTTGTCTTTTCTTATTGTTGTCATGCTTGAAATACTGCTTCAAAATCGCAAATCACGGGCTGTTGTTAGGATGAATATTTTGTCGAAGCATACGAAAAAATACCACTTTACCTACGCATAAAAAATAGCCCTAACATCAAATATGGCTGCTAATATCTTCAGATATGCGGCTATTTGATCAAGACAAATGCTACAAAAATCTAGGTCTATGCATAAAAAGACATTAAGCAGTAAAAATAAGGTTTTGCTCAATGCATCCAATAGACAAGGAAAGAACAATATTTTTGAAAGAATTTTTATATTAAGGGCACTTGAGAGGAAAACAAAAAAGGTCTTTCCAATTCTCCTCAGTGGGATAGGTTCTTGAAATTCCTCAGCGCTTCAGATCTAGCATTTCTCTCTCTTGTTGGTGTAGAAAACCCAGACAAACATAGAACTCAAAGGGAGCTCACAAAGAAAATAATGGAGAATGTGACACTGATAATGGCTCAAAGTCAGACCAAGGTCATAGATCTAGAGTGATCAAGTGGGCAGCAAAAGGTGACAAATGAATGGGAAAACCCTTCTATTTATAACAAAATATTAGGTCATTCTAGATCTTGGTGCATGATTAAAATAATATTAACCAAATCTAGATCCACCTTTTATGGAATATTTTATTATATTTGTTGGAGGGAAAAGGAATTTGATTTGGGTCAAATCCCTTTATTTGTAAATAATAAATAAATAAATGATTTATTTATTATTTTAAGGAAGTGGTTGAATGTTAATTAAATAAATAATCATTTATTTAATTATTTATAAATGATTTAGTCATATTTAACAAGGAATATTATTTAAATAAGATTTAAATAATTATTCCTAGAAAATAATAAGATAAATAAGGATTTATCTAATTAATTTCCTTGTTTTGGGTTAAATATCACCAGGAATAATAATTAAATTATTGTTTAATTAATTATTCCATGAGGAAAATCAAACAAATATAGATTTGTTTAATACTCCCTTTGGGGTTTCCTGTTTAGCCATAAACAACCTAATAAATGTGTTTTGTTAAGTTATTTTACATAGTGAAAGAAATTTAACATAGGGTAAAATTGGTCTTACATGGTGTACTTGTGTCCATCTAATGATAATAAGTTAGATGACCAAAAAATGGTGTAATAGATTTCCCCCTAGCATGCGAGTGTTAGGAGCAAATCATATGACCAAAGTACGTTGTAAGAACTTAATCACCAAACATCAAAAGGCAAGTCAGAGAGATAAATGGAAGGTAGCCTAATGTGTTGAAGAACTAGACCCTGAGGAGACGAGGCTTATAGGTGCAACAAGTCTCTTTTTATGAGAGGGTACCTATGCTAAAGGCGGCGGGGGAGGCATACCTATGCCCGCCGAGATAAAGTACAAAAGAATAGTGTGTCTAGTAAACAAGGAATCGAACTATAAAGTACATGCTGGCATAAACATGAGCCAGATAAAAGATATAATGATGAATCCCACATACATGATGTGCCTGGGATAACAGCCAGGACTTATACAATAATATCTAAGTACATGAGATACAAATACAACCCAAATGCCCCCTATCAACGGGGAAGGGCTCGCAAAATCTGACTGATACATGCAAATCAAAGAGGTGTTGCAAGTGGCTAGGCTAACATCATCAAATGTATGGAGCTACATCAAAGGCTGCGATGAAGAGGTCATTCGGGTAGGTGGGAGGATACCTGCAGGGCCACCCCCTCATGAGGGTTGAGACATATCACACACACCTGGGAATCACAGAGAACAACTACTGCATCACTGGAACATCAAGAATATGGATCTTGATCATGCTGAAAGAAGCTGGAGGTGAGAAACAACCAAGTCAAAGGGTAATAAGGACTCCCTTTGCATGATCCAAGGCACCAAACAAGAGTGGAAGCTGGAACCAAGGTACACTTCCCTCTAGACCTGTCCTTTGGAATGAATGAGCTAATGTCGACAGAAGGAGGTCCACCATAGGTGAGGCAATAAGGGATCCTCAAATAAGGCACAAGAGAAAATAGTAGAGTGACTGGAAGACTGACACGAATGATGATGATGAAATGGTGGGTACTGAGTAGCAAATAAATGACTTCCCTTGTTAAATCATAAAGGGAATGGATGGCCTAGCAACGACTAAAACAATATCACGAGGGATAGGGGACAATGGGGCTGAAGGCCATAATGTGCGACACGAGAGAGGGACCAAGAAATGAAGGATGGAGGACTATGGCGGGATACAAAGGGACTCAAGATAGACTCCATGAATGCAATGATGACTCAACTCGAATGCTCTAAACAAGGCGACTCGATGATGCTGCCACATAGTAAAGGGACTATTGGATGTCGAAAGAGGCTCTGTAGAACCTGAAGAAGGTGACTCGGGGACAGATGGAGTGGAAGGCTTGGGGTACTGATGAGACCGAGTTTGAAGGTTAAGGTCGACGATTAAAGGTGTATCAGAGTTCATCATGAGTATCTGGTAATCAGAAGAAGCAGAAGGGGAAGGCTGAGTGGCTACTGGTGCATGAGGTGGTTGGGTAGCCATGAATCCTTGCTGAGGGAAAGGATCAGTAAACACAGCTGGCTGAGAAGTAGCCGCCTTGGGGGGAACAATAGGGGAGGCATGTTATTCTTGCAATGTAGCCTGAGAATCCCACATCTGCTACATCTATGGTAATAGGGGACAATCGTGAGTGTAATGACTGTAAACACCGCAACACAAACAAGGATTATTTGTAGGAAGAGGCTTGTCTGGATTGGGCCGAGTTCCATGTTGCTGGTTAGTAGTGTTAGAGTCAATACCTGAAGGATTGGATCCACAATTACCAGGGGCAGATTGATTTTGATTGCCTTTCCTCTTTCTTTGAGAAGAAGGAGGATTAGTCGCGCCCTGCTGTGCAAATACTTGCCTTGGAGGGGGTGGTAGTTATTTTTGCTGGGGTTGAGAAGGCAAGGGAGGTGGAGGTGCAAATGATGGAGAAGCTGGGGCACTAGGTTGTGGATAAGGATATTGGGTAGGTTGGGCAACATTCAGGTAAGCAGGAGGTTTGGAAAAAGGAGGAGGCATGTCGTATCCTGGATACATGCTACCTAGAGGGGGAAAAGTGTTGGAGGTGTTGGCCCCTCCTGGAGGGAGACCATAGCCCATAGGAGGTTGAGCGTATGAATGTAAAAGAGCTCCAACCATACCGTCGGTAGAATGAGATGCCCCAGGGGCATTATCGCTGCTGGGTCTAGGGAGGTCAGGAAGGACGATATAAACATAACCAGAATGAGCATAGATGAGGTCATATCTCAAGGCTATTTGGATGGTGGCTTATTCAATTTGAGGGAACTAGGATGTGACATCTTTGCCGATGGCAGGTAAGAGAGATCTAAGGAACCATTCCATGTATGTTGAAAATGCAGCAAGATGATGGAGCTTAGTGAAATGAAGTTGCCTTCACTAAGTGGGCCCACAGGCAAATTCTGGCGCAAAACCTATTTTTAGACTATGTCTATTTTGAGACATATGGAGCATGGTTCGAGGATTCCAGTTTGAGATTCTTGGAGCATTGGTCATGTTGGAAAAAATAGATGAGACTCTATTTTTTAGGTCGAAGAGGTCGAAGTCTATTTTTAGACTGCCTCTCCTAAAAATAGGGAAGTCAAATATTATTTACCCTTAATAATATTTGGACTCTAAACAGCAGTTTACTCTCTTGGAGCACTTCAGTTCGAGCTACAAAAGTGGCTCATGCATATGACAGAGGAATTATGCTATTCCCAAGGGTTTGATGGCATCATGCATGGTTGACTTCAGTTGGACTTCAGTGGCAGAAGTTTGGTGGAGTTAATGAGATAGATAGTGGAGTTTTGTTCTGTTTATTTTAGTTGAACTAGTTGAGATTAGTTTAACTAGCTAATCAATTAGTTATGAGTGGAGTGAATTAAATGTTATTTAATTCATTAATTAGTAACTCATTATTCAACTCAAGAACACATCAGTTCACTACAGTGCATGATCAGTTCAGTGGAGACCGGTGAAAGAGGTAGATGAAAGGGTGGAGTTAGCTATCAGTTGTGACTATACTGTTGCTATTTGCAACACACAGATAGGTGGAGTAAGCCCATGAGGATTGCGCAGTTCAGGCTGTTGGTTTATCTATATAAAGAGGCCATCCCATAGCATTGAAACACGCAATAGAGGCAAGGCAATTGGCGGTGAGTTTTGAACCAGTAACCTGTTCAAAACTGAGCTAGATTGTGAGTAACTGTATGAGAAAGTACTGAGTACTTGTGAGGAGTATTGTACTGAGTTAGTTACTTGATTTCTCCATTATAATATACACAATAGCTATGGGGTTTTCAGCTATAAGCTTTCCCCATACATACTGTGTTAATGTGTATGATGATTTGATGTGTTATCGCTTGATTTTATTTCCGCATGTGTGATGATCTGAGTTGAGTTGAGTGGAAGAGATTATGTGTTGTGTATGAAGTTCAAATAGTATGTGACCAGGATAGTCTCGGTGAATAATTGATCATTATTCAGCAAATTTCTACAATGTAGACCCGATATTCAAAGGTAGGAGCTCGACATAAGCTCCTTCTTCTCTACCATTCATGGACATGAGTGGAAAGGTGGGTCGCAAATGATTGACAGAAAGAAGTCAAGAGTTCGGTACCAGTGTTGTATTGAATAGGGAGCTGGAAATAAGATAAGAAGGCTTGGGCAATGGTTGCAAAGGTGGTATGTGAAGAGGCAGTTTGATCAACATACCACTTGGAAGCTTCACCTGTAAGTGTGCATTGGAACAATCTAAGACAGATGGAATCATTAGTAATGGAATTAGATGAACACCACATGTGGAAAGATTGGATATGGTTTGAGGGATCTTCTCCAGCAAGGCCTTCGAACTTGGGAATGTCGGAGGGGAGCTTGGTTGGCATATCAGGCCAACCAACATCGTGGCAGATAGGATCATTGATCAACTGATTGAAATCGGGGAGACTGAGACCTACCATATAGGGGAGCAAAGGGAAAATCAAGGTAGTTCCCGTGGTGGTTCTGTTAGTAAAATTCCAAAAATTAGGGTCGAAGTTGTCGCTAGCATTAGGCCTTGGACCAGACATGGTGAAGGTAATAGGGGGAGAACCAGAAGTAGGGGGAGAACCCAAAGAATCAGAACAGGAGTCGGAGTGCGGAGCTGGGGGAGGACTAACTTGACGACAGCAGGAAGGAGCAAATCGACCAACCAGAAACTGAGGGTGAAGGCCAACAAGTCTCTAGAATATATGCCTTTGGGGCATAATGATGATGGCACAAAGGGAGGAAGAATGACCAACAAGGGTAGGAAGGTGCAAAATCAAGTGATCATAATGTCGAAACAAGGGCAGAGAGGTGCAGTGGCAATTGATTTTAAAGTCATTTCCTGGTGGTGTTAACCAAGCTCTTCTTCTCTTAGCCTCAGTGTGTGGCATGTGCTAATTTAATTTTTAAACCCAAACGTTTTGAGAGTAAAAGAACAAGTGTGTTGCGTAACTGAAAATAAATCAGCAGAGAACATTATATAATGCTGAAATAATAGAAAATTAACAGCTAACAATGCATCAATCTAACCCAAGAAGGTGGGTCTCCCAAAAATAGTCTAAAAGAGGGAAAAAATATAGTCAAAACAAACTAAAAAAGGGCCAATAGATCTGAGGTCAGGAGGGACAAGGATCTAAAGGAGAAATCTGTTGAAAAGAGGTGCAGAAAACAATAAAGAGGCAGAGGCAAGGTTGCTGCAAAAAAGGAGGAAATCAGCTAAAGGTAGAAGGTAAAAGGAGGGGACGCTTGAGGAAAACCCAAGAAAAACTATATGAGGTGATTTGAAAGGGAGAAGAGCTGATGTAAAAGGGATCTGAAGGTGAGGTATGAGATCTAAAAAGAAAAAGGCTGAAACTCTAAAAATTCAGACATCTGAAACAACTAAAACTCTTCCACAAAAAGTGGAGGGTATTAAAGCCCTAGGGGGCTATATTCCCACTTAAATGAGTAAAATAGATCATAAACAGGTCTAAACAGGTGAAGATAGAGGCTGGAAAACCGTGACAAAAGCTTCAGACAAACCTAGAAAAATTGCAAAAATTTTGCCGAAAAAAGTGCAGGTCGCAAGTTCTGACCTATTTTCTATCCAGGTCATAGATTTTGGGCTAAAAAGTATGTCCTACAGTCCAGGTCACAGTTACTAGGCCAAAAAGTGTGACCTGCAGCTTCGGGTGTCTCAGCGGCAGATTTCAGAAAAAGTTGTCGTCTCAGTTGCGGCTGATGTCAGTTACCTGCGCAATAGGGCCAGAAACACATGGAAGTTATAAACTTTAATGTTTGAGGGTTTTATAGGTGAAAAAAAACATAAAAATAGAAAAAACAAAAACCGGAAAAGAAACCCTATGGCCTGAAGTAGCTAGATATGTAGGAATATGAAAAATGACAGCGGTCGTAATCGAAAACCCGTGTGGAGTTGCTAGTTGTTAGTATGAATCTTTTGTCGAAGCGTACAAAAAAATACCACTTTAGCTATGCATAACAAATAGCCCTAACATCAAATATGGCTGCCAATATCTTCATATCTGTTGTTAGTTGATCAAGACAAATGCTGCAAAAATCCAGATCTATGCATAAAAAGACATTAAGCAGTAAAAATAAGAGTTTGCTCCATGCATCCAATAGACAAGGCAAGAACAATATTTTTGAAAGAATTTTTATATTAAGGGCACCTGAGAGGTCTTGGAAATTCTTTCATTAATGGCAAAAGGACTTGGCAAAGAAGGAGCATCTGAAACAAGAACAGAGAAAGAGTGCATTTACACAGAGAAGTAACAGTCAAGGAGCACATTGAATTCAGCAAGAAGGACATTTGAGTCCCTATGGAACTAATTCATGTGTGAACATATGTATGCATCCTGATAGAGGATAATTGAAATCCATGATAAGTAAGAAACCATATGAAGGGATTAATGGTGCTCTGTATGAAATTAGAGGAACCAATGCTAATACGGTCGAATGTGTACCCCAAACTAGTAGACAGTGGAGTTATATATATTCGTTGAATCTAAGACTGAAGGTAAATTGGGATCAATGCTCAGAATTGATCTCGGTCTTGTATGTGCCTTTATTGAATTGAGCATGTGTAATATATGAACATGTTCTTGATGAAGGAATTTTGAATCCCTGCAACCAACATGGAACTCGGTGACCGAATTATGTGAGTACAGGAAATTGAATTTTCGTTGGAACAACACTTCGGAATTATGAACGGATCCTGGAAGGGAAGTGGTGGATCTTAACAAAAGGAAGCGCGACGGAACTTGGAGTAAAAGGGCGGAACCACGAAGGAGGATTAGTACAAGCGGTTTTCGGGTTTCATCGCACCGCTTTCGATGGGCAAGCGGTATTCAAGAGGTTCGGAGCAATTCCATAGAACGAGCGACACACGTCCCTGAACAAATTTGTAAAATCATCAACACCGCGTGCCATCACGCGTTAACGTCTGACCAAGGAAGTCGCGCGATATTTTTGTGCGCCTTTGATCTGGAGGGGAGTCATCAGACAGTGACCGTATGAGAAAGATGCACAATGGATAACCACGGTATGATGCGAGTATGTGATTGAGTAATTGATTATACATGTGGGTCCGGTTCTAAATTATATTAATTGGGACCTTTTTAAACTAAGGTCTACGGGGTTAATAAAGGATGTTGAATATGTGAAGTTGGAGAAATATGAAACATGTGGTGTAATGAACGTGGGCTAATATATGCGTTGATCTCACGAACACATAAACCTGGGGTCGATATATATATATATATATATATATATATATATATATATATATATATATATATATATATTGGGGAGTTCATAACAAAAAGGAGGAATTGGATTAATATCTCAATCTCAGATTGAGATATTAAAAAGACTTAGATTAATTAATTGCTAGACCAAGGAAATAGAACAATGAGAAGTTGTTTGGGGCTTGGGTAGACACAGCTGGATTATCTATTTGATCCCATCTAGGAATACCATTAGCAGTTGAGTGGTTTTTACTCATGGTACTAATAAAGGCTAAAACTATATAAGGAGAAGAGGACTATGCTACAACGTGTGTATGAGGAGGGGTTGTTAATGAATAAATCTCTTTAAGAGATATCAACATGATTGAACTTTGATAAATCTGAATGCACCTATGGAGTTGATCTAGAAATAATGAATCTCTAGGAAGATCTGCAAAGAAATAATGGAGACCTGATGCAAGTCCGATGAAGAAATTGAGGAAATTTGGTGGATCTGAGGGTTGAAGTCTTTAGCATGAAAGTGAAAGTTTTCTGCCACTACCAGCTGGTGTTATATCAGGGGGTCGAAGCTCCTTTCCATGAGAGGTTGGTAAACAAGATCAGGGGATTGGTGCTCCCTTCCTGTAGTGACTACAAAATGAGAGAAGGTTGTAGCCTTCTGCAGGTGGGTGCCTGCGTGCTGGTATAAGTCTATGCCAGCACAAAAATTTTAAGAAGTTTTCTTTATAAGAAATATTGAAGATAGAGATGACAACAGCAGTGGTTTTCTCCCAAATTGGGTTTCCACCTTAAATACTCGTGTTCATGTGTGTTTCTTATTACTTCTTACTAAACTTCTGTTGAATGAATGATGCAATAATCTAAGTAAAGAATTAAATGCATAATAAGATCTCTGATAAAAATTTATCAGTCAGCTCAAAATACTGATTCACCCCCCCCCCCCCCTCTCTCTCAGTATTTTTCCCAACAATTGCAATCAGAGCAGGCCCTTCTGAAAAGCTTAGCCGCTAGAAGGAAGATCAATCAAGATGAGCAATCAATATGGAATAGTATCTATCAGGCCTCCGCTCTTCAATGGAAACAATTTAATCTTCTAGAAAACAAGGATGAGATCCTATCTTCAGTCTCTGGGAGCAGATGTATGGGCTATTGTTGAAGTAGGATATCAATATCTAGCTGCAATACAAATAGATCCAATGGAAAGAAATAATTATGAAACAAATGCAAAGGCGGTTAATGCTCTATTGGGAAGTCTAACCGAATCATAATTTGTCAAAGTCGTGCAGCTGAATACAACAAAGTAAATATGGGACAAAATCATTCTAAGTTATGAAGGTGATGCAAAGGTAAAAAGTGCTAAACTCCAAACTCTCAAAATTCAATATGAGAACCTAAAAATGCATAATGAGGAAAGCATTGCCAATTTATTTTTACATCTTGATGATATTGTAAATCATATGAGAAATCTGGGAGAAACAATAACCGAATCTACTTTGGTTGAGAAGGTTTTAAGATCACTAACGACAAAATTTGAGTCAAAAGTTTCTGCCCTTGAAGAAAAGCAGGATCTTCGAAATCTTACTGTGGTGCAACTTCATGGCATACTAACTGCATATGAAATGATAAGAGGAGGACCATCTGAAGTCAAAGAAGTCATCTTTAGAACTTCTAAAAAAGGGAAAGAAGTACAAGAGATAGAAGGATCAGGGTATATCTCATAAGAAGAAGAGGTAAATTTTGTAAAGAAACTCCAACTTGGTATAGGACGGTTCAGAGGTAAGCCTCCTTTCAAATTTTTTTCTTGTGGAAGAGTTGGTCATTATGCTGCTAAGTGTCCTCACAAAGAAACACATGAGAAAGGAAAGGAAGTAGCAATAAGGAATAAGAATCATTTTAGCACTAGAAAAAGTTACTACACTCATGAAGACAGTGATGGGTTATCAGACAGTGAGGAAGAATGTGAACAATATCTTAGACTTCTCATGGCATTTGAAAAAGAGTCTAGAGAAGAAAAGGATATTTTAATGGATGCTTTAGAGGACAATGATTTTATTGATGAAATCAATCAACTCAAAATATGCTTAGAAGAAAGTAAAATATCCATAGAAACTCTGAAAAAATAGCTTCAAGAAAAGGAGAAACATAATGAGAAATTAGAATGTGAAATAGTAAGTCTAAGAAAAGAAATTGAGAAAGTAAAGACTTTGAATCTTAGATTTTCTAAAGGATCTGAAACCTTAGATGAGATTATTAAGGTACAACGTTCTCCTCTTCTAAAGACAGGTCTCGTATATACCGGAGAATATTCTCAAGCTTCAGCACCAAATAATCTAAAAGCAGCTACAGCCAGTGCACAACATTCTACCCCTCAGCAAGGGAATAAAGAATCTTTACAGATAAAGCATGACCATCTCAATTCAAAGAACACTAACAGGAGTACCTTTCAAAGAAACACCAATCAACAGGTAAATTCAAGTAGAAGATTTCATGATCGCATAAATTTCTTCTTCAATGGACAATGCTTCTCATGTCACAATTTTGGTGATAAAGTTGTTCAATGTGTTGCATATAAAACCATCATGACAAGAGAAGCAAGGAAGAAAAGGATTGATATTGGAAAAAATAAGAATACATATAACAACTTTTCTCCTCTTCAAAATGAAGTTGAATGTGCTTATTGCAATAACTTTGGCCATGAAGAATCTGAATGCAGGAGCAAAGTTCAGCCAAAAGAGCATTTGTGTTCAAGCGCCAAAGTGTGGAAAAAGAAGGAATTACAAGTTGAAAATTGTGGAAAAGCTTTATTTGTAGAAGGTGAAGAAAATCAATGGTACATTGATAGTGGATGCTCAAAACACATGACAGGTGACAAAAACAAACTTCTTGCATATAGTGATCTAGAAAAGGAAAAGAATGTTACATTTGGAAATGATACTCATGCTGTAATTAAGGGAAAAGGGTCTGTTTTTCTAAAAGAAAAGTTGAAAGCCAATAATGTCATGTATGTGGATGGATTAAAGCATAACCTGTTAAGTGTAAGTCAAATGTGTGATCAAGGAATTGAAGTTGTCTATAGTTCAAAATAATGTGTGGTACATGATCTTGATACAGGTAAAACAATTATAAAAGGAAACAGAACTCCAAGCAACCTGTAAGTATTGAAGAACTGCAAAGAATGATGTTACTTGAGTAAATCTTCAGAAAACTGGCTATGACATAGAAGGTTGGGGCATCTGAGCTTCTCTCAAATCAACAAATCAAGTAGACTTAAAGTTGTTCGTGATCTTCCCAATATTACTCTACCTGAAAATACCATATGCAAATCTTGCCAATTTGGTAAGCAAACCAGAGTGCAATTTAATGCCAAGGAAGGATCATCAAGTAAGCCTCTTAAGCTCATTCATACTGACATATGTGGACCTGTGAGGAAAAATTCACCACGTGGTGAACAATAATATATCTTATTTATTGATGATTTCTCTAGAATGTGTTGGATTGGGTTGATTAAACACAAAGATGAAGCATTTGAGAAATTTCAGATCTTCAAAGCACTGGTTGAAAATGAATTAGATCTAAAAATCAAGTGTCTTAGATATGATCGAGGAGGAGAATATACATCAGATGAATTTCTTGAATTTTGTGAACAACATGGCATAAAAAGGCAATTTTCTGTACTTGGCACTCCACAACAAAATTTCATAGCAGAAAGAATGAATAGAACAGTTCAAAAAATGGCTAGATCTATGCTTGATGATTCCAGAACACCTGACACATTTTGGGGAGAAGCAGCACATACAACTATAAATATCCTTAACAAGGCACATGTTTTTGTAAATAGTGATAAAACTCCATATGAACTATGGTATGGTAATCCTCCCACTGTGAAGCACTTCAGAGTTTTTGGGAGCAAATTCTTTATAAAAAATAATGATGAAAAACTTGGCAAGTTTGAACCCAGAGCATATGAAGGAATATTTCTTGGTTACTCCTCTAGGAGTCGGGCATATAAATGTTACAATAAATGACTTCAAAATATTGTTGAATGTATTTATGTTCTTATTGATGAGTCTCCCACAGCCCCAAAAGAGGAAAAACAAACAATAGATGAAGACGATGATGACATATATCCTTCTACATCAAATAGGAATGATATAGACAGTGAACCTAATGAAGAACTCAAAGATGATTTATCTCAAAAAGCTCCATCCAGATATGTTCAAAAGAATCATCCAGAATATCAAATTTTGGGAGAAAAGGGATCAGGAGTACAAACAAGAAGGACTCTCGTGGGATCTTCTAGCTATCTAGCATTTCTATCCACTGTTGAACCACAAAATGTCAATCAAGCCAGAAAAGATGAATGTTGGATTCAAACCATGAATGAAGAGCTTGATCAAATTGAAAAGAATCACACCTGGGATTTAGTACCAAGACCTCATGACAAAAATGTCATTGGAGCTAAATGGATATTCAAAAATAAGTTAAATGAGAATGGGGATGTTATAATAAATAAAGCTAGACTTGTTTGCAAAGGGTTTGCTCAACAAGAAGGGATAGACTTTGAAGAAACTTTTTCTCCTGTTGCTAGACTTGAAGCCATAAGTATGTTTCTTGCTTTTTCAAGCTTCCAAAAAATCAAAGTTTATCAAATGGATGTTAAATCTACCTTTCTCAATGGTGATCTAGAAGAAGAAGTTTATATAGAACAAACAGAAGGATTCATTTTGGGAAATTATGAAAAAATTGTTTGTAGACTTAAAAAGGCTCTATATGGTTTCAAACAAGCTCCAAGGGCATGGTACTATCGTCTTGACAAATATCTTCATCAACAAGGTTTTTCAAAGGGGTCTGCTGATAGCAACTTATACACAAAAAATGAAAATGATAAACTATTGATTGTGGTTGTATATGTTGATGATATCATTTTTGGAAGTAATCAAGAGTCTATGAGTCAGAAATTCTCTTCTGATATGCAACAAGAATTTGAAATGTCTTTACTTGCGGAACTAGCATTATTTCTTAGCTTGCAAGTGCAACAAGCAACAAATGGCATATTCTTATCACAAGAAAAATATCTTAAGTAAATTCGGAACAAGTATGGCATGGAAGAGTGCAAACCTGTAAGTACACCAATGATAACCAGATGTAATCTCAGTTCTCAAGATGATTCTCCCACGGTAAATCAACCAGAATACAGATCTATGATATGAAGTCTACTTTATCTCACTGGGACTAGACCAGACATTATGCATGAAGTTGGGATTGTTGGACGGTTCCAAGATAATCCAAAAGATTCTCATCTTTAGGCTGTCAAAATAATATTCAAATATCTACAAGGAACTCAAGACTTTGGACTATGGTATCCAAAGAATGTTGATCTCACTCTTCATGCTTACACTGATGTAGATTGGGCTGGAAATATTGATGATTGGAAAAGCGCTAGTGGTGGTGCATTCTATATGGGGCCTCGGTTAGTATCTTGGTTCAGCAAGAAGCAAAGCTCTGTTGCCTTATCTATAGCAGAAGCAGAATATGTGGATGTCGCATCATGTTGCACTCAACTTCTTAGGATGATGCAGACCTTACAAGACATTCAAATCAAATTTTCACCTCCTATCTCCAGTATGTGTGATAATACAAGTGCCATCAGTATTTCAAAGAAACCTGTTATGCATTCCAAAACCCAAGCACATTCCGATCAAGTATCACTTCTTACGTGAACAAGTGCTTGAACAAAAGGTGAAGTTGGAGTATGTTCCCTCCAAAGAACAAGTTGCTGATATATTTACCAAACCTTTACCCAGGGAAACATTCGAATATCTCAGATAGAATCTAGGAGTAGTCTCTGCCATGCAGAAGATCATATCTACTTAAATACAGAGGATTAAATTGGATATGCGGATTCGCGTATATACACGAGTTTATACATAGAAAACCACGTATGGGTATTTGCTGACAAAAAAATTTAGTCGTGACATTCTTCACCACGAGCTTCCGTCGTTTGTTGAGTATCTCTCGGTGATGTTCTGACTCTCATATTTTTTGTTTCATTATCTAATGCTTCGATGAAGATGCCTTGATGATTTGTTGTTGAAAGTGTTCGGGATGCACAAGCTAAGGGGGGAGCTTTTGTCATATGGAAAGGATGCATTGTTGGCATTCTAATTATTTGTTGTGACTCGATCTCATGCTTGAGATTCTTTGGTCTTGATTGTATAATTTATTTCTATATTTTGATGAAAAGGTTATACCTATGATGTAAATTGTTATATTCGAAATCGTGTAAGGACTTCTTCAAATTTGTAAACCCACTTGGTTGGGTAATTGAGTCAAAATGTGTAAACCCACTTGGTTGGGTACTTGAGTCACATATGTAAATCCACTTGGTTGGATCATTGATGTAAGTATGAGTCCTTGGTGATAGGAAAGGTCATAGAGTCATGTACTTCATTGAAAAATATGTTTGAAGATTCGACATGAACTCGAGAAAGCATGGTAACTTCGAGTGCACATCGGATCTATGAGCTCTTCTTTCTACAAGAGAAGAAAACCCTTGTGTGGTTTTGATCCGCCCTTTGCCCTTGATGTCAAAGGGGAGAGTATCATGGTGTTTGAATAATGGTTATGATCAATGTATCTATCATGTTAGTGGTGATCAAACACCATCATGGTTGCCATCAAGTCCAAAGGGGGAGATTGTTGGCTATATGATGCAATGTGTTGTCCTTGATGGCAACCTACTTGATGAAGTTGTCCTTGATGGAAACTAACTTGATGAGTTGTCTTTGGATAAGCAATCTATTTGTTAATAATGTAAATCTGATGTATCTATAGAGCAGTTCCGAAGTAACAAAGAAAGAAATTCAAGTAAGTGCCAGAGTAATGATGAATTAGATATGTCACAAAGCATACGCGGGTTTGTAAAGTAAAAGTAGCGTATGTAAGCGGAAAAGTACGTACCAAGTAGCGTATGCCTATTTGCGCTCTAAATTTATAAAACCTGGGGACATTACCATGGTATTGGCCCACCGTATTGAGTGCTGGATAATCTATTTGATCCCATCCAGGAATACCATCAACAGTTGAGTGGTTTTGACTCATGGTATTGACAAAGGCTAAATCTATATAAGGAGAAGAATATCATAGTGCAAGGGTGTGCATGTGTAGGGTTGTTAATAAATAAATCTCTTTGAGAGATGTCTGCATGGTTGAACTCTCATAGATCCGAATCTATGATGCGCCTATGGATATGATGAAGTTTCAAGATCTCTAGATCTAGAAATGATGAATCTCTAGGATGATCTCAGTAAAAGAAATGATGAAGACTCGGCGCAATTCGATGAAGAAATTAAAGAAATCAGGGGTAAGTTTATAGATCTAGTCTATTCGTAAAGTTTATCTTAGATCTATACCGCCAGTTTGACTCGAAAAAAGCGCGTATATACGCGGGTTCACTTCATGAAAGGCGCGTATGGAAGTTAGGGTTTTTGAAGAATAAAATACACGCATACGCGGTTTGATGTGCGAAAGCGCGTATGTATGCGGCTTCGTAAAGAAATAGCAGCGTATGCTATTTGAATCAATGTATGTTCGGGGTTGAGTTTGTATACGCATATCCATTACGAGTCCGGGTTTTAATGAATACTTCACTCTGGGAAGTATTTCTGCATGGAATGGGTAGTAGTTTATTGATTGATCTGAATTAATAATGTACCTATGAAGAAAATGATGAAGAGGGATATCTAGATGCGACGACTATGTGTTTCCTAGATCCTGTTTATGGAATGTTTAGATATGTGATTTGGTGAATCTTTCGTTGAGTAAAGGGTGAAATCCGAGTTATATGTTTTGAAGAGCTTCATAGTTATGAAAATTCACGAGATCTATACGCACCAAAGGTACAAAATTGTAAGAAGTTTTCTTTATAATAAATATTGAAGAAAGAGACGATGACAGCGGTGGTTTTCTCCCGAATTGGGTTTCCACCCCAAATGCGGTGTTCATGTGTGTTTCTTATGTGTGATGGTTTATTCTGTTATTACTACACATGATTACTTCTTACTAAACATATCCGATGAATGAATGATGCAATGATATAAGTAAAGTATTAAATGCATAATATATCTCTCGGACATACGCAAGTTTTTCTTAAGTATATCCGCGTGTATACGTGAGTTGGGTTCGATAAAGTAGCATATGGTTTTTTAAGAAAAAGAAAAGGTGAAAATTTTTCGACTGCGCTCTAAATGCTAATTCACTCGATTATTTTCTCCCAACAATTGGTATCGCAGCGTGTCCTTCCGAAAATCTTAGCCGCTAGAAGGAAGATCAAACAAGATATTCAATCAAGATGGAACAACATCTATCGAGGGCCTCCACTCTTCAACGTAAACAATTTAATCTTCCGGAAAACAAGGATGATATCCTATCTTCGACTGCAGAACAGATGTATGGGCTATTGTTGAAGGAGGATATCAATATCCGCAGCATGCATCAACAGCATCCAGCGAAAGAAAGAATTATGAAACAAAATGCAAAGGCGGTCAATGCTCTATTGGGAAGTCTAAGCTGAAACGAGGACTTGTCAAAGTCATGCGAAATTTCGGATACAAAGAAAGGCAATATGGTACAAAAATCATTCTAAGTTATGAAGGTGATGCAAAGGTAAAAAGTGCTAAACTCAAACTCTCGAATTCAATATGAGAATCTAAAAATGCATAATGAGGAGAGCATTGGCAATTTCTTTTTACAACTTGATGATATTATAAATCGTATGAGAAATACGGGAGAAACAATAGCACGAATATAATTTGGTTGAGAAAGTTGTAAGATCACTAACGGCAAAATTTGAGTCAAAAGTTTCCGCTCTTGAAGAAAAGCGAGGATCTTCAAAATCTTACCTGTGGTGCAACTTCATGGCATACTAACCGCATGTGAAATGAGAAGAGGTGGACCATCCGAAGTCAAAGAAGCCGTCTTTTAGAGATTCTACAAAAGGGAAAGAAATACAAGAGACAAAAGGATAAGGGTATATCTCGGAAGAAGATGAGGTAAATTTTGTAAAAGAAACTCCAACTTGGCACAAGACGGTTCAGCAGGTAAGCTTCCTTTCAAATGTTTTTCTTGTGGAAGAGTTGGTCATTATCGCGCTAAGTGTCCTCATAAAGAAACACATGAAAAAGGGAAGAAGTAGCAAAAAGGAATAAGAATCGGTTTAGCACTAGAAAAAAGTTACTATACTCATGAAGACGATTGATGGGTTATCCGATAGTGAGGAAGAATGTGAACAAGATCTTAGACTTCTCATGGCATTTGAAAAGGAATCTAGAGAAGAAAAAATATAATTTTATGGATGCGTTAGAGGACAATGATTTTCTTGATGAATTCAATCAACTCAAAATATGCTTAGAAGAAAGTAAAATATCCATAAAAACTCTGAAAAAATCAGCTTGAAGAAAAGGAGAAACACAATGAGAAATTAGAATGTGAAATAGTAAGTCTAAGAAAATAAATTGAGAAAGTAAAGACTTTAAATCTTAGATTTTCTAAAGGATCTGAAACCTTAGATGAGATTATCAAGGTACAATGTTCTCCTCTTATAAAGACAAGTCTTGGATATATTGGAGAATCTTCTCAAGCTTCAGCACCAAACTATCTAAAAGCAGACTACAGCTAGTATACAACATTCTTCCACTCAACAAGGGAATAAATAATCTTTACAAGTAAAGCATGATCATCTCAATTCAAAGAACACTAACAGGGAATATCTTTCAAAGAAACACCAATCAACAGTAAATTCAAGTAGAAGATTTCATGATTGCAGAAATTTCTTTTTCAATGGACAATGTTTCTCATGTCACAATTTTGGTCATAAAGAGTACGTTCAATGTGTTGCATATAAAAACCATCATGAAAAGAGAAGAAAGAAAGAAAAGGATTGATATTGGAACAAACAATAATACCTATAACAACTTTTCTCCTCTTCAAAATGAAGATGAATGTGCTTATTGCAATAACTTTGGCCATGAAGAATCACGAATGCAAGAGCAAAGTTCAGACTAAAAGAGCATTTTCCTTCAAGCTACAAAGTGTGGAAAAAATAAGGAATTACGGAGTTGAAAATTGTGGCATAGCTTTATTTTTGTAAGGTGAATAAAACCAATGGTACATTGATAGTGGATGCTCAAAACACATGACAGGGTGACAAAAACAAACTTCTTGCATATAGTGCTCTAGAAAAGGAAAAGAATGATACATTTGGAAATGATACTCTCTAGCTTGTCATTAAGAGAAAAGGGTTTGTTTTTCTAAAATAAAAAAAGTGAAAGCTAATAATGTCATGTATGTGGATGGATTAAAGCATAACCTATTAAGTGTAAGTCAAATGTGTGATCAAGAACTGAAGTTTTCTTTAGTTCAAAAGAATGTGTGTACGTGATCTTGATATAGGTAAAAAAAATTATAAAAGGAAAAAAGAACTCCAAGCAACCTATATGTATTGAAGAACTGCAAAGAACAATGTTATTTGAGTAAATCTTCAGAAAAACGGCTATGACATAGAAGTTTGGTGCATTTGAGATTCTCTCAAATCAACAAATCACGTGAACTTAAAGTTGTTCGTGATCTTCCCAATATTACTCTACGAAAGTATCATATGAAAATCTTGCCAATTCGGTAAGCAAACAAGAGTGCAATTTAATGCCAAGGAAGGATCATCAAGTAAGCCTCTTGAACTCATTCATACTGACATATGTGGACCTATGAGGGAAAAAATTCACCACGTGGTGAACAATACTATATCTTATTTATTGATTCTTTCTCTAGAATGTGTTGGATTGGGTTGATTAAACACAAAGATGAAGCATTTGAGAAATTTCAGATCTTCAAAGCAACGAGTTGAAAATGAATTAGATCTAAAAATCAAGTGTCTTAGATCTGATCGAGGAGGAGAATATACATCAGTATGAATTCCTTGAATTTTGTGAACAACATGGCATAAAAATACGAGTTTTCTATAGTTGGCACTCCACAACAAAATGGTGTAGAAGAAATAATGAATAGAACAGTTCAAAAAAATGGCTAGAGCTATGCTTGATGATTCGTAACACCTGACACATTTTGGGGAGAAGCAACACATACAGCGGTAAATATTCTTAACAAGGCACATGTTCGTGTAAATAGTGATAAAACTCCATATGATCTAAGGTATGGTAATCCTCCCACTGTGAAGCATTTTAGAGTTTTGGAAGCAAATGCTTTATAAAAAGTAATGATGAAAAACTTGGCAAGTTTGAACCCAGAGCAGATGAAGGAATACTTCTTGGTTACTCCTCTAGGAGTAGAGCATATAAATGTTACAATAAAAGACTTCGGGAGATTGTTGAATGTATTTATGTTGTTATTGATGAGTCTCCTGCAGCTCCAAAAGAAGAAAAACAAACAAAAGATGAAGACGATGGTGACATATATCCTTATACATCAAATAGAAATGATATAGACAGTGAACCCAATGAAGAACCCGAAGATGATTTATCTGAAAAAAGCTCCATCCAGATATGTTCAAAAATAATCATCCAGTAATCTCAAATTTTGGGAGAAAAGGGATCAGTGGCACAAACAAGAAGGACTCTTATGGGATCTTCTAGCTATCTGGGCATTTCTATCCACTATTGAACCACACAATGTCAATCAAGCTAGCAAAGATGAATGTTAGATTCAAGCCATGAATGAAGAGCTTGATCAAATTGAAAAGAATCACACTTGGGAATTAGTACCAAGACCTCATGACAAAAATGTCATTGGAACTAAATGGATATTCAAAAACAAGTTAAATGAGAATGGGGATGTTATAAGAAATAAAGCTAGACTTGTTTGCAAGGGGTATGCTCAACAAGAAGGTATAGACTTTGAAGAAAATTTTGCTCCTGTAGCTAGACTTGAAGCCATAAGAATGTTTCTTGCTTTTTCAAGCTTCCAACAAATCAAAGTCTATGAAATGTTTCTTGCTTTTACAAGCTTCCAACATATCAAAGTCTATCAAATGGATGTTAAATCTGCTTTTCTCAATGGTGACCTAGAAGAAGAATTTTTATATAGAACAACCGAAGGATTCATTTTGGGAAATGATGAAAAAATTGTTTGTAGAATTAAAAAGGCTCTATATGGTCTCAAACAAGCTCTCAAGGGCATGAGTATTATCGTCTTCACAAATATCTTCATCAACAAGGATTTTCAAAGGGGTCTGCGATAGCAACTTATACACAAAAATTGAAATTGATAAACTATTGATTGTCGTTGTATATATTGATGATATCATTTTTGGAAGTAATGAAGAGTCTATGAGTCGAAATTTGTCGTTATGCGAGCAAGAATTTGAAATGTCTTTACTTGGGGAAATAACATTCTTTCTTGGCTTGCAAGTGCATCAAGTAACAAATGGCATACTCTTATCATAAGAAAAAATATCTTAAGAAAATTCCGATGAAGTATGGAATGGAAGAGTGCAAACTCGTAAGTACACCAATGATAACCAGTGTAATCTCAGTTCTCATGATGATTCTCACATGGTGAATCAACGATAATACAGAATCTATGATAGGAAGTCTCCTTTATCTCACCGGGACTAGACAAGACATTATGCATGCGGTTTGGGATCTTTTGGACGATTCCAAGCTAATCCAAAAGCGTCTCACCTTCGGTCGTCAAAAGAATATTCAAATATCTACAAGGAACTCAAGACTTTGGACTATGGTATCCAAGGAATGCTGATCTCACTCTTCATGCCTACACCGATGCGAGATTGGAACTGGAAATGTTGATGATTGGAAAAGCACTAGTGGTGGTGCATTCTATATGGGGCCTCGATTGGTATCTTGGTTCAGAAGAAGCAAAGCTCCATTGCCTTATCTACAGCAGAAGAGGCATTATAGGCTGCCACATCATGTTGCACTCAACTTCTTTGGATGATGCAAACCTTACAAGACATTCAAATCAAATGTTCACCTCCTATCTCCATTATGTGTGATAATAAAAGTGCCATTAGTATCTCAAAGAATCTCGTTATGCATTCCAAGACAAGGCACATTCCCATCAAGTATCACTTCTTACGTGAAAAAGTGCTTGAACAAAAGGTGAAGTTGAGTATGTTCCCTCCAAAGAACAAGTCCTGATATATTTACCAAGCTTTACCCAGGGAAGTGTTCGAATATCTCGTACAGAGAACGGGAGGTAGTCTACGCCATGCGGGAAAGATCGCATCTACTTGAATACGTAAGATTAAATTTCATATGCGGATTTCACGAAGGACGTCGCTATATACGTGAGTTATACACATAAAACTCGCGTATGGGTATTTGTCGAAAAAAATTTTTTTGGCTTTGTATTCTTCGACACAGGTTGTCGTCTTTCGTTGAGTATCTTCCGGTGATGTTCCAACTCTCATATTTATGTTTTATTATCTAATGCTTCCGATGAATATGCCTTGATGATTTGTTGTTGAAAGTGTTCGGGATGCACAAGTTAAGGGGGAGCTTTGGTCATATGGAAAGGATGCATTGTTGGCATTCTAATTATTCTAATTATTTGTTCCTTTCAAATGTTTTGCTTGTGGAAGAGTTGGTCATTATGCTGCTAAGTGTCCTCATAAAGAAACACATGAAAAAGGGAAGGAAGTAGCAAGAAGGAATAAGAATCGGCTTAGCACTAGAAAAAAGTTACTATACTCATGAAGACAGAGTGATGGGGTTATCCGATAGTGAGGAAGAATGTGAGACAAGATCTTAGACTTCTCATGGCATTTGAAAAGGAATTCAGAGAAGAAAAGATACTTTTATGGATGCGTTAGAGGACAATGATTTTCTTGATGAATTCAATCAACTCAAAATATGCTTAGAAGAAAGTAAAATATCCATAGAAACTCGAAAATCAGCTTGAAGAAAAGCACAAACATAATTAGAAATTAGAATGTGAAATAGTAAGTCTAAGAAAAGAAATTGAGAAAGTAAAGACTTTGAATCGTAGATTTTCTAAAAGGATCCTGAAACCTTAGATGAGATTATCAAGGTACAATGTTCTCCCGTTATAAATACGAGTCTTGGATATATCGGAGAATCTTCTCGAAAGCCAGCACCAAAATTATCTAAAAGCGACTGACAGCTAGTATACAACATTCATCCACTCAACAAGGGAATAAAGAATCTTTACAAGTAAAGCATGATCATCTCAATTCAAAGAACACTAATCAGGGAATATCTTTCAAAGAAACACCAATCAACGAGATAAATTCAAGTAGAATATTTCATGATCGCAGAAATTTCTTCTTCAATGGACAATGTTTCTCATGTCACAATTTTGGTCATAAAGATGTTCAATGTGTTGCATATAAAACCATCATGACAAGAGAAGCAAGAAAGAAAAGGATTGATATTGGAACAAAGAAGAATACCAATAACAACTTTTATCCTCTTCAAAATGAAGTTGAAATTTCTTATTGCAATAACTTTGGCCATGAAAAATCTGAATGCAGGAGCAAAGTTCAGCCAAAAGAGCATTTTCCTTCAAGCTACAAAGTGTGGAAAAAGAAGGAATTACAGGTTGAAAACTGTGGCATAGCTTTATTTGCATAAGGTGAAGAAAACCAATGGTACATTGATAGTGGATGCTCAAAACACATGACAATGACAGAAAAACAAACTTTTTTTCATATAGTGCTCTAGAAAAGGAAAAGAATGTTACATTTGGAAATGATACTCCCTGTTGTCATTAAGGGAAAAGGGTCCGTTTTTTCTAAAAGAAAAAAGTGAAAGCTAATAATGTCATGTATGTGGATGGATTAAAGCATAACCTATTAAGTGTAATTCAAATGTGTGATCAAGGAACCGAAGTTGTCTTTAGTTCAAAAGAATGTGTGGTACGTGATCTTGATACGGGTAAAACAATTATAAAAGGAAAAAAGAACTCAAGCAACTTTCCGTATGTATTGAAAGAGCGCAAAGAACAATGTTACTTGAGTAAATCTTCGGAAAAATGGCTATGGCATAGAAGGTTGGGGCATCTAAGCTTCTCCCAAATCAACAAATCAAGCGAGACTTAAAGGCTGTGTCGTGATCTTCCCAATATTACTCTACACTCGAAAGTATCATATGCAAATCTTGCCAATTTGGTAAGAGAAACCAGCAGTGCAATTTAATGCCAAGGAAGGATCATCAAGTAAGCCTCTTGAACTCATTCACACTAACATATGTGGACTTGTCAGAAAAATTCACCATGTGGTGAACAATACTATATCTTATTTATTGATGATTTCTCTAGAATGTGTTGGATTGGGTTGATTAAACACAAAGATGAAGCATTTGAGAAATTTCAGATCTTCAAAGCCATTGGTTGAAAATGAATTAGATCGAAAAATCAAGTGTCTTAGATCTGATCGAGGAGGAGAATATACATCGGATGAATTCCTTGAATTTTGTGAACAACATGGCATAAAAAGATAGTTTTTCCGTAGGTCGGCACTCCACAACAAAATGGCGTAGCGTAAAGAATGAATAGAATAGTTCAACAAATGGCTAGAGCTATGTTTGATGATTCGGAACACCTCACACATTTTGGGAGAAGTAGCACACACGAGCGGTAAATATTCTTAACAAGGCACATGTTCGTGTAAATAGTGATAAAACTCCATATGAACTCGGTATGGTAATCCTCCCCATCGTGAAGAATTTTTAGAGTTTTTGGAAGCAAATGCTTTATCAAAAATAATGATGAAAAAACTTGGCAAGTTTGAACCCGCAGAGCAAAGATGAAGGAATACTTCCTGGTTACTCCTCTAGGAGTAGAGCATATAAATGTTACAATAAACGACTTCAGAAGATTGTTGAATGTATTGATGTTGTTATTGATGAGTCTCCTGCAGCTCCAAAAGAAGAAAAACAAACAACAAATGAAGACGATGGTGACATATATCCTTCTACATCAAATAGAAATGATATAGACAGTGAACCCAATGAAGAACCCGAAGATGATTTATCTAAGAAAGCTCCATCCAGATATGTTCAAAATAATCATCCAAAATCTCAAATTTTGGGAGAAAAGGGATCAGGTGTACAAACAAGAAGGATTCTTGTGGGATATTCTATCTATATGGCATTTCTATCCACTATTCAACCACACAATGTTAATCAAGATGAATGTTGGATTCAAGCCATGAATGATGAATGTTGGATTCAAGCCATGAATGAAGAGCTTGATCAAATTGAAAAGAATCACACTTGGGAATTAGTACCAAGACCTCATGACAAAAATGTCATTGGAACTAAATGGATATTCAAAAACAAGTTCAATGAGAATGTGGATGTTATAAGAAATAAATCTAGACTTTGCAGGGGTATGCTCAACAAGAAGGTATAGACTTTGAAGAAACTTTTGCTAGACTTGAAGCCACAAGAATGCTTCTTGCTTTTTCAAGCTTCCAAAAAATCAAAGTCTATCAAATGGATGTTAACTGCTTTTCTCAATGGTGACCTAGAAGAAAGAAGTTTATATAGAACAACTGCGAAGGATTCATTTTTGGGAAATGATGAAAAAACTTGTTTGTAGACTTAAAAAGGCTCTATATGGCTCTCAAACAAGCTCCAGGGGCATGGTATTATCGTCTTGACAAATATCTTCATCAACAAGGATTTTCAAAGGGGATCTGCCGATAGCAAATTATACACAAAAAGCCGAAAATGATAAACTATTTATTGTGGTTGTATATGTTGATGATATCATTTTTGGAAGTAATAGAAGAGTCTATGAGTCATAAATTTGCTTCTTTTATGCGGCAAGAATTTGAAATGTCTTTACTTGGGGAACTAACATTCTTTCTTGGCTTGCTAAGTGCATCAAGCAACGGATGGCATACTCTTATCACAAGAAAAATATCTTAAGCAAATTCTCGAAGAAGTATGGCATGGAAGAGTGCAAACACGTAAGTACACCAATGATAATCGAATGTAATATCAGTTCTCATGATGATTCTCCCACGGTGAATCAACCGTATTACGGATCTATGATAGGAAGTCTACTTTATCTCCATGGGACTACACCGAGACATTATGCATGCATTTGGGATTGTTGGACAATTCCAAGCTAATCCAAAAGAATCTCACCTTCGGGCTATCAAAATAATATTCAAATATCTACAAGAGGAACTCAAGACTTTGGATTATGGTATCCAAAGAATGTTGATCTCACTCTTCATGCTTACACTAATGCGCATTGGGCTGGAAATTTTGATGATCGGAAAAGCACTAGTGGTGGTGCATTCGATATGGGGCCTCGGTTGGTATCTTGGTTCGGCAAGAAGCAAAGCTCCATTTCCTTATCTACGTAGAGACGCAGAATATGTGGCTGCAGCATCATGTTGCACTCAACTTCTTTGGATGATGCAAACCTTACAAGACATTCAAATCAAATGTTCACCTCCTATCTCCATTATGTGTAATAATACAAGTGCCATCGACATCTCAAAGAATCCGTTATGCATTCCAAGACCAAGCACATTCCCATCAAGTATCACTTCTTACGTGAACAAGTGCTTGAACAAAAGGTGAAGTTGGAGTATGTTCCCTCCAAAGAACAAGTTGTTAATATATTTACCAAACCTTTACCGAGGGAAGAGTTTGAATATCTCGGTACGTGATAGCTGAATAGTCTCTCGACATGCGGAAGATCGGATCTACTTAAATACAAGAAGATTAAATTGGATACACAGATTTCCTTAAGGACAATCGCGTATATACTGCGAGTTTATACGCAAAACCGCATATGGGTATTTGGCGACAAAATTTTTTCTACAGATCGACATTCTTCATTGAGAGGTGCCGTGGTCGTTGAGTATCTCTCGGTGATGTTCCGGCTCTCATATTTTTTTGTTTCATTATCTAATGCTTCTAATGAAGATGCCTTGATGATTTGCTATTGAAATTGTTCGGGATGCACAAGCTAAGGGGGAGCTTTTCTGTCATATGGAAAGGATGCATTGTTGGCATTCTAATTATTTGTTGTGGTATGATCTCATGCTTAAGATTCTTTGGTCTTGATTGTATAAGTTATTTCTATATTTTGATGAAAAGGGATATACCTATGATGTAAATTGTTTATTCGGTCATGTAAGTACTTCTTCAAATTTGTAAACCCACTTGGTTGGGTAATTGAGTCAAAATGTGTAAACCCACTTGGTTGGGTACTTGAGTCACATATGTAAATCCACTTGGTTGGATCATTGATGTAAGTATGAGTCCTTGGTGATAGGAAAGGTCATAGAGTCATGTACTTTCATTGAAAAATATGTTTGAAGATTCAGCGATGAACTCGGGGGAGCAAGCATGGTAACTTCAGTGCACATTAGATCTACAGAGCTCTTCTTTCTACAAGAGAAGAAAAACCTTGTGTGGTTTTTATTCGCCCTTTGCCCTTGATGTCAAAGGGGGAGAGTGTCATGGTGTTTGAATAATGGTTATGATCAATGTATCTATCTGTTGTGGTGATCAAAAACCATCATTGTTGCCATCAAGTCCAAAGGGGGAGATTGTTGGCTATATGATGCAATGTGTTGTCCTTGATGGCAACCTACTTGATGAAGTTGTCCTTGATGGAAAATGACTTGATGAGTTGTCTTTGGATAAGCAACCTATTTGTTAATAATGTAAATCTGATGTATCTACGGAAAGCGCTCTGAAGTAACAAAGAAATAAATTCAGAGTAAGTGCCATAATAATGATGAATTAGATATGTCACAAAGTATGCGGGTTTGTAAAGGCAAAGTAGCGTATGCATGCGGAAAAGTACGTATCAAGTAGCGTATGCCTATTTGCACTCTAAATTTATAAAACCTGGGGACATTACCATGGTATTGGCCCACCTGTATTGAGCGTTGGATTATCTATTTGATCCCATCCGGGAATACCACCGGTAGTTGAGTGGTTTTGACTCATGGTATTGACAAAGGCTAAATCTATATAAGGAGAAGAAGATCATAGTGCAAGGGTGTGCATGTGTAAGGGTTGTTAATAAATAAATCTCTTTAAGAGATATCTGTATGGTTGAACTCGATAGATCCGAATCTATGATGCACCTATGGATATGATGAAGCTTCAAGATCTCTAGATCTAGAAATGATGAATCTCTAGGATGATCTGCAAAAGAAATGATGAAGACCTGGCGCAAGTCCGATGAAGAAATTGAAGAAATCTGGGTGAGTTTATAGATGTGGTATGTTCTACAAAGTTTATCTTTTTCAGATCTATACACTAGTTTGTCTTGGTAAAAGTGCGTATATATGCGGGTTCGCTTCATGAAAGGTGCTTATGGCAGTTAGGGTTTTTGAAGAATAAAATACACAGAAGTATACGTGGGTTGATGTGTAGGAAACGCATATGTACGCGACTTCAATAAAGCAGTAGCGTATGCTTGTTGAATCAATGTCGGTTCAAAGGTTGAGTTTGTATCCGCATATCCATTCGAAGTCCGGGTTTTAATGAATACTTCACTCTGAAGTATTTTTCGCATGGAATGGGTAACATTTTATTGATTGATCTGAATTAATAATGTACCTATGAAGAAAATGATGAAGAGGGATATCTAGATCTAAAATGACTATGTATTTCCTATATCTCTGTTTATGGAATGTTTGAGTCGTGATGCGGTGAATCTTTGCTAAAGTAAAGGGTGAAATCGAGTTATCCGTTACGAAGAGCCGCATAGTTATGAAAAGTCACGAATCTATACGCATGTTCATCTCGGCGAAAGCACATATATACGCGAGGTTCGTTTAGCTAAAAGCGCATGTATACGCAGGTTTGTCTCGACGAAACGCGTATGGCACGCAGGTGTTCGGTGAAGTAAAAGCGCATATGGAATCTAGAGTTTTGCTAAAGTGTGGAATGAAATGTCCATCCGTTTCTTTGCTATCCTGCCAATGATGTATTCATACGAGTTTTGGGTTGTTTGAATGTTGAATATGTTTTGTTGATTATGTTGATTGAAGATCGGGTTGTTGGTTGATTGGTTGATGAAGTTATAAGTTTCGATTTGATGTATGGAGTGGGTGCGGTCGAAAATATGATGAAAAGTGACCTACAAGGTATGTTGTGTGGAAGTTGTTGGATCTTGCATGAAAATTGATGAAACGTGGTCCATGATGGTGTTGAGGGTCGAAGCCTTTAGTGAGGGGTTGGAGCTCCCTTCCGGTAGTGGTGGAGAATGAGAGAAGGTTGCGACTTGCGGGTGGGTGCCTACATGCGGCTATGAGTCCGCACCGATTACAAAATTGTAAGAAGTTTTCTTTATAATAAATATTGAAGACAGGAATGACGACGGCGGTGGTTTTCTCCCGAATTGGGTTTCCACCTTAAATGTCGAGTGTTCATGTGTTTCTTATGTGTGATAGTTTTATTCTGTTATTCATGCACTTTTGCTCTACTTTCGCTTACTAAACATCCGATGAATGAATGATGCAATGATCTAAGTAAAGTATTAAATGCATGATAAGATCTATGGACATACGCAAGTTTTCTTAAGGATATCCGTATCGTATACGAGTTGGGTTCGGTAAAAGTAGCGTATGGTTTTTAAAGAAAAAGAAAAGGTGAAAGAAGTTTTCATTCTCGCTCTAAATGCGATTCAACGCCTCTCAGTATTTTTCCCAACACCAATGGAAATTTCAGTTGGAAGGCTGAAGAACTTGGATCGGAAAGGCTAAGAGCACAATACGGTTGTGTGTCTCGGATTCGGTATTGTTGAATGTATCTAGGGAAGCTACGACGAAGAATTTGTGGGAAAAACTTGGGACTTTGTACCAATCTAAGTCTCACGGTGAACAAGTTGTTCCTATGGGGAAAGCTATATAACCTGAGGATGAAGGATGGAGACTTGGTGACACATCATTCCCAATGCCTTCAATGCTGTGGTATATCACATTTGTCATCTGTTGATATTAAAATCTCCCGAGATGAAGATAAGTGAATCGGTTTGTTGTGTTCTCTACCCGGACTCGTGGGACGATGCTGGTTTATTGCAATAGGTAGCAATACAACTACCTTGAATTTTGATGACATTGTCTCGACCTTGTTGTCGGAGGAAATGAGACAGAGAAATATGGAGGCCGCCGGAATGGAGATGCCTTATCTATACGAGGAAGGTCCCAAAACGAGAAACAAGAATAAGGTTTCAAGTGGGAGATCCAAATCTCAGAGGGAGATCTAAATCTCCTCGAAAGTTTTTAAAGGTATGTTGGAAATGCGGAAAGGAAGAGGCTGATTACAAAGGGAATGCGGATCTAAAGCTCCCTAAGAAAGGAAAGGGATGCGATGATGCTCCTTCTGCCCAGAAAGCGCTGGGATGAAGGTGGGGATGTTTAGTTGGCTTCATTCAAATACACATGTAGATCATGAGTCGTGGTTGATTGACTCGGGTGCATCCTTTCACTCACTCCCCATGCGAGTGGTTCTGCGAGTATGAGAAATATGATGGTGGTGATGTTTTCCTAGGGGATGATAGGAAAGGCTAGAATCGTTAGACGTGGAAAGATCAGGCGAAGCTACAAGGTGGAAGGATTAGAACACTTCCTAGTGTTTCGCATATTCCCCTGCATTGGCCATAAATCCGATTTCTATAAGTAAGATGGGTGATGCAGGGTGTAGAAAGTGTTCGAGAAATATGCTTGCAAGATGGTTTGGGGAGCACCGGTATTAATGCGGGGGAGTTCGAATCTGGAACTACGTATGCAAGCTACAAGGTAGCACTGTTATTGATGGGTGTAGCAGTTCTATGATTCATGACAGAGTGGAGCGGAAAGCCTAAGTTTGTCTCTAGAGAAAAGACCATGCTATGGCATCAAAGGCTTGGACATATTGGAGAGAAGGGCCTTCGGATACTACATAGAAATGGTATGGTAGAGAGGTATGTCTAATTGCTCTCTAGATTTTGATTTACGTGAACATTGTGTATATGGGAAGCGAATCGGTGAGTTTTCCTTCTAGTGCTAAGAGGGTGAACAAGATATTAGAACTTGTGCACGAGTGATGTGTTTGGACCTCGTGCCGGTCCTTTCCACCTGGGAAAGTTTGTGTACTATGTTTCATTCATAGATGACTTCTCAAGGAATATATGGATATATTTCTTGAGGAATAAATTTGAAGTCTTTGACATACGTAGAATTTAAGGCTATGAGTGGAAAACCGAATGAGAGAAGAAGATAAAGGCACTCAAGGACGGACACCGGTGCGGAGTTCTACAAGAAGGAATTTGAAGATTTATGTAAGAAGTGTGGTATAGCACGACAAAATGACTACTTCCATACACACCTCAGCAAAATGGAGTTGCAGTAAAGAATGAGATAGAAAAATGATGGAAAAAGGCAAGAAGCATGCTCAAAGTGGTGACGTTAGGACAAGAGTGCAGGCGGAGAGCGCTAAAGGAGACTGCATGCTATCCGGTTAACAAATCATCTTCATCGTGTTGGAGGACAAGACTCCACATGAGGTAGAGCATGGACTAGTAAGAAACCCTCTTTCACATCTAGGGGTATTTGGATGTGACGCACATGTACATGTTCGCAAAGCGCGAAAAGGACCAAGTTGGATAACAACTGCGAAAGGTGCATCTTTATTGGGTATAAGGATGGTTTAAAAGGTTACAAGCTTTGGAACCCGCAAACAAGGAGAAGCTGGGGATAGTCGAGAGGTGGTGTTTTAGAGAGGTGAGAAATATGTTGTTAAACATGAATTCATACCAAAGGAACACGAGGAATACATAGTTTGAGCTAAAGGAGGATGAATCGCATCTCACGATGTGAAGAAGACCTCGAAGAGGAAGAGCCACGAAACCTGCAGCTTTGTGAGAAGATCGGCATCGCGAAAGAAGACAACCAAAAAAGGTATAGTCCATCTAATTTATGTTAAAAATTTTTTCCTTAACTATAGTCGATGATGATCCTCAGGCCTGTCGAGGCAGGTAGACGTAGAGGATGGAAAAGCTTCTGGAAGGAAGGCCATGGTTGGATGAGCTGGCATCCTTGCACAAAAAAATGAAGCATGGGATACGGCGGTGGAGTTGGCTCGCCGGAAGGAATCACCATCAGAGAAAATGGGTTTTTAAAAGAAGATGAATGTAGAAGGCAAGGTGGAGAACACAAAGCTCGGTTGGTAGAAAAAGGTTATTCCGTCTGCCGGAATTGATTTTGGTGATATTTTTTCTCACTCTGCTACCAAAGTTACTTCTATTAGATTACTATTTTTATATGTTGTTGCTGTGCATTTGATTTTGAGATAGAACAGAGATGGATGCGAAAGACAACATTTCTTCGCGATCTAGAAGAGGAGATCTCACATGGAAAACAAATCTTCTGGAAGGCTTTGCGGGTGAAGGGTAAGCAGTGAACCGGTATGCGCAAAGGTTAAAGAAGTTTCCTCACGTACGTTAAATAGCTCACCAAGGATGTGGTATCGTAAATTTGATACCCATATACGAGGGACTTGGCTTCACTCGAGGCGAGGATCACTTTGTTTATTTTAAATTAATTGGTGACCGTGTTATTTATTTGGTCCCGTATGTGGATGATATGTTATTGATTGGAAATGACAAAGAAATTATCCAAGATTTGAAGACCCAACGGTTCTCCAAATTCGACATAAAGGATCTTGGTGCTTGCAAACTATATTTTGGGTATGAGAAATGAGATATACGATTTGCAAAGAGGAAGCCTGGGTTAGAACGGAGTGGGAAGTATGTCGAGACTATATTACGGAGGTTCAATATGCGGGATAGTAAACCAGATGAATGTTCCTATTCCTATAGGTGTAAATCTATTCTGGCCGAACGGTGTCCCAAGACACAAGAAGAGAGAGAAGGATATGTCCCGTGTTCCATATGCAAAGTGTAGTGAGGACGATGTATGCACGTGGTCGCGTACTAGACTAGACATTGCACATGCGAAAGGAGAATAGAGCATGGTTTATGTCAAACCTGGTGAAGAGACTGGACAACGAGAAGCCGGTTTTCGATATTTACGTGGCACTAGTGATTATGGTTTGTGCCACCGGGGAAAGACCAGGATTAGAAAGTCACTGTTGGACATTCGTGTGGTTTTGTTGATGCGTGTGGTGCAGAGATGTGGACCAAAGAAGATCTACAAGTGGGTATGTGTTTAGCCTGTTGGAGGCGCAATCGGCTGGATGAGTAAAAGACGGTACCGTGAGTGGCTCTTTCAACTACTGCGAGGCAGCAGAATACACATAAAGCCGGCACTCATGGAAAGCAAAGGGAAGCTGAGCTTTGCTGAAAAGATTGTGTTCAAGTATGGGGGTTGGTACAACAAGCTATAAGGATGAGAGCTGTGGATAGCCAAATTGCAATTTTCTTGGCTAAGAACGCTATCATTCAAAGCACAAAGCACATTGATGTTCAATATCACTTTGTTAGAGATATGGTTGGAGGCTAAAAGGGTGTTGGCAGTCAGTTGGACACTTTGAAGAATGTTGTAGATGCATTGACAAAGTGCGTGAGCACTCAAAAGTTCTCTTGGTGTAGAGAAACAATGGGTGGTAGCACGAATAATGACTAAACTCTCTGTGGCTCTGTGGAAAGAAAAACAACAAGTGGGAGAATGTTGGGTATGTGTTATATTCTTTTTCCATGACTAAGCACGCGCGGGGGCGGGCACGCACGCTGCACCGGGTGCACAACAGGAGGGTCACAGGGAGGTGGTAGCATCGTCGTGTCCGCAGCGTCGCCCGGCAGAAAAGTACGGTCCATGAATTTCTGCGGGTAGTCCATCGCTTTCCATGGTTTTGTGCATGGTTTTGCACATGGTTTTGCACAGTGGTTTTCGGCGGTATTATTTGTAGATCCGCTCGAGGAACTACTGGTTATGTTCTAATCCGGGGTTAATGGATTAGGGTTCATGTATGCTTACGGCATGTATACATATGTGTTGTAACCCTAAAAGGAATATAATGAAAAATCATGCTGGTGGTCTCGATTTGGGATCCAGGGAAAATCCTCTGTGCTTATCTATTTTAGTTTTATGCTCTCGTTATTGCTTTATTTTTACATCGTTACAAGATTCATGTGTAGATACTTTACGCTTTAGGGTTAAAACCTACATCATCGACATGATTACTGAAGGATCAACCTCGAAAACCAACATACTTTGAGGAAGAACAAACACTTTAAATAAAAAGGGGAATGTTGCTTGATTTTTAATATGTTGGTTGTTATGAAGAAGAAGCGAGGTTGAGCGAGACCAAGCCCTCACTCGAAGTTTGGGACAACTAGCATGGACATTTTATCCAAAGTAACGCCTACTAATTCTGTTGCATTTAATTTTTTCGGAACCAACCCAAGAAGATTTTGATGCTAAAATTATGCCTTTCTTCTATTTCTCGTTTCGTAAATTTGCCACTATTTTTCTTTTCTAAATCCCATAATGAATCATTCCTCCTTTTTCTTCTGAGAAACTACCCTCACACGACTTTGTAAAATCCCTCTTTCTCCCTTCAATTTTTTCCACATCCCATTTGTTTGTCCCCCTTGTTGGTACTATTCATGGAATCCACGCACATAATGTTCCTTCCCATTCGAAAATCGCCATCTTCCCACTTCTTTTATCCCTCATAAATTGATTGTAGAATGCGATGTAGTCGGACGTCAGAGCATGTTTCTCATGAAACACCAAAGGATGGAGAACATAGCTTCTCTTGTATGTTCAAAGGCCAAAATTATTAGTCTCTGCACAGAGCTATGTTCTCGGTAGAATTTTCTTATTACGTATGTTGGTGTCTCGTGTTTTCGATAGTTTGGAAAATAAAAAACAAAGGCAACATCAAAACCAATCTTTAGAGTTACGAGGATCTAGTCCTCTCATTTCTTAGAGATGGATCTCTGCAAATGTTTGTTTGCAAAGGTTTTATCTTGTGTGCTTTGAATATTGGTTTTAGACTAGTTATTAAGTGCAGGTGTTTGGTTGTTTTGTTTGGTTGAATTGATACAACAGAACATGAAAGGTCTAGGAAAGATATATAGAATGGAGAAACATCTGGTTCATTGGGCAATGGAGTCAAGAAGAGGTCATAACATACTCATCAATGGATATGGGATATCATAAGGAAAATCTAACTTGGCCACAGGATCCTTTGGTTTTGGAATGAGATGGACATCAATGATTTGGAAAGAGAAATTTGATTCTCAACGAAGGGAAATTGAAAACACTACTTGAACAATAAAGAGCTATTTGATAGACATGGCTAACCATGAATTCTACAAATCACACTTCAAGTAAATAATGACTTCAAAACAACTTTTAAAATGAAATCTAAGATTCAGGGAACACCCTATTTCCTCAAAGATTTTATTTCAAATGACTTAGAAAACATAAAAGATTCACTGATAATTACGATCATAGAAGAGGGAACACCTAAATACATCTATGATCATAACTATAAAGACCTTTAAGCCAACTGTTCAAGCAAGGACAAGGGGCAAGATCAAAACAGACCTCCTTGACTTACTGTAAACAAAGAAACTTCAAAGGGAGACTTCAATAACAGTCTTTAAGTGGCAGCAGATAGGTAGGGAGAACCATAAATCATGATGAAACCAACTATTTCGAACTATTAAGGAAATAAACAAGCATGAAGACTAAAGAGAGAGATTAAAGACTCTAAAATACTTCAGCAGAAGAAAACACAAAACAGTGAAGGACAAATAGGTCTCAGGTGCTTCCAAAATTCATTTCTTAGCCTAAAACTTTCATCCTACTGTAGTAAGAATTTATGGAACAAAACGAAAACAGGGGAAAACATTAAGCAATTTAGAATACTTCACCAACAGCCAAGCTCATGGATCCAATGATAGAGCCTTCTCAAGAACAAGCATGCAACAACATCATCAGGACTTCCAAGACTTCAATTTCTTCTTTAACTTCAACAGACTATGTATTATTTCAGAGAGTTTTAGTATTACAACTAGTAACCAAAAACCAACCAACCAACAATTTCTCATCTTCTACAGAAGTATTTATAGAAGAATGAGGAGGTGGGATCTGATAAAAGATCTCCTGGGTCAATTAATATAGACTAATGACTTCTAGGCCTTTGAGGGGCTCAATAGAGAAACGTACAAATATTCTCACTGTATTAATTGATTTACATTTAAGATTAAGCTCGGTGGGAGCTTTTGTTGACTTTTAAGGCTCTGTGTCATGTTGTAGTAACTCTACTGATATTTTTTGCATTAAATTTCTTTAGCGGAATTAACTATTCGGCTGCGCTGAGGCTAATATCTTCTTTCTGATCAATAACTTCGACCTCTGTTGGATGCTTATGGCTACATGTGGCACTGTGGTAGCTGAGAGGAATCAATTTGCCTCTGATGTGGCGGTGGAGGCTTTCTGTCTGATAGATCTTTTTTATTTTCCTTTAATCCTGTTTTAATTTGGAGGATTAGGCTTTTGATAATCAATCTTAGCCGTAATCCACCAAAAATGGTCTTCAATATTCTGTTTCTGCTATGGCAGGTCTTCAACACTGATATTCTTTTGATTGGTTTTTACTTCACTGTGTCTTATTGATGTGCAGGGCTGCACAGGGCTCATATGGCATCAATGCCTGTGAAGCAATTAATGAGACATGGATTCGAACCCTGTGGAATGATCTTCCTTTTGTGAATGAAAATCCAGAGGATCGTCACCCTCGGCTTTCATTTCCCTTTATTATAATGGTAAAATCCTTCGAAACCTATAAAATACACAAAATATTATGAAATCCTGCGTTTGTGAGGTAAACTGTTTCAGAGGGTGTGGGGAGAGAGCGTGGCCATTGGATGGCAACATCCAACGGTGGAGATATGTTTGCAGAGTTTAAAGGAGAGCAGAGGGAGAAAATAAATCAGAACAGTTGATCGCGCAAAGATCAACGGTGGGGATCACGTGTTTAAAATCCTCTTGGTGGAAGGCGAAGGGTGATGAAATAATGCGGGAATGACCTGGGATCGTCCGATCTGGACACGTGGATGGCCCAGATACAATCAGAGGACTCATGATTAGAGGAGGAAAGAGGGAGGGTGTTATGAAATTTTTTGATGCGATTAGATGCGGATCGTCGATCTGAGGGCCACATCAACGGTGGGGAAGTGAATTGGGAATCGGCGATCGGAGGTGGGCTGATACGATTGCGTGATCAGGGAAGGCCGATGCGATTGAGCGATTGGGGAATGACCGATGCGATTTATGCGATCAGGCCATTGCAATAGGAGGTGGGGAAAAAACATTAAAAATGCACCCAAAGGAAAATTCTGATGCGATAAGCACTGGCCGTCGGATTGGCCAACGATCAACGGCGGAGGATAGGTCCTAACCAATGAACGAGCGAGACTCTTTATTTTATACAAAAAACCAAAACTTAAATGAAAACAAAGGTTTTATTACATCGGGTGGGTTTATATTTATGATATGGATAGGCGCTCGACTGCGGGGCCTTTGGACTTTGTGGAAAACAAAAAGGGTTGAAGCTTATATAAGAGGGCTAATCACAGTTGGAGGTTGGGGCTTGGTCTTTCAATCTACCCATCATTAAAATCCTTCGATGCGACTAAGCGCTCAGATGGCTTAGCACCTGGTTCTAGGCACCAGGGCATATGGAGGGGAAGTGGTTAAGACTTAGCCCAATGGGGCTTAAGTCTGTAATACAAAGAGGTATTTTTAGTGAAATTTATTAAGGATTTTCTGATGGATTTGGGGGTTTCGGCAGAGTTTAAAAAGGATTTTTAAACTCTATAAAGAGGATTTTATGAAGGGGAAAAGGGGAAAAAAAGGAAAATGGAGGAATTTCATGGGGAAGAAAAGGGTAGAAATGAAGGTTAGTTTTGAGGTGGAAGGAAGGGAAAAATGGATTTTGCAGCAGTCTTTTCTCTATGGAATTAGCAGAATTTCAGAGTTAAAAATGGAAACAGCAGTGAAGATTTGGACAGAGAGCATGATGTCTTCATGAGTCTTCAAGAGATAACATTTTTAGCAACAAACTTGTTCCTTGAAGGCTCCAAAAATGTTTTAGCCACCATTTGATATGAAATTTTTTATTGGTGGCTAACAATGGCTCCACTTGGGGATGGTGACTTCTTGAAGGCATCAAGAACTTCAAACTTGCATTCTCTGGGAGGCTGATCAGTGCCTAATCCATTGGGCTACCCTTTTTACTTGGATGATCTTCTTTTGTTCTGAAAATGTTAGCAACCATGGAAAACAATGGATCTTTCATCAATAAGCTTTCTACCTACCCAATCCTACTGATCTAACATTTTTTCTTCTTTAGAGTGCACTTAGATTGACAAACTCTCTTACAACATTTTATTCTTTTGAAAGCAAAAAATCTAATATATTTATACTTCTTATTTTTCCATGAACTCAGATTAAACAGTTGAGTTCATATGCTTCTCTACCTAATCTACTAATCTGTTAGGATTAAACAGTCTAACAGATTTTTATTCACTATTTCTAAAAAAGAAATTTAAAAGCATACAAGTCAGGATTGGACAGTCTAACTTGTTGCTGATCTATGGCATAAAACAACAAGCTGCACATAAACATTATTTCGCAGAAAATTAAATAAAAAGGGAAGGCTTAAGATCTGAAAGTTAAAGCACCTCCTTCATCTTTTTTCAGCTTTGTTTTTACTTCTGTCTGAGCTGTTCTTTGCTTGTTTTCTGGTTCAGATTTTGAGATGATTAGAACCAGTTTTACCCTGTTTTGACTCAGAAATTTAAAACAGATGTGAGTCATTCTTGTTTGGAAACTTAGGTTCAGATTTTGAGCATGTTTGAACCTTTAATTTCTAGCCTAATCTACCTACTGATAAGCCATGATTAAAATTTTTGGCAAATCGAATTCACTAACCTATCAACAAAAAATTTAAAACTAATTAGTCACGATTAAGCTGTATGACTAACTAGGAGTGTGTTTTTAGGAGTGGCATTTGATCTTTCACACTTTCAGATTTTGTTTCTCTTTTTGGTATGGGGTTGTACCTTTCTTGTTTTACAATCTGCCTTCTTTTCTCTTTTCTATTGTTTTTAAATTTTTCTTTTTCTTTCAAGACAAAAAATCAACAACTAACTAAATGCTCAAAGCTGAGCTTTATTGATTTCATATCTAACCTAATCTAACTTGGAACATTTACATGTTTTAGCTGATGAAATCTCTTTTCTAGTACAACCAATCCAGCAAATGATTCTATGATTGGTCCTTCTTCATCTCTCTGGGCAAGCTGGACAAACAAGGCCACTCCCATTCCTTTTTTTTTTAGCAGCAGTGCTAAATAATCTTCTTTCTTTTGGTAATACACTACTCCTAATGACCTTTATCCCTTCTTCGAATGCCTTCAAGAAGTGAGCATAGGGATCTTGAAACAATGCCTGGTGAAGAGTATTTGGAAGACATGTTTCAACCAGGATCATCTCTTGTTTCTCCACTGGATCAAGGCAAAGATTCTCTTGAGAAAGAAAAACTTCCTCATCTTCATTGTCATCTGAACTGGAGGACTCATCATATATTGCAGCGTTATCCTCTTGTAATATTGGTATGCTCTGATTCAGTGGAATATAATTTGTGAATATATCATCATGTTCTTGAGCAGGGGTATCTTTTATTACCTCAATCCTCTCAGGAGAAGGCCCCTTATCTTCATCCTGCTCAAGAAATTCCTCTTCCTTTTTAATCTCAACCTTACAACTAATAGATTGTTGATTCCCAATTATGTGAAAGCTATTTCTGATGGATTGGATTGGCTGATTGCCGCTCTCAAGCTGATGATAATGAAATTCATGACACCAATCCACTGTTGGTTGCCCTGCATGATTAGTTTTTGTTTGAAGCTCATCATCATCATCAGATTGATCAGAAGTTGAAAAATCATTAGTATACACAATTTCACCAATCAAACATATTGGGTTATCAGTTTGTTATTTTAGCAAATCTACAAGTTTATTTTCTGTTTCAAGACAACAAGATTTAGTAGGTAAATGAGTAGAAGTGTTTTGTTCTAATAAAGAATTGAGGGCCGACTGTTTATTTAATATCTGATCAATTTCTTCCTCTGTAAAAAGAGAAGGAGTTTTCTCTTTGCTTTGGACAGAAGAACAACAGTCCTCTCCCTCTTGTGTTAATTGGTTTTGAGTTTGGATGTCTTCTTGAGCCTCTTCTAGGGAATCATTACTTGTGCTTGCAGGGGAATATTGAGACTTCTCTTCCTTTTCCTGATCTTTCTCAATTTCAAACAAATCCTCATGATTTTCATGGTAGTCACTTTGACCATAAGGTTCATGAGTTGTTTCAAGTATATTGTCAGGATGCCATTCTTCTTTAATAATCTGAAATGAGTCATGACATAAAGGCAGAGACTCTGGTTGTGTTGTCTCTTCTCCTATTTCAGATTTTGTGAGTTTAGGATGGCTTATGTTTTCCTCAGGGCACTGCTCACTATAAGTATTTTCAATTTGATCATGAAGTTCTCTTAATAGCATAGTACATGAAATAGATAGGAAATCAGGAGTTTCCTGACAACCTTCTTCATTGCTTTCTTTTTCATCAAACCTATCTTGTAATGGTTGGGTTTGTTCTTGATTTGGAAGAAGCATGGGTTGCTCTAGATCATCGCCATTTGAATTAGCCTCTACCCTTCAATTCTTTTCCCAAGCATGTACACCATTTTTTCCATCATGATCAGTGGCTTTTCTTTATTGTTTTCTCTATAGTCTTGCTCACCTTCTTCTATAAAGTCTTGATCATCATCTATATATTGCTTATGCTTTCCCAATATTTTATCAAGTATGTACACTATTTTCTCAATTAGGTCCAATAATGTGTTTAGTTTAGCTTCTCTATCCATACTTGGATCCATGTTTGTAATAATAGGTCACTGTATCTTTCAAACCAGTTCAGAGTCCTTTACCAGTGGAGTTATTAGGTCTTTTGGGATTGTGGAGTCTCCAGGTGGAAGATTTTGAAATTTGTTGTCCACCAACAACATGATTAGGTTTGCTCAATGCATTCCCAAAGGAGTCTACAAGGACTGGAAGGGTAATAGGCCTACTGGAGGCCAGTGGAGTCACCAGGTGGAAAATTTTAGCTTTTGTAAAGGTAAAATGTTTTATGGTTCCACCACCATGTTTATTATGAAGCCAAACTAGATATTTTTGGGTTTTTCTGAGTTTTTATGGTTGTTTAAAAGACTAATGAATTTATAAGAGCTTGCTAGGAAACTATGAACTCAGTGGTCCCACCGTGATTGCCATTATGTTGGTGTGAGTGATGGGATAAGTCCAGAAGGTGTTCTTTATCAAGTTAAGGGCCTAAAGAGTTTTAAGAAGTGTTTTCAAACCATTGTATTCTCAGTAGGTCCCACTGTGATCGCCATTATGTTGGTGTCCCGTGTTTTGATAGTTTGGCAAATTAAAAGACAAGGCAACATCAGAACCAATATTTAGAGTTCCAGGATCTAGTCCTCCTGTTCTCAAAGAGGGATCTCTCAAATTATTTGTTTTAGCAAAGGTTTATCTTGTGTTCTTTGAATATTGGTTTTAGACTAGTTATTAAGTGCAGGCGTTTGGTTGTTTTGTTTGGTTGAATTGATACAACAGAACATGAAAGGTCTAGGAAAGATATATAGAATGGAGAAACATCTGGTTCATTGGGCAATGGAGTCAAGAAGAGTTCATAACATACTCATCAATGGATATGGGATATTAGAGGGAAAATCTAACTTGGCCACAGGATCCTTTGGTTTTGGAATGAGATGGACATCAATGATTTGGAAAGAGAAATTTGATTCTCAACGAAGGGAAATTGAAAACACTACTTGAACAATAAAGAGCTATTTGATAGACAGGGCTAACCATGAAATCTAAAAATCACACTTCAAGCAAATAATGACTTCAAAACAACTTTTAAAATGAAATCTAAGATTCGAGGAACACCCTATTTCCTCAAAGATTTTATTTCAATTGACTTAGAAAACATAAAAGATTCACTGATAATTACGATCATAGAAGAGGGAACACCTAAATACATATATGATCACAACTATAAAGACCTTTAAGCCAACTGTTCAAGGAAGGACAAGGGGCAAGATCAGAACATACCTCCTTGACTTACTGTAAACAAAGAAACGTCAGAGGGAGACTTTAATAACAGTCTTTAAGTGGCAGCAGACAAGCAGGGAGAACCATAAATCATGCTGAAACCAACTATTTCGAACTATTAAGGAAATAAACAAGCATGAAGACTAAAGAGAGAGATTAAAGACTCTAAAATACTTCATCAGAAGAAAACATAAAACAATGAAGGACGAACAGGTCTAAGGTGCTTCCAAGAGTCATTTCTTAGTCTAAAACTTTCATCCTACTGTAGTAAGAATTTATGGAACAAAATGAAAACAGGGGAAAACATTAAATAGTTCAGAATACTTCACCAACAACCAAGCTCATGGATCCAATGATAGAGCCTTCTCAAGAACAAGCATGCAACAACATCATCAGGACTTCCAAGACTTCAATTTCTTCTTCAACTTCAACAGACTATGTATTATTTCAGAGAGTTTCAGTATTACAACTAGTAACCAAAAACCAACCAACCAACAATTTCTCATCTTCTACAGAAGTATTTATAGAAGAATGGGGAGGTGGGATCTGATAAAAGATCTCCTGGGTAAATTAATACAGACTAATGCCTTCTCGGCCTTTGAGGGGCTCAATAGATAAGCGTATAGATATTCTCACTATATTAATTGATTTACATTTAAGATTAAGCTTGGTGGGAGCTTTTGTTGACTTTTAAGGCTCTGTGTCATGTTGTAGTAACTCTGCTGATATTTTTTGCATTAAATTTCTTTAGCAGAATTAACTATTCGACTGTGCCGAGGCTAATATCTTCTTTCTGATCAATAACCTCGGCCTCTGTTGGATGCTTGTGGCTACATGTGGCACTGTGGTGGCTGAGAGGAATCAATTTACCTCTGAGGTGGCGGTGGAGGCTTTCTGTCTAATAGATCTTTTTGATTTTCCTTTAATCCTGTTTTAATTTGGAGGATTAGGCTTTTGATAATCAATCTTAGCCGTAATCCACCAAAAATGGTCTTCAATATTCTGTTTCTGTTGTGGCAGGTCTTCAACACTGATATTCTTTTGATTGGTTTTTAATTCACTGTGTCTTGTTGATGTGCAGGGCCGCACAGGGCTCATATGGCATCAATGCCTGTGAAGCAATTGATGAGACTTGGATTCGAACCCTGTGGAATGATCTTCCTTTTGTGAATTAAAATCCAGAGGATCGTCACCCTCGGCTTTCATTTCCATTTATTATAATGGGAAAATCCTTCGAAACCTGTAAAATACGCAAAATATTATGAAATCCTGCGTTTGTGGGGTAAACTGCTTTAGAGGGTGTGGGGAAAGAGCGTGGCCATTGGATGGCAACATCCAACGGTGGAGATCTGTTTGCAGAGTTTAAAGGAGAGCAGAGGGAGAAAATAAGTCAGAACCATTGATCTCGCAGAGATCAACGATGGGGATCATGTGTTTAAAATCCTCTTGGTGGAAGGCGGAGGGCAATGAAATAATGCGGGAATGACCTGGGATCGTCCGATCTAGACATGTGGATGGCCGCCCAGATATAATCGGAGGACTCATGATCGGAGGAGGAAAGAGGGAGGGTGTTACGAAAATTTCCGATGCGATTAGATGCGGACCGTTGATCTGAGGGCCATATCAACGGTGGGGAAGTGAATCGGGAATCGGTGATCGAAGGTGGGCTGATGCGATTGCGCGATCAGGGAAGGTCGATGCGATTGAGCGATCGGGGAATGGCCAATGTGATTTATGCGATCAGGCCATTGCAATCAGAGGTGGGGAAAAAACATTAAAAATTCACCCAAAGTAAAATTCCGATGCGATAAGCACTGACCGTCGGATTGGCCAACGATCAACGGCGGAGGATAGGTCCCGACCAATGAACGAGCGAGACTCTTTATTTTATACAAAAACCCAAAACTTAAATGAAAACAAAGGTTTTATTACATCGGGTGGGTTTATATTTATGATATGGATAGGCGCCCGGCCGCGGGGCCTTTGGAATTTATGGAAAACAAAAAGGGTCGGGGCTTATATAAGAGGGCCAATCGCAATCGGACGTTGGGGCTCGGTATTTCAATCTACCCATCATTAAAATCCTCCGATGTGATTAAGCGCTCATATGGCTTAACGCCTGGTTCTAGGCACCAGGGCATATGGAGGGGAAGTGGTTAAGACTTAGCCCAAGGGGGCTTAAGTCTGTAATACAAATAGGTATTTTTAGTGAAATTTATTGAGGATTTTCTGATGGATTTGGGGGTTTCTGCAGAGTAAACAGAAAGTGGAGGAATTTCATGGGGAAGAAAAGGGTAGAAATGAAGGTTAGTTTTGAGGTGGAAGGAAGGGAAAAATGGCTTTTGCAACAGTCTTTTCTCTATGGAATTAGTAGAATTTCAGAGTTAAAAATGGAAACAGCAGTGAAGATTTGGATAGAGGGCATGATGTCTTCATGAGTCTTCAAGAGATAACATTTTTAGCAACAAAATTGTTCCTTGAAGGCTCCAAAAAAATTTTAGCCACCATTTGATATGACAAATTTTATTGGTGGCTAACACCTACAATGATGATGATTGAAGGTTGCTAGGTCATGGGTTCAAGTCTCGAAGGGCTTCTGGCCATCGATGGCTATTGAAGGAAAAGAGAGGAACGAATAAAAATGATAGTCATTATTTTAATAAGCATATCACACCCATAATGTTCATGGTCATTAGTAGAGTTAAGTTGGTCCCAAAAACTAAACTAGGTATACACATGTGTTATAATTTCTTACATCAAATGTGATAGTCAATATTCATATCATGTATATTTATGCAAGTTATGGGATTTGAAGAAACACACCCTCGCTTTATGGGCTTTAACCCCTTTATGTGTGTGTGTGTGTGTGTTACTCAACATTTTATTAGATACGCCCTTCTACTTAAGTTAGGGTAAGGACTTTAGATAAACACCTTCCTTTTTTAAAATAATATGGGGATTTCACAATAGGTTTAAATGAATTAATCTTGATAAATATAAATATGTGTCACAAAAAAATAAATAAAGTCTTTAATGTCCCATTGTGTACATCTCCTTGAAATTTACAATAGTCAGAAATATATATTCACAACAAACAAAAGGTTTACAAAAACCATATACATGACATTTTACAGTCTTTCAAAATAACAGTTACCCATTTAAATCATGTTTACATACACTTATATGCATAGGTATATGCAACTAGGGAAGTACTTACGGTGACCCTACAAATGCAAGGTGGACAGGACAATGCTTACATTATATACAAGAATGTACCATGACTGAGACCATTAACACAATTCCTACATACTCTGCAAGATGACCGTGGTCATTATAACATGGCTTCTAGCTTACGTTGCCACATGTCTGATATCCACTACCTATTTGTTTCCAGAGAAATCCAGATCTAAGTGATTTGGAAAATGGCATATCTGCTACGCGCCCTGAGACCTAGATACTCAGATATATCCTTTTGTGGCCACATCATTAAGCCAAATCAACTTCCAAGTCATCTGAGCCAACTAATCCCAGTTTTCCACCTATCATCTCTGCCACGTGGTTGCCACATCACCACCTGTCTGAAAAAGTTTAATATCCAATGAATTTTTTAAGTGTTTCTTTATTATACCTTCAATAGGCACATATACATGGATACGCCTTCTAATGTGGAACCAAGACCAATATTGAACTATGACGTGTATGCCTTCTAATTGAATCTGGATCTAGATAATAATGTAAGCCCCAGATACATGAACACTTGAATATCTCTTGTGCATCTGGGTAAGTTTGGATATCCAGATATTCTTAACAATTGTGCCTGTCCTAGATACATAAAGGCCTGAATTCATGAACTCTTCGATACAAGAGTGCTTCCTAGATAAGTCAAGATGAATCTAGCAACTGCCTCTTTCTTCCAAGTGCCAACTTAGTTGCACCCTGGGTGCACCTTGGATGGCCAGGATTCCAGAATTCCTTTCATCCTTATCTACTTGTTAAACATGCCTTCACATCAAATCACCCTTTCTCCTCATTCCTTGGGAGTTTTACTAAGTTCCATATACCATTAGAAAGGTCTCTACGACGTCTATCCAACCAAACATTTTACATGTGCTTTTAAATAATTTACCCAAAAACAAAATGCATTAAAAATAGGTTGTTAGGATAAGCATCTGGTAGTCAAAAAACACAAACACGCCTCAATAACAACATCAACAAGCTCCCCTTCAAATTGTATTCAAGATAACATCAATAACTAGAATTGATACCAATGATTGGACCTAAAACCAATGACAAAAAAAAGAAACCTTCTCAACACCACATTGTTCTTTGCTAAACGAAATGAAGATATAATACTATGAAATTTAAAATTGCATTGACGTGAAGGTTGTTTTAGCCCATATATGGATTTTCTGAGTCTATAAAATAATTGTTTTTATTTATCTGAAGCAAAACCTTTAGGCTAACTCATGTAGACCTCTTCCTCTAGAACCCCATTAAGGAAAGTTGTTTTCACATCCATTTGTTGTAGCTATAGATCAAATGAGCTACTAATGCCATGCTTTTCCAAAGTGAATCCTTTGTAGAAATTGGAGCAAAGGTCTCAGGGTAATTAATAACTTATTTATGAGTGAATCCTTTAGCCACAAGTCTAGATTTATACCCATTCTATATTTCTATATGATTCCTTTTTGGTTTTGTAGACCCATTTATAGCCAATGGGTTTGTTAGGAAATTAAACTCAATCTTAGACATATTTCTTAGCCATTGAATCCAACTCTTCTAACTTAGCATTGTGCCAAACCTTTAGGGTGAAAATGTGAAATTGGGAAATAATTTTAGTTTTTCTCATAGAAAATTGTTATTTTTTATGTTTTTTCAACTCCAGCTGCTAGAAACTCATATTTTCTTTGAGAATTTTCGTTTACAGTAAAAACATATTTCTAGAGAATTTTCTTGCCTCCGTACTCATATATATATAGCTGGAGAAATTTGATGGATATTGAATGCATATGCTTGAAATTTTCAAGAAGATATAATGAGTGTCTTAGTATCCACCATGGTTTGTAGAGATGGTAATTAATTTTGGGAAAAAATTATATCACGATCTACAAAGGTTGCACTCGAACTAGGACAATTTTTTGGGAATTTTCATATTCAATCACTATGTTTAATCATTTATTGGAACAAGGTAAGACAAAAAAATGGTTATTTTTCAACACTTTCGTCGATCCATCAATTTTTATTTTAATGTCATCATCAATAAGTCAATTGAAAATATTGCTTTGAAGAGGACATAGAGAGGAAGTGCCGAGTGAATTTTCAAATGAATTGGTGTTTTTTATTTTGAATTTGTTGATTTTTTATTTCGGGTAACTTCAGAAGTCTCAAAATCTGTAGTGACACAATTTAATATAAAATTATTAATAAATATAATTTCTTCATGAAAATGAATAAAACTTATATCATTCAAAACTATATTCAGAGATGAATCCTATTGTACCAAAGATGTTAGCTAACTCTTAAATTTAGTAGGGGTTTGACTCCTATGAAGTAGTTATTTCCTTAAAATCATTGGATTTTTTTCTAATTTTCATTGGCCGAAAACATTTAGCCAAGAGTTGCAAAAAATTCTCAGCCGAGAGTTATTTAAAACTCTGGTTTGCCTTAACTACACTGGGGTAATGCTGCAAAAACTCTCAACTAAGAAAATTTAAAACTCTCGGTCGAGAGTTTTCGTAGAGAATCTTTCCCTACCAATACTCTCGGTCAAGATTTTATGCAGGGAATCTTTCCTTTCCAAAACTCTCAACTGAGAGATTTATATACTTTCATCTGAGAGCTAAGCCTCGAGAAAACTCCATGATTTTTCCAATTTATACCTTTCAACCTTTCAGTCAAGAGTTTTAAATAGAATCTAAACTTTAGGCAAAGAGTTTTAAATGGAATTTAAACTCTAGGCTGACAGTTTTAAATGCAATCTAAATTCTCGTCTGAGATATTTTGAATAGAATCTAAATTCTCAACTGAGAGTTTGTGCCCGAGAATTGTTTTTCCAAAACTCTTAACTAAAAACTTGTTATGCTCTCAATCAAGAGTTTCCAAACTTGAGATTAACTCTACTAATCTCTTGGCTGAGATAATTTCAAACTCTCGGCTGATAAAATATTATGACTTTTTTTCTCGACCAAGAGTTTTTTGAACATAGAGAAAATTCTCTCCACATACCAAAAATTGTATCCCATTTTCGTGTTTTCACCCTTGAAAATTCCTCTACTCATGGCTTGTGAAAATGAGATTGGATATTCCTCAATTCTAATTTCTTGGCTAGAATCTTGTAGGTAGATAACCTAATCAAAAGAAATTGCAGGTTTCCTTATTCTCAAGGATCTTCTTTATCTTCTCTCTTCACCCACATTTTATGGTATTTGAATAATATGTTCATTGAAAACTTGATCCTCATGGGATGGCATTTCATTAGTTAACACTAGAACACAAGATGATTCATTATGCATATTGTAGATGAAATAGCTACAAAATTAAACAAAATTGTATGATTCAAATATGACCATAATTTATATTATTAACACACATTAATAATATTAAAAATAAAACAACATTTCATCATAATCCTCCAGTGGGAAAATATTACAATAAGGTATTTTATTTGCTCAATAAATTTATAGTGCAACTGATAGATCTCACATCAATAGGAAGATGACCCCTTGTGGGAATTTAGAAAGGCCTCTAATTTGAAATAAACATGTGTAAATAGCAATAAAATGATATTTTCACAAAAATAATGCATATCATGATGCTCATTCATGTACATATGTTGCATCACGATGCATAATCGTACAATTTTAAATTCATATAATGGTATATTTAATTAACTTAAGACAAAGTATCCATGTGTGTCATGATACATGGAAAGTCATATAAATATCTATTTTTCTTGATACGTTGTTCAAATAACATTCTGGCATCCATTAACTATCAATTAAAATTATGATATATTCATAATTCATAACTGGTAGTTATAATTCTACCACACATATGCACAATGGATACATGTTGTCATGAAATGCATATATCCATCGGTTCCTTTGATCTTATCATGTTTGAGATGATAAATTGTCATAAATTGTCACCATATCTCATCATTAAATAACTCAAACGATGGCCAAATATCTTCACACATACACACACACAAACTAAAAGTCATACGTATATGTAGTCATCTATGTATCATAATAATTAACTACACTCTTTCTCTCTCTAAAACCGTTGATATTTTAACATAATTTATGGGCTTACATTATCTAAATGATCAAGGTTAAAAAAAAAAACCAATTAATGTATTTCTCTATTATGAAATCTCTAAAAGGAAAAGACCATCGTAGAGAGAAAATTTAATTTAGAGAAAGAAATGAGTAAAATATCCAAATCAAACACCATAATATGAGGGATGACTCTGATATCAAATGTAAGCTTAAAATTTAATGCATAATAAAATAGAACTTACCTTTGGCCATGGTGATTATATTTGATGTAGGAAATACTTACAAATCTAATAAAAAGATATTTTGATTTATCCAAGACTTAATGCGCTTCAGGATGAAATCATATGCAATTTATTTCTTGATAAAAATCAGAGACCTTTCTAATAAACCCATATTTATAATGATTTTTCCATCCAGGGTCATTAAAGAACTTGAAGTTAATGGGGTGGTTATTTTTGGCCATAACCAACACTTCATAGGAAGTTGCATAGCCAAATATATGAGTTTGTGGTAGATTGGGACACAATAAGAAGGATTCCTAACACAACCACAATAGAAGTCATTCCTTATTAGTTGAAGAAATTATTGCTCAAGGAGCCACCCCCATCTTCACAAACCCTAGTCGCCATTTTCATTTTCATTTTCTAAGGGAAAGTCATCTTAGGCTATAGAGAGTTGCTAGATTAGATTCATTTTCTTATTGTTCTATGTTTTGGAGCTTCTAGCAGGAATTTGATGACACAACTTTTTTGTTAGATTGTAAATTCTTCTTACTTAAAATGTGTTTTTAATGCATAAATAAATTATGCTCCTAAAAATTCTCTAAATCACTTAAATTGTGAAGAGTTCATAACT